>OZ005682.1:6787457-7529160 GCA_963930675.1 Gnaphalium uliginosum | reverse complement strand
GACAAATAATATTTTTAGTGTAAGAAAAATTATAATGATTCAAATATCACCTTTAATGTCAAAATTTATGTATATGTATTAAATATTGATTTGATAGCAAAAATGATGATGAGTTAATGTATTAAATACTATATTTCGTGTAGTACTAATATGAATATGTCCACCGTTATTTTAAAAAGTGTTTTTAATATTTTGAGGAACGTCAGGTCGTCAGTATTGTTAATAATTAACTAGGTTTAATTCCTTATTAATTTATTGAAAACAAAAAGGACAATAACTTCGAAAAATCATTTGGAATACTAGTGGCCGATAAACTAACTAGTCTCAAATTGTAATATAAATGACGAGGACAATTATGTAAATATATTAACTAAAAGTTCTTTTCAATTTTCAAAGCTTGTAGGATTAGCTTTTCATTTACAAGTTTTTTGGAGCTTTTAAAAAAAAATAAAAGCTCAGAGCTCTTTTATTCAAACGAAACTTTTATAAATGAGGAGCTTTTCAATTTGAAAATAAAAAGCTAAAGCTTCAAAAAGCTCTTAAAAGCTCTTCGCCAAATTTACAAGAGCTTTTTGTTTCTACAATTACTCATATGCCCTTGTAATATATACGTAACAATAATGATTTATGAACTCCTTTCCTTCAAAATTTCCAGATAATGGAATTCAATTGCTGACTTTTTTTTTTTCATTTCTACTCAACAATTCTTTTAACTTTGATTTTATTCATACACTTATATATATATGCAAAAAATGCAAATAACAAAAGATCTATCTTATAAAAAATATTTATACTTTGTACGAAAATGCATTTATAAGTATTTTAATTTTGATAGCAATTTTGATTCAAGTTTCACTTATACCCTTTTATGTCATTTTACATTATTTAACTACAGCTACAGCTAATATTCCAAACAACTCTATAAACAAAAGTTGCAGCTTTCAACTCATACTAAAAGCTACAGCTAACAGCTACGTACGCCAAACATACCCATATATATATGTGTGTGTGTGTGTGTATATATATATATATATATATGTGTGTGTGTGTGTGTGTGTGTGTGTGTATATGTGTGTGTGTGTATATATTATACACACACATATATATGTATATATATGTGTGTATATATATACGCACACACATATATATATACACATATATACAATAAAAAAATGATTATGCCTCATATATACACATATATAGACATATATATGTTATATATGTGTATATATATGTGTATGTGTATATATACTCATATATATGTATATATACATATATATATATATATATATATATATATATATATATGTGTGTGTGTGTGTGTGTGTGTGTGTGTGTGTGTATACGAGTGTTGGAAGAAAACCAACAAACCTTGAAAGTTAGTGCGGAATTATGACTCAAAGAACCCACACACGTGACCTCAAACGTTAAACTTTTATTAACCGAATGAGCAAGAAAGAATATGTACAAGAAAAAAAACGATTATGCCTCACCCCCTCACCTCCTTTTATAGAGATGAGGGGGTGTCAATTAGTTGTTCAACAAGTAATCCTAATCCTAATCCAAATCAAACAAGTCTAGGCTTTGTTTGCATTACACTCTAAGCAAACATAATCCTAAGTTTATCTACTAAGTACAATTAAGTCCATATACTAAACTAAGTTACACTTTAACCCACTAAGAATTACTACTATATCCTAACAACAAGTTTTAAGCAAGTGCGATGCACTACAATTTAAAGTATACAATTTTTTTCTTATTAATTTAACCAAATCAATTAATAATTAAGTGATTTACTAAATATAATTGTGTTTAGTATGTAGTATAAAAACAATGTGAAATGCTCATCGTGATATGGTAAATAGTATATACAAAGTTCATGTTCATACACTAAATATAAGATCATAATCATAACTAAATATATGTCAAATTGTTTAATGATATTTTATTTTCTAATTATAGTTATTAATAATAATAATAGAGTAATAATATTAATTAAATAATTTGTAGGACTTTGTTTTTATACGAAACTCCTTATTTACGTACTATAATATATGTGGCATTTATATTTTATTAATTATTAATTGTTAAAATAATATTAATTAAATAATTTATTAACTTAAATTAAAAAGTTGACACGTAATATTCGTGTTTACTTGGCAAATTCTGAAACTTTCTTTTATACTTCTTGAGTATATATATAGATATAGATGACTGATACTCGGTACTTAGATAGACATTGATAGTATCTTCTTCCGAATGAAACCTCCAAGATAAAACAAAATAAATTTCATTAATCAAAATTTCACCTATTTTCTAAAATATTCGAAACTTATTATATTATCATACTAACATCACAAGTACTCGTATCATAAAGCCCGTATGTGAATACGGGTTTCAAATTTAGTAGAGTATAACATAACATGTAATAATACTTATATAATTAAAATATACATTTCATCTTTATTTATAACACAATTATATATTTTATTTTATTATAACATTAATGTATTAATGTATGATCCCAATTAAATTCCTTTTATCGAAATTAGTTCATAAAATACCTTGTCTCATTCAGTTGCAGAAAGAGAAAATAGAGGAAGGGAAGATAAAATAAAAACGGAATGAAATAAAACAAAATTACTGGTAGAGTGGTAGGGTTTACATTCTACACACACTCAGTGTGTGGGTCAGTGTGGAGACTGTAGACAGGCAGAGTAACTCAGAAATATTAACTTTTCTATTGGAGGTACCTCAGTGCCATCAGTTATGGCTCCTTTCTCATTCTGTTCCTCTTTGTTACAATTACATCTCTCTATATGATATGCTATATACGTACATACTGATACTGATATACATACCTACACTTTCTATTCTGAAGATTTTAGCTGATTCGGACTACTTGTTTACGATCAACAAACAATTGAGGCGCTAAATGTGTGATTCTCCGTTTGTACATTAATCGAGGTACAGAGTTCGTTATGATTTTGTACTCGGGGTTTTATTGTTGATATAGTTGAATCGGTGCTAGTAAATCATTGCGGTTTCAGGTTATTTTCAATTTCAACTATTGGTACTGTCAACGCATGCGCTACGTACTATAAATTCCTTTTTGTTGACCTAACTTTGTAGATAATCACTTCGCAATTACCTTATATATGTATATGTACATATGTGTGTGTAATGACTAATAAGTGTTGTGTGTGTAAGTACTGTTTTGGCTTGTGGTGTTGTGGATTATTTATTGTTCTGTTAGTTTGTTACATAGAGGTTATTTGAATCTGTATGAATTTGATATAATTTAATTGATTACAGCCTTTACTGAGAAAGGGAAGGAAACTAGTTGACGAGGCTCTTTTTCTATTTTAGTAGTTTAAGGATATATTTTGAAAGTTAGGGATCTAGATAATAGGAGGGGCTAAGTATGCAAGAGGTAGAGAAGGGTGTGAACCCTCAGCTATGGCATGCGTGTGCTGGTGGGATGATTAAAATGCCTTTGCCGAATTCGAATGTGTACTATTTCCCTCAGGGTCATGCTGAACATACACTTAGTAATGTAGATTTTAGTGGGATAGGTAGAACTCCAGCTTTCGTTCTTTGTAGAGTGACTGATGTTAAGTTTCTGGCGGATTTGGAAACTGATGAAGTTTATGCTAAGATTAGGCTGGTTCCTCTAGGAAACAGTGATGTTTGTTACAATACTGATGTTGAAGATAGAGTTTTGGTTGGGGCGCGTAACGGCTCCGAGTCTACTGAGAAACCAACTTCTTTTGCAAAAACGTTAACTCAATCTGATGCAAACAATGGTGGGGGATTTTCTGTCCCGCGGTATTGTGCGGAGACTATATATCCTCGTTTGGATTATTCAGCTGATCCGCCTGTTCAAACTATTATAGCTAAGGATGTTCATGGTGAGATCTGGAAGTTTAGGCATATCTACAGGGGGACCCCTAGACGACATCTTCTGACTACTGGATGGAGCACTTTCGTGAACCAGAAAAAACTGGTTGCTGGGGATTCCGTTGTATTTGTGAGGACAGAGAATGGGAATCTTTGTGTTGGAATCAGACGTGCTAAGAGAGGTCACGTTGGCCGTCCTGATTCTTTATCTGGTTGGAATTCTTATCCTGGAAACTCTGCCTCTTTCTATGGGGGGTTTTCTTCCTTCATACGTGATACTGATAACAAATTGGCGAGAAGTGGCACTAATAGAAATATGAATTCTAGTGGAAGGGGAAAAGTGAGGCCTGAAGATGTAATTGAAGCTACATCCCTTGCTGCCAATGGGCAGCCATTTGAGGTTGCCTATTACCCACGTGCAAGCACTCCAGATTTTTGTGTGAAGGCTTCTTCTTTGACTGCTTCATTAAGCAGTCAGTGGTGTGCTGGAATGAGGTTCAAAATGCCCTTTGAAGCAGAGAATTCATCACGTATAAGCTGGTTCATGGGAACTGTATCATCTGTTGAAGTTGCTGACCCATTTCACTGGCCAAATTCTCCATGGCGGCTTCTACAGGTAACATATACTTCTTATAAGTATCTCCACAACCATATAGATTTGATTCCATTGCATTCTGTTAGCATTCCATTAATGGTTTCTTATGAAATGTTATTGTTGACTTCGATTATTAGGCATCACAATGTACCACTCTTTGCACTCCTGGTACATAGTGGCTTCATTGATTTGTTATGATGCATAATTGTATTACCATCCCTTTGGTTGTGTTTCTTACAGTTATGTTGACATGTAACATGCCAAGATATCTTTTATTGTTAAAATGATGGATGGCATCTAAATTAGTGGTTGGAGTTATTGGGTCCTGACTGAACCACATTATGGCGAATGTTTTTTTTTCCTAGGCAGAAATATGCCAACTGGCTTAACATAGTATGACAGATCGTTGATTCAATTGGGGCATTTCTTGGTTGATAAGGACTGTGTTTTTTTTTACTAATCCCAATATTGAAATTTTAAGGTGGTTAGCTTGGCATGCCGTTCAACATAGTTACATATGCATTCCCTCGTTTCCGTAAATCCATACATACAATATGTTGTGGTCAAACAATGAATGCTGATACATACGATCTTTCATTGACTTATGTTGTTTAGCACCTTATAATTCACAGAGCATTCTATTGCATGATTGTTAGATTTTTGTGAGATCATTGTTTTTTCTTTTTTGTCTTCTTCGCTTCTTGTTTTGTGTTTTCATGTTTTACTTCTTGTTACTTTTGTTTTCTAGTGCTTTTCCAGGAGCCTGTTGGCTTCACCTTCTGATCATTAGTTCGCCCTTAGTCATACTCCTCCGCACAAAATATGTAAGAGCAATTTGAGAAATGGAAATGGTCTTATGTTTAAGACAAATGTAGTTTTAACATGGCGACTCTTACCAAATGTGTGCTCTCTAATCCTGTACAGCTTCACTCTTACCAAAATGTAGTTGTAGGAACTTCATTGGTCCATCCCCCAACTTAAAAACCACTCTTGGTGTTCTCCCATAATACATATGTCTACCATATGGATTTATACTCCACGATTCACGCTTCTTTAACACCCTAAAGTTTATCATATGTTATTTCCACATGCTGCAGGTTAGTTGGGATGAACCAGATCTGTTGCCAAATGTGAATCGAGTAAGTCCATGGCTAGTTGAACCGATGTCAAGTATGCCACTCATTCAATTCTCACCCTTTTCTCCACAGAGAAAGAAGCTACGATTACCCCAACCCCCCGATTTACCTCAGGCCAACTATTCTCTTTCCCCCTATTCAATCAATCCACTCAATCCCCTCAGGCCTAGCAGTCCGTTCTGCTGTCCACCTGACAACGTTCCTGCAAGCATTCAGGGAGCCAGGCATGCTCAAATTGGGATTCCATTATTGGATCCCAACCTTACCCACAAACTGCAGTTGGGTCTTTTTCCTTCCACTCTCAAGCAACTTGATTCAAATGTTTCAGATTCCCCCATGGATGGAGATAGTGATGACGTTTCATGCTTGCTAACCATGGGAAGTTCCAGTTCTAACTTGGACAAAAGTGTTGAGAAAATGAAGGCACCTCTGTTTTTACTATTTGGTCAGCCGATACACATTGACCAGCAACTCTCTGGTGACCATTATAGTGACATAGACTCACAAGTTCCAGTGGTAAATCATTCATTAAACAGAAAGGAGGATGAGTTTTTGCGTAATCAAGGATTTCAGACTGCTGACAATGGATCGGATACTGGTCACTGCAAAGTATTTTTGGAATCTGAGGATGTAGGCAGAACTCTTGACCTTTCTGTTATAAGATCTTATAAAGAACTTCAGAGAACGTTGGCAAACTTGTCTGGAATTCAAACATTTGATAATTATCCTCATCTACTATATTCAGATTTAACAGGTGAGGTCAAACAAATCGGTGATGAACCATTCAGGTATAGTCGACCTCTAATAGAATATATATGATATATGATATGATGTTGCTAACTCTGTTCCGTAATACCTTCTAGAAACGTTAATGTTCACTGTTGAAAGTACCTAAAGCTTAGCACATAATAATTCAACATTTCTCTCTTATTTATTTATATTGTTTTTTGGTTCAGTGAATTTGTGAAAAAAGCTAGAAGGCTGACACTTTCTTGGGATGCATGCAACCATGGTGATCAAAGGTAAAAGATTGTTTCCTTTCGTCAACTGTTCGGACTGTCTATTTCCAATTATGCTTAAAAATTAGTCTTCTGACTTGCGCTTACTATGCATACCATATGAGCATTCTTATCACGACTATGAACCTTCATTATTGGAGGTATATGATATGCATAATGCTATATGCATGTTACAGTAACATCTCATTTTCTGTTGTTGGGGTTTGTTGCAGAAAATGGAACCCAGATCTTCGAACTGCTGAACACGTACTTGACTCTTCGAACCAGACTAGCCGAATGACCATATTTGCATAGTAACGTCATGTTTGACTTCTGTTGAAGATAGTCATCGATTTCCTGGTTTATATACCACAAACTGCTGAATATGGACTTGACACTTCGAACCAGACAGGCGCTATGACCATATTTGCATGGTAATGTCATGTTTGACTTTTGTTAAGACAGTCATCGACCTCCTGGTTTATGTACCTGAAAACGAAATCAATGGCTCGAGCCTTGGGACCATAAAGACGTGTATGTTAGCTATTTTGTTAGGGTAAAAAGCTAGCTGTTGACATGATGCCTAATATGATCTTTGTGTATGACAAACAAGGGACGAGGTTACTCAAAATACAATAAGAAAAAATAGTTGTTGGCGTACAGCTTCGTCACTGATCACTCCATGAAATAATAATACTTCCAAATGCTTAGTGATTGTTCGTGTGTGGTCAAAATAGAGTATATGCGTGTAGAACATGAAATAAAATCACAAACACCACACGTGCTTGACCACCTCCATGTTTGGTTGGTTTTACAGTTGCAGACAAATTATAGAAGCAAGATGATGTGCTACTAGTTACTGTTACATTACTCTTTGAATTGAATAGTATAAAACATAGTATGTCCACACCAGTTTGGATTGAACTGGGTAAGTCATTGATTGCCATGTGCACACACATGTAAATAAATTCAACCACTTGTGACCAACTGAGGTGGGGTTAGCAGTTAGCAGTCTGGTTCACAGCTCACACATCATGGCATCATGCACAGCAGTTGGACTATGGGCCATGGATTTGATTGTAAATTTAGGATTAAGAAAGAGAAATTGCTAATATATTTCACATTATTTAAAAAATTCATCATACAGACAAGTACCGAAAGCTAACAAATCGAGAAGAAGAATAACAATGGAATTATTATTGATTTGATTAATTAATTAATTGTAATAGAGTTCGAGGCCCATGCCGTCATGAATCTCATAATCCTGAAGAGTAATATGATCCTTGTAAATAGTGTACCACTTCTGAATCCTTATTTTATCAGCTCTTGTTCCTGTTTGAGCCGCTACAAGCTTTTTGAGGTCGCCAATTGTGTCATCTTCGTTGCATTTCACTCGAACCTTTTTACCTAATCTGTCGTTCAATACTACCTCGATCATCTTCTTCGATCGGTACACAGTGGCCCTAATTTCTTATTTGATTCGAGTGCCAAATAAGGGGATTTCTTGTGTTTTTATGATCGTAAAACAATGGTTCCAGAGCCTTCCTGATACTTCGTGCCACGTGTCATAATGAATCGCGTGAACTGTTTTAGCAAAAAACAAACAATCGAGTAAATTACGTGAATCGTCCTTATAGTTCGATCGAAATTTTACTCACTATCCTTACTATTTTTAATTACACGAATAATCCTTAACTTTAAAATTTATCACGCTCAATAGTCCTTTATTCCCATTTTTAGTTACACACAAATAATTCTTACTTTTGAAACTTACACAAATAATCCTTACTTTTAAAAATTATCACGCTCATCGTCCCTTATTACTAATATTTTTAGTTACCCGAATAGTTCTCACTATTGAAACTTATCACGCTCGTAATCCCTGAATTGTTAGGTCACGTGCAAAACAAGCACCTCTCTTTCTCATGCATTTGAATTGACAACAAATTTAAATACTATACAAATTACGCTCTCAACTCTCTTTTTTGGAGGAAAAAAAAAGAAAAATCATTCATTGAAAACTTAAAAATGTCACATGTTGCATTTACCCATCAAAGCTTACAGAAGATATCAGAAAACAAAAACAAGACGAACCCAAATGATGTATATAAATTAGGAAAGTTCTATGTTGGAACCAAACTTGGGTTATAATCACCATCCGACGAAAAAACAAAAAAAAAATTGCCATTCATCTTCAACATGGCATTACACATTCAACTAAATTTATATTTGTTTCAACAAGCGATAATACAAACGAAAAATCGATTCACTAAACAACTAATTGGTACACATTAGATTAAAAGTAAAATATATAATGGGAGAAAAAGTAAAGAACCGTCCACAAAATCTGTAGGAATATAATACAAAACAAAAATCTGAATAATAATTACTAATAATCATATAAACAATAAACAAATAGGTGAAAAAACGACCAACTCACCTGAACACTGAAACAAAGTATACTGTACATCGATGTCGGCTATATCAGTACAAACTTGGTTCGATGATAGATCACCCATCAGGTACCAAACAGGATGAACCCCATTACTCAGAAACAGAAACCTTTTGGTCAACCCTCCAGTAGTTAGTGTCGTTAAAATCAGTCGACTCACCCCCACTGTCGTCTGGGTTCTCTTTTTCAGGTATTACCTGCTTTTTCAAAGGCCCAGCTTCTCCAACAGTGCCCTCCGTAAGAGCCTGATCCATGGCCTTCTCTGAACTTTCTAATTCAACCCCTACAAATTCCACATCTTCTTCAAACAGACAAGGTAAAGCACCATCGCTGGTAGCATTAGTTGATGATGATGTGCCATTCACATTTGAAACGGAATCTCCCAGTGAAACTGGGCTGACTGAGACCCCTACTGGTGTGTCCAATGATGCAGCGACGCTAGGATCATTGTCGTAATCCAAAAAAGGGTTCACCCCTACCCCAGACCCTGACTCAACCCATCCTACCGGCCTATCTGCAAACAGGTCCTCGTCTGTTGTCTCGTTATAGACCACTTTCAAATCTCTATCATTGATTACATTCTCTTCGATAAAGGGATTATGATTAGAAATAGATGTACCATTGTTGGAATTCTTGTTATCAACCAAGTCCCCATCCCCTCCAACCACCACTTCATCATCACTACTGCTGTTACCACCGTTATATGTGCCATTTAAGTTTATGTCATCCATCATTTCAGAAGGTGAGGTGGCACTCATAGGTGCATCACCCATTCTCTCTTCTTGGAAAGCAAACCAATTGGAATTTGTAAACAGACTGCTACATCAAACAGAAAAAGGAAGAAAAACAAGGCCAGTTATTGGTTACATCTTTGAAATCTCAAATGTAGATTCTGATAAGGATTGGTTGTAGCAAATACTTGTCATTTCGTATATGCTGGATTAAATACCCCAGAAGCTTACCTGCCTTGATCATCACCCAGCCTCAGGGATGAGATGACGACTTCAGCCGATTCATCATCAAAGTAACCATCCTGCAAAATCAGGAATTAACAACTTTTAGGCGATGGTGGTTCTACATGTAGACTTATCTCACTACATGCGTATTTGCTGAAATGAAAAAATTGTGAGAGATACTACCTCATCATCATGATTCAGATTTACATGACCCTGCAATTAGAATAAGGCATCCATAAATATAGCATTAAAAGTACATAAGCCACTGGCACATGTAACAAATGCCTTCAGCATACCTCTTCACCATCTTCATTATTATATATGTTGTATCTAAATGCTTGACTTAGATTATTTGCTAGAGCAGCAACATCGTAGTCTCTGTCATGAATGTCATCCTCATCACTATCCCTACTTCTTTCTTGTAGTGCAGATGGCCGACTGAAAGCGTCAAATAGAAAAACAGACATTACCATCGGAGCCAATTTCATTCAGTTTCCATATGTATAAAATGCAAACTTACATAAAGACATTAACAAATGAAATAACACAATTTGATTTGTAGAACAAGGTGGCAGAGAAGAAGATGATAGAAGCTTACCCGCAGCCCCATCGGTAAACATTTTCGACCATATTGCGCTCTTGTAAAGCTGTTGCCTGCCATTCATTCCATTCACTACTTTCCTATATCAAAGAACAAGTGTTCGATTAAGAAGTAGTAGACATAATCAATATTGAACAGTCAACATATAGAAGTAAATGCTTCACTTAAGACCGTGGTTACAATAGAATGGCACAATTTAAGCAGTTTAGAAAATAACGTGAGCACAGCCATTTTAAATGAAAAATGAATTCTACTTGGACTTGTTAAAATGAAAAGACATCACTCAGCCAACCCTTCAAGTTCATAATTATAAATTGGTACGACTTTTGATTTCTAGCATACAAGAAAGAAATGTTGTAATTTATAATCATATGGCACCTTAATATGTGTCTGGATGCGACTGTCACCTTTTCCCAGCTGGATGATCTTATTGGCAATACGTGTGACATGTCCAAGGTTCCCAACTCGGGGTGCCTTTCTCCCAGAAGCTGGCAACGTTGGCTGCATAAGCAACAGTAAGTATCACAAGTGCTATGGGTTTGAAGATAATTAGTTCGTGGAACCTAAAGCTCCTTAAACTTGACAATAACCATAATCCAGAAATGGTTATTTAAGTTTACATTCTAAATTTATCGTATAGGGATGAATCTTGAACATACATGTTTTCTGAGATGGATTGTATAGTGTGTTCTTCCATTTTATTATCAGTAATTTAGATATGGTTAACCTAACCGGCTTAATGCTTAAAAAGGAAATGATCTAACATCTCAAACAATCAAACTTGGTTTACAGTAACAAAAAAACCCCCCGTTCCTATTAAATAGCAAGATAAAAACTTTGAATAGTTCCAGAATAAGCTGATTTTGAATAAAAAGGACTAGCTCAAGTTTAACCTAACTGCTGAAACACAAACTTTTTTGATGAGTGAACAATATTTCTAAACTTCACACATGGCACTTCACTATAAACCAACCATCTTACTCAGAATTTTTTTAAATATACAACCAACTTTCATAGATTAAATAAATTCAACTGCTTTTATGATTCTAAACTTCAAACATCAGATAGACAAGTACACAAGCCAACTTCATCATATCATAGAATAGAATATAAGAACTAACATAATTATAAGTAGATAAGAGGTCAACCACTTCAAGCACATCACACTTTAATATATGTTCTCATAATTATAAGTACATCCTAGACTCCAACTGTATACTTCAAAATCAAAGTCTTGGTCATTTATGCAATCTACTAAGCTTGAAAATGCTAAAACTTACTTTCAGAACTAAACAAACACAGCTGTGTGACACTATGAAACCTGAAATAGAAAAGGTTGAAACTAAAATGCTAAAATATCAAATTCTAATATATAACTCAATAATTTGCATAGTTAAAAAAAGAATATAGTCAAATTGTGAGACTAAAGAGGAGAAAGGGGTAATTATCATTCATATAATTTCATTAACAAATACTCTCATTTCAAAACAAGACATGAAACCCCCATAAGCAAGAAAACCTCTTATAGGATGTCGATGAACTAAGATAATATGAGTGCTCACATATTACAATTGCAAACCTTATTGTCAACTTAATGGTCTTCAAGTACTACAAATAAATTTCCCATTTATGTCACATCACCCTGAGTTAGATCAACAAATTCATTTTTACAAACTTATCGAAAATCACTCTAACGAAGTTCACCATTTCTTTTCTTCAATTCTTTTTGCATTTCTGCAAGTAGCATGGTTGGTTTATGATAACACTGCCAAGCAAAATGTTCGAATTATTTGACCGCTTGTTTTCTAGTTTGCGACAAGATCACTACAGTTTAACAATCACAAACATTGTCAAACTTACTCATTCTTTCTAAAGACTTTGTTTGCATTTTCATAAGAACGGTTGAAAGATTGCAGAAAGGCAAGCATGATAGTTCAAGTGTTCAACTAGGTCATCACAATAAAGAAAGTATATCTGCTTTAGGAAAAGTTACATTAATCAAAAGCAATTGCAAAGAAATTACATCCACAGATCCAATGCAGCTCCATCAATTACCTGATTAAGTTCACCATCAAGGATTGGACAATTATCTGTTTGTAGAAGCTTTCTTATCAAACCACAGTCTTGAAATAGATGATAAATTATGGTGTCGTTTGTACTTTCTAGGCAAGAAAATATTATCCTCTCAACATGATGATGCAAAGCATTATTAAATGGGTACCTAAATCAGTTAGAGTAAGTGAACCCATTAGATCCTGTGCAGTATTGATTGATAATTTTACTATAGTTAACCATTGTTCTAGTCAGCTAGCATATTCACACTGCAAGATGGGTGTAAACATGTGGTCTTACTCAAAGAAAAGATCAAGAACTCTTTGAATGGTTCCAGAGGTGACTAATTCCTTTAGTGCAGTTTGATTCCCAGTTTTCAGTAAAACTGCTACGAATTCCACAATCTGCAAGCAGGTAGCATCACCGTTCATGAGAAGTGATATGAGAGAGCAGAAGACCTAACAATAAGTGCTACCAAGTCATGGTGAACCATGATGGTTAGTTTTATCATATTTGTAACCGGGTTACATTTTAAACCATTATAGTTTCGAGTTCTCGTCAGACCAATCTACGTCTTTTTGTGCTTTTACCATCTAATACTATCTCAATTCTATTACCATACATAGACCGGAACTAAGATATAATGCTAGGTCTGAGTCCGTCAAAAGAACCAGGTAAAACAACCTTTAAACGATGCTTCCCTAGAGGAGGCTTCAACCGACCATATGACGTTGGTAAAAATTTCTCATCCATGGACACATTAAGTAACATCAACAAGTCACCTGAAATCAGGATGGACATCAGAAAAGCCTAATATAATCAAATGAAACGTATACTGTAAGCATCCTTATTCTTTCAATTGTAAATTACATTTGAACAATAATGAAAAAGCACAGCTTTTTTAAAACAGCAGTTTAAATGAAACCATCACACAAATGACTGACATGATACGTACAGAACTCACCAAGGTTTGGAAGCATTGCGCTAACAGTCTCCTGGTTAACTTGCAATGGTGATTCATACATGTGTTGAAATCGAAAAGAATCAAATAATGATGAAGGAGATGACCTTTTAGGATCCAACAATGATATACAGACAGATAGCGAGTGGACAAGTCCAGATTTTGAATGAGAATCCTCCAACGCATGTCCAAATATCCTTGTAACATAACTGAGAGAAACAAAGATATAACACATGAAATTAAACCAAATATCAATCAAACCCCCATAAGGATATGTACTTGGAGAAATAAAAATACAGAATCATATGAAAGTCACACAAACCTTGAGCTAGAAAGCTTAGAGGCAAGTGGAGATGGAGCACTTCGAGTTATAGCACATAAAGTTTCGGCGGCATTTGCATGTACTTCAGAAGGTATCTGAAGAAATACGGGTAAGTCTGAGAAAGTATTAGAGAACCTCAATGTTAAACAACGGATAACTAACAGTATATCCTTTACTAAAGGGCGTAACTTTCTGATATAGCAAAATTAACTTTATTTCCCTGATTCATTGTAATCACAAGCATGATCCTCATTCCTCACTAACACCTCCAAGCTAAAGATATTCTCACCAACTTTGTACCCTTGAGGTGTTCATTTTATGAAATATAGTTGAACTAGCCTACGTTAACATCAACTGATAAGGACCTAGAGACTATTAAAAGCAATCACTAGAATATCATGCGTAGATATATAACATTTAACGAAAGCTTTCATGATTCTCCAAAAACAAACTCTACTCACAGATGGATTCAGTTTATCCACGATCATCTCTAACAAATTACTATCCGCCAACCATTGCATGACTTCTTTATAATTGGGATACATGTGGTCATCAGCTCCAACAAGTCTCACCAAGACCTGTGTATGAGGTAAGAATAACCAATTATTCAACAGATAGGAGTGATCATGAAGCTCAAATTGATTAGCATGTGCCATTTCAGGATGTAGTCAACTAGACTTGCTAAAACCTGAAAGAGATTAACTAACCTCCTTTATCGATGTAACTCCTACTAAATCAACCAACTGCTGGCAAACATGTTGATGGGCCTGTGACATAGAAAAATATAAACTCAGATCACAACTTCTGATATGCTAGAAAAGTGAACCACGAATGCCAAAAAGCAATAAATTTAGCAACAGACTATCTTTGATCTGTTACTGATGATAGAAACATTTGATACCAATGGTTGCTATGATTGGTAAAAATTGGAAAAACACAAAAAAATGAAATCCATTCTGATTAAATTTATAAGTACATCGTCTTGATTGGTTAAAGTGTGAAAATACGTATTTTGTGCAATTAGCCCAATAGGGAAATAGATTATAAAGGTAATACCAAAAGGCAGGAAATGAACTATAAAGTCTAATTGTCTAAAACATATGCAGTTTTCCATTCATTTAGCAGCAAACCCTCCTTGAAGAAGATAAGGCGCCATTTAAGACATAGCAAATGACTACCTAACTTTAGGGACAATTTGTCTTAACAAAATATAAGTAAAAATGTAACACTAAATTCAATGGGTTGCGATGCAAGTTGGTGCACATTATCCCTCCCAAAACTTTCCATAACTTTTCTTTTAAGAATAACAATAGAAAGCAAGAACGGAAAATATGGGCCACATTAGCCAGGTATTTACTCACTTGAACATAATTCATAAGTGGGACCGTCTTCCGTAGCATGAGACATATCACAACCTACAAGAGAGCAGAAAAAAAAAATCTGAGCAACTTGCTTTCACTTTTTTTGTCAAAGCAATGATGATCAACAAAGAATATGGTAATAAAAACAATAATATAGCCAAATACCCTGACTTACGAACCTTTTACAGCTCATATATATCAACTTACCAAAAAAAACACCTTTAACTCCTTGACCTTGCGTTGTACTACATACAAACCGTATTTATATTACATATGATTGTACTATTATTCAATTCACATTGAAAGACATAACATATCCACCACCACTTTGACATTTATGCCACATGTCTCGCTACTTCCCTCCAGCTATATTAAGGCACTTAAATAATGTACAAGTAATTAGGCAAGGAGGATGTCACTTTTAGGAGCATACCTTACTGAAGTACCCAGCCAGTAAGGCACCATGTGGATGGGTTGGCTCCAAGAAGGAGAAAAGCAAATTCATAAGCTGCAATTTAGGATGGAGAGGAAGGGGTTGTGTAAAACTGAATGTTTGATACATATGTAATCAATTTCTTGAATGTCATGTCATCATAAGATTAATATCGTACCTCCTCATCCTCAACTAAGGTTTTGAAGATTCCATCAATTTCACATGTAAATATTTCGCAAGCAATGAAAGGAAACCTAAAGAACGAGAGAGATACTAGTAGATATAAATAAATCTTATTCAAAATGATATAGAGGACATGATAATGCTGAAAAATAAACAACGATTGAAATTATAAGGAGAACAATTAAATAAACAAAAGTTTCGAGCTGTGTAAGATGATGATGAATGACCTACTTGAATGTACGTTTGCTATCAACGTCCTCCTCAGACTCCTCTATGATATACCGCAATAGTTGTTCAATCTGAGCTCTGTCACGCAAGCTAGAATAACAAGTACTCTTTTCAGTAATCCAAAGGAAAGAGTCCTATCATTGTACTTATACTCCAAAGTAGAAGTAGAAGTAAGACGTATATAGAAAGTAGCACCAAATAGGTGATATTAGATTACTGGTAAAGTGTTATTACAAATTAATGAGACGACTATTCAATGCTTTGCATTCTTGAATAATATCCTCTTCGTCCAAGAGCTCTTCCAATGTGAAATTTTCCTTGTCCAAGACTGACTCAACCTAAACCACGTGATAAATCATTTGTAAGAAGAAATAAAGGATATATGATTTACAGAAGCTCAAGATAGCCATCAAGACAACGATCAACCTATAGTAAACATATATAATCGATAGAACAATTTACTAACCCGTCACTAAGATGAAGACATGACCACACCCATTAATAGCAAAAATACACATAGCAGGCAATAGTAGTGAAAGTAACAATTAAAGTAGATTTATGCTTTTAAGCATAGATGGTATAGGAAAGATTGTAAATTTGATAGCAGAGTCAACGAAAGAAAGCTCATGTGGAAGAGAAAGCACTAGTTTGATCTTTCAAAATTTGATATCCAGCAAATTTATACTGAACTATACCCAACTATTACTTCATATCTTGTTACCTTCAAAATTGATGAACTGATACCAATTCACTTCTCCTTCTAACCCCCTACTGTAGCATATGTTATTATCATCCGATTATACATACCTTCTAACTTCCACTAATAACCGATGAGCATCTCTAACGTGTGCACTATTTTAGTGTTAAAAAAAACAAAAAAGAACTTTAGGGAATACGCTCACACTAAAAAAAAGTGGCTCCAGCGTTTTACATTAAATCTCTTTTAATTAGTTTCAAATACATAATTCAACAATATTGTTAAATATTTTAACTTAGTTTAATATTTTTATTTATTTTATTTAGTTTAAGAAATAAAACTAACTTAGCGATTACGAAAAAAAAATATTATGTAAAAGCAATCAAGTTCTTGTAATAAATATATAATAGCAAATATTATATTTAGCAGCCATAAAATATATAAGGGAAAATTTATAATTGATACATCATTTAAATACGTTTTATTATTTAATAGTGAATAATGTTTAGTGTTGCACCAAATTTGGTGCAATACTATTCACGATCACACTAAAATAGTGTAGTGTTTAGTGCCCAGTGCCCACATTGGAGGACTTGATTGGTACTTTTTACACTCAGATAGTGTAAAGCACACATTAGTGTCAATTGGAAATGCTCACACCAAGAAAATGAACTTGACCGACCTTGCTATTTCAAGCTTGACTTATAAAAAAAAATACCTATCTACTACGAACATATAACTTCAAAATCGATAGGGAAAAGATTCATTGTCAGAAGTTTAGCTTCCAAAAGTCTTTTGCGTAATCAAGTACCCTCTCATGTAATCTGCAAATAAAGTCATTAATTGACACTATGGTATTTATTCCCACAGGGAATGCTTTTTCGTTGTTTTTATATGTTCAACATATGAATATCATCTTAAATCTTTCTGCTTTGTCTTTTGTGGTTTCTGATGCATCTAAGAAGCATGCATGCAGACCGGTCAGCACTTCCGGTTATCAAGGTGTTGCGAAGAAGCATTCGTACAACAGCTAAAATACTTAAATTTTATGATTATAGGAAATGGGACAGCTTCACTAAAGAACTAAGGCAATTGGAATACGTATTCAAAAAATATATATATATGCTCTTTTTCCCCATCACATTCCCCTCTATACTAGACATGCTGAACTGCAAGGACAGCAATGCTAACTTAAACCCGTACTTTCTGACAACCCCATTACAGATCATCTCATCACCTGTAGCTTATATTATAGTAGTATACATGTAGTGAATCATAAAACTTGGGACACTTGAAGGTAACTTAATTTTCTAATGAAATAAGTTAAATCATGATCCAACTACTAATTAATTCATCACATATATATGTATGTATGTATCAAGCTGAGGTCTAATTAAGCCAAACACCAAAACTTAATACTGTAATGATGCCAGTAAAGCATATACAACTAATATAACACAAGATGTATCATAGTTAGATTCTTAGATCCATTGAGCAACAAATAAAAAGTCAAAATAATAACAAACATCATGCAAAACACTCGAAAACTACTCATGATAAAATCATTACAGTAAATTCGTCAGTAAGTAATCAAATTATCGTAACTTACAGGTGAGGAAGCAGATAGAGCTGGGAATTTCCAAAACATGATGAATGATAACTCGCTTCGATCCGCAAACCCTTAGAGATGTAACGTATGAAGGTAAGCTGCAGATTGACGCTTGCGCGATTATAATATTTAGGAGCGAATTAAACAAAAACCCTAGGTTTTGGAGGATGGCAGAGATAGATTGATAGATGAAATCAGAAGACAGTAAATATCGATTGATTTGAATGTCAGAGAGAGATGTAGACGAGGTCCAAATTTTCCTGACTGAGAAAGCTGTGTGTGGTTGGGGGAAAGCGGGCGGGTCATACAGGATCCGGACCATTTAGATATGGAGTATTAATTAATTAATAATTAAATAATCTCCTGTCTCTCTATTATTATTTATTTATTATTATGATTTATGATTATATTTATTATTTATTATATTATTTATAGAAACTATTAAGCATTGGTGATTTAATTTAGGGATAATTTTACTCATGACTATTTAGCAAGTACCACGTTTATAAAACTCAATATTTATTTATGGTGAACTTATAATAAAATAAATTAAAGTAATTTAATTAATAAATCATTAAAGAATATAAATTGAAGCCGAAATTTTTGTTTAATAAAACAAATATTGTAGGGGCAAAAGTGTAATCATTTAAATTTATTTATTGGCTATATTACTTGTGTGATTTCTCATTGAGGTCATCGATCCCAACAAGTGCTATCAGAGCGAGGCTCGTGGAGAGGAATCACACAACACGGAACAAGCCAATACGAGAGACGGAAAATTCGTTTTTTATATTCGTCACTTTCTACGTACCGTTAGAATAATTGACGATCTGAGTTCTTCAACCGTTGGATCGTTGTAATTTTTGAACTGTAGGTTTGTAACATATGGATCTACATTTTGACCGTTTAAATTTTCGGTTGGGGATACCGTTTGGTAGATATTGATTGTCAAAGTGAGCAGTAGGTTTTCCGTCAATTTTAGCACAGCTTTTGAAAAACGAACATCACGAATTCATTAACCGTTGGATCATCGTGATTTTTCAACAGTGGATTAAAGACATATAAATGTACACATCGACCAGAGTAATTTTCGATCAGAAAAAAGGATGTTTTTTGAATGTAACCTCATCCCCTAAATTATAAAGCTAATGGTTGTGAACTTATGATCTTGACAAATATGTAAATATAAATTATAAATAAATCAATTGTAATTTAAATTATTATTTTTATAATAAAAAAGCTAATTTAGATGCCACATATACATCGACTTTATATATATAAAATATAGGGTACGTCACCCCAACTAATAAACATCAAGCAATACTTAATTAAAAAGACTAAGTACTGTATTATCAAATTACTAATTACTAAATAGGAAACAAATGAATTAACATAACAATAACAACGATATATATTGTATGCTACTTATTTTCTTTTTAAAAAATAATCATATACACAACCTAACAAATCATAAAATCCATAAAACGAACTACGAATACCAAATTAACAAAACGAATATATCATGTCTCATAATCAAAACTCCAAAATTCAAAATCGATTTCATGAACTACAACTCGAAAGCCCAAGCGTTTTTCGCAAGGACCGCCATCTCCTCTTCAGGAGTGAAATCATTCTTGAGGTTGAACGTCTCGCGAATCTCTTCGGGAGTCTTGCCTTTGATCATGTCAGCAACTCTTTGACACGTCATATCCAGTAACCCCTTGATGTCCAAATAATTAGCAGCCTACATGGATGCACGCAAACAACATTAATCAATTATACAAAGAATACTACTATAAAATAACACGTACTAAATTAAAGAACCGAAAAAATACGTACCATAATAAGATCAAAAAGAGTTCCTTGATCCTCACCATTAATAAATCGAGCATCAAACGCCTTCAAATCCTCTTCAGAAACCTTATCATCGTTGTTTACTGGTTCCACGTGTTTCTTGCAATACTCGATAACTTTTGAAAAGATCTGGCTTGAGACGTTCGGGAGAGGGATAGTGGTATCAGCACAATCGTCTTCGATCATGTTTTTGATCGTTTGAGATTGCGCAGCGACTGCTACATCAACCTCAAACCTCTCACTGTCACTTGTCTTAAGCACGATTAGTTTCGATGATGATGAAGACATGATTAGAATTTAGGAACAAACCAGAAACGAACTAAGATATATAGTTTAAGAACTAATTAAATTAAAACCCTAATATTCGAATGAAATAAATTAATTGCTTAGAAAACTTATGATATATACTAGTTGTTTGAGGGGTTTCGGTATTTACAGAGGGGACTGAGGAGGTTGAGGACTTGAGGTTGTTGCCGTGTTGGAGTTGGACTCTAATTTTGTAAATTTTGCATGTAAATTTTATATTTATATATATATATATATATATATATATATATATATATATATACACACACTAAAGGAGTATAAATAATTGCTCCACAATTTGCCATATAGACAAATATGACACGTGGCAATCTCTTAAAATTTACATATAATAAAATATAAAATAATTTAATTATTAGTTTGATAACCATACAAACAACAAAAATAATTTTTTAATAATATATAGAAATATATATACGTACAATTTGAGGTATCATAATCATCTCACAACACATCCTAAGTTTCTTAATTCAAAAAGATCTTTTAAAAAAATTATTTTATATTTATTAAAATACAAACCACCATTTTTAATTTATAAGAAGTGGTGTTCTATATTTTATTTTATGTCAATTACATATTTCGAATCGAATATAAATATAATAAATCGAAGGATTATCCTTAAATACTCCGTTATTAATATAGTTCATAAAAATTTAGTTTCTGACAGATTTTGTATCTGTATATAGTTTCGAAGGATTAATCGAAGTGACGATTTATTATGATTTTAGGTGATGTTGGTAAAAGCATATTTGATCTTGCCGTGCATCGCACGGGTTTGTATCTAGTATATATATATATATATATATATATATATATATATATATATATATATATATACCAGACTTTAATAACATCTAAATATTTTTAATAAAGATTTAATTCCAAATATATAAAAATTATTATTAACAGGTTTATTTCCAAATACATAATATTAATAATAACGTGTCGTGAATGTTGTAATATTTTTTATTTTACAAATAATGAAATAGTTAACCCTTCCAGTTTATAATGATTCTACTCAAGGTTTCAATAAACGAATAATTTTGATACATTTAAATAAGGAAAGAAATTTAAAAGAAGTGCAGTATATATAATTACAAAGATCTTTTGATTTTTAAGTTAAGATTAGATCAAGCTACATATCTTAATATTAAATATAATTAAGTCCTTTTATTTTACTTAATTTAAAAATCGAACCTCCTACTTTGTATTATTAAAACATAGTTTTTACAATAATTATATTAAATCAACGGGTTATAGTCTTGGATTTAGGAAAAAAATTTCTTCTACTATACCCAATATAATACATACCGATTTATAACAGATATATATATCTATTAAACTACAATTATAAATATAACATATTTTATTATAATAATAATTTATTTTTCAAAATAACATTAAGATAAATAAAATGACTTCAAATACTTTCACGTGCATCTAATCCACATGTAAAATTCAACATTTAAATTAACAAATTATCATTTAAATATCTTATATATTTTCTTAAGTAATACTACAGTGTATTGTAATACTTCGTTTAACATTTACAAGGTATATCCCGTGTGTATACACGGATTTAAACGCTAGTATATCTATATATTGTTTATACTTAATACTCCGTAATACATTTGACTCAAAATTTTATAAGGAGAAATAGTAATTCACTATTTTACCCTCATCTTCTTTAACATATCATTACCAATTTAATATTTAACACTTAAATCAATACAATTAATTATTATATTTGATATATCATACTTAATGTCGATTTCAAAACTATACTACTTAGTAATAAATTTGACCCAAAGTCTTGAAAGGAAAAATAGTAATTTACAATTGTACCCTCCCTTCTTCAACATATCATAATCAATTTAATATTTAACACTTAAATCAATACAATTAGTTATTGTTATATTTAATATATCATAATTAATTTTGATTTCAAAACAATGTAACATAAAAATATTTGACTTTTTAATACTTACGTTGATGACGTAATATATTGATAATATTAAAATTTCAATTATAGTTATTCTGATAGAAATATAATATTTTTGAGAGAGTATAATCATCTTTATCTCTATACTAATATATAAGAAGTTGAAAGTTTATACCGCATTAAACTTTTAATATGGAGATACTATAGAAAAATTTACTAACCTTTTAAATATGTTATTTAACAATTTAACATTTAAAATCAATTAATTACATTCAAGTAATTAAAAGGTTAATTTATTACAACTATGCAAATAGTTAAACCATTTTACAATCTTCAAAAAATTACGATAAATTACTATTCTACCATCTTAGTTAGTACAACATCTAATGCAAATCGTATTGATACAATGATTTATTATTTATTTATTTTGTAAAGATCATTTACTTAATCATCAAAATTAATAGCTAGATTAAAAATTTGTAGCTCGATCTTTCTTATAACTTTCAATTATTATAATTTGGGGTTGAAATTCAAGTTGATTCAAGTTAAAGGATTTGAAATTTCAAGTCCAAAGTTCAAAACCTAAACTCAATTTTTTTTTTTTTTTATGAACGGGTTGATGGATCAAAAGTATTCAACCCAAATATGATTTGTATAACCCGTTTAAGTAGACGGTACAAACAAACAAATTGACGAGTTGAATATTTTTTTTAAATAAATTGAAATTACTTTTGTGTGGTTGTTCGATCGACCCTTGACTTTAGTCTGTCAAATTCGACCCAAAAATAATTTATCTTTGTTTCCGAATTTGTCAAGAATTGCTATAACATATACAATAAACCTATAAAATGATATAACATAATTTATTTTTTCAAATCTTATTAAAGAACGACATGTGATTGAACAAAAATACCACTAAGTAAAACTTTTTTGATGCCGTTATATGGATGTAAAATGCTAATAAGAAATTAAGAGATGTGTCATATTAAGTTACTATTTTGTATGATGAATTGATGATTCAATAATATATTTAGTTTTATTATTTTGAAAATTACATTTTAGCGGTAAAGGGATTTTGTGACGAGATGTCATCGTAAAAGGCTCGTCGCAAAGACCTTATACGCGAAAACCTTGACTCAATAATTAAACTACATACTACGACTACATTTTTTAACTTGACTTTGATAACATTAAATATTTAATGACGAGTTGCATCCTAAAATTAACAAATCTCAAATTAAACAGTTAAAATCTCCACCTGAAAAGGTATTAAATTAAACAAATCTTAAATTAAACACAAAAATAACACCATGACTTCAACATGTTCTAAATTCCTGGCTCCACCGATTAATACATGTTTACATACCAAAATCGGGAGCTCGAAGGCCCTAAACCTCACAAGACAGCATGCCCAGCGATCGCTAGCTCACACGAATGACCAGTTGACAAAGGAGAAAGCAAGACAATGAACCGTCGTTTCATCGGCAGCAAGAACCTTCCAAGCTATTGCTTGCTCATAAGAAATGTGACGCCCCATTGTTGACATACAAATCCCACCCGGCAAATATGCAAAACCCTGAAAAATGTCGGATCATGACTTTTGATTAAAAAACTGATTTCATAGAGCGATATTTTGAATGATATGAAACATACCTGTTGCATTATCTTTGCAAATTCAGGAAATAGTGCTTTTCGACCAGCATCATCAAACATTTTGTCTAATGTGATGTCTTGTAACGCCACGAGAGTCGTTTCCAACATGTCAAGCCCTGCTTGGTTGGCAAAAATAAAAACTGGAAGCGACTGCAAACCACAAGAACATAACTTGGTGAGTGATCGCATTCAAAAACGCTAAGAAACTATTCACTGTTGTATACCTTCAAAGAACAGCACAAAATTGCATCTTGATGCTGCCAAAGATCTTTCAACAACGAATCGCCGACAACCGAACCAGAAGTTAACAAATCCGCCCCCAAATGGTAACTAATACAACAAAAGAAACCATTAAAAAGGTGATCTAATTTGCCATTTTTTTACCTGTAATTAAGGTCAAACAAACTTACGTGTAGCTATGGCAAATCCATTGAGCGAGAGTAAGTGCTTCAGGTGAGCCGGGAGACAATTTGGGGGACGCCGATGGGCTCAATCCCGAAGGCGATATAGCCATGGCAACCCTTTGCACCGAGTTAATCACGCTACGAACGTATTGTCGAGCCATAGACGCTACACTTGCGGCTAGATTGTTCTCAAAAGGAAACTGGAACGCAATGGTCAGAACCGATCGTGTGCTCTGACAACTCAATGTATCTGATGACCCGTGGTTCGTAGACTGGCCCACCTCTAGGCTTGAAGCCAAGTCAAGGGTCCGGTGTGCATCCTTTGGGTCACCCTGGTCAAATAGAGGTCGTTCCAGTCAACAAAAGTAAAGAAAGCTATAATGATCAAGGGCAAACGTGGACTCAACTGATTTAGGATCCAAAGGAATGATACGGAAACCCGATGGTATAAGAGGTGCATCATCCGGAAACATTTCATCGATTGGAGCGAATATAAGTTCCGAACAAGCTCCTCCCGCAGTGTCATCGATTCCGTTGCATAACTACCAAAAACAACGATAACATTAAAAACCTGAACACCAGCTAATTAGATAACAAAGCGAAAAAAGTACCTGTAAGAGATGTATATCTCGGGACACAAAAGGATCTTCTTGACCAAGTGCATGACCTTCGAGTCTAATAACTTCGAGCATCTGTACCGTTTCAACAATTCAAACAAACTGTTATTTAGGATTATATTCACTACAAATGGAATAAAATAGGAGGCAAAAGATGTTACCTCTTCGTGTTCGATTGTCTGGCCAAGCGGCATGATAATCTGGCTACCCGTAAACCTTGTGGGAAGCATTCCTGGATAGCCATACGGGCTAGATTTTACTGAAGCAGCTGCATAAGCATCTACATTAAAATCCGCCCATTCTGATCGATGCTCCCGCAAAAACCGTACCAATGCTGCTGGAGGTACGTTCTGTAACCCAAAAAAAATAATTCAAGAATGAGGCATTATTCGAAAAAAAAACAAAATTTACTAGGAATCAACACAACACTCACTTGAAAGAGCATCGAGGCCTTTGCACAAAGAATTCCACCAAGGAACGAGAGTGAATTAGAAGAATTAGTTGAGGTGCTAATATTCTTGGTTGAATTGACTGCAACTATTACATCTTCAGCACCATCACAGTTCATCAATGACCACCCGTCATCATTGAATCCATTGATAGCATCGTTGAAACCTCTGAGTAGCAAAATAAGAAATAATTCATTACTTTAAAATTTGTAATCATCACTTACGTGACATATCGACTCCTTTACCATTATGGAAAAATATATATACCTGCTTAATCTTTGACTTAAAGTACGCAAAACGGCTGGCTGTCTTCCAAGTCCATAAACAACTTCCCCACTCGACTCTTGGGCTATTTGCCTAATATAACGTAACGCCTACATCGGAAGCCAAAAAGAATTATGAAAGCAATCATGTCGGTCATAAGATCCATAGTATTTCGATGTGCATCTTAAAATATTACGTGATATTAAACAACATCAATCACATAACCGCTTGTAATATCATAAACTATTGAAGATATTGAATTGATGTGCTTCTACTGCTTAAAGTTGCCATAATAAAATGATAAATATGTTAGTGAAAATCTACTCACTGCGATGGTCATCTTCTGTGCTACAACTTTAGAAGATTCATAAAGTGGGCGTAAGATCTCGGGCACGCTCCACGCCTACAAAACAAAAACAAGGTTTTTAAATAGGTTGTCATAAAACTCGAGCCATCAAACAGAAAAAGAGTCAACTTTCACCTCCAGATTAAGGTGGTCAACTACGTGGATTATTGACCCACCACCGTCACAGGGCCGAATAAGGTAACCACTAGGAAGCATTTCCCCTCTTACAAATTGGGCTGTAGCTGCAGCATTCGGGCCACCACCAGAACCAGAAAGGGATCTCTCACACACCTTAAAAAAAACACATGTGAATTGAAATCAAATTCCAAAAGGGCGAAAAGTACTACGATGAATCAATTGTAGAAAAAACTTACCACAACACTACCGTTATCTAAACTTGTAGTATATCTAAGAGTCCAGAAATCCCGTGCGGGAGCCAGTGTGGTTGGAGCATAGACCTAATTGAAAATTTGAACATCAATTCATCTGAGTTTAACAAAAAGTTTACATTATGTATGAGTTGGCAATTTCCGCCTACCTACTTATGAACGGATCGATTTAGGTTGTGTTCAATCTAAAACAGGTCAAATACGGAGAAAAATAAAGGCTAATAGGAAAGTAGGTCAACGTGCAAAAGGTGGCTCTCGCTTTATTACATAATATACAGGTTGAAACAAATCAACTTTACCTGTGTATAAACGAGTTCTATAGTCCCACCATTTCCGGCAGGTAACATTGTGATAACTTCAAGATTCCGACAGTCTCGAAACCAAGAAGTACGATCTTTAAGGATCTCCACAATCTGAAAAAGAAAATTAATAATTAAACACAATATATTCAAACTTCAAATAAACTTCTAGCAATAATAAATGAATACAAGGCTTTTACCTTTGTGGGCTCTAAACTTACAAGACCGCAGGCTCTAGCTGCCACTCCACTACAACTCTGTGAAATGGCAAAGATCCCAACCGAATCCGGACCAGGCTGGAACATTAATCAAGAAATAAAAAGCCTCTATATTAATTCAATAATCAATTAAAAAGATATACACTTTTTTTCGATAATAAACAGAACAAACCTTCATCCCAGGCATCTGGACCCAATCAACAGCAGTTCCAGTAGCCTTTGAAAGGAACTCTGCTAAACTTTCCTCTGCAATCGAGAGGAGTCTGGAACATGTACAAAAGATAATAAGATAAAAAAGGATTAAACAACAAATAACTCGTAAAAACAGTAAAATCCCAAAATCCTAATTACCCAGCTGGGTTATTAGCATCTCTAAGAGAATGCTGGGGGGTAGTAACCACAGATTCACAGCTCGCATCTGTCACAGCTGAAGGCTGCAGAGAATTACGTACATTAAATGAGATATATAATAAAATATGATTGAAAAAAAGTCAACGTACTTTTATAGAAACAGCTTACAGTGTGCATTTGTTGGCGCATATAACCATTCTCGTATACAAGCTGAGACACCTGTTTCTGCAGACGATCATTCTCCTCCATCAACAACTTGTTCATGGCTGATAACTTTCGATTCACGGTCTGGAGCCGAGAAGCTTCTTTCCGTTGCTTTTCTCGACATCTGTATGTGAAATATTAACATGTAAATCTAAGATTTAATTTAAAAAAAAAAAAAAAATCTTCCTTTGGGATTCTTAATCGATTATAATTGTCCGGGCCAAACATATCAAACCACCCCTTATCCATCCAGATCAGTGCACATATAATGAACTCTTTGTTCTAGTGATATTTCAAGAAAGTTAAGAGCAACATTTGTTTATTACTCTACACAATGAAATGGTACTATCATTATCATTATGTTACTTCAATAAACACGGCAGAAGATCAAATCCATATATTAGACATGTAGCAATTGCAGAAGATAGATGGTTTATATAAGGAAAGCCACATCCATTTATACTTAACACCTAGAATAGTCAAAAACTAGGATCATGCCCAATTTAGGAACAAAAATTAACTTACTAATCAACCCTAAATATCAACATACAAATCCAGAATCAAATGCATGGTACTAATTCAAGTAAATGAAAATATATCTGCATCTAATAACAAGATTATAAACATACCAAACAAAAATTAGTTGTAGCAAAGAATAAACATATCCAATTGCATAACAACAAAAAAACATTTTTTATTACCTGCGATTTTGAAACCAAACTTTGATTTGTTTGGGTTCAATGTTGGACAAAATAGGGCATTCTCTGATTAATTGTTGCCTTCTTAAAGAAGTAGGTTTAGGGCATTCTGAATAAACCCTTTCCAAAGCTTCAACTTGTTCAGCAGTGTACCTTACATATTTCCCATTATCCAACTGATGTTTCATCCCACTGCTCCCACTACTTGTACTTTGTTGATGCTGATGCTGATGCTGATGCTGATGCTGATGCTGAGCAACCATTGCCATTTTTCAACAGTTTCCTACAAACCCGACTATAAAAACGTTTACTTTATTTGAAATTTTTTGTGCTTCTTTAGTTATATATGAGGCTATGAGCTACAAAAAAAGAAAAGATATTACAAGAAAAAACGAGAAGGCTTTGCTTTTTTGAGGAATATAAGGTGAAACATCAAAATTTTAGAAAAGGATAGAGTCATACTACATTGTGACTCAATATACGGACAAAATAATTAGTTTCATATTTTCCAAATTTCAATAGTCTTTAAAAAATAAAGAGTTGCTTACCTCAATTTGTATCTAAACAGTCTGTGAAATCGGTGTCTTTTCCATAAATAAACATAAAGAAAGAATTATGATGAGAAAACTAAGCTGATAATTTGCAAGAAAGTGATAAATCTTAAGTAAAAAAAAAATCAAAAAAGAAAGGTTGGCTAAGGCTCTCTTTTTTTGGTTTGTTGCTGTGAAGAAGAAGAGAGCCAATTGAAGGGTGTGAGGAAAACCATATACATTTTTTATTTTTATTGTTAATTTGTTTGAATTTTGGTTCAGGTAATGAAGAAGAAGAAGTTTTGAGGGAGAAAAAGCAAAGAGAGAGATGGTTAATTGGTGTAGCTCGAAAATCGAAAAAGACAGATGTGAAATGAGAGTGTTTATATGGTTATGCTTCTGGGTCTGCTTCTGGGTCTGGTGCGTGCTACTGCTGGCTCGACTGGTTTTTGTGGACTATAATATTTAGTCCCTACGGAGTATTTTGTAAAGTAAAATACTACTTGTATTTATAAGTTAAAATACAGAGAAAATTACTTAAACTAACGGGCAAAATATATCTTCTCGTTAAATAAACGGTGTCAGAGACTTTTTTCGAAAATAGACACAAAAATCGCCGAAATACAGAAAACTTTTCGGCAATGTGGCAATTTTTTATAGGTCAATTATTGTTCGCCAGGTGTCACAAAAAAATCGCCGGTCAGACTTTTTCGCCTACCATTAAATTTTCGCCACGTGATCAAAAATTTCGCCGAAATTGAAATAATGCTTCTGACGATTCGGTGAATTTTTTAACAAATTGGATTCCGTGCTAAAACTTCCATGTGTGAGTAAGGCTCGTAGATAATAGATAATTTGGAGTCATAGACTCATATCTGCAAAAAGATAAAAATTGAAACCGAAAAAGGGATCAGACATCGCCATGGCTGCAAAAACATAACATACTAAATAATACTAAATAGTAATAATTATCTTTATACAGGTTGCTCAACCAAGATATGGGCCAAATTTTACCCAGATCCTGTAACCTTTTATATACTATTCTTAAAAGTTATTTTGCAAAAAAAATCATTCTTCATAGACATATTGCATGATCATAACAAACAACCATCTAGCCTTTTAAAAAATAAATAAATAAATAAAAATACTCGGTAGCATATCATACTCTATTTCTTCTGTTCTCAAGGGTTGAATTTTGATTGTTCATGTGTTCATGCAAGGCTTGGCACGGAACCCAATTTTTTTAAAAAAAATCGCTAAATCGCCAAAGCATAATTTGAATTTCGCCGAATATTTTATTCACGTGGCAAAAATCTAGTGGTTGGTGAAAAAATAGTTGACCGGCTAAATTGTGTTGACCGGCGATTTTTGTGACACGTGGCTAGCAATAATTGGCCTACAAAAAAATCGCCCAATCGCCGAAAGGTTTTTTGTATTTCGGTGACTTTTATGTCTATTTTTGAAAAAAAATCTCTGACACCGTTTAATAGATAAATAAAAGGTCAAAAGAAATTCTAAAATTATATCGAAAAACTAAATGCTAAATCGGATACTATCTCCGAAGATAAATAACTAGGCTTTTCGATTCACCAGGCGCAAAAGCTGAATTAAGAAGATAACACAAAAAATACAAATATGTGTTCACATGTGAACGATCATGTGAACAAATCGGTTCAAATGTGTTTTACGACATAATTTTTAGAGTTTTTAGCATTTTTTTAATATAAATCTATCATATATCAATGTTCACATATAAATGGAACGAATCACATATGAAAAAATACGTTATCTAGTAGTTCTCACAAGTTCTCAACTATGTAGTTCTCGTTTGAACCTCCAACTATATTATATATATATGTGTGTGTGTGTGTGTGTGTGCGCGCGCGCGCATGTATCAAAATATATTGTGATATAAACTATACAAGTATATAATATAACTACCGAGTGAGGTTCAAATGAGTACAACAACTTTTTGTGTGAATGGATGAGCCAATAATAACGCGTCACGTGTCACAAAACCCATTTTCCACCACGTTTTTAAAAATTAAATATCTCTCAAACGGTAAGTCGAAAAATCATAAAAATTGCACCATAAAAATCAACGTTTTTTCCTCTTCGATTAGAGATCTCACAAGGTATACTTTCGACAAAAAAAAGATTTCGTTTTCGTTGGGTTTTGTAAACGACTATCACATTTGTTACCGACGATTAACACATGTGATGCCAGCATGTAACACATGTGATACCAACGAGTAACACATGTGTTACTAATATTGTACGATCATAAATAAAGTCGTCGAAAGTATATCATGTGAGATGTCTGATCGAAGAGAACAAAAATACTGATGTTTATGGTGCAATTTTTATAATTTTTCAATGAGACATTATTGAGATATTTAATTTTTAAAAACGTAGAAAAAAGTGAGTTTTGTGACACGTGGCACATTCCTATCGGTTCCTCTATTTTCACAAAAAAATTCATTCTCACGTGAACCTTACTCTGTAACTATTGTACATGGATTTAGTTTACAATCATATGATATTATATATATTATATTATATAGTATATACCTATACCTGTTTATAATAAAAGTAATTTTATATTTGTTGGTGTTTCTATATTTATAATGCATGTATACATAATACTCCGTATATACTAGTGTATGTGTAATAAAGATGTGCCGGTGATAAATGCACCATTTTTATATATTCACATCAAAGCATCAATGCATACGGTGCAATCTCTTATTGCATTGCTTTTAGTGTAAGCACTAAAAAATATTTCGTAGTTTATTTGTCATTATCTGTGTATGTATATTAAATATTCAAAACTACATGTATCATGCTTATATAATATTGTTATGTTATATCACGTACGTATTTGCTAGTTTATAAATTATATGTATATATACTAAACAATAATATAAAGTTAACACGACGTAATAAAATTACATAATTTTAATTTTAATTCTTCGTGGTTTTCACCGAGGACATAATGAAATTAAATCTGATTCAAATTCCATCTGAATACGTTAATCAAACTCTCATTCAATCGTTAAATTACATATCAAATAAAATGTCATTGTAATTTTATAATGAAAAGGAATTTATGGTAGCCTCAATCTACGAATCTATATGGCATGACCACCAAACGTTGAAATGTGAATGTAAGCATTGTTTAAGTGATGAGTGAAAAATGAAAATGACTACCAAATGTTTGAAATGTGAATTTATATGACATGACTAACAAATTAAGCAACCTCCATAACAAGAATAAATAATAATTTTGTTTTCATATTTATCTATCATCTAACGTTACAAAGACTTTACCTTTTTTATTTGCTTCCTTAAAATTTCTTCTTTATCCTTTAAAATATTTTTTATACATTTCATAATCAAAAAAGTATCTAAGTATACACCTCAATTTTAAATTTTACATACAACAAAACAAGATCTAATTCGAATTGAATTATTCAAAATAGAAAAATCCATAAACATCTATCTATATATCTACAATATTTCGCTTACATAATGAAAATTATACATATTATTATAGCCTTCTTTGCGTAGCCTACCTACTGGTGCTTAATTATTAATACACAAATTAGATAGGGTAATGACGCAAGTCGTACATGTATTTATGTATACATTTGATACGTCTTATTATAGGATTCACCAAAAATAGATAAATAAATATACTAATTGGCATCTTACATGTATACATGGTATATATGAAAAGTAAAGATAGCATGATCATGCAATACAATGAATTATTACAAAAATGTGGCAACGTTGATAGCTCATTGAGTTACGCCATTTTTGGAACTTCGTAGAATTTGTTAACAAGATATGATCAAACCCTATTGTTGCACGATCGATTATAAAGACAATGTGTTTTCTAATTGTTGTCTACTAGAAGAAAGAAAATACGAATTAGCCTCATTACATATATACGAAGAACAACTATGATATAAATCTACACAATTGTAATTATTGGAGGATTAGCCGATTGGCTCGTAATACAAATATAAATTTCTTTAACTTCATATTAACTTGTAATACTTTTTGTTTTTCTAAAATAACTAAACTCATTTCTATAGATGGATGTGTGACAACATATACAAAGTATGGTTTGTTAATTCTGGACCAACACAGTATGAAAGTGAAACGCGAGCATGAAATGGTCCCTTCTCTGTTTTCTACTCCCCTGCTTGATAAATAAATCAAAGAATAAATGACATTCTCCGTTCTATAGTATGTCATATGTTTCACTTCTAGTATTCATGTCTGGTTTTTTGTGGGTTCAGTCTTTGACCACTATTTTCATTTCGCTCACAGTCCCTCAAAGGGTAAAAGAGTCTTAGAATTTTAAGTGTGTTTTAGTCATTTCATTAGAGATCAGGTACTATTGCAAAATTAATTCCGGAACAAAGGATTGAATAAAATCTAACCCGGGGACCAGGAGTGAAATATATGACATACCACAAGAACGGGTATGTAATTTACTCTAAATCAAATTAACGAATGAAATTCTAAATTATTGTCTTATAAAATACACTACATGAATAGATTTGATTGTTCGTGATCATGTTGCTTAAATAGGTTTGTTTAGTAACATAAGTACATAGCATTGTTTTATATTATGTTCATTCATGAATTTCAGTTTTACGATCTACTAGTTATATTCGAAAAGCTATGTTTGGTACTTTTTACATAATTAAATCCTACAGTAATAAATACGGAGTATAAATAAATAAATATCACGCAAAATAGTAATAATATAATTTATAATTGAGCGTTTAAAATAAAATGTTAAAGCAAACGGCGTTACATTTTGTTTGCTTTTAGCATGCGAAAAAAGAAGTTTCGCACGTGCCCCCCACCTGTCATCATGTATATATGTGTCTCAAATTTCTTATTTCTTAATTTTATTATATAAAAAAAATCGTTTGATTTTACTTATTTCCTGTCCTTTTTATATGTTTCAAAATTGTTTCGTGCAATTTAAATTAAAAAAAAAAAAAACACAGAGGGACAGTATCAATGTTTTCATGTTAAATTTACTGTGGAGAACTGGTAGCTTGTATGATCAAATTAAAAGACAAAAACACATAACATGAGAATATAAATATACATATAAATATAATTAATTAATCAACAATTAACTATTCTAAACCAATAATACGGAGTAACATTTTTTTTATAGGGATAGGGTCAGATTTAATCTTTTTGGTTCAATCATTGATCATTTTAATAATGAAATAATATTAAAGAAAAAACCCCATAAAGAATGGCAAAAAGTTAGTGCATGTAACATCTCTTGCTTTTTATTTCCTTTTTCCTAAATAACAAAGTAAGAATGGGAGTGGAGTAGTAGACACCTAGTTTAATTACCAAAAATTACATTATCAATATACTAATTTATGTTAATTATTATCCCATAATAAGAAAACATTCAAAATGCCATCATGCAAACGTAATTATATCATAAGGTTTAACAAAATATTGAGTATGTTTGACAACAACTAGTTGAAGTTGTAAATTCCTTTTCAGAATATTTAAAAAAGTTTTTATGAAAAAGAATTTTAAGGATTCTTGGGGATTTTTTTGTTTTCAAAAATCCATTATATACTTTTGTTGTCGAACATTGATGGGAGATTGAGATTGTTAATGTAACGTCCTAAATTACTTATAAAAAATTATTTAACGTTAAGACTAATTGAGTATTTTTGCCATTTATGTATAACGTATGACTTGCACTTAAATTGCAATAAGATTGTGGACTTTTGGCTTGGCGAATACTTTAGAAACTTGAGGGACTAAAGTGATAATTATCAGGGTCATTAGAAGAGTTAGAAAAAAAAAACCCTAACTCCACATTTGTTCCTGCGTATTTTGAGAGCCAAAAGTGAGGAAGGATCTAAATAAACTAGGTTTTCAGTAATCTAGCTTGAAGCGTAAATCTAGCGCAAAATTTGTTTAGTTTTTCGTGGCAATTAAGATACCTAAATCTCAGAATCATTGGCGCAGCAGTTGAAGCGTAATTCAGGTATCAAATAAGTTTCTGATTGATGATCAGTTCTTATTGTTTTATTAGAGCGGTCATTTAGATACGGCTTCGATGTTAAAGTTAGTCAATTTTTTTGCTAAATCCTATACGTGAGACATTATGAATACAAAATGCTAATAATTATTGGAATTGGTCGTCTACATATTGAGTCTTGTTAATTCATTAAAGAAAAAGATGTAAAGAATCTGTGAATTGGAATTGTGAGTATGGCGATGATACATGGTGGAGTGGGGTTAAAAATAGAGTAGAGTTAAAAATACCTAAAACAAAATAAAAACCCACTGGCTGTACTCCTCGAAGTAGCAGTAATGGTACTAATTGAGAGTGATCATATGTTTATTTAATTAGGTGATATGTGATAGTGGGACGGTGGTATTAAATCTAAACACAAATCTCATCCATATTGACTAAATAACATGATCTGCAAATCGACAACTATGTTAGTATTTAACTAAACCATACTTCATGTAGTTGTAGAAAGGTATAGATTAAATAGTAGTTTAGTATAATCAATCAAATGTTAATAGAAATTTATATTATTAGTAGAGAACTAGTTACTTAGTTGTAAGGATTAAGAATCTCTAGCATGTTACGAACTTATAATTAAGTTTGGGTGAGAAGTGTCTAATGCTGTAACACCCCACTTTCTAAATATCATTTTATATTCGAAATACCGGAAGCGTCTGGTCAAAACATACTTTTACAATATATGCTAAAGTTATATCATTTAAAAAAAACATAAAACATACATCAGTTTGGGTGTTATACAGTACAATTCCCATCATTATGTATCAAAATAAAATCAGAGTAGCTGGTCGTCAAACATCCCATTAAACCAAAAGCTTCTTGCCCATTCCCTATTCAAACATTAACCTGCAAGAAGTAGGGTGGTGGGATTAGCACACGGCTAAGTGAGAAGAACTGTAACCAACAGTCTAACTCATAAATAACAAATCTGTTTACAGCGAATAATCGTAAACACACAACGTCAAAGAGGACCGGTGGTTCCTGAGGTATCCTCCAAGGAACACTTAAAATCAACTGCAGGTCAATACAGTGATTAACCGATAGCTTGTTACTATCTTCACCAACAACAGTTCCTATTAACTATGTGTATAAGGAACCCCTGTTTGGCCAAACAATAGTAACTAAGTCCAACCATTGTTGACCTCTGAATATACATATCACATATGCCCAAAGGCCAAATATCACATAATCCATAATCATCATGGATAATATAAACAACCCAGACTAAACAGTCTATCAACAGTAGTATTACATTACCCGTTGTAACCAAACATGTTACAACTAAATCACACTGAGGATCACAGATCCACTCACCTGTCAATCTCAATCCAACAACTCAGAAGTCTTATATTACTGAGTCTTATGCTGATCTGAGAATACAACAAATAATGAGTTAGTAACTCATTTCATAATCATATAACATATTTAAACAAGCAGGTAAATTCCTGAAGTCTAAGAAAACAAACGTTCAATCCGAAGCGACATCAGAAGTCCCGAAACGAGGTTTAAAACTGAAAAATGCTATTTTCGACCCTTAGATGACCCCGAAAGGCCAAAAACTACCTAGGCTCTTAAAAAGGAGCCTTGATTATTGGGTCGTTTCCAAGTGACCATGCGAATCTCAACCCAATCCGAGTTAGTGAAATTTGTCACTCAGTCGCTACCCTGAAAACACTTACGCAATTTCAAAATTTGCAAAACAAAATTTTAAAAATCTCAGTTCGCAACAATCTCGGTTCGCTTCGCAGCAAACTCAGTTCGCTTCGCAACTCGGTTCGCAGAACAACTCAGTTCGCAGGTCAACTTCACTTCGCAAGACAACTCACTTCGCAAGACAACTCAGTTCGCTTCGCAATCAAGCTCTGCGAACTGAGTTCATCTTCAATGTTGCGAAGTTCATCGCTGAACCCAGAAACTTCGAACTGGTTTTCTTCAAAACTCACGAATTCAACTTCCTAACATTCAACTAAGCTTTCTAACAGTTTATATGCATCAAATAAGTTCATATAATGTCATTTAAGCTTCAATTCATATCAACTCGTGAATTAACCATTTTCATAAAAATACAATTATAAACACAAACACTTACAGGAACAAGATGGCGATTTGATTATGTTACTCGAATTCCGTTTTTGAAACAAGAAAATGATAACACGAATGATTCACGAATTCAGAGAAGGTTTCTTCAAGTTTTTGAGGTTTCGGTTCGCTTCGGTTCGCAGGAACAATTTGAGAAGATTTGAGAATGTTACAGAATCAATTTGAGAAGGTATGTATATATATTTATTAATCTAACCCAATACCATTACGATTTAGTCCCCTTCTTAATCTATTGTCGGGAACCTAAAACCATTTTGCGAAAACCAAATATTTTATTTTACCGTCAACTAGTTCGGTTTAAATCAATGAATTATGTATTAGTCACGATAATTCATTTATTCATTTTACTAATATTATCAGACATAATAATAGTAAAATATTTCCTAACACATTAAATAATAATTTAAAGTTTAGGGAAATTACCGGAATACCACTAGGCCTTTAAAGTGGGTGTTACAAATGCACCATCTCATGTTTCAATTATAAACTAAGATTGCTGTTTTTGATGGTAGTGTTGTATTAATTATGTTTGTAGGTGACAATTAGTTGTCGGGATTCGAGTTGAACTGATTGGGTGTCAACAGATCAAGAGGTAAGATAATGTTTGCGAAAAACCGAGTGCACAATCAATATCTACAAACTTTTTATTAATACTCAATTGTTTAAAGTGAATAATTAAATTAACAAATTCAACCAAGCCAATGCACCCGGGTTACTTGGGGAGTTGTTTACTATTGTATGCGGGTCGGGTTGATTATGGGTAGTTCGTTAATACCCGATCATTGTTCTTATTTGCATGACTTGGGATGAGTTTGATTATGTTGGTTTGTTAATGTTGCTATTGTTGTTGCCATGTTGATTATGTGTTGTCTTAGAGTTAGTACACTAGTACCTTTGCATGATGCTTAGGACACACGCACGACGTAGGGGCCCTAAATGTGACGATTATGATGAGAAAGATGAACTAATTTAATTACTTAAATTACATGAGTTCGTAGAGATATCTCGAATGATGGCTCGAAAGGGTCTCGTAGTGGCTTACCGTGAGGGAGTCACGCAATAGACGACGACGGGCGAATGATAAATTCTAGACACATTCATTTGCCAATGACGATGATGGTGTCCGTAGGGTGACTTAGTTACTCCTACCCACCAGAGCGATACACGAAGGTTAGCTATCTACGTATAGTATCGACTCGTGGAATATGTGTATCCTTATGATATCTCATTCCCTAACGACGTTTGTGGACTGTATTTCCCGTACCTTCCACTATGTCGGGATTAATAGGTTTCCCCCACTTAATCCTCTGAGACTTCAGGTTCACCCCTTTAGTTCTTGGTTGACTGTGGACTAACCCTAGCCGAATTGACGGATATGATGAAAAGTCGATAAGATGATAGGACGATAAGATGAGTGTTGAATGACGAGTTGTAGGCACGGCTTTAGGACTTTTACTCGAATTCTTGCTATGCTATTTATTAATGACGTTTGCCATGCTATTTATTTATGTTGATTATTCATGCATGACTGAGTTGAATATCGAGATAAAGTCGTTTTGTTGAATAATGATTTTTATTAGTGTTTTGACATTATAACCCATTATGCTTACTCAGCTTTAAGAGCTGACACTTGTTCTCTACTTGTGGATTGTGCATTCGCAGGTTAGGTAACTGTGAGGATTGTGACGAGTGAGGCGGGTAGTCGGGCTTGTTTCAAATATTAGGCCTTAGCTCTTTAATGAACTCTTTTATTTAGTTTGATTTAGTTAGACTCTTATTATAGGTTTCATTTATAATGTGCTTGAGGTGACAAAGTAACACCGATGACGTTTTGGTTTAAACTATGTTTGGTTTGTTTGATTATTGACGGGACGTTTTCCGCATTACTCTGCTATTTATATAAAAGTTTTTGAAAATCCATTTTTTTAAAATTGAGGGTGATACAGTTAAACACTAGAAGCTTAATATATTAATTATTGTACCAAACACACCCAATTGTATTACTAAAAATATAATTAACAAGTTTCGTTTTTCCAACGTGAATATTTATTAAAGGCTCCACGATAAAAACATGAAGTGCAATACTGTATTTGACTAAACGAGACAAACTAAAACAACAAAAAGGCATCTCCGACAAACTATAAAAAGACAAACCAACCGGCGTTCTATCGCCGGAAACTGTTTCTGCCCCATGACTATTCTCCACCGGAATTGATATGACTTGGAATTTGACAACAAATAAAATTAAAATAAATGCTTCATTTCGATCACCATTTAATAATGACATCACCTTTTATTTAATACGGGTATCTGTATTTTTAGGCTCTGTAGCAACAATGGTAATGATTCATTTGTGTATTTAGTATTTATGATGATTTATTGGTGATAACAAAAGTTAATGCTGAACTCATATATATATATATATATATATATATATATATATATATATATATATAATATAAGAGTTCGACGTAGAATGTTAAAAAAATATCGAATGAAGAAACTAATAGGATTGCTCAATTTCAATTACCCATTTCTACTTTTTTTTAAAGCTAAAGATCTCACAAACCGTATATCCATAAATTAAAAAAATTACACTGTTCTAATCAACGTCTTTTTATCTTTAATTAGAGATCTCACATGACATACTTTTGACGAACTTTATTTTTTCATTTTCTAATGGGTATGTGAAATTCTTAATAATAAATCACATGTGATTTAACACTTACATGTGAATATATTTACAATGAAATTATAAGTTTTAAATCACTATCTATAATCACATGTGAATAATCAAATTTACAATTATAAGTTTAAAATCACATAAAAATAATTTATCTGCTCATAAATCACATGTGATTATACATAAAATCACACGTGATTATATAAGTCACATTTTCTACGACCCAACAAAAATTGGAAAAAAAAATTGTCGAAAGTATAGCTTAGATCTCTAATCGAAGAGAAAAAAACACTGATTTTGAATATGTAATTTTTATAATTTTTGATCATTCAGTTTGTGAGATATTTAATTTTAAAGATACGATTGGAAATTGGATTTTAAAGAAATAGAGCAATCTTATTGGTTCTCCAATTCTTCACTTTTTTAGAATTCTACATTGAACCCACCTATATATATATATATATATATATATATATATATATATATATATATATATATATATATATATATTATATACTAGAGTTTAAACCTGTGTGACATACGTGTTTTGAATTCATAATTTGATTATTATAAATATGTAAATAATGCATATAATAACTACAAAATAACGATTGATTTATCAAATAAAAGTACGGTATTTCTTTTTATTAAATATTATAATATATGGGGTGTTTTTATAAAATTAACTAAAATAAAGTGATCTAATTGAATTTTATATGTGAAAGTGTAATTTTATATTTATGATTTTATAAACCCGTTTCTTTTATTATTTTAAACTTAACATAAGATTAGATGTTGTAAATATTTATATTAAATTAATAAATATAATATATGCTAAATCAATAAAAACTATTTTAATTGTTGTTAAACATAAAAGGTAATATAAATGGTTTACATGTCAATCAAAGACGATGAATTTATAAATTTAAAAAGAGATATTGGTAATGATTATCTAGAATTATTTTAATTTACATCCTTATTTAAATATAAGTATTTTTACATAAGTAATCGTACTGGATTAAAGTTGAGAAATTTTAGAGGTGTTATTTTAAATATAAGTGAAATTAAAGGATTTAATTGACTAATTGAAATTTTTTAAATTGATGACATTATATAAAGGTGATTCTTATATTACATTTAAGATAATATAATTTATTTATTTTATTATTATTAAAAGAAACCTAACTAGTACGATAATTCAAAGTGTACAAAACTTACCCCTATAAGTTTTGTGTAAAATATATACAAAGGCAAATAAATGAGACACAAGGATTGCAATCAATGGAGGCATGATGATGAATTTTTTAAAAAAAAGTCAAAATGGATTTCATATTTGTTTTTTTATAAATTTATTTCTCTTTTCAACTTTAAAGTTGATGGGGATGAATCAACATCCTTCCACTTTGTCTCCACTCTCCTTTTTTTATTTTATTTTGCCTTTTTTTTTCCTCCTACCATTAAGGCATTAATATTCCTCAAACTAATTGTTATAGTCATCTTTAACATATTTTTTTTAACAAAAAAAAACTAAAAAAAATAATACTCCGTAGTTTATACGTAGTATTTTTTTTAGGTATTAATTAAGTGTTACTATCTCAGTTTCATGATGAGGATTGAGAGAGGCAATTGCTTTTTCTGTCCTTGTAAAGGGAATAAATTGGCACTGGCCTTTTCTTCAGTATGTGGGACCCCCTCCCAATGTTGGTCCAAGTGGACCTCATGGGCCCTGTTACTGGGCTAAAACGGGCCCACATCTTGCGTATATGTGTAGGCAAAAAAAATGGTGACGAGAGCAATTTGCTGTGTGATGGGTTGGTGTGGTTTCAAGTGGAGACCTAGCCCCACACACATCTCATCTCTTCTACATTTGTCATCACAAAATTATTGAGTATCTTGTCCACGTCAAAAAGTACAAGTTTGGTCCTTTGATTATGGGCTAACCTACATTTTTAGTTAATTATGAATGTCATTAACTAATTTCCTTAAGACCCCTATTAACTATATAACTATAAAAATCAAAAGAATGTTACCTCACTAGTCTTTTAGGTGAATAGTTCCATGACTTATAGTAACTTTAACGAACATTATTTTAACATTATTTTAACATTATTTTGATGAGCTATTTGGAAGACAAAATAATGTTACTATGTTTATGTCATTATTATTATATGTGTTTGTCTCACACACACACACAACACACTCACTGTGTGTTATTCTTACTCAACCTTTGCTTGCATATCACACCATTGGTTACTTTAGACATGATTTCAAAGTTCCATTCCACCAATTTCTTGCATGCCTTGTTCTCCTCTTTTTTTTTTCACCATAAATAAAGCATTTTACCCACAAATAGTTAAAAAAGATGCCACTAACATTTTTTTTTATTTTTGGTTGTTGGGGAGGTGTTGTTGAAGCAAGATCTCTTTGAGTAGAATCTTTTCTCACAAGGATGCCCTTCTTTTTCAAACCACATTGGTCAATTTTGCTACAACTTTTATTGCATAAGGTATACATCGACATTTCAATTTTAACCAATTTAGTACCCACCAATGATTTGTCTTTTACAAACAGATCATCCTTTTGGGATAACAGAATGGCATCTATTCAGTTAAGACGTTAGATATGATCCATCGTAACAATGAGTTAATTATCGAGCACTTTAACTGAAATTTGAAATACATGATCATATCAAGGTGATTTCACATCACACGTTACCAATGCAATTGTTATGTACCTAACATATTTCGTTCGCGGTACAACTATATTATGTAAATTCTAACAGAAATTTTGTTAACGACAATTTTAAAATGAATTGAAGCAAGTAGAGTAAGACAAAAGGGAGTTAAGGGGCATGAGTTAATGACTAGAAACTAACTATTTCCAGAATGAGCAATCTCAAGGCTCAATCATGGTACTTGTTGGTCATGTTCTTGTTTCAGTGAAACTATGAAACAGGTTTTCTGAATGAAATTTAATTTCTGAAGGGTCAATTCAACAAAAGGGACCCCATGCATGTGTGTGTTGTACCTTTAGGTATAACATTTATACTATGGACAAGTCAGTTTATCAGTAGTACTTCAGTGTGATAGAGATGGAGACTTTTCATGTATGGATCTGTTTCATTCATATTTGTATCAGTTGGGTTTTATTACCAGAGTACAAGTGACCAAAATGTAGTATGATAATGATGAAGGGCTTGTATTTTGTGATGTAAAAGTTGTACATTGTTGTGGAGTTGGTGGTCTTTTGATGTGGAAAAAGCATGATTAATGCCAATGATGCATACTGACCAACTACTCTTTGGATTTTTGTAACAAATGAGGCCCAATCTGATTGATGATCAAGTGCTTTCTGATGCCTCATTCTTTTTGACCAAATTAACATCTCTTTGGCACATTAATTTGCATTTGCTACCTCAACAACCAACATGATGTTTAGATGGGTAAAATATAGTACGCTATGTGGGTGTAGGAAGACTATTATGAACCAAAAAGATTTGAATGCTTATTTTAACTGAAATATTTTCAGTGTCTTTAGTTTATTAACACATGAAATTCATTGAACGTGAATCAAATTCGTACTAATCACAATGCCGAAGGGTAAAATACATCGAAAAGTAGACCTAACAATGAATACACTCTAAACTGTTTAAAACTTCTTTGTTAGAATGTTATCTTTTCTTTAACCTCATATGAAAACCAATAGATTTACAGGATAAAGATAAACTAATGGTCTCATAAAAGAATTTTATTTTTTCTAATAATAGCAAAAAAGCACTCAGGTCGATAGAAATAAAGCGTATGGTGACAACTGACAAGAAAAACACGTGGGTCGATAAGTAATGTGCTGAGCCCAGCTAATTTTGGCCCACTTGGGGTTTTCTATAACTACGTTGGACTCTTAGAACAACCCAATATAGTAATAAGCTCCATATATTATTTCTGGAACACAGATAAATGGACCAAATGTAGCATTTGTTTTGCATAGGCTATATGTTCTTGTAGGCCGAAGTTGCAGAGTCAAATTCATATGGTAGTAGAGTTGAAGATAGCTAAGATCCAATATAGGTTCTTACCACATGTTGAAAAAATAAATACAAATAAAATACAAGCTTTCACAGCACAGCACATTGAACATATTGTTCACGTAGATAATAGAACTTACAGAAGATGCAATTTGTTTTATAACGGAAAAGAGGATCAACCTCATAGCTACTCATGTTTTTGCTAACCACAAGGCGGATCAGATACTAATAAAGATATTATATAGAAAAAATTGAACGTTATGTTCAGTTATACTCCAAATATACAGAATCTATACTACAAAGAGTAAGTACTAAAGAAGTGGAAGAATCGATTGAAGAAGCTAGAGTACATAACAGCATAAATGTGCCTGACACACTTTTGTGAATGGGCCATGCGGCCATGCCCGCCTTCTCTAAGGGCTAGATATGCTTGGTTTATGTGGAGACCTTGCATAAACCCGTTGCAAGTAGTGAGGCTCTTGGTGCCAATAACACGGTTACAAAGAAACAAAGATATAAACATAACAACATACATGATCACCAGGCAAAAGGGCTTCCTCCTAGCATAAAGATTTCATTCTCCACATCCTTCACCCACTGGCACACACGATTGCATATCCTTATGGCCAAAGACTGCAAATTCAATAGAGATTCTAAAAAACATCAAAAATATATCACCATTTTAGTTTATTTCCGACAAACTGCTAATAATCTTTTACTTTTATTACACATTCACTCAAAATGATGTAGATATTCTGTTTATTTCCCTTTTATTGTTCCACTTGATGATCAGCGAAACCCAAAACAAAGTTACAGGAATCCACTGCGAGTAACTAACTTTTCATGATAAGAACACCAATAAAGTTAATAATGAGCCTAACCTTGTCTGCAAGCGGATCAAAAGCTGCATAAAGTTCAAAATCCAGAGTGACCCAGCATAGTAAAACTGTGATATAAGAAACCACAAAAGATTGATTAACAACCTATAAGAAACGTTGCCTTAGTTCTGAGGATTAATACACTTTACCATAATTATCGTTCCTTTTGAACTGAGTTTTGTGCGTCCCAGTTTCTTTATCATGCATGGAAGCATAAAGCTTCTGATATGCCCTATACAATCTGTAAACAAAAAATCCAATTGTTACTGATATAGCCTAAATATACATAATTACATATTTTAAGAAGCCATATCCCTCTCATTCGAGTCTGTTTGAGTAGTAAACAACATGATTTTGATACTTGACCGATTTATATTTGCTATACAGGCCAAAGATCTGGACCGGATAAGGATAGAGCAAAAAAATAGAGCTAAAACGGAGCGAGAAGGGAAAATTCTGAAGCTGGTCGCAGCCTGTGACAATCCCGCAGCCTGCGATGTGCCCTAAAAATATGGAAGAATGCTTGGAAAATTTGACATCCTGGTCGCAGTCTGGTAGCAGCCAGGTCGAAGGCTCATAGCAGCCTGTGACACGCCCCATCTGAACCATATATACCCCGAAATTTTTAGGGTTTTAGATATCCATTGCATACCCACTTGAATCTTACACTAAGGAGAACTCTAAACTCATTTTCAAATTTAAATAAGTTTTGTAACATTACATCAAATGAGAAATTACTTTTATTGTCAATTTAAGAATGCTAAAGCAAAACCAAATGTCACATAATTAAGCATTAACAAAAGTCCAAGTAACGAAGCTCAATTCGCGCCTCCTGTGATCGACAACCCGGTCTTGCCTAAGCTATACCGTCATACAAACGGTACACATGCCAATTTCGTGTGTTAGCTAGCATCTAGGTCAAACCAAACTCTTTCAAAACCTTGAGTATAGTTACGTACACATCAGTTACGCATAGCAATAAGACATAAGTTATGCATGATGATGTTGTATAAATACCTTTTCTGCTGTTGGTGACCACTGACTGGAGATGAGAATTCAGAAGACACATACTGATCAAGATATACGCTGCGATATATGAAGTGCCAAAGTCCAGCAGGACCACCGATACCCAAAACTGTTTCGTTTAGTCTCTCTTGAGTCCCTGTTACTAGTTTGGGATCATTCAAATTAAATAATGACCCGGAATGAGTTGATGGGTAGACATGTAAATTCTCAACACGCATGCCACCTTCCAATAAGGATCTTTGAATTTCAATTAGCACATTTGACTTCAACAAGACATTTTCAATACGTATCCTACAAAAATAATAAATAATAAAATCTCTTAAATAATGGTGTTAAGAAGAGCAATAATCAGCGGCAGAAATCCTACCTACCGGCAATCTTTTAGATGAAAAAAGGCATCTGATCTCGATGTCAACAACACTAGGTATGTATCAACCTGCCACATACACAATGTAGGAACTCTGAATATGTCAGCAACACTAGGAATGTCACCAATATAATCTATACCTGAATGGCGTGGTAACACAAAATTCTACATTTCTAGAAATTCAGCTTATAATGAACAACAAAAACTTACAAAGTTGTATTTTACTCACGTCAAAGTAATGAACATATGCATGTAGAAAGGCCATGGGGTTGTATCTTGGCAAACATATAGGTGAGAATGATTCAGATGTCCTGCATCAAACAGATAAGTTGTATTGTCAGAACCGTACACACTTCACATATATACATGACATGTTTCATTTTTTAATGCACTTGCCTAAAGGATTCAGATGACGTGACAAAGTTAGCAAGCAGCATCATATCATCCGGATGAAGTGATACCTTCTGAGCGCCGACCAGACTGACAACCTTCATTTTAGATTTTCCATTTAAGAATGAGATCGGTTATTTATTAAACCAAAATACCAAGAAACATATAAGAGAGAATTAAGGAGTTGAGTTAAAGGTAATGGCTGGCAAAAACCTTGTATTTACACATCAGCATTGCAAAGAGGACACCTGAACCAGCAACGTCTTGCAATATCGCACCAGCAGCTTGTCTTGTTTCACAAGGAAGAGGAAGACATGTATAGGCATGAAGAAAAGTGGCAGGGTTCCTGAATCAAATGATTGGCAGAAAATCGTAAGTATCCTGGTTTTGATACCATCAATTTGTTCTTAAAAAAGAATGAATCAGTATCTTCAATAAACAAGCAGTTCAAAGAGAGGAAAAAACAAACCAACTGAAAGAGTGAAAAAGAGAAGAGAAAACAGCGTCTGTTCCTCCAAGTAAAGGTGTCATGTCAAACTTAGAATTCTTCTCAAAACATCTATTTACGGACTTAGTAAGAATAAGCATCATCTGCATCCATGTAATGATACATCATAAGGAAGGCTATCGAAATTTAGATAATTATCATGGCAATGAGATGGAAAGAAATATACATTGGTACCTGACCATAAAGATGTTCCAGTTGCCCCCTTAGTGATTCGTAAGGCTCTTCTGTACAGCTTATGCAAACTAAATATATCTGTTCCTTCACAAGAAAAATCACCTGTAGAGCACAAGATTCAAGGTCACATATTTTTTCAGTTTTTGCACTCAACGACTATTAGAGTCCACCAAAGTAGGTCTCCTATTTGATCGAAATTTATTTTTTAGAAAAATGAGAGGGAAATGTATTCTGTTGAGACATTTGTGACCTGGTGTTTTCCTGCCCTAACGAATTTAACCCGATCCCCCCTGAAAACAGATCAGTAAAACAAACTATTGGAAACTATTATTTCATAAAAAAGAAAAGAAAAACATAAACAAATAAATAAGCAATTGCATATATAGCAGAATATTAGATGCTAATATAATTACCCGTCTTCAACGAAGGAGATAATGGCTTGTAGAGTTGCTGAAAATCCAGCTAGTTTGTGCTCATCCCCGTACCTGGGAGTCAATCAAGTGAGAGCTACATTTCTCCTTAATAAATTCACACATTTGAAAGATAACAAAAAATATATATCATAAGTATGAAACTCGAATGCAGAAGCCTACCTTGAAAAAATTGGTTTTCCAGAGTGACTCAGAACAAAAAAGTGTTTTTTCCTCTCTCTCCAAGACATAGAAGTATCATCCTGCACTTTATCCATTAGTAATTTAAAATTTATTACATATAGGAATGCTTCACATACATCAAGCAGTGTCTAACTAACAATAGAACAAGAAATGATATACTGTGAAGTTCCACAACCTTTAACACACAAAGCTAAAATGGAAACAATAAGAATAGAAAACATGTGTCATACTGTCATGCACTGCTCGTTTACTTGATAACTACCACATTCTTTAACACCTATACGGCTATACAGGCCACACGACTGTACACATAAACCAATCAAAAACTTATATGCATTTAAAAACAGAAAATTAGAATAGATTCAACATCAATCAGCCCTTCATTCTTTCTTCTTTTTCCACTACTACATAAATCTTTCTGCCATTCATTCAAACACATATAAGAGAAAGTTGTGTTTGGGACTACTAAGTACTAATTGCATCTCACAAATATCATCAAGAAAGGCACCTGGGCGTTTTACTTTCTTTAGATTTAACAATTGACCATGGCCTTACCTTATATCTATGACCACTACGACTTCCAGAAATGGATATCCTCACTGTAAATCTATAAATTTTAGCTACAAGAACTTCAAAAAACGCACTATACTACGATAGCATTTAATGGTATTAAAGCCCAACTAACAAGACCAATATAAAAGATTCTAAAATCCACCCTCATACTGATAAATCAAGTATATATTCAATTAAGCTAAAACATAACATTATAAAGAGGTTTCATCTTTTTCACGCAAAGGCAATCCACAATAACATACATCACCACATTTTGTTCGAAAGGATCACAGATGGTACTATTCAACAATGTGTCGAAAACTGCAAACAATTATGTGATACTTGCATGCATAAACTCACTTCATTGACATGTCGTTTACCAGGAATCCACTGTGATTGAACAGAATCCAAAACCTCACCCTCATTACCACCGTAATGATTATCATTCCTAATTTCATGGTTATCATCAACTCTAGAAGCGCTAACGGCACCACCATTACTACGGCTACATGGCCATTCACTCTCAATTTCCGTTGATGATCGATCGACGATTTCCGTAACTGATTCGTGATGATCATTAGTGACTGATGGCGTTTCTTCATGGTCAACTGAAGTGTTTATTGCTATCGATGACAATTGAGTTTCGATAGCGTCGAGAGAGTAGTCGATTGAATCAATGTTAGATTCTTGTCCTGTAGATTGTTGTTGTTCTTCTTCTTCGTCGTCAGATAACGAAGAATAGCTTGAATTTGACGTCATGGAAGAACTGATAAATGAACTGGATTCCAATTTTCAATGTTAGGGTTCCAAAAACGGAATAATTAAGGTTTTGGAGTAGAAATTGGGGAGGCAATGCATCAGCATCTGCTAACTCACCGGCCGGATGATTTCAACCATACCCGCCCAATTAATTGATTTGGATAAGGGGAGTTAAAAGTAACCGAAAGGCTCAAACCCAAGTTCACTCGCATGACTCCAGATCCACAAAAACTGAGTTAAGAGCTTTCATGAAGTATGTTTATGACAGAAATAAAAGGGTTGGTAACCGGAACTTAGACCGGCTTATGACTTATGTTTGAAAGACGTTTCTCTCAAAATGTTTCGAGTTTAACTCAAAATCACAAAAACTAATATCAACATACATTTAAATAATCAAGTTTATGTTAAAACTTAATAACAAAAATCATCATTTTAAAATATAGAATTACATGTGATCATAAGTAAAACACTTAAAACAATAAAATTCCAACAATAACACATTCGTAAAATTTAAATTATGTCTATGTTTATATCTACACCTACATATTACGGAGTACTTAAAAATACTTGAAATATCCATAGAAACCTTTAAAGCTAGTTCCGTTCGAACCAAGTCCAACTGAATGCTTACAAAATTGTTAACTCGCATAACAAAATCTGACTGTATGTCATGCACTTATGCATAATGTAACGCCCGTGTTTTTTTCTTTCTCGAGCAAATACAACATAACCTAGCTATATTTAAAGGTACACCCCTGTAACTATAGTCCAAAATTATACAAGTTACATACATCGATTTGTATGGTTGAAACAAACTAAACTAATGAAAGATACCATCAACAACATAGGTCTTTTCCATACAATGTAAAACTTTAATAACTAATCATATACAGTACCTTTTTTTTATACATGTTTTATGATAAAAAAATATAAATATTATTTAACAGAGAAGTTGGTCCACAAAGACAACACATAGGTGTCCCGCCAAGCCCCCATTCGGTCAACTCGTGTGTTGTGTTGTCTCACAAATGATTGAACATTTTTTGTGCACAATCTTTTTGTAGCCTGTATATTACCATATTTCCTAATCATGTACGTAATAAAGTTTAGAAGTCATCATTTGAAAGGAAGCTGGTAAAGAACAAAATTTGAGGCTACAATGAATGTTCCAATGTTTAGAAGTAATCACAAAGGTTACACGTATCATTGTTTCGATAAAAGAATAAAAACAAAAATTACCCTAATTACTCTAGTACTCTATAGTATATATCTATATAGTGTATACCTCAAAACAAGAAATACACGTTTAATCCAAGTTAAAGTTTAGTAACCACGTTTAGTAAAAATTACCCTAATTGATGATGTTTTAAATGGATATTTACCACGTTTAGTAACCACATTTGTAAATAAAATCGGTGGAACTCCATATGTTTAAGAGAGAGAAAATAAGATGTGAAGATGGTAACGCTTTTGTTTTTCCTAAAATCCATTTTGGTTCGTTTATATAATAATCATATCCTCCCCTCAATTATAGTTTGGTCATCGAATCCGAATAATAAGTATTAAGTATCAGTAGTCATAATTTGACAAAAAAAAAATGTCGTGTACTCCGTATTAAATAAGAAGGGATGTTCCATAGAAATATAGAATGATTCCCCCTCATTTGATTTTATTCAATAATTGACCAACGAAAAGATTAACAAATAAAAAATTATATGAACTTATATCGATCAAATGATCAATTTCTATGTAATGATTCAGCCCAGTCCCAAAATTTATTCTAAATGCAATATCTAAACGATGTTGAGTTATATGAGTCTGCAATAAACTTTAAATTTGTGTGGATGCAATCTTTCGAAAAAAGTTAAAATGACAGTTTCAGCGTTTTGATAGATAACAAATAAATGAACACTCGAAGCCTAACACTTAGAAATGTGGTAATACATCTAAGAAATTGTTCTATCTAATGTACTCCCCTCCGAATACATGAATAGCGGCAGGGACTACATGCCATGTCCAAAGCCAGGAAACTTACTCACAAAAATATGTCTTTTATATTGTATAAAGTTGAAAGTGGTATGAGAATTATTTTTTAAAACAAAGTGATACATGACTGAACTATACGGTGGATGATCCGAGGGGATAGAGAATGAGAAGAAAACATTTTTTACTGCATTTTAGGACAATTTTTTTTATTGACAACAACTACTGCATTTTAACAACACTACATTTTATACCAATAAATTTCATTGCATTTTAACATCACTGCATTTTAATCCTTACAATTTATCCTAAAATGCAGTAGAAAAAATATTTTTCTCCTTCCCCTCAAATGAGACATTTTCTTCGGAACCTAACCCGAACTGTATATCATTTTGTATTACGGAGTGGAGTGCTGCTTGTATTTTCTGTGTATCTAGACATTAGTTTTGGTATTATTAAAAGTATGCTTATTCTAAAAAAAAAAATTGTTCATCAAAACACTGATCTATTAATGATCAAAATCGTTATAGGTTTTATAAAAATAGCGACATCTCATGTATGTATACCTGTAAAATTAGTGGCAATGTTTTAATATATTATTAATTTGCCCCACGCTTTCGATTATTTTTTCCCCAGAGGTTTATGGCAGAGTATTATATTTACTACCGTTCAAATTCATTATTTTTGGTGAAATATTGCTGACGTTTTTTTTTCACACTGTGGTCCTAGTTGGCCAAACAAATCGACATGTGGTCACATATTTTTTTTGTTTGTTTGAATTATGAAACTCGATCTCCTTTCTCACGTAAAGTAAGTAAAACCAAACACGTCGGTGACATTCTACCTAAATTAATGAACATACAAACAAAACAAATTTATTTACGGTTTTTCAATTGCTTGAATGATTGTCATAATTTGGATTTTTGTCAAGCAGTATCATCCAGAAACATAATCATTAAAGCAAATATGTTACCAAACCAAATAGGAGGTGATAGTTATAATTTAAATTAAAATATTCATACACCGGCATGTACAAAATATATGCTAATAGTACAAACTACAAATTCGTTATAACATACGTTGTGGTGAATGAATCAAAATTATAATTTGTCGTATTTATCACCTCCCAAACGATGAAACGCAACGCAATACACAGAGAGAACACTTGCTACTCCGTGTCCGTTTACACCCTAATTAGAAGTAGTGAGTAAATAACGCAACCACACAGAAATGGTGCCCTACAAGTTAATAGCTTAACTAATTGTTTTTGAGATATCGGAATGATAGGCAGTCTTAATTACTTATTTTGGGTTGTGCTAAACTTAGTCAAATGGAATTGGTATCACTAGAAAAGTTTTAATAACACGAATCCTGTGCTGCCTAAATCGTACAATATTGTGGTCTAAAAGTCAAAAACTCCACCAAAATGTGCTTGTTATTTGTCATCAAGTGAATATGAGGACCAAAATGGTGCAAGGTCACAAGAGCAATGTTTGTTATTCATTTGTAAAAGTTAGGTTATAAAACGAGTATTGAATGGTGGTGGTATAACTGAATACGATTGCAAAACTTCACATGATCAGATTCAATATAAACAAGAACATAAAGCATGATAACAACATCATATATGGTTACGATTCAAAGGTTTCAATGTCGCAATTACGTGATGAAATGAGAGAGCAAGAAAAAGCTTACATAAGTACATAACTCATACCATGATTTTCATCAAGAAAAAAACTACCATTTCATAATAATTATCATAACAACTTCTCTTAAGTTTTAATGTCATAGTCAATGATTTAAGGTGTAATTTAATTATCAAGTGTGGACACATTTCAAAAGTATCATAACAGCTTTAGCCTCCATCATTACATTGATGCTTCCTCCTGTTGGACTTTATCCCCTTGAAATTATGTCAAACCCTTTATCTAACAAAACAAAACTTCAAACAACAACTAATAATTCATCAAAATTAAATTTCCATTTCATATCAAATTCCTGAATTTACATTCTCAGTCAACTACCAATTCATCAAACAAATAATCAAAGATCAACGAATTAGGGCACAAAAACACCTTTACTAATTACTCCGTTGATCAAATCACTAATCTATAATTAACCGATAACCGTTTGCCGGGGTTACGAGAATAATAATTCGCAAATGTCAGTATTAAATAATTAATTGATAAATTAATCTTCAAATCCAGTTTTCTCCCAAATTGCATTCCTTACTCTACTCAGATCTCGTCCTTTTAACGTCCGTCCAATTCCTTCATGAACGGAAAATGACGCCATTCTCGTTCTCGCTAAAAACTCATGCGGCGGAATACGATCTTCACCGGAATTGTAATCATCGTCGAAATCATCATCGTCACTATCTCTCCGTCGATTCTCAGTGTAATCCTGTTTCAGTATTTTAGACCAGTCCGGTACACTCACCGGCAAAGACGACGCCGTTACGCCGACGTTTCGTTTAGCCAACGCCGAAGACGACGACCGTTTCGGGATGCGTGAAGCTGGTAACGGTTTACGTGATTCAGGTGATACTGAGACGTTCCAGATATCTGATTCGTCGAGTTCGAAGAGTGAACCGGAATCAATGGAACCGGTTATTTCGCCGGAGATGAACCGGTAGTTTGGTCTAGCAAAGTAGGTTTTTGATGCCGCCATTATGATGGACGATGATTAAAATTGGTTGTAAAATGGATATCAAAATCTCTCTCTGTGTCTAAAATCTCTCTAGTTTGTTAATCGTTGATGAACAAATTAATCGTTTTCCTCTGCTTTTATAAAGGATTTTAAATGGATAAGGTCACTTTTTCTCTCTCTTCCAAATTTAATTATATATTTTAATATGGATTTTTCTAATGATAGTACTTAGGGTATGTTTAAGAAATTTTAAGAAATCTTTTTGTGCATAAATGATTATAGTTAGTGGGGTTGTAATTAGAAAGTAAGTGTGGTGGTTATGTTCATAGTACAACAAAGTATTAGATATCTAAATGTTTTAAACATAGCCCTAGGACTTCCTTTAGAAAAATCCTTTTAATATTTATTATTTATTATTTATATTTATTATTTATTAATTATTATAGAACATATATTCGTATACAATACGAACTATATTTCTGTACGTTTACGAACTCAATGACCAAAAATTCAACCATGTTATTTCTATTTAGTTATGTAGCGAAATCATATTTTTAGTTATATTTGTGAAAATGTTGTTATAGCTTGCAATGTTGGATTTTTCTTAAGTTTTTTTTTTCAATCGATAGTATTATTTAATTATTTTTCTACCAAATCATGCAAACTTAAATGTAACATTTTACAATAAATTGTCCCTATTTTTTGCGTAAATAGTTATAAAGTTCACTGTTTACTTAAATTATATTCAATAAAAAAAGTAATTTTATTCATTCTGTTACATGATCATCAAGTTATGTAATTCTTTTTTTATAGTAACTATTTATTTATAGTTCAAAGACTGACTCCCCGAATTAAAAAACTATATCAATTACATTTTGTATTGTTTTTTAATAATATCCATTTATCTATTTAGAGTTTAAAGAAGATTGGACCACCATTTGTATTTTAAGACACGACATATTTTTTAAAAAGTTACGCGTATTTGGAAAACGTTATCTACTTCCCGGATAATTTCGTATTTTTTTCCACGTAATATCCGGTAAATGTGTACCGATTTATCCGATTTTAATTATTGCATGGCGTAATGTGATTGGCTAAGTAAACTGGTCCCCACTCATTTAGTTCACCTTAACCTATCCAAATTACCTTTACGTACGTAAGGACACGTGTCATACTTGGTAGCGCATTTAGAATTTAGCGTAACGGGGTAAACTAAGGATTGTCGTTTTCAGGTTTTGTCGTGACTCGAGGGTGCGTGGGGGGAATTAATCTGGATTGCGTCTCCGGTGCATGGAATAGCATGGACCCTTTTTAGGAGAAATAAGATGATGACACGTGCTCGATGGCTTATTGTGCCATGTGGATGCGTAAGATGGGGTTGTAAAATAAAGGCACGTGAAGTGAGTCCCGTTGGGTCCACTAGGTTTTGGGTGTGACAGCTGGGCCTCTTCTTGTAGCTGTCTCTCAAATACGCCACAATACCAATTGTCATCCTATTCCTTGTTTTCTTTGAGCAAATACAAAAAATTGATCAACCCTGTTTCACAATAATTTCATAATAATATAATAATAACAATAGTTTAATTAAAAGAATTATATAATAATTTTTGCAACGTATAATTGATAGGGAGTAACAAGTGATGTAATTACCATGATGGTAAATATGACTTGATGAATAAAGTATAAACATAAACTTTTTGGATTTTGTAGATCTAAATATTCTTTACTTAAGAGTTAGTACACTAAACTTACGGGACACTTTTTAGCCGTTGTCAATGAATCTTCACAAGTTTATTCTAGTGTACGTAGTTATTTTAAATTTTAATCTTCACTGTTTGTTCATATCCTTGATTTATGTACAACTGTCGGTCACTCTTTTCGTTATACACGTGAATTTCTCGGATCTAATGACATTTTAATCTTCAAAACCTTAATCACTATTGTAGGATCGTATATCCTAATTACGTATATCGAATATCGAATCTAATCAATGAGTGTGTGTGTGTGTGTTTATGTTTAATTGAGAGAGAAAACACAATCCACACTCTTAGCTATGTGTAATGATATATTCAAATGAAAGCTTAAGTGGTCAAGTGTTCCAAGGGTTCTCACAAGGTTACATGATCCTAACTAGCTACATCTATTTATAGAGATTCTCAACTCCTAAGCTAGTTAATATTTACATTTAAAATCAAATTTAAATAAGTTATTTTTACAATCTCAATAATGCATCAACAAACTCCCCCTGATTGTAAACAATAGCTTCGGTTGTCTTCAAATCTGATTTTTATCTTTGATGTCTTGAATGTCATAGTCGTTTAAGTAGCGGCAGCAGAAAATCTTTGAAGCAACTCTAAAACATCCTTGAAGACTAATCCCCTTTTGTTATTTGATTATCAACGGCAACTTTTAATCTTGAACGCTTGTATGAAATGATTCTTCTAAACTCGATCTTTGATCTTTACTTTCTAGAAACTTGAAGTGAAATATATCATTTCAACTATTGTGTTGCCGTTTGAACTTTTCTTGACTTTCTAAACTCAAGCTCCCCCTTAAACTGATATTCATCTTTTTAGGAGCTTGATCGTTTTTTTTCTTGAGTCAATACTTTTAAAATAAACTCTATCTTATCCGCTCCCCCTCAACCAGTAGCTATCTTCAACCCTTTCATAAATCATTTGTTGAGTGGCTTGTAGCAGATTTCAAACTTTCTTCGGTCAAAACTTCTCAGTATTAAGAAGTCGGGGACTGGAGCTAACTGTCCTCCTATTTCAATATCAACAATCTCCAAGTGAGATGTTAATAGATTATGAGTTAAATCTCCGTGACAAATGAAACAAGGACTTTTTAAGAAGTACTTGAGTGGCTAGGAGGGTTATGTGCATTGCATCACTGGGTCCATGATGTCTTTTTCAATATCAGAAATCACCGAATGAAGTCCGATAGCATATGTGGTAACCCGACGATTAAGTGGTTTAGAATACACACTCCTCAATTTCTCAATATTTTCAACTCCTCCCTAAAAACTCATTGGTGATCGTGTCACACAATGTTGGCATTTTTCATGAATGCTGGTCTGCACGTCACATTCCATCATCCCTCTCATATTTTTATTGCATTTGCTCACCTAGACCTATTTGACCCTCACGCCCTAACTTTTGGTAGGTGGCTCCTGGGGTAGATAACACCGGTTCTCGTGAATCATAGGAGAATTGGAAACTCTAATTCACTCATTTGCAGATTTCAGCACTTTTGCCAAAAGATGAGATATAGAAATATCGAAAAACATTTGAAAATCAATCAAAGTGTTTTGAATAAAGATTTGAACACTTGGAAGTTTCAACTTCGAATTCACGTACTTCCCTTAAACATACACAAGTATTGTAGTGTAAATCCATGAAAGAAACCAGGAGGAACAATTATTAGCTTTACCATTCCCGCATATATTTTAAGCAATGAAAGCCAGGAGGTAACTCGTTAAGAGAGACCATTCTCATTGAATAAAATACATATGAAAGTCACGAGGTAAAACTATTCTAATTGAACCATTCCCAATAAGAATATCACAACAATAAGATACATATTAAGGCAAGTTGTTTGTTGAAAATAGATTGTACGAGCTCCCCCTCAAAAATAGCATACGCATAATGAGAGCTCGATTTCAGACATTGAAATCATTTTCACAAACAAGTTTAGATTTTTCAATAACGTCCATTTGTTTAAGCACGAGTCTTGTACTGAAATATACAAGAGTCATTATTTTTAAGAACGAGTTATGAACTGATGTGTCCATAAGTCATAACCATGAAGAACGAGTTATGAACTGATATGTTCATAAGTCATCTTTAAAATTAGACCACAACTTTAGGAACCCATTTAAGCACGGTGCCAATGGGTTTTGAAATCGTTGAAAACCATTTGTAAGTTGTGTCTATTTTGATTCACAGACATTAAATTCCATGGTAAGATGAAACTCGGTGTTTCACTTGAAAATAATTTTCTTGGAATTAATGGTGAATACTCTCTTCTTCGAACATGAGTTACAAAATCATTCATATCTTGCATCATGTGGAAATCTTTTTGTGACGCAAGTGAAAACATTTGAGCTCTCGAGTATGTGAATGATTTTGCCTTAGAAGATTTTTCAGAAAATCGTTTTTTTGGTTTCCAAACAAGCATTTGCTTTGAAGAATAAGAAACCGTTTTTGTTAAAGCACAGTCAGTTAACCTTAGAGAAGAAGAAGAAGAAGAAAATGTTCCATTTGAATGAAGTTTATCAGAATACTTCTTACTCTTTTGTAAAGAATAATTAGTAAATTGAGAAACTCTTTTTGAAAAACATTTAGAGGAATTTCCCGTGAAATTCTTCTTTGGAACTTTCTTCTTTTGACTCTCTTGCTTTTTGACAACAACTTTTCCCTTTTTATGATTAGGTTCAGGTTTTGATTCAGAAACTTTTAATGCCACTTTTAGATTTAATGAAACATTAAATGTTTGAAGTTCATCAATCTTGGACATGAACTCATTCGTGACATTTTCAATTTTACTATTATTTTGTCTCAATTTTGATCTAAATTGATCAATCTTTTTGATTAAATATGATTGTGGAACATATAATATTGGAGAAATAACTTGATCTAAAACAAAGTTTTAATCAAGTTCCTCTCTTGAGTAACTTGGCAAGTATTCGTCTGAAAGTGTTAGCTCTCGAGTTTCATAACTTGCGTTAAGTTCCTCATAGTTAAATGGAATTTGTACATTATCAGTTCTTATACGATTGAAGTCCTCAAATTCTTTTGCTTCATTAGAACTTGTTAAGAACGACATTTGAAGTTCATGACCAAAGTAATCTTTAGTATAAACCGTAGGAATTTCTAAAGATCCTTCAGTCTCAGAATTATGTTTAACAAATCCCAAACCTTCCCTCGGTGGATAAACCAAAAATCCTTTTGGTTCATTGGGAAAAAGAAGTTTACTCGTTTCAACTCTACGCATATCATCCTTATTCTTCAAAATCACATTCTCATTTTGAATAATTTCCAGTTTCTCTTGAAGAAGTGTGATTTTCTCATTGGCCATTTTTAATCCGAGCTCCATCTCAACATGCTTAACTGAATTAGTGACAGAAACTGGATCGACAACTAAGGGAGTTGTGGGAACAAAATCCTTAATTGCATCCTTAACTAGCATTTGTATGTAACTCGAAGGTGGAGGTACTGAATGGTACCCAATGCCAACTTTGGATTTCGTATCTGTTTTCTGAGCATGAATAATCTCATCCAAAAGCAAAGAATAGGCTGAGAAATTTGAAAGTTTTCGCTTGTAATTCAAAATCTCACTCTTAGCTTCAGCCAATTCTTTATCCACACTATCAAGCTTAGTAAGATAATTATCAATCGCAGCTTGCTTATTTAAAATCGCGATTTTTTAACTCTTGATTAGTAGTATTCAAAATTTTAGAATTATCTTCATAAAGCTTTTCATTCGATTTTAAAACACGATTTGCAAGCTTGAGATTTTCGATATCAGTTATCAAACTTTGATAGTGATCTTGATGATGTTTGAGTTTTTCATGTAACTCAACACAGTTTGAACATGTGAGAGAATCTGAATCAGAATCAACCTTATCATGTTTTATCAACATATCTCCGTTGATCTCTTCGTCAGAACCTTTCGAGCTCAATTTATCGTTTTGTCCAAACATATTCGTTAGTCCTTCCCATAAATCATATGTCGTGTCATACTTTTCACAGCATGAAATAACCTGTTTGGATATGTACTCGATAAGCACTAACAGAATACTAAGAAAATCCGCAAGAACAAGTTCGCCATTAAGTTCGCATTTTTGATAAATTCGCAGTTAAGTTCGCAAGTAGTCAAGTTCGCAGAAACAATTTCAAACTCAAGTTCGCAACACCCCTGAAATCAAATTCGCACTAACTGGAATCGATATATGCGAACTTAATCAAATAAGTTCACAAGATTAAGTTCGTATAATCAAGTTCGCACAATAAAGTTCTCATAAACAAGTTCGCAAGATACGGTTCTCTTCTGTTCACGAACTTCAAATCGAAAATTCTTTTAATCCTGAGAAAAACTGAAATTGATCCGATGAAAACATGTGTTGATCGCGTATAAATGTTTCTGTAATCAGAAATTGATCAAAAACATCGCGAATTGATCAATTTGATCTTTAAAAACGAAGAACATAAAGTTCCTGGGTTTTCTGAAATTTTAAAGATTTGATCGTGAAATTGTTTGATTTAATCAATTAAACCGATGAAAATGTTTCGTGATCATCAAAGAACGTAACAGATGCTTCAATTTCTAATAACATCAACAGAATCTTCGAGTTTGATTTTGAATATCAAGGAACAAAGGCCGTGAAGATGATGAACACTTTTGATGATTCAATCTGTAAACCGTGTAATCTCTCAAATAATTCGTGAGAAACATTTGTTGATGATCGTTCTTCAATCTGTAAACGCAATTTCTCACAAACACAATCGAATCGATGACTTTGATTTTTCTTGGTAAAGGTCTAATGTGGGGGTTTTGTTCGTTTTACTCGCAAAACCCGACCCTTGTATTTTGAGTGATATGATCAACTCACCCTATTTCTCGAAGGTCATATAATATACTCTTCGTGTCTCAATTTATTTGTCCACCTTTCCATTTTGATGTCTCAAAATCATTGTACTCTTTCAAAATCAACCAATCAAAATGCTTGAAATGGTAAAGATGAATTCTATTGACATTCAACGGTAATAAATGTATTCTTTAAAAATTGTGTATTTCTTATTTGGTGAAAATAATTTTGAAATAAAGAAAGTATAAATTACGCATTACGGAGTAAATGAAAATCAATTCGCACCCATCTCATCTTATTTCATCCTATCATATCCCATATGCTAGTATTAAAGGCCCTACTAAAAATAAATGCATATGAATAAAATCAATAATACCACACGGTTGTACCACCCTACCATGCCTCACCCTATCGGCAAATCAATTTTTATGAGTAATTTGTAATCCATGTTCTGTTCCATACTCCCCTTTGAAACGAGAATGTGAATCATACAAGTCAAACAACAACAATAACAATATCTAATCTTGTTACCCGCGAGATATGAAAGACAAAAATATAAAATATATAAGCGTATCTTTATTCGAAGGTAGAGAAATACTTATTTCAAAAAATCTTTTGTTTTTAACCTTTTTAATTTGGTCATATGACATCATTGGTATATTTGGTAAAAACTAAAGTGTGTATAGTAAATTGGATTTGACTTTGTTAGAGTTTGACTTCTATGAAATATTAGAACAAAGTTTAGGTCCATTGAACAAACATACTCTCGTATATGTTATCACAAAACTCTTAAACATGATAATTTTTCCATCTCATAACAAGTGTTCGCAATCAGTTTTTACAAATTTTAAAAAATTATATTGTCTAGTAGTGAAGATGATACTATTAACCTTTACTCAATGCACAGTTACATGTATCAGCTTTGAAAAAAAATCATATTGAAAGTAAAATGGTAAAGTTAATATATACTTTTGGAAAGTCAACACTTATTTTGAAACAAACTAAAACGAAAAGTTGAACACTTATTATTTTTGAAGGGTTTATTGTTTCATTATGTATTAAAATTTACACGTTCACTATTGTATGAGACATGCTTTCATTTGTTTTATTGTATGTATTGAATTTGTAAATATCGTCTATTGTATGTAAATTTTCCTTTTTGGGTAAGGTCAGAAAATGAAACTTTTCTATTTTGGCCATACCTAAAAAGGAAAGTTTACATACAATAGACGATATTTACAAGCTCAATATATACAATAAAAGCTTTCAAAGTTCGACTCGTACAATAGTAAAACGTGTAGAGTTTAATACATAACGAAACAATAAACTCATTCTCGAAGGTATTTAGTACTACAAAACTTAAAAGCTAACATTATTGCACCATTTTTTTCATGTACATCGATTATCCAAAAGCATACAAAATTATTTTCATGATAATTAGATTTTTCTGATTTGATTCGTTTCTAACAATACTTACTATTTTTTTCTTTAAAAGAGTACTGGCCAGATAATGATGTAGGAGAATATTTTTTAAAAATATCATTAAATGAGAAAATTATTAATTATTCGATAGGACCACTGATACACATCTAGCTTGATCGAGTTCTTGACAACTAACTACTGTATATATTAAAAAGGAAAACTTTCTGAACTATCATTTCATTGGTTCCTTCTAATTATTTTTATGAATGAATATTATTATTATTATTATTATATATAATAATAATTTTAAATGGTCTACTTGCTCCCATCCATTAATTTACTAGGGAAAAAAGACATTAATTTACTAGGAAAAAGCAAACACATCACATATAATTTACTCCATCTATATATCCATTTAATTACAACCCAAACGTTATATATTTTTTTTTTCAAGGTAGCTTGTGATTCATAATTTAAATTATCATATTTCAAATTTGAAAGTGACACATTAGTATAAAATTTGCAATAGCTTATGTTATACTCCGTAACAAAAGATATACATATACTAGGTTTTTGCTTATTTTTTATATATATATATGATGATGATTTATTATTTAATTTTGATGTAAATGTAAAATAAAAAGCTTACAAACTTTTTGGATCCTTCAAATGAGATTATAGGATCGAATAATTCAAAGAAGGTTTAAAGTTTGAATCATGTAGGCTGAAATTCCATAAAAGTATTTATCCCAAAAAATAAGATTTGAACACAAGTGAGCAAGCATAATAGAATTAATGTCCATTTTTTGTCTTCTTCTATTGTTTATGTTTATATTACTAGTATTAATCAACTGTACTAACAATTATTATTATTATTATTATTATTATTATTATTATTATTATTATTATTATTATTATTATTATTATTATTATTATTATTATTATTACTATTATTATTGTTATTCTTATAAATATAAATTGATAAGTGACCCATTATCGGATTTATTCATTATTATTTTTGAAAAACTTTATATAAATGGAGATCGGGAGATATGTCGACATCCAAATTATAAAATGTAAAGTTAGTTTAAAACTTGAATGTGGGGTTCCACTGTCTTTATATTTATTTATTTTTATTTTTATTTTATCTTTGGTGTTTTTATTGTGACTTCAATGGGTCACAATCACAATTAACTATTAACTATTAATGTTATTGTTATTTGTTATTGTCATGTTAAAGCCACTTTGCTGATAAATTCAAGACAAGACCAAAGCTGCGATGTGATAATTTAAAAAAGATTGATACGAGGTACGGTGAAAGACTGATTGCGAGATTTACCAGGGACGAGATAAAGGATGCTGTCTTTGATTGTGGTTCGGATAGAGCCCCGGGCCCAGATGGATTTAATTTCAGATTTGTTAAATTCTTCTGGAGTTTTTTGGAAGATGACTTTGTCAATCTTATGAACCATTTTCATGATTGTGGTGTCATAAGTAGGGGTTGTAGCTCGTCGTTTATTACTTTAATTCCGAAAACTAAATCGCCTGTGGGTTTGAAAGACTATAGGCCGATTAATTTAGTATGGATTATAAGTAAAGTCATTTCAAAGGTATTGGCTAGTCGTATGAAAAAGGTGTTGGATATGGTCATTTCAGAGACTCAGTCAGCTTTCTTAAGTGGGAGATTTATTTTGGATGGTCCGTTAATGGTTAATGAGTTGATGGGGTGGATTAAGAAAAAAGGTAGACAAGCTTTCATGTTGAAGTTAGATTTTGAGAAAGCTTACGACAATGTAAACTGGGATTTTTTATTAACTACCTTGGATCAAATGGGCTTTCCGACTCGGTGGTGCTCTTGGGTCAAAGGTATTATGGAGTCGGCTCGATCAGCGGTTTTGGTGAACGGGTCCCCAACGTTTGAATTCAATTGTCAAAAAGGGGTTCGTCAGGGAGATCCGTTATCTCCGTTTATTTTCTTGGTTGTTATGGAAATTTTGCATTGTATGATTGAGAAGGCGATTATGGTGGGGGAAATTAAGGGGATACGGGTGGATGGTAGTGATAAAACTATATCACATTTATTTTACGCTGATGATGCGTTGATTGTGGGTGAGTGGTCAAAGGAAAATTTGGATAATGTGGCTAGAGTGCTCCGGGTTTTTCACCTGTGTTCTGGACTGAAAATTAACATACAAAAGTCATACTTGTTTGGTATTGGTTTGAATGATGAAGAGGTGGAGAACATGGCAGATGCTTTTGGGTGTAGAAAGGGGAATCTCCCTTTCGACTATTTGGGGATTAAGGTGGGAGCAAATATGACGCGTGTGGCACACTGGAATCCGGTGATTGGAACTGTTCAAAACAGGTTGTCTCTGTGGAAGGCTAAAACATTATCGATGGGTGGGAGATTAACTCTGATTAAGTCAGTGTTATCTAGTCTACCCATTTACTATTTATCGCTTTTTAAGGCTCCCGTTAAGGTGCTTGAACAGTTGGAGAGACTGATGCGTACTTTTCTTTGGTCCGGGTCCGAGGATTTTAGAAAAATACATTGGGTGTCCTGGGAGGTGGTAACTTCTACTAAGACAGAAGGCGGCTTGGGAATCTCGAGATTAGAAGATGTAAATTTAGCGTTGCTAGCAAAGTGGGCGTGGAGATTTACAGTGGAACAAGGGTCGATGTGGAGAGGGGTCATTGAGGCTGTTCATGGTGGTAGGGGAAATTGGTGTTTTCTTCCTATCAAAAGATCTATAAGTGGATGCTGGAAATTTATAGTGAAGATTTTGGAGGCAAAGCGGTTCAACGGTAAGTCTATGCCTCACCTTATTAGGGGGGTGGTGGGTAAAGGGGATAATATATGCTTCTGGTCGGACTTCTGGCTGGGCAATACTTTGTTAAAGGATCGGTGGCCCTGCTTGTATAAGTTAGATAGAGGTAAAAAATGCAAGGTTAACGAGAGAGTTACTCGTGGGAGCAATGGTATGGTTTTCACGGGAAGATGGTACAGGTTTCCTAGTTCAGTTGAGGAGCTATCTGAGTTCCAAGACTTGGAACGGCTGCTGCACGACGCTGGGCATCATCAGTCTCTTCAGTCCGATTCTGTTGATAAGTGGAACTGGGCCGATAAAAAGGGGAGTGTGTTTTCTGTTGCTGGATGCAAAGATATGCTGCATGAAGGTAATTACACGGGCCAAAGGTTTATATTGAAATGAGAAAGTTGGGTTCCGATAAAGGTTAATTTAATTGCGTGGAGGGCGGAACGTGATCGACTACCTACAAGAGTGGCTTTAGAGAAAAGAAGAGTGCAAATTGATAACGTGTTATGTCCGTTTTGCAATGTGGTGGAAGAAGATTTGAAACATCTGCTGGTGGGGTGCGGCTTTGCGTATGGGGTTTGGAGCGGAATTTGCAAATGGTGTAAGTTAGACCCGTTTTTTGCTTACGATTTTGATGATTTATTAATGTTATATAAGAATGTTCATGGTGGAAAATGGAGGATGAAGATAATTAGGGGGATTGTGATGATCACCACTTGGGTATTGTGGAATGCGAGAAACGCCAAGATCTTTCAAGACAAGAATATGAAGGTTGTGGAAGTGGTGGCAGAAATAAAGTCTAGAGCTTTTATTTGGTTGAAGAATAGGTCTAAGTTTAGTAATATTGTATGGAAGGATTGGGCCTCTTACTCGTTGTATATGTGTTTGTAGTTTGTTGGCGGCTTTCGGTTTGAAAGCTAGCAGGTGTTAATGAAAGTTTATGTTCAAAAAAAAAAACTTTTATGCTGCACCTTAAATACAAATGAACTTTCACGGGGATTATTATCACTGCTGATAATTCAATTCATAACTCGTTTTAGAAGTTTGAAAACTGTAACAAATGAAAGTTATATTATCTGAAACGATCAGTACGTATATTTGAAGAAATATGTATAACGTTTTTCAAGCTAGTGTAATGTTGGCTACTAGCAGATTACCCGCGATATGCAACGACATCAAAATATTTTATTTACTTTAGTTTTGTTCAATTATGTGTCGTCATTGATGAAAATTGAAATAATATAATGGTATATTATTTTCTTACTTTGTTATTTCAAATTATTCTAATCAACGGTGACAATTCTTAACAATACCCAAAATTCGACCGGAAATAAAGATAATTAGGCTAGAGTTGGATGTTCAGCTCATCAGTCTACTAACCCAAAACATGTCAACCATTTTAGTAAATTGAGTCGGATTTGAGTTAAGATTTCGATCAACGGGTCGATCTACCAACCAGAAATTTTCAAAATTTTAAAATAAAATGATCAAATCCATCAACTTGTTTGCCTCTTTTACCTAAATGGGTTATGCAAATTGTTGTCGAGTTGAATACTTTTTGACCCATCAACCCTTTTATTAAATAAGTTCGAGTTTAGGTTTTGTAGTTAAATACATTGTACCTGAAATTTCAAACGCACTAACTTGAATTGACTCGAATTGCATCTCCAAATAATAATAATTGAAAGTTTAAAAAACCGAGTAAGAAACTTTTATTCATGCTATTGTTTTTTATAGTTTAAATAAATGATCTGTACAAAAAGAAAAATAATCACTATTTCAAATGTTTGTTTTTCGTTAGATGTTATACTAACTAAGACGGTAGAATAGTATCTTATATATATTTTTAGACTGTCAAATAGACAAACTATTTGTATCGTAGTAATAGATTAACCTTTATATTATAATTTGTTGAACGTAACTCACCAAAAGTGTTTAAATGTTAAATAAAATACAAAGAAGGGTAATAAATAAATTTATAGTATCTCTTAAAATTTAATAGTTTTTTATCTATATATATATATATATATATATATATATATATATATATATATACTAGAAAGTTTTTTTTGCCGTGCATATGCACGATCCAGATTGTGAGAAGAATGGTTTTTGATATTCTAGAATAGATATAAATATGAAAGAACTTTTCATCCTTCAAGTATGTCAAGTACATTGAAATGTAGCAAACGTAGAATAGTGATAAAGGTTAGATGTGCATTGTTCCAAAAAGTTGCAAGATCGTTATTTATATATAATGTTCTTTGTTTTTCCACCAGGGGCATCGTAGATAGATGTTTTGATAAGTACTTTTGCGTGTTTACTCGTCCTTGTACCCACCAACAATGTCAAGAGTTTGTCCTTGTGCTTTGTTAATGGTCATTGCAAAGCATAACTTGATCAGAAACTGAACCCTTTCGAATGGGACCGTATATTGTTCATCACTTGAAGGTTGCAAAGGAATTCTGTGGATAAAGACATGTTTACCAGCGAAATCTAATTTTCCCAAAGATATAAGTATTTCAAATAATTGAAACGCCCCTAATATATATATTTTTTTATAGTATACGCGATCCTGGAATGCTTATGCGATCGCGTATATTACATAGACTCCAAGTACGCGATCCTACCAAGGGTACGCGATCGCGTACTCAATACATGAAAAGTTTCTGTTTGAATTTTAGCACAAGGTACGCGATTCCGGTGAGGGTACGCGATCGCGTACCTACAACGTAAAAGCTTCTGGATTGATTTCTTCACTAGGTACGCGATCGCCTGACCCTTACGCGATCGCGTACTAGGTCCTGCACCAGACATTTTGCACAATCTAAGTTTTTGACCCAATTTCACACGCGCATAACTTTTGACTCATTTATAAACACGACACGAAATTTTGCAAACATGTTTAATACTATAAAATGAAAGTTTCCCAATTAACACTTTTCTAATATTTGCGTTTCTACAAGTTTTGAACTCATGGTCTAAATATGGCCATTTAGGCCACTTATGCCATCAAGAGTACACCAATACTAATTCACTCTTGCTACATCACTTTCAGAAGTTAAAACATAAGCTTTTACACATTTATAAGTAAGCAAATCATCCCAAACCATCATTTCAATCACTTTCAACATAACGACCCATTTCGACCCGTTTAGAACCCTTATTAACTTGACATGGATAATACCATTTCAACATTTACAAAAGAGTAATTACAACCCAAAAACAAACTTTAACATCATTCCTTACAAAAGCTTTCATACTTAATAATTTCATTACAAAAGATCATCATTTTCAATATTCAACAATCTTGCAAGTTGGGCGTTTCTATGCATCAAGAGCATGATCAAAAGGGATTACTTACTACTAGCTTGTAGCAAGTCCACCTCTATTCTCGTTTGGGCTTTTTACCCAAATCACCCCGAGTCCCACTTTGCTCACCTACAAACATCAACAACATAACTATAAGCAAAATGCTTAGTAAGTAAAGGAAGATGTAACATTAACAGTATCATAACAACATAACATGAATTAAGGATCCTTAATCTCTTATCAATTTGACTCGAAAAGTCCCACCTTATGGTGTCAAGGCATAACCTTTGAGGTTTCTCAAGTCTCAAAGTCACCATTGAATTCCACCATTTAGTGTGATCATTGAATACTCTTGTATCTCAATGATCACACTTCATTCACAACATACCAAAGAGTAAATTCTTGACTACTCAATGTAATCCAAGCATTGCAATATAAATCATACTCATCCGTTACATACCTTAAATTGGAGATCAATTAGTTCAAGCAACTATTTCTCCACTCTTGTATTACCTAAACATATCGATACACATACATGAGTTACCTACAACTCAATGGACTCAATATTAACTCTTTAACATCCAACTAGTTAGAATTTAAGTGTGCTACTTCACACACCAAAAATTACTAACTAATTATTTATACTTTTAACTCATAACATTTCACATACATATAGGTGACTAAGTTATCACCCACAATTTCATCAATTTAACTTCTTTTCATCATAACACCACTTCTATGTTTGCATATTAACTTAAAACACTTACTTATTCATCCTACACCCAATGCCCATCTTAATTTAACCTTTTTTTCCCTAATTAAATTCTAGGGTTCATACAAGATCATTCAAAGGAATCAAATTAGAGGATTGAGGGTGTTGTTCATACCTTATTTGACTTGAATTAGGGTTTAGAACCTTCAATTTATCAATCCTAGCTTAAATTTCGATTTCTCCTTCTTCTTCCTCTTTGGTTCTCTCGACCGAACACACACATATACATGAACTAAAATTTTGTTCCAGAATTTTCATGAAGGAGAGGATTTAATTTGACATTTTTCATTTCTCACCCTCAACTTACATCAATTGACACATTCAACCCTCGAACTAATAGTTTTCTTATGTTTCTAACCCATAAACTATATTTGTATTTAACACCATATACAAATATAAGAATTTAAATAACATACTTTTATATTAATATAAAACTTACAAATTTTGAGGTGTTACAATAATTTATTATTGAACTATAAGCACCAAGAGACATACCTATATAAATTGTATAGCGATCAAGTTGTAAGAAAAAGAGGAACACACAAAGGAGCGTTTTTTGATAAAAGTATGAAAAGTTGGATACCGGTGATATAGGATTAATATAGGATTAAGATGGAAAATAAATGAATCGTGAGTATGTAAAGGACATGTTTCGTCCTCTAAGGCAACAATCTGTAAGTAAGAAGCAGATGTTGTAAGCCTGCAATTTGACTTAAAAATAAATATTTTGTGGACCAAAGAAAAAGTGTGTAATTTGACTTAAAAATACAAGCGTATATAGTGGACCAAAGAAAAAAGTGATATAAAGAGTATATACTTTCCCGTTATGTTTGGTGAAAAGTATGCTTTTACTGACACAGAAAATGTTGTCGATGTTCGACCACATACATTCATCCAACGCTTGACCACATACATTCATAAACATGGTTTTGCACAACTCAATAAAGTAAGGAAAAAACTACCAAATGGTTACTGTAGGCATCAATAAAGTAAGGAGAACATGTAGTGAACCAAAGACACGTGATTCGGGCGTGTAATTTCAGCAGATGATTGATACTATAATTAGCACTTTCAGATGCACACAAAGTGAAACCTCTGCAATGATGTGCCTTCTATAATAGTTAACAATATTTACAAGGATGTCCCAAAAGCATGGTAGAGCTGTACATTAGTTGCTAGTTAGTATCATAATTTACTTGATAAGCTGCTTTCAAAAGGAGGGGAGTTCATAAACAGGAACTGCGCACAACAGGTCGATATGCAAGCTGCTTTCAAAAAGAGGATCTTCACAAGAACACGAACGACGCGATAGGTGTGGCGCAGTCAAAAGGACATATTTGTATGGTATATGTACAAAAGCAGCTCATTGTAACTTACTATATTTAGCTGGCGGAAGCTTTGTTCTTCTTGGGTGGGCCTTCACGAATCAGCTTGGTGGTACCTTGTTTCTTTCCAGAAGCAGGTGTTGAAGGAGTTGACGGCACATGGTGGGCTGTCTCTTCTGTTGTAGTCGAGTCGATAGTGGACGTTGATGCAGACACGCATGGTAGTGGAAGTGTGTCAGCTGATTTGAACGCTTTTACCACACTCACCTTCCTTTCACTTTGACCTCGAACGGTCACCTCATAAGATCGTAAGAAAGCAACGATTTTTTGATGTTCGATGGATGTGGCAATGGCATCATGAACGTTGATACCCTGTCATAGACAAACTTTAGTAAACGATAACAAATTGGATTCTCACACATGCAACTGATGATAAATGTCACACCCCCAAAATTTAGAATAATCATAATTAAGGCGGAAGCTCGGGGTGTAACCCGATCAATCGATAATAAATCGAGAGCGTATGATTATCGCAGAACATCTAATATATTAGGATGCCAAATAAAGTTTTACAAACGTTGCGGCTTATCAAGCCGTCAAATAGCAATGTTATCAAATACATTGTTTTACAAAAGGTACATTGTTCAAAGATGACGTCCTAATTATCATAGCAAGTATGATTTAAAAATGCATAAGGTCTTGCGGCATGGCTAATTCCCTGAAAAACATATTTAAAACGTCAACATAATTGTTGAGTGAATTCACAGGTTTAAGATTCAATCATAAACCATTATTTAATAAAGTTCATCAGTAAATCAAAGTGTGGCATCGAAGGCCTAAGGTACGATTATTTAAAGTTTGAAACAAAGACGGTGATCCCCCAATAGGTTTGCAAGTCCTATGAGTTAATATGCCGAAACTAAGCCTATAACCAAACCACGACTTATAATGAATCGTTTTTGCCATGGACAATGTAAATATACGATCCTCGATGCGAAACAATGTCGCTAGTTAGCGCGACTAACCAAAACAGTGGGAGGGAACGTCACCTCAATAGTACTATCCGTATATTCAGTGGCTAACGTCATCTAGCTAATGGTTATAGTCATTGTAAGCAAAAGGACTTCCACGCACTACAACTTGAGAACTTAGACTCCCATAAGAATACGTTGTCAGGTTTCAATAATCGCGTAATCAGTTATATGTTTTTCACCCCAAATGTTTAAAAGCATTTAAACAGTAAAATAGGGGCTGTGAACTCACTTGAGTCCGAGCGTGCTAGCAAAAAGAGTTTAAGTAAACGAGCCCAAATAAGCCTCTTAGCGCCCTAAACGCATGAGGTCGAGTTAATAAATGTAGATGACTTAATAGTCCGTCTTTGCTAGTTGTTCACTCAACTAGGGTTTTATGTGCCTTATAGACGTGTGCGACACATTGTGATCATTTATAGTTTCAAAATGCTACAATCGTTTATGTCATCCTTTTAATATATTATTATTCATAATATATTCATAGTTTTGATTATTGATTCGTTATATGTATCGTCTCGACTGTATTGAGTTCGAAGTTCATAATTCCGTTTAATCGACATATAATTGTGTGTCGTACGTTATTATAATATAAACATGTCGCTTAGATATAACATACATTTTTAGTAACGTTATAAGTTTTATAATTCATTTTTGTAACCTTTATCGTTAACGTACGTTTTAGCTCGTTATAATTCGGTTTTTCACGATTTCTCGGTCTATACGCTAATCACGACTTAATGTATATTTTTATAATAAAGTCCCCTGATTTACAGAGGGTCCTTAACAGCCCTCAAAGTTTCTAAGTAATGGTTTTAGTCCTTGTAGTTTCTATTTTGTCATTTTAGGTTGAATCGTTCGTTTCTTCGATTTTTACCGTATAAGTTAGATTCTCGACATATTTTCTTAGGGTTTTCACTTGTGGACACTTAAGTTACTGTTTTTATGTCTTAAGTCCCTGAACTTTCTAATTTTACACTATTAGTCTTTAAAGTTTCCAATTATCTCGTTTTTAGCTCAAACTTTCGATTTGTCGACTTTTAACCACACAAGTCTTGATTTTAATACACTAAACTATAGATTAAAATTTAATATCATTTTACTTACTTATTTTACCATCTCATCCCATAACTTATAGATTTTACACTTTTAGTCCCTCTAGTTTCATTTATTCCATTTCTTGCACAAAGCTTTGGTTTGTTAGTGTTTAACCTCTTGGATATTGTCTTAAATCATGGTTTACACTTTAATATACATAAGTTACTTATTTGCATAGCCAAGATCCAAGCCTTTCTGTTTTTACATGTATAGTCCCTCTAGTTCTCATTTTTCCACTTTTAACCTCATAGTTTAGTTTTCTTGGTTTTTAACCACAAGGGTTTGATCTTTAACACCTTAATCCATAGATTAACATAATAAACCATAAATAAACTGTTTTTAACATTATAGTCCTCAAAAATTCAGATTTTACATATTTAGTCCCTTAAGTTTTCTTTTTGATATTTTTCACCCAAAAGTGTGTTTAGTTAGTTTTTAAACCACAAAGTTTATGTCATTACAAGTTTATTGTGTTATTTAGTTTAAAATAACTATTTTAACAAGAATAAGTGTTCCTTACACAAATATGATGAGTTTAAATTCTATATCACTTGTGTTACATTTTTAAGGTTTCTAAACTCGTTTTTAACTCTTTGTAGGTTTAAATTTCTATATAGTGTTTTTAAAAGAAAATATGGTAAGTTTAAAAGTAGGTTTTAATATGAGTGAACATTATAGCATAAACACAAACATATAAGTAAATACTTGAGGATGAATTTCCTTACAAAGATTTAGGATGACAATTATAGAAAGGAAAAGAACTTGAACTTCAAATTGAATCTTCAACCCAAAATCCTTTATAAACCCGATTTATGACTCTTTCCCAAACTTGAGAAGATGAGAAGCTCCATATGTTAATCCATGTGTTTTGAGCTCAAGAAATGATGAAAAATGGTGTAATATAGTGTAAAAGTGGTGGGTTACGATAGTGTTCTTGAAGCTTTCCTTAAAAATGAAAATGATGAATATGAAGATGATGAATGGCGTGGGAGGAGGGAGTATTAGAGGGAGGGATGGCAGATTTTTCAAGTGTTGGAATGTAGTGTGTGTTTGTTTGACTATTTGTTACTCTTAAACAATTCTTAATGTAGGAAATGGCATAGGCATTATTTAATTAGGGGAGGTAAGGTGTGGTGGAGTGTGCAAGTAAGCAAGAAAAGAAGAGAGGTGGGGAGGTGGTTGTGGAGAACGTAGGGAGGTCAAGGGAGGCATGGCCTCTCTTGATTATTTTTTTGTCCATTATTTGTCTAGGTTTTTAATTTAACTAGATATTTAGGTCATTAAATTTTAACCTTGATTTATTAGGTGTAATTTTGTGATTAGGGTAAATTAGAGTTAATTTAAATGTATTAGAATATTACTAGTTGATTTAATAATATTCGAATGTTTGCCGTTACCTTACTTAATTTATTACATACTCTAAGTTGTCGCTGTACGTGTTTTAAACCACATAAGTGTAAATTGAACGTTTAAAGACCGTTATGCTTATAGCTTAGCATAATATTATCATAATATAAATAACTACTATTTATATTCGAATAGATTTACGTTATTTATGAAAATTGATCACCAACGTTCGTGGGTGTCGGTCTCCACCGATTGTTTGTGTAATTCTCACTGATTACGAATGCATCTCGTATTAAAATAGTGTGCATCTCATATGCAAACGTGGGCTTTGTACTAGACTTTATTTCGATGAAAACGAATTCATAATAATTAGATAGGGAATTAGCCTAATATGCACGTAAAATGATGTACGAAATTTACCGAAATTAGGGGGTTGTCACAATAAACGTGCTTCATATTACTCTACACATAACTCTACACATAGGCATGGTGGTCGATCTAATCTAGAAAATCATAAGCAAGTCATTTTAAGATGTACATGGGTGTTTTGTTGGCATAAATTTATAAAACACTGCAATGTATGAGAAACACATGTATAAAGCTGATATGTTCACAAATAAAACTCACCATCTCCTCCGACTCTTTTAGCTGCGCAGCGGTAAATGGTATAAACATGTCAACATCAGATGAGCATAGCGTCACCTGAATACTTCCAGTTTCATCGCCAATGTCGATCATAAGACGTGAACTGAGAAGAGTGTATACAGATTTCAATCAAACAACATGAAGTCATTTTGCAGTTGGTTAAAACACTTAAATTAAGGTTATGTTTGGCAAAATAAGTTGTAGGCTGTAGCTGTAAGCTGTAGCTTTTAATTGAAGCTGTAAGTTGTAGATATATTTTTCTAAATGTGTTTGGTAAAGTAGCTGTAGCTGTAATTGAATTGAGTAAAATAACAATAAAGGACAATGATAAAATTAAATTAAATTAAACGGTATATATATATTTAACGTATATAACTCATAATAATATAATATAAATAACTAAATTATTTATATTTTTGTTAACATATTCATTTTCTTATAATTAAGGTAACATTATAAAAAATATGTATAGTTAATATGAAACTACTTTATAATAATAATATGAAATAATATGTATAGTATATGTGTATATGAATATAAAAATAATAATAAATATAATTAAATATAAATTTGACAAATAATTTTTAGTGTAAGAAAAATGATAATGATTCAAATATCACCTCTTAATGTCAAAATTTAAGTATATGTATTAAATATTTAAATTGATATAAAAATGATTATAAGTTAATTTATTACATACTATATTTCATGTAGTACTAATATGAATATGTCTACCGTTATTTTAAAAAGTGTTTCTAATATTTTGAGGGACGTCAGGTCGTCAGTATTGTTAATAATTAACTAGGTTTAATTCCTTATTAATTTATTGAAAACAAAAAGGACAATAACTTCGAAAAATCATTTGGAATACTAGTGACGATAAACTAACTAGTCTCAAGTTGTAAATATAAATGACGAGGGCAATCGTGTAAATATATTCACTAAAAGCTCTTTTCAATTTTCAAAGCTTGTAGGATTAACTTTTCATTTACAAGCTTTTTGGAGTTTTTTTTTAAAAAATAAAAGCTCAAAGTTCTTTTATCCAAACGAAGCTTTTAGAAATGAAGAGCTTTTCAATTTGAAAACAAAAAGCTAAAGCTTCAAAAAGCTCTTAAAAGCTCTTCGCCAAACATAGCCTAAAGTATTACTTATAGTGGCTCCACCTCATATTCAACTTTACAAGATGGGCAGATAACAATCTAAGTGAGATCGGCATTTAGTGATTTCTTACAGTTAGCGCATGCAGTGAACCATTAAAGCCTTTGATCAATAGAAAGCTTCATTTTCCCTTTGACCCACACCGTCGTCCGTTATTTTAAGAGTATAATTATATTTAGTCTATGTAAGGAAATAAGATGTAAGATTGACTGAAAGTTATTATGAAGTTATCATAATAACACACATTATTCAGAGATGTATTAGCTATTGCAACAGTAACGAATTCCTCAGGGGTGTTGATAAGGTAGCAAGAGGTTGTGGTCCTTATAGCTTTCGATTTCCAGAAGTCGTTGGATTTCATGGTGGTTGTTGTTGTACCTGAATTATAAATAGTGAGTTAGTGAATGAAAGTAAAAGTTGCTGCTCTTACACGACATTGACCTAAAGAGATTCATCATTAAAGGGTAAAGGGAAGTACCACACATGCATCTGAAGTTCAACTGCAAAAGAAAGGATAAAGACAAACAAATTTTACTTTGAAGGTCGTTTGAGTCAGCATGTTTGTGCAAGTAACTTAACTTTGAGAATTCAAATTTACATGCTAGTGTTACTGGAATGGCCTCCACAAGTTCTTCGACAAGGGTTATGTTGTTCAGTATCCATGAGTGTGGGTAGGAGTTGATGCGATATTTTGTATCATTTGGTATAACCACAACAGTAGAGATATAGTATCTCCTATACGGTATTAGCGTATTTGCAAAGTAACACAGATTGTTGGAGTATACAAGTGCCATCAGCTTCGTTCCCTGTTTTAGAAGGACAAATTGTATATGAAATTAAGAAAAAACTGAAAAATAAATAATTATAATGAAGGGTTAGGCACATGAGTGTCTGACACTACGATCCTCTTAAAGTCGTTTCCAGATCGACTTTATTAGATGGGGCCGTTTTCCAGAACTTGAATCAAGACTGTCCATCCTCTTCTTAGATGAGGGTTAATGTCTATCGCATTTGACAATGGTCGATTCATTTTCACCCGCGTTAACGGGCCTTACATACAGCTAAGTTTTACATTCAGCAGATAATTTCTGTTATAAAAGGGAATTTAATGAACAAGTCTCAATTTTATATCATTTAGTACACCTACCAACGATAAATTTTCATGCATGTAAAAGTATCTGACCAGAGCAACAAAAAGAAAACAGAAATTTATTTGTATGATATACATGAATGATATCGCTCATTTTGTATATGTTTATACTTCACGATATCATCGTTTTCTTTACTTGTTTATAGTCAATTTCGTGAACTTTCGATACTTATTAGGTTGGAAATTGATTTCAGGTACAATTGTCGGAGTATTGGTGAAAAGAGCTCGAATGTTGAAGAAATGGAGAAAAACTCAGAATTATCTGAAAAGAGAGTAGTACGCGATCGCGTAAAGCCACAAGGATCGCGTACTACTGAAGAGTACGCGATCGCGTAGGGGTTAGAAATCCGCGTACCTACAACTAAAAACGTCACAGAAGTTCTCTAGGCTTAGGTACGCGATCGCGTGAAGTTTACAAGTTTGCGTATGTTGTACTGAAATCGAGACAGAGGGTTCCAAGAACAAACTACGCGATCGCGTAAGATTTGCCAGGATCGCGTACTAAGTATTATTACGCGATCGCGTATGCGTCACCAGGATCGCGTACTCGGGCGGCCACCAGCTTTTCTTAATAGTATAAATACGAATTTTAAAGATTGTTAACCTAACTTTTGGATACCACAAACCCTAGGCTACGAATTTATTCATACTTTTTTAGTATTTCATCAATTTTGGAGTTCTTAGATTCGTGTTTAATCGCTCGGCTCGAGTAATCATCGATTAATCATTGTAATCATCTCGTGAACTTTTTTATTTTAATATAATCATGTTTCCTTTGATTTTAATTATTAATTTTGATTGTTCTTGTTTGACTATGAGTAGCTAACTTCTCACACACTAGCTTGGATGAATTAGCTAGTGATTAGGGGTGTGATCCTTAGAGTTATATGCAAATTAATTTACGTTTAATCGAAACCCTTGTGTAATTGAGCTTTAAACCATTGTTAAAACTTATTGGTGATTTAAGTAGTAACTATAGCAAACGTTTGTTACAAAGTTATTTCATTTATCAATTATATGTCTATATATGATTGGACTTTGATTGCGGACGCAATTTTGGTATAAGTTAGACAACTAAACTCAATTGTGCAAGTTAGTAATATTGACGAACGTCTTTTACTAGATTAAATTGTAAGTTAACGAATCAAGATTAGGGTTTAGGTAATAGCGAATGTTAACCTAGTCTAATTGAGATGAACAAGTTTTGCTAAATAACTGGTTTTAATTACACACCCTGAAGTCACTATTAAAATAATCCAAGTAAGTGTCGTTTTTATTATCTGAAAGTTAATTTAATCAAATTTGACTCTTCTTGAGTCCACTCATTTTATTAATTTCGTTAGTTTTAAACAACGTGACAATTCGGTCACAAAACCCCACATTTACTTATTTGTTTAGATTAATTTACACTCGAACACGATTCTTGAATTCACATTCTCCGTGGAATGAACCTGAACTTACTGTAGCTATTCTATATACGATAGGGTATACTTACCTCGTTGTGTATTGTTTAATTACCGTATTTTTAAGTTTATTTTTATAACTAGATTTTACACATCAATGAACAAGGAGAAAAACATTCTTAAGGAAAGCTGTGGGACCCAAACTAATACATCCAATTAAATTCTAGTAATATTAAAGATAAACAGCTAACGACATGAATTTTTTTAGAAGAAAGAGCAAGTGAAAGAAGTGAAAAAGAAAAAAACAATACCTAATTTGAAGTTTAATGGATGCAAGTAATAGGATCTTTAGAGTACCGAAAGAGCAAGAAAGACAAGTGACAATGAATCAATGAGGTCCTGAGACACCAATAGGTAGGAGGATTTGGAGCTGAGTCATTTGAGAGTGATACGTAGCTGCTTAAAAAACTCTAATGCATACAAAGAGACAGCTGCATGCTAACAGAGTAACAGGGGTGGAAAACTTGGCGGTTAATCAAAAGGTGGAAGAAGAGAAGCCGCTAGTCATTTTATTTATTTTTATATTTTAATTCTTGAAAAAAATCATATGTAAAGCTTTAAATTGGAGAGTAATAAAATTATTATTCTCAATTTTGATTAATTTTGCTGGCTAATAAAAAAATTACAGATGTTAGCCTAATAACCGTACTACAGTAAAAAGACGATCGTTTTCATGAGATAGGAAATATATATATATATATATATATATATATATATATATATATATATATATATATATATATATATACATAGGAAGGTTCAAATAAAACCAACTAAAAGTTGAAAAATTGTGAGAATTGCTAGTTTTTGAATTTTTTCACATGTGATTAACTACATTCATATGTGAACATTGATGTACGTTTAATTGATAAGGAAAAAAGTAAAAAAAATCGTATTATATCTACAAATACATGTTCACATGTAAACGATCATGAGAACAAATTGGTTAAAATATATTTAAAGACGTAATTTTTAGGGTTTTAACTTTTTTTTTCTTTCTCAATCGAACCTAAATGAATGTTCACGTATGAGTGAAATTAGTTACATGTGAACAAATACGTAGTCTAGTGGTTTTCAAAAGTTCTCAACTTTTAGTTGGTTTTCATTTGAACCTTCCACTATATATATATATATATATATATATATATATATATATATATATATATATATATATATATATATAGAGAGAGAGAGAGAGAGAGAGAGAGGGAGGGTTTAGATCAAATAAGAACACTTCTAAAATAAGAACGGTTAAGAACACCTCAAATGCACATATATATAAAATAAATTCATTAGATTTATACTCATACATCTCAAATATGCAAAGAAAAATTGATGCACATTTCTAAAAATGCAAAAAAATCGAAAAAACGATTGATGCACATCTATAGAGATAATTGTGCATCAAGCGTTTTTTCGATTTTTGTGCATTTTTAGAAATGTGCATCAATTTTTCTTTGCATATTTGAGATGTACGAGTGTGAATCTAATGATTTTATTTTATATGTGTGTGCATTTGAAATGTTCTTAGCCGTTCTTATTTTAGAAGTGTTCTCATTGGAACTCTACCATATAGGAGTATATATATATACCCTATATATATATATATATATATATATATATATATATATATATATATATATCATAAATATGATTATAATCTGTAAAAAATATTATCAATATTTCTATCAAAACAAATGTAAATGACATTTTAATATCCATCAATATGTTACGTCGAATTTAAAAAATTTGAAATAATTTTAAGTTACTTTTGTTTTAAACTAAAATTAATTATACAATGTTAATTTTTATAAAGAAATTGTTATACATAGCCCTTATGGCTATCAATAAGAAACTCAAACATGCATAAATTGTTTGTACCTTGATAATAATTGTCCAATTCCTTAATATAATTGCTCTCAACAAACTTAATTTAGCACCAAATTTTGCACAAATTAATCTTTAAACGCAGCCCTTAAGGCTGCAAATAGAAAAATTCTTTTTATAATTAATGCATTGATTTAAGTGTTTGATTTTACATTGGTTGCAGACATATTAATAAAGCATAGAGTAGAATAGTAAATTAATATTTCTCCTTTCTAAGACATCGGCTCAAATGCTTTAATAAGTAGTATAGATAATAACCGATATGCATTTGGTCTAACGATACATGTTTTGTTTTCACATATTTGATTGTTGTTTCGAACTTTAGTGAAGCAGTGTCGTTAAGTCGTGTAAACAAACGTATTTCAGTTTCTATTTTTCTTTTGTCAAGCATAGTGATTATGTCAAATCATAAGAGTCACTAAAATTGTACAAGTAATTGATAACTAGAAATCTTTATATAATTCATTTTCTTTTTTATTTCATTCATATTATACAATATACAATCTGTTTTGTATTCACTAGCATCAAATTCATGTGTTTGAAATAATTACTTATGTTGTTTCATTTGTTAAATATGATATGTAGGTCATCAGTTTATATACAAAAGTACGTGAAAGATAAGACATTTTTAGCTATTGAGATATAGTTATGAGCATATGATTTTATCACTTCTGTTTATGTTCTATTAAGAAAGGAGAAAGACCCGTGACATCGTTCTTTTTTCTTTGCGGCAATTATGTATAAATAACGTTTATGGTCATTTACGTTGTGTTTTTGAGTTGTTCTGGGGGAGAAAGGAAAGAAATGAGGAGAAGCTAAAATCAAATTGTGTTCTTAACTTATTTTTTTAGAAGGATAAGAAAGGAATGGAAAACATGAAAAAATAGGAGGAAAGCTATAAACTATTTTTATTAAATATAAAACTTTCCTCTTAAATGTGGAATGATTTGGAAGAATATGTTTTTTCTTTTCCTTTTCTTCACACTCGAGAACACAACATCACTAATCCATCTTCTTTCTTTTTCTCTTCTCTTATTTTCTCTTCGTTTCCTTCTAGTTTTAAACTCTAAAAGACACTTAATCAAGTTCCAACTTTTATAGTTTGGTCGCAATATTAGAAAGTTGAATATATATATATATATATATATATATATATATATATATATATATATATATATAAAATCTTTTGGGTTTAATGATATATGAGTAAAGGGATAATATTAAAAGTTATAGATATTTGATTTAATGCATATAATCGGCAACTAACTGCAATAAAATTTTCTATGTATGCAATTTACCCATTTTATTGTCTATGAACGCAACGAATAATATAATAATAATAATAATAATAATAATAATAATATTGCCACGTGGGAGAAAAACCCACGTAAACGATTTTATTAAATAGAAAATGTCAAATATTCTGCATTGGCGGCGAGTGGAGTTCCACAATCCCATTCATCTTTTTCATCCTTCGTGCAAGATTGAGATGGCTGACAAGTTACTTCTTTTTTATTCCCATATGCATCGTATTCAATTCGCATCGATCAAATTTTTTTTTTGTTATTCGTCAAATTTACCGGGTCAGCTAACTGATTATCATGTTGTTGATATCAATGCAAAATCTTTCGTTTCGTTGTGTACATAGACCATAAACTGAGTAGATTTTCATACATGAGAAATTTTATGACAGTTCGTTGCGGATTATATGCATTTATCCATTTTTTAATTGTATTTCAATTCAATTGAATGAGATTTCAAGTCAAGTATTATTTATTTAAGCCCACTAAAGTTGAAATTTGTTAAGAACCCATCCAAATGAGTGAAGCCCCACCAACCTCTACGTCTTACTCCGTACGTATTAAAGTTTCGTTAACCTATTAATTGGGTCCAAATCTTCACAACAAAAAGCCCAATAGCATTTTGGCCCATTTCACAAACCCTAGTTTATATCCTTTAAATCTGATATCATTCTCATATCTTCATTTCGCAAAACCCTAGCTACTACAACAATGCCGCCGAAGTTTGATCCATCTCAGGTGGTGGACGTTTACGTCCGAGTCACCGGCGGTGAGGTCGGAGCAGCGAGTTCACTCGCTCCTAAAATCGGTCCACTCGGTCTCTCACCAAAGAAGATCGGAGAAGACATTGCAAAAGAAACAGCGAAGGATTGGAAGGGTCTACGTGTCACCGTCAAGCTCACCGTTCAAAATCGTCAGGCTAAGGTCTCCGTCGTGCCTTCCGCTGCCGCACTTGTGATCAAAGCGTTGAAGGAACCGGAACGTGATCGAAAAAAAGTGAAGAATATCAAACATAGTGGTAATATCTCACTTGATGATGTGATTGAGATTGCAAAGGTGATGCGGCCGAGATCAATGGCGAAAGAATTGCAAGGAACCGTGAAGGAGATTCTAGGAACTTGTGTTTCAGTTGGATGTACGGTTGATGGGAAGGATCCTAAGGATTTGCAGGAGGAGATTGCTTCTGGTGATGTTGAGATTCCCCTCGATTAATTTATCTTTTCATTTTAAGGTTAAGTTGGTATTCTGTTTTTTTTTTAATATCAGGAGAATTGTGATTTTTGCTTTGATTTTACATTATCTTCAATCTCAGACTGAATTGCCTTTTAGATTTTATAATCATTGAGTTGAGATGTTATGGCTATATTCTGATTTTGTGTATGTGTATTATATCTTTCAAGTGCCTATGACACGCAATCAGCACTTTTTATGTGTTTGGCTAATTGTGCGTTTTAGCCATAAACACTTGCTAGTTACTATTATGCGCTCCTGAGTACTCCCTCAGTTAGTGTTGGCTAATTGTTCGCTTTTAGCTTAAATGTTACTTGGATTTTGGTCTTTGTTTTATTGTTTATTTTGAATTTGATATGAATATAATACTAGAGAAAATAGTAGTTCAATATTTGGTTGACTGTAATTGCTGATTTGCTGTTACTATTGAAAGTAAGACACTACGTTAATTGAAATGGGTGTCAAATGAACTTGGAACCTAATTTTGTTAACTGTTGCGGTTTATATGAATCTCTTATTATTATTGGTTTGTGGATAATTTTCTAAAGTGAGAATTCTTTGTACTTGTGTTTGAGGGTGGGTTTCAAAATCCAATCTCAGCTTTTGTACTAGCTTACTACTTTTTTTTTTGTCTGTGCGAGTTTTGTTTTACCATTTCTATTCATTTATGAAATCCCGCTTTTAGGGACAGTGCTTGTTCTGGGGTGTCATAAACTCGAATTTGATGAATCTTTTTTCTGTATTTCAAATTGATAGTTTTTGTTTTGCTTTTACATTTTAGGGTTTATCTTGTTGAATGTGTGGCCTCTCCTTAGAATTACCAACTGTTATGTTATTCTTCTTGTTGATTACAAATTAATTTTATATGGATTGTCATTGAACTGGTGATAGCAATTCATTGAAAACAGTTAAACCTTCTACTCTTTATTTTCGTTTTTCAAAGTCAAAGCAACTGAAAACTGTTGTGTGACATAGTATACAAATGCTGGCATCTAATGTGGAGTTTAAAGCTTGCCTTGTAAACTTGCTTGCCTTCAACAACTTTGTTTTGGTGTGCAATTGGTGCTTCTTTCGACTTCCCAGAGGCTTTTTGCCTAAATAGGTCACTGACCAGCTTGCTTGACATACAACATTATAAACATAATGGTAAGCATATAACGCTTACTTAGATAATTATATACGTATATCATCATCATAACCATAATTCTTCCATAATCTAAATCAATTAGAACAATCATAAACATATCAACATAAGTGTCTATTCATGATCATCTGTTAGTCACCTTAAGTTTTAGCTAGCGATTACTTGCAACTGTGTTGTTCTTATTATCTATTACAAATGACATACATACACATGTCACATACTATACAACGTAGACTTGATCCTTTATTATCACTATCATTCTAATGTCTTGATGTTGCTGCTTCTGCTCATTTCTCGGAAGCAAGTAATTTTACTTTCATATTCAATAACAAACTATGTTAGAACACATTGCGAGTTGTCTGTTACTGTGGGATACTTCAAACTTCAAAGATAATTAAAGTTCTAGAAAAATCGCATCAGATGCATCATGCATGTTGAACCTAGCTTGTGCCTCATTAACTACGTACACTTGCTCGGCTTACGCAGATGCTGCATCTAAATATCTAATATGCGTTTATCACGTGGTACTCTTAAGGTTGAGAACTTGTATAACATTAATCTGACCCTGAATCGCAATCCAATGAAGCCTTCTACTTTGAAGGGAACCTAATTATATTGTTTCTTAAGAAATAAGCTCATGACCGACCTGCTTTGTTTTGATGTGTTATATCAAGTTTCTCCAATTGTTCTTTTACATTCTTACACATACATATACATATAAAGATTAAAATAGAGTTATGTCGTCAACAAGGTCTCAAAGAATTCTATTTTTGCCAAAATGAGTAATGATTATTTACACAACATAAAAGTTAAATGGGTTAACCTGTAAATATGAGACATATACTATGACCCGTTAAGTTTAACCACAAATTATGAGTGTGTTTTGTCCATTTGTAATTCTAGAAAGATTCGACGTGTACAAAATGTCAACTAAAAATCTTTGCGAAATGAATTGAGGTGGACACGTGTACATCACAACAAACAAAATAATAAAATACTCAAATTATTGTATCATAAAATCATGTTTTAGCCAGTTTTAATGATACAATAATTTTAAGCTTCAACACCCTCCCATATAAGCAACTAATTTCAACCCATTTTTGACACATGGTTTTCTTCACAACCGTTCATAATCCTGCATGACGTAACAACGTCCATGAACCTACCATTCACAATGCTCTAAAGTTCAATATCAAAAATTTGTTTAAGCCCCACATTGAATTCAACACCTGTTTTTTCTCAAAACCATCCATCATGGCATCAAATTAAGATATTTTTTTTCATGGTTGATGTTCCACCAACCACTATTAAACATGTTCGTGCCTATAAATAGTGATACCATTTGTTTCATTTACGTTCAAACCGGTTGTCATAGTTTCTTTTTAACGTCGCGAAGTTAGGTTTCAAAATTCTCTCTTTCTGGTTTGAAAGATCAGAGAGAAAGAGACGATTGTACATACATAAGAAAGAAACCGAGTAGGTATACCAAACATGATGACGTTGAATGATATGACAAGAACAATGAGGATGGTGCAAGTGAAGTCTCTAATCGAGACGGCACCCTTGCAAATTGTCCCTCCAATGAAACCGTCTTCTGCACCTAGGTTGGCCACAATTAGGGAAGAAAGGGGTGAAGGTTTCGAAGAACGAAGATCATGAATACATGAATTATTATTATTACAAAATCATATCATCATATGATGATGATGATGATGATATGATCATACATTAAATCCTATATATATAATTATGTAGGTTCTGATCAGAAGACATCAGAGATGGATTCAAGTATATATATAGTCTAAGTCTATCCTGATGATTATTGTGGTACTGTATAATATAATATTGTACCTCCTTATTATATTTTTATTATTTTTGTTATTGTCTTTGATGATAATATGTAAATATTTTGTAATATGAACCTATTCTATAACAATAAAATCTACTATATTTAAATAATTTTATTGAGATTGGTAGTTTGGTACATTCATTAATTATAAGGTTGTTGAATACATGACCTAATTTGTGAGCAATGTTAATTAAACAAGATTTCCAATCTAGCTAGCTTCTTGCAAGTTTTATAAATGAAAATTGTATTTACTACTTCAAAAAATAAAAACAGTATTCAATTTTAGATTTGTTGAGATATGAATCCATCCAAGAAACTCCGACTATTGCATTTTCTTACACACTTTGTTGTACATTATTTTCATTGATTTATAATAAAAAGTTTGAATGACAAAAAAACTCATTCATGACCCTGAGTTTAATTATATAAACAATATGTACATAGTTTATATCGGATTCCAAAAATATGAGACGTACACGAGGCTCGAAATAAATATAACATGAATATATAATTGCATGCTAATGCTAATTGGTAGTCTGCTTTTTCTAAATAAATAAATAAAAAAATAAAAATAAAAATAAAAATTGCATGATAATTAGTTGATAACACAATATATATATATATATAGTCAATAGGCATGACAACACTCTTAACGTATATATTCCTGTGCTAACGACAGATACATACGTATTAATTAAAGTGTTTAAAACAAGAATCATTTTGACATGTTTAATTAAGTTAAACAAAACATATGCAAGTGGTGGAGAGGGAGTGGGCGGTCTTAATTTATTTCCGATGGTCGTCTTACTATTATATACGTTGGCAAGTCGCACCACTTACTTCTTGACACGTGTTAACACTCCATGGTCTCGGCCGCCACATAAACTAAAATAAAAATACGTTCAAAGTGAGCTTATCTACTTATTTGATGTAATAATTTAATGTTGGGGTTACAAGCTTTATTTGAGTTAGTTTTGAGGTGATTGTATCTAATATATACACGTTTGTATCTAATATATACACGTTAGATTAGCCTTCAAACCCATATATACACACGGAATATTTGATGAAAATATTATATTGTGGTAATACTTTAAGGATTAAATTTTAATTCACAAAATGTTGCTGATTTATAATGTTGTATAGAGTGTAAAAAATTGGAGGACATAAATAGAAAAATTTATATCCGTTGAACAAATTATGTATAAAGATGAGGATTATTATTGATTTAATATAGAAAAGATATAAAATAATGTATAATTCTATCAAATTTAATTTAATATAGATAAAAAAATAAAGTAATCGTATGATCCTACTTTTTAAAAAATAAGAATCATTCATATGGATGTGATTGAGTGTTAAATTAAATTTTAGTATATATAAAATGTTAAATTCAAAATACGTCCCTTTACAAAAATAATAATTATTTATTGGTACTTGCTATAGATAAATATAAGATATAATTAAATAAAATGATAGCTGCATTTTATTGTTTTATAAATTATAATCTATGATGTAATCATACTCTAAATTTTTGCTAATTTTATAAAATTAAGTATTCTTATTAGTCAATTGAGTTTTTGATAACATAATCAAGGATTTCCTATATTATATTTAAAAATCATAGGTTTTTCATTTTATATAAAAAAAAAATCAATCATGTTTTTCATTTTTAAATTATCATATGAATAATATTACTAATTATTAATTTTTAATAATATTGTGTCGTTAAAATTAAAATATTATTAGAAGAGAAAAGTAGAAAACAATGAGAACATTTACCCTGCTAACAAAATGCAGGATTTTTTAAAGGTTTATTATTTCGTTATGTATTAAACTTTACACGTTTTACTATTGTATGGGTCGAACTTTGAAAACTTCTATTGTATGTATTGAGCTTGTAAATATCGTCTATTGTATGTAAATTTTCCTTTTTGGGTAAGGCCAAAATAGTAAAGTTTCTTTTTTTGGCCTTACCCAAAAAGGAAAATTTACATACAATAGACGATATTTACAAGTTCAATATATACAATAAAACAAATAAAAACATGTCTCATACAATAGTAAAACATGTAAAGTTTAATAGATAACGAAACAATAAATTATTTCTTTAATTTTAATACAGGAAATTAGGAAAAGATAAGTTAATTGAAGTATTATTTTAGTTATAACTTTTTGAGAAAATAATCGAAGTTGGTTTGTCTTTTTTTTTTCTCATTATATGACTTGTCATGATGTTGATATGTTAGAAAAAAGACACTCTGTCAACTGCATATAAAACTAATTTCTACAGTTTAATATGACTTGGAGATTATATATATATATATATATATATATATATATATATATATATATATATATATATATGGGAAGGATGAAGAAGGAAGTTCTAAATTTGAGGGAAGAAGATAAGCAAATCTCAACTACACATTTCTTTGTATCTTCTCCAACTCATATACAATATTCATTTCATCAATTGTTGTTTAAAATTCAAAATTAAAGCATGTAAATCAATCAAAACATTATAAATTTCAAATTCATCTAAGACATTCATACATATCTTCAATTCGTCATAATTCATATTCATCAAATATTAAGAATTTTGGGTATAACTTTTGAGTTTTTGTGAAAATTTTGATTCACCAATGAATACAATAAAATTAAACGAATTTAAAACATACAAAACTTATAAACAAGTAATTAATTTAATTATAGTCGTCATTAACCATAGAATTTCACAAAAAAAAAATCAAATGAATGTTGATCAAAATTACAATTAATATTCATAAACAATAATTTATGATGAATATTAACTTATATATGTATTTATACATTGTTGAACGAGATAACTTAACATTCATCAGTGTATAATAATGTATATGAGTTAACATTCATCGTAAAAGAATGTTTAAAAATATTAAGTTGTAATTTTGATTAATATTCTTTCCAAATGAATATTAATATTCTGAATTTTTTTTGAGTTATTTAAAATTTTGCCACCGCGTTGACTTTTGAGTTGACCAGAATGTATTGCTAGGAGTAACTTTCCTCGTTCCCCCATTTTTTTATTTCCCTCTTGATCCCCACCCTATATATATATATATATATATATATATATATATATATATAGGGTTAGGTTTAAATGAGGATCACAAAAATGTACAGAACTGCGAGAATTTTTAAATTACATTATTTTTATACATGTAAACACAACAAAATACATATAAACGTAATTTAATGTTCATATTATTAACAAATAAAATTTAAAAATCACAAAATGCACGTTAAATTATGAAACATATGAAATGTTCACATGTGCACAGATCATATGTGCACATGTGAACGGAAAAAATAAATTTGATTTTAAAGCTCATTTTGAGGTTTTTTTCAAACTATTTTGCTTTGAACCTTAATCTATATCAATACTTACATGTGATTGAATAATTAAACATGTGAAAATCCGTAGAATATAAAAGTTCTCGTAGTTCTGTATCATTTTTTATTCTCATTTGAACATTTGGCTATATATATATACATGTACATAATTATTGTTTATATAGTTTTGATAAGTATTCCATATTAACTTACTCTTAATTATACTCCGTATTATTCAGGAATGTCTTAATATAGGCGTTTCATTTGAAAACAATACAATAATCTTGAGACTAATTCAATTTAACGGTATTACATTTTCACCTTGTAAATTCATTCACATTTGATTTTGCAATCACATACGATGATAGTTAATATGCTCCATCTATATTTAGTTTTTTTTTTTTTTTTTTTTTTTTTTTTTTTTTTTTTTAATATGAAATATATTTTATACACTGCGTTTAACAGAAAATAGACCGATTATCTAATGCAGAGATATGATTAGGAAAATAATATAGAACACGACACACATTTAATTTTCATACAACCACCTTTAATTAATCATATTATATTATTATTAATTAAAGTTATCCTACACTGATCGAATAATTAAGAACATTGCTTATTATATATGAGCTGCCTTGAGTTGTTATGACTTGTAATTAGTTTCTTAATTCCTCTAATGATTATACGTGTGAATAAAAAATATTATCAATTTCTAAAGAGCAATTAATTCTAACTAAATTAATAGCTCGTATTAGGGCTATGTTTAAATTTCATTGCTATGCGAGCGATCGATATGATCGACATGATGATGCCATAATCTTTTGACTATGAATAGGTAGATAACGACATGAGAACATACCGCATACGAGTACTAATTTGTTTTTTATGAATATATATTGGATTACCATATTAATGGACGACCTTTAATGGTTGGACTAATACATATTGGAGTAACTTAATTTCCTTTAAATGATTAATTGTAAATATTTTTCTAAAATGCAGTAAATATGACACTCTGATCCTCCTCAAAGATTAAGCCAATCTACTATTACTAAAATAGTTCGAGATGATTCTAGTCTAGTGTTATGTACTAGCCACTAGTGGAGGCCCTTAGGCTCGAAAATGTATTTTGTGTTATAAGATCGATCTAATTATATGTAGGTCGGATTTTTAAAATAAATATACTTGTAACATATGAAACATACAGACAATAAAAAAGATTAAGAATATGAGATTATTACTTTTTCTTTCGATTTTATTGCATTTAGCATAACAACTAAGGCCTCTCCCAACGCCCCCGTCGGTTCCAACCGACGGAACCGATACCGATGGCACCAGCCCGTCAGTTCGGTCCGTCGGATAACCGACGTTTGATCGGGTTTTTTTTTTTTCTTTTTTCGTGTGTGTATATAAATAAAGGTAATTAGTAAATGTGAGATCCAAAAATTAAAGTGACGGTACCATTGATGGCAGGGGTCCGTCAGTTTTAGTCAGTTTTGAAAAAAATTGACGTGGTGCTGACGTGGCCCGTCGGTTTATGTCAGTTTCAGTTTACGGTTGGGAGGAGTCTAATCATAATCTTTGAAAACGTACTAATTAGTTATTCATCTTGTTATTGTTTATTAATTTAAAGATATGAAAATTTCGAGCTTTATCAAAAACACATTTATTAGTTAATCATTCAATTATTAACAACACAATTAATATATATTCTTTTCCACAAAACTAATTAAACAAGTAAAAAACATATAATTATTAGTAAAAAATAATTGAACTCTATCTCTCCCTCACTACATCAATAAATACCAAGCTTTCAACACCACACACTTCACACCAAAACACTTCTCTTCATCTATATCTAAAAATTAAAGTCTAGTGTCCGATCATCAGCCATGACTAAAGACGTTGAAGTGGCGGAACACCACGGTGGCAAAGACTACCATGACCCACCACCAGCACCGTTGTTCGATGCCGATGAACTTACTAAATGGTCTTTTTATAGAGCTCTTATTGCTGAATTCGTTGCTACCTTATTGTTTCTTTACGTTACCGTATTGACGGTTATTGGTTACAAGAGCCAAACTGATCCTAAGTTGAACGCCGATCAGTGTGGTGGTGTTGGCATTCTTGGTATCGCATGGGCTTTTGGTGGCATGATCTTTGTCCTTGTTTACTGCACCGCCGGTATCTCTGGTTAGTACTTTTTTACATATCTGGTGTATATAATAGTGTATTTTTATATATTTAATAATAATAATACATCACTAGTAACAGTAGAAATAGAGATGGAACTCATGGACTATAATTATTAATAATTTTAATGGCAAGACTGGCAAAAAAGATGGTATTTCAAGATACAAGTCCAAAAAAACTTGTAATAAAATAGCTAAATTATGTAGATATAAACATCGTAACTTCAGCTTGATTGTTAAAGGTCAAACAACATTATTCATTTATAGCCAAATAATTAGTAGGAAATAAGTTGAATATTTATTAGTTTTATGTGTATATACAAAAGGGTTGTGGCTAACGTGCACCTAATATACAGGAGGACACATTAACCCGGCTGTGACATTTGGATTGTTTTTGGCAAGAAAGGTGTCTTTGATCAGGGCACTAGGATACATGGTTGCACAATGTTTGGGTGCAATTTGTGGTGTGGGTTTGGTTAAAGCTTTCCAGAGTTCCTACTACAATAGGTACGGTGGAGGGGCCAACGAACTTGCCCCGGGCTACAACAAGGGTACCGGACTAGGTGCTGAGATTATCGGCACCTTTGTTCTAGTGTACACCGTCTTTTCGGCTACTGACCCTAAGAGAAGTGCACGAGACTCTCACGTTCCCGTAAGCATATATCACATTAATCTTTTTATGTTTTCCTTATCGCATACATACATCAAACAAAATACTACAATTTCAAGCTTCATTTCATGAGATTAAAAGACTATATTAATATTTTTTGTTATTATGATTCAAAAATTATATACACTTATATGTGCTAAAATACTTTTATCTACTTTTAGATTGATTAATATTAATTAAAGTTATTGAGGGACCAAGGAATAACTTTTATTAGAACATGACAAAATCTTTTTCACCCACCCATTCTTTAAAAACATATGTAGTAGTTGAGAAATGACTATTTAATGTTATCTCTAACATATTTATTTATTATTATTTTTAAGGAACACTAGTAAACTTTATATTAGGTAATTATTAAACAAATACTAACAACTTCATAATTTTAAACAATGAAGGTATTGGCACCACTGCCTATTGGGTTTGCAGTGTTCATGGTACACTTAGCAACCATCCCAATCACCGGAACCGGAATCAACCCCGCTAGAAGCTTTGGTGCCGCGGTTATTTTCAACAACGAAAAGGCGTGGGATGACCAGTGGATTTTCTGGGTCGGACCCTTTTTGGGCGCAGCGGCTGCCGCTTTCTACCACCAGTTTGTACTAAGAGCTGGAGCTATTAAAGCACTTGGTTCCTTTAGAAGCAATTCGTAAATTGGAAAAATAATATGACATATTCATCCATGCTAAAATAATAAAATGGTCGGATGGTTAAAAGTGTGGAAGTGTCCAATTGTAGATAAGGATTTAATTTCCTTTTGAGATTTGTATGTTTCATTTTTTGTTCCCTGTACTTTGTGAATCAATGTTGAGTGTTTAATGTAAGTGGTCTTTTTTTTATAATGTTTGATTCAATAAAAGTTTAAGAGTTTCTTTATTTGTGTATTTTTAACGTACGTTGTTTATTTTTTCACTTTTGGTTATTTGTTATGCATAAAACACTACAGGATATGTTTTTTAAATTGTGAAAGGAATAGACTTTATTATCCATTGCTTGGGAATATATTCACAAATAATTATGTTACGAGTATTATTATTATTATTATTATTTTATTATTATATATATAATAGATAATAGAAGGATAGCTGATGTAAACATTAATGTGTTTTGAAAGCAAAGTAATTTACTAATGTGTTTCGGATTTGTATAGAATTATTTCTTTTTGTATAATAATATCATGAAAATGAAATTATTTAGTCATTTCTTTGGTCAGATATCAGAATACAAATTTATTTTTTATAAAAGTATTTATTTATTAAATCAGCACAATTTTTATTTAAAGACAGAAATCAAAAGCAATCCCAAAATAGATGATGGTGGTGAGTTGGCTGTGGATACTTGTGTGGTGGCATATCTTGCATTCTTATCATCATCACTCAAACCTACATTATTGCTGACTAGGATATTTCATTTGTTAATTAAACCAAACACATGGGTGAAACCTCACTTGAAAAATTATCATGTCCGGTATCTCAGTAACAAAAAAACCCGACTTGTACCAAAATATAGAATTAAGCCTAGATAAAAGTTGTTCAAATTTCAAGAACTAAATCCAAAAGTTTTCAACTATGGTTCATTTCAATCTATATTCTCAGCATATAACTGATGCCAAGCAATTACATGTATAATGTATATAACCAGAACACAAGAATACCAATGATTTTAAATAATCAAATGATGCTTGCATGGGGATAAAAGAAATAAGCATTAATTTCAGCTACCGCATGCTTTAATATTACAATAATTACATACACATTCACTCTATCATGTCTTTTTCTACATCTCATTAGCTAACCAGTTATCCCATTTCTGCCCCTTCTACAAAAGCCACATAAGGGTCAAGTACATGTAGGAGCAGGGTATTATGGTAATTTGCTATCATGTGATACCATTGAACAACTTATAGTCATCATTTGGTTTCTTCACTCACCCTTCTAAATTGTCGTATGTCACAAAAATAGAGGACTACACAATGAGTACCAAACCAAGAAAACCACTATATAAATAACCCCAAACCCCTTTGCAGTTGCACACACAACATTTACCAAAAATTCTTGAGATTTTGAGTGACACCTAATGTTAAGGAAATTTATAATGACACAAAGGCCTTCAATTTTTCTCAATCTTATCATCCTAACCCTGTTCTTATTCACTACTTTAGGAGCTCAAGATCGTGCCCCTCATGGGCTTGATTGCGAGAACCTCATTGCATTGTCCCCGTCTGCTTATGATTTCTTCCACCCCACTGCACAACTAAGGATCCAAAACCCTTGTGAAGAGTCTAATTGCTCACCTTTGCCTCTAGCTGCTACGGTTCAGTCGAGCTTAGCATATGAAAGCAAAACGGGTGGGGCCAAAGTTGGAGCAGGAGGAGTTGCTGCTATTATTTTTGGTTTTGTATTTGTGATTCTCCTTGCCATGGGGGTCTACTATGTGGTGACTACTCGTCGGGCAAATTTAAGACGAAATAGTAGTACAGTTATACCATCAGCTTGATGTACTAGTATCCAAGACTCTAGCTGATATTTAAGCTATGCTACATTCGTCACTCTTCATTTATTTTTCAATTCAGATAATGAGATGTATGCAATATATAGTGATTAAAGCATGTATTTATGATAGATTGATTGATCCGCTACGCAAAATTGAGTTATGACTTATGCCACAGGGGATATAAGGGTTAACTGTATTAAAGAGTCAAAAAACTAAAATGCAGCAATATATCAGTTCATATAAAGCATCAAGTAATTATAATAGTGTCACCCACTCACCCGTCAACATATCAAAACCGAGAACTGTACAAGCAAACACCATAAAGTGCATCATCTAGAATAGTATGTTATATGCTAGAAATATACTTGCTAACAAAAAAAGCATATCATTTGTTTTTTTATCTATCTTTGTTGAAGAACTGTATTAACATTTTTATTCCTAAATAAGCCTCTATCTATCTTACAGTCCATCAGTTTGCCAATCCATGATAGAACAATCTGCACCATTACTTGAACTATCAATGTCAACCTTAGTTTGTTCAGCAGGAAAGAAGGAGGGTTATACACACCATTAAAAAGCTTAAAGATATTTTCTGCTTTATAACTACTGAATGTCCAATTCTAACAGTCCTAAGGTTGGGCATTGTATTAGTTTTTCTTTCAACGTTGATTACTTTGATTCCCTAATGTCAAAACTGATATGTGTACTCTGATCTTGTAATCACCAACTATTAGATACCAAAATATCTAAACTGAATCCTCAATAAGTCACAGTGAAAGCATGAGCAATTCATAAAGAGCTATGACAAAGCAGATGCGATTAGGAAATTTTAAGGAAATACATTAGCATGCCATTGCATGCATTAGCTAGAACATTGTGCAGTAAAACATCACCATAAATTGGTTGTGTAACACTAATATTGCATCTCTACCACCGCCTTGAGCTGAGAGCCTCGATTGCTGGTCCAAAAATCTGATCCACTGATTTGTTCCAATAGTGTGCAAACTCAATTTTCTTTCTAGATATAGGCTCTTTCATCTGAGAATTCAAAACACAGAAGCTTCAGCCTAAACGAATAAGACGACAACTTAATGGATCCTGCAGCTGAAAGTGCTTTAAATTCCAAATCTTCCAAAACCCATACAGTTCTTATGTTCATGAATATCTAGTGTGAGTTAATTTATGAATACGAACTTTAATATTATCGCCACTAACTAGATTATAACCTGTACATTACATTGTTCTGCAAGTTCCAAGCCACACCTTTTCATCTTTTGTGGCTCCATGATTCTATTCTAAGTCTTGTCAATTTGGAAATAGTAAAACTTAATCCATAGTTTTATTTCGTTTCAATCAATAGTTGCATAAATGTTGTTATCCTAGCAATTGGTAATATGATGCTCAAATCTCGCCATTTATCATCGGCATCAAACAATATTATCAAATAGCAAAATCGTAATTCAACCAAAATGTACAAATCACTATAATCAATTTGTTAACATCAATTGGCAGGTCAATTATGATACCTAGAAAGTAATATAAGCAAATCGCATAAAACAAATCAAAATTAGGGCAGAAATCGAAATTTATAAATCAAAAGAGAAACCTATGTGAAATGTGACCTGAGATTGTTTAGGTGCGATGGTTTTATAGATGTCTCTCCGTTGCTCAAAAATAACAACCCCTGAAAATACAGTTCCTAGGGCAGCCCCAAGTAAACGCTCCTGCAATAATTCCCGAGTTTGCTTACATATATACATAAATCTATATCTATAAGTATATAAAAATAGATATATCTATATAGAAAAGTGAAATTGAAGGTGACCTGAGCAAGGATGCTGATCATGGTGGCTTTTGCCTCTGATCAAACCGAAATGCCTCTTTCAATTAACCAACAATCAACCACGTTTGGTATTTGCCTATTTGGTGCCAGATGAAAGGGGTATATGAGTATATCGCTTTTGGTTTCCACCAAAAACAAAGAAAAATAAAATAAAATAAATGAAATAAGAAAGTTTAACTGAACCCCCTCATGTTTTTTATTTATGTCATTTTCATATGCTATTATCATATTTAGTCACAAACATTTTTAACCCGCGCGTTGCCGCGGTAATTTATTAAAAAAATAGACTATAATATGAAATAAAATATTTAAGAGTTACAATATACAATAAATTGTGAATCATAACTTATCTTAATAGTAACATGTAGCATTTCTTCTAACAACTTAAGAAATGATTAAATTAAATAGGAATTTTTCATTAACTTATGCTTTATATTTTAATATTTTTGTTTTTCATTGTCAAGTAATGTTTTTTCTTTACGTAAAGTTTATGACATAAACAAAATGATATAATATTTAAGGTGAGTTTTCTTTTCATATTATCAATATCGCACTTAATAACAACACATCTATAATTTGTAAAAATTGATAAAATAATAACGACACTTATAATTTTAAGAAAAACATACCGATATTATGTTTATTATTCTCTTTTACACTGAATGGAGTATTTAAAATGCTAAAACAACACATGTATTAATAAAGGTGTTTAAAAACTTTATATAAGATAAATGTATATAAATTTTTAAGAATATATAATTATATAACAATAAGTAAAATATATCAACCTACAATACCAAATTTTGAATACATATTTAATCGATATCGAACTTAATAACAACACATCTTTAATTTGTAAAAAACTGATAAAATAATAACGACACTTATAATCTTAAGAATGTATATGATCTTTTTTAATGTATATGAATTTTATTTATAATTAAACACACTAAAAAAAATCCACTATTGCACAAAAAGTATTTAGTTTTGCTAAATGTAAGAGTTGAGAACGCCATATTCAGTGTTTTACTACTTATTACTACTATAATTATAAATTAGAATATTAGTAGTGTCAATAGATCGGATATGAATTAGAATAAACAATATCTATATTCATGTCAATTTGTTTCTTTATCATGTCCATATTCATGTTCATATCCACTAAAATTACAACTCATCCATTCACAATTATATCCGCTGAATATTAAAAAAATTTATTAAAACATCTATCCAAACAAGTAAAATATAACCGTCCCCATCCTATACTATTAATTCCTAAAACTTCTCTTTATTTATATACATTTTCTCGGCCTCTTTCGTCATCTTCCTTCAAACACTCATAAAAAAATAATTTTCTTATCCTAATTTTTTGTTTTCTATGTACAAATTTTTAATTTCCCATTAGTATTCGTAGAAACTAGTGATAGTAAAATTCATGTCTTCTCCTTTCATGTTTTACTTTATATGTTATCATGTTGTTTAGATGTAAGAAAATAAATGCAAATTAATAGAAATTTTTTCTAGTAGATTTTTACTTGCGAATTATATAGTCAACAAATTTATATTAAGTTGTAAGTTAAAGTAAAATACAATTTCTTTTTAATGTTATGTGTTTGCTTGAAAGTTTCTACTTGGAATACATGTTCTTTACACGAAATATATAAAAATTGATATTTTAAACATTAAACGTTAGATGAGTAAATGATAATAATACGTGTTGGTCTTTAGATGCACTAAATGATAATAGTACATATTTTAAACATCAACTGCTATGCATACTACAATTAAATTATTCAATTTATTTACATATAAACGTCATTTCAATCGCCATGTTTCACTTTTTGTTTATGCATATTACATCCATATCTTTCATCCCTAACTTTCTAACATTTTCTTACTTAATTTTGTTTGTTATTAATTGAAAGTTAATGTTACTTTAAAGATATAGTTTTTACCAAATATTATGACTCATTTGCATATCACATCTTATTAAATACATCTGTAATACTCGTGCATAGTACGGGTAATCTTCTCTTATATATATTATATTATTTATATATATATATATATATATATATATATATATATATATTAAAAGAAAACTATAATTAGGTTATCATTAACCTCGTAAGCTAATCCTAACCCTTAATTAATTAGGCTAAATGAATTAGGACCATTGATTATCACTTGAAAGAAAGATTATCTAAATAGCAAATTAGATGGCGAATAAAGACAACACTGCCTCTTTGAATTATTTTGTGTTGAGTTTTTAATTTTTAAAAAACTCTCAAACGCGTATCAACACAGATTTCCTCTCCGAATTTTTAGGAGATAAACAGATTCTTCATCGCTGCAAATCCTTCAACAAATCATCGGAATGTTTTATTAGATATTCATTCAATCTCGAAATTTAAGGTTTGGAAGTTTGATTCATATGTTCTTTCGGGTGCTATTTCATTTGGTGATTTTTAATTTTGTGATCTAGAAAGTTATGATTCTCAAGAATTATCCTTTCATTTTCAGACAAAAGAAGTTGGAAACTGTCTTAGCCACTAAGAAGGTGAGGTATTAACCATATTATATCAATGTATTTATAGTGATCTTTTGTAATCTGTAAAAGTTACGTCGTAGCCCGTAAATTCGCGGGTTATAATCTAGTTGTAATAATATTGAAATAACTTGTTACAAATACAGATAAAACGTAGCTTGTGAAGATATAAAACACTTATATGTTGTTTCTTGCTTATATAGACACGTTTTGATCGTTGTTTAGCACTTGTTAGTGACATTCACTATATAGTGAGAATCATAATTTACCTTCGCGGTACTTTATTATAAATATTATAAATAGGGATGTTGAAATTTTGATTTACTAAAAAAAATATGATGAAAAATGACAAGAGAAAGAAAATACCTATTAGGGATCTTAAGTGTACGAGTGATCCACTTAAATAATTATAATTTCATAATTTTATACGATTAGTAATTTGATAGTGTAATGAAATGGTTCATAGTCCATACCATGACACCTCTCCAGAGAATTTTGATGGGCCCTATCTCTGTTTGTTCACTAAACAAAAGTCCGCTTAACGTTACCATTAATCAACAAACATGGACTCGATCATATCTGATTATTTACAACCATTAAATTATAACTCACAATTAAAAGCGTTGTCAATTGGACATTGTAAGTTTATATTTAGTTTCTTAAATTTGTAGCAATAACAACATGATAGATGATCCTTTTTACTGCATTTTAGAACAATTTTTTTATAAATTACGATAACTACTTCATTTTAACAGCAATGCATTTTAATTTTACTGCATTTTAACATTAATGTATTTTAATCCTTACAATTTTGTCCTAAAATGCAGTTAAATTTTTTTTTCTCCTTGTGACCTTCTCCTCAGAACTTTACCCTAACAACATACTTTTACTTATTAAAATTTTAATATATCTTAACAATCTAGTCTGGACACCGAACCGCAATGTTTTTTGCTCTAATAATAAAACAAAAACTTGGTTAAAAAGAAATTGAAACCAGAATTAAGTACCTCTCACACGATCGTGCGTTGGTGAAATGGCGACAAAATATACTGCAGCAGAATTAGTGTGGCGGGAGGGCAACTATAGTGTAACGAACTGAACCAATCATCACTCATAAAAAGCAGCCTTGTATCCACAAAACGACAAAATAAAACACCTCCAACATGGCAACATATACATACACTCTCTATATCTATCTATATCTGGAATCTATATCTATATATATACACCCCGTCACACACCCACCCTATTTGAATCTCCATCACAAACATTCTCTAGCTAGTATACTCTGTGTGTCTACTGTCAATCTCATAAACAACGACACCACTTGATAAAAAATGGCGGATGAAGGTGGTTTCCATGACTTCTTCAACCTCCACTCTCATTCATCTGATCATCTCCGACCACCACATCATTCCACCAGACTCTTTTCATGTCATTACTGTCCTCGTAAGTTCTACACTTCTCAGGCACTCGGCGGTCACCAGAACGCACACAAACGTGAAAGAGCCGCCGCTCGCCGTTCATACACCGCCTCCGACCAACACCTTCCACCAGTTACTTACACAAACACACCCACCATCGACGCCGGCTCCGGCGTCTACACATGGTATGACCAGCCCAATGCCGCCGCTCGCCGTTCTTACACCGTCGCCGACGAACACCTTCCGCCATTTACGTACACAAACACACCCACCACTAACACCGGATCCGGCAACTACACCTGGTATGACCAGGCCAATGGCGCCGCCGTCGCCGCAAACCCGTTCTTCTTCCATCCCGCCGCCGATGCCGTACCAACCGAACAATCTGATATCGATCTAACACTCCGGTTGTAATCACATGGGTTTAGCTAGCTCTCTTATCTACTAATTAACAAAGTAGTACGTCGTAGTTCATTTTTCATGTTTAACGGTTTACTTAGTTTAGCGTTTTTAATTTAGTTAATTAGTATACGTACGTAGTTGAGATGGGTTTATTTTTTTTGTATTTGTTGTTACGTTTTTCCATTGGAGTAATTCGTTAGCGAAAGATCGAAGTTTTATATATTGGGTTGCAATTTGGAATTAATTAGTTTGTGTTTGTATTCATATTTATCGAATAGTTTTGGTTAGTTTACCAATTTTAATCTTTACAAATTTGATGATGGTGAAGAATTACATTACAATCTGATGATCAAAAAGAAGAATTACAAAATTTGTACGCTAGACAAAATAAAATATAAAGAACAAACACTAAATATTTTTTTGACCAATCTTAAAAGAGAACACAACATGAAAATGTGTCACTTTCAACTGAACATTTTACGTAACAATTTTTCAATTGTGGCTGTTTAAGTGACTGGAAATCGTTAAGTTCGTGGCATGTCACCTGTTTTTTCCAAAAAAAGTTATAATCTTTAGTTTATTTTAACCTACTAATATGAGTTATTAATCAAAGTTAGAAAAAATATAATAATAATTAAGATATATGTTGCTTAGAGTTTAAGTGATAACTAATTTATACTAATATATAAATAAAAATAAAATAATACATATCAAATGCAATATTCGACATGGTAAAAATTTATATCACGTTAAATATTGAATTGTTTCCGTTAACTTTCACATTAAATGATCACAAATTGAAAGTTTATCGCATTGAATAGTAAGTTTGAATATTCATTCTATATAATAACCCTAATTGGGTTTTGCTAACGTGTGCCCCCGTGGTATACGTTAAGAAGCATTTAATGAACCTATAATTTTCTTAAATATTAAAATTTGTAATTAATATATGCATAAAAAAGGTAATTATTAGATTATATTAATGAGTATTAAATGCAAATTATAATATTTAAGGAAGTTTCGACTTCATTAAACACACCTTATCGTGTGCCACAGGGCACACGTTAGAAAAACCCATAATAATTTCATGCAATAAACTCTTTTATCTACTTTTAATAGTTATTTTTCTCTCGTTTTAAACTCGAACTTATTAATGACGAGATCATAAAAATTTGTGGGGTTAAGCTAAAACATATATAAAGCACAAGGACTATACGTGACAAAAAAGAAACATTACAAATTAATCCATGACGTCATATAGCCGTCGTCGTTCCGTCTGTTATCCCCTTAAACGGTTAAACCCCTTTCTGGATCTATATACATACAACTTTGACTGTTTATATCTGTTTGCGATCCAGTCAACTTCAAAGCTTCCTCAAGTCAACAACAATGGCGAATCATCTATCCATCATCTTCTGTATCTCCACACTCCTCATCTTCTCTCACGTCACCTCACTTTCTGTCTCTTCACCACTTTCCTCCGACGCCGCCGACGTCTCCGACGACGACGAAGACCTAAGCTTCCTCGAGGAACCAGAAGACGTATCCACCTCACCACCACATTACAATTCCGATCCAGATCTCCCCGATTTCGACGAATTCTCCGGCGACGAAGACGATTTCGAAAATTACAATTACGAAGACGATGATTTTGAAGTACCGTCTGATGAATTTGAAAATTATAATAATGAGGATGAGTTAATTGGTTCAATTGAGAATGATCAGGACGTTGTTGTTTTGACTGAAAGTAATTTCACTTATTTTATTGATAGTAATCGTTATGTAATGGTGGAGTTTTATGCTCCGTGGTGTGGTCATTGTAAGGCGTTGGCGCCGGAGTACGCGGCAGCTGCAAAGGAGCTGAAAGATGAAAATGTTGTGCTTGCGAAAGTTGATGCACAAGAAGAAAGTGAACTTGCTGAAACTTATGGAGTTCAAGGGTTTCCTACTGTTTTGTTTTTTGTTAATGGTGTTCATAAGCCTTATTTAGGTCAACGCACAAAGTTAGTCTCTCTTTTATTTAACTTTGATGTTATTTTCTGTATTTGTGTGCAATTGAACTGGTTAATTGGTGTTGATTTATATAATGTAGAGATGCTATTGTGAATTGGATTAAGAAGAAGACGGGACCTGGTGTGTATAACGTAACAAGCGTAGAAGATGCGGAGAAGATACTTGAATCTGAGGATAAACTTGTTTTGGCGTATCTCGACTCTTTGGTGGTAATTTACCTGCATTGTCTACCTGATCATAGTCTTATATGTTGTGCCATTTATGTAGTTTTTAGCAATTACAACAAATTTCAATATGTTGGTGATAAGTTTTGATTTTTTATGTCAATTTGAGCTTCAAAAAAATGCCAACTTTGAGGCTTTGATATCCGAAATGCAAATATTTGTCTTTATTTTAGGTTGATTTGCTTTCAGGGTAAAGAAAGTGAGGAACTTACTGCAGCTTCAAGGCTTGACGATGATGTTAGCTTTTATCAAACGGTAGAGCCTAATGTGGCCAAGCTTTTCCATGTCAATGCTGATGTAAAACGCCCGGCTTTGGTCTTGATCAAGAAGGATGCTGAGAAAGTGACCCATTATGGTTAGTTAACTTCACTAAGCACTAATTACGACTTCATTTTGATGGAGGCACCGGTTATTTTATCCGTTTCTATGTTTTAATTCGTATATTCCGTACAGATGGTTTATTTGACATGTCTGCAATTAAGGAGTTTGTTTTCACCAACAAACTTCCCTTGGTGACAACTTTTTCAAGAGAAAGTGCAACTTTGATTTTTGAAAGCCCGATAAAAAAACAGGTAAAAAACAGTATATGCATACATTCTCATTTCACCTAACTACCTACATAAGAACGATAAACATGCTTTTTGACAATTTTTAGTAAGGCCATAAACTGTTCTTTTGCTGTCAGGTGTTGTTATTTGCAACTTCAAAAGATTCAACTAAGGTTTCCGAAACTTTTGTGGATGCTGCAAAGTTATTTAAGGGGAAGGTATTCGGAAATAGCAATTCTGTTAATACCAAAATGATAACCAATTAGTTACATGAGAGATTTATATTATTCTCGTTATTTCATTTCTGGGCAGCTTATCTTTGTATATGTTGAATTGGACAACGAAGACGTTGGAAAGCCTGTTGCAGATTATTTTGGCATCTCAGGAGATACTCCCCAAGTAATACAAATCTCCATTGTACACCATTTTTTTTTTTTAACTTTCTGCAATATAATATAAATATTAAGTATATACTGGATGTCGTAAACCCAGGTTATTGGATATACCGGAAATGATGATGGCAAGAAGTTTGTATTTAACCGAGAGTTTACTAATGAAAACCTTAAGGTTTTTGGGGAGGACTTTTTTGATGACAAGCTTAAACCTTTCTACAAGTCAGATCCAATCCCTGAGGATGTAAGTTCTTTATTTTGATGAGTTGTTAACTTGTATATTATTACTCTTATACCGAGCTAACTTCTTTTCTGGGCTACTCTTATCAATGCAGAATGATGGTGATGTGAAGATAGTAGTTGGGGATAACTTTGATGATATCGTCTTGGATGAGTCAAAAGATGTTCTGCTAGAGGTATTTCTAATGACAAATATAGACCGTTTTTTGCATCAACTGATTATTGGTGGGCGTTTTAAGAAATATCATAGTTAAACATTTTAATGTGTGATGCAGATTTATGCACCATGGTGTGGGCATTGCCAAGCTCTAGAACCAACTTACAGCAAACTTGCTAAGCATTTACGCGATGTTGATTCTTTGGTAATAGCAAAGATGGACGGAAGTACAAATGAGCATCCCAAGGCAAAGGTACAGTGGGCATATAAAATCTTGGAAGTACTATCAGTTTCATTTTAACTTACTGTGTTAGGTTTTTTCCGATTAATGTGCTTAGCTTACCAAGTTCAAACAGTTTCTTAAATTGGATTTTTACAATTTGCAGGCAGATGGGTACCCTACAATTCTTTTCTACCCAACAGGAAACAAAAGCTCCGATCCTGTAAGTATTATTTGCTAAGATAAATCATATTTGAGCTGTTATATACAAAAAATACAAACTTTATATGTCATGTCCACAAGTTATATCTGATTGAAGTCCAACAATGGATGGTTTGTATGGCAGATAACTGTAGATGTTGATCGAACAGTAGTGGCATTCTACAAGTTTCTCAAGAAACATGCTTCTATTCCCTTTAAGCTTCAGAAACCTACTTACACTGACACTAAAGAAAGCAACGAGACTGACAAAAAAGATGAATTATGACTATTAGTATGAAGAGTACTTATGTAGACGTTGCAATACCATATTTATTACATGGAAGAGAAGTTGAAGTTAGAGTACGAGAAGTAACATGATGGTGCATATACGTTAATACAAATGTTGTATTGGTAAGGGATTGGCTCCTGCAACTTCTCACGATTAAGGGTGTTGGCCGCAATAGAACCATGGTTTCTATTTAACTACAACTATTTTGAATGTAAGTTTGGCTCGACTGTCTCTTATGGTATTATTGTACTCGTCATGTCTTGTAGAGTAAATTTTTGTTTTAGAGAACTTTAATATATGTTTGTTTAAGTTCCTAGATGAACCCATGATCATCTAGAATTATTGTAACAATTTTGATTTTAAGTTGTCAAAAATCGAATATGATTGCTATTTCATCGACATAGATTATTTGATGGCGATCTGTGATTTTTGTACAGGAATATATCGAATTTAACCAATTGCTAATCCTCTTTTTAATCAAACAGTCCATTCATAAAAAGTAGTTGGAATATGGGATTACTTTGTACAGGCTATATTCTCATCTATAGTGTAAAGAGTATGCGATTGTGGCTTACTCCAATTGGTAACATCTGATGTCAAATGTAATTACGTTAAAGATATGATAATAACAGTTTTGTAGTTTATGGGTTTCTTTTGATTTTTACACTTTTCATGATACCAAATGAAAAGGACTCCCAGTTTATAAGAGACCATTGGTATTGGTTATACTTATATGGACCTTGAAGTTTCTAGCTTTTCTCATGTTTGTACCTTTCTGCATATCTGGCATTTTACAATTTACATGATACAGAAAATTCGAAAAGAACCACAATGTTCTAGAGTAGTCTTTTTGGCAGTACTTCTGATATCACTTCAAATCAGTGTCATGACTGATGACTGAAATCGATTTTTGATACGAGTTGTATTCATTATTAGTCGTGTTCTGTTGAGTCGAAAATTATCAAGTCTCTCACATTTTTCTTTTCATTTTTATCCATCCACTTTCGACCATTTTAACCCTATCAGTTATATTATTCACGTTCCCAGTGAAAAGTAAAATGGTCAAAATCACCAAGTTAGCGGTGAATAGATAAAAATGAGCGTCATTATAAAGCTCATAGTTCCAAATGGCGTATCACATCCCCACATGAATGAACTATACAAACATTATTGTAACTCATCATTAAATTGATCAAGATCTATTAGCTATTAGCTATTAGCCACTTAACCACAAACTTGAGACCAAATCCACCAATAAAGTCAAATTACTACGCCGACATTTTCCATAACTGTATGTGAATCTTAAACTAGACCACCATTTCCGTATACATCTCATAAAATAGCAACAATAATGTTACCTTAATGTTCTTGAACGCCTATGTTTCCAAGTAAATAATACAATAATTTAACAAACCATTTTTTTTATTAAATACACGAACAGATGTACTCATCCTACTCTTCAACTGGAGGATCGACCCAGCGTCCGTGGTCTTTGATTAGTTGGATCAAGGCATCAGTTGCATTTTCCATTGCTATTCCTCGTTGTACCACCGTCTGAAATAGTATCCAATCAATGAATCAGACACAAATACATCAGTGGAAAAGAACTGTATAGTTATAAGAGTACAATCATCCTCCTATAGTTGCTGCATTGAAATGATTATAAAAACTAAACTGTATAAAAGAAATGTTTTAAGAGATTGTACGCATTTGAATACACCTAAGCTATTGACCTGTTTGCATTTTACACGTTTCCTTCATACAAAAGAAAAACAAAAAAGAGTTGTGTACCTTTCCAACATAAAGATCAATCTTTCCTGGAGCACCACCGACATATCCAAAATCGGCATCAGCCATCTCCCCTGGTCCATTAACTATGCAACCCATAATCGCAATCTGCCATAAGAGAAACAACACATAATAAGTTACATTTATTTGCTATTAAGAACAAAGGAGCTGTTGAATGCCAATCCGTCAGCGTGGCAAAAGGTCGTGGTGATTACCGAAACACCAGGCAAATGTAATGTTTTTTCTCTGATTTCAGCACTAATCACTTGAAGATCGAATAGAGTTCTACCACAAGATGGGCACGAGACATATTCCTGTGTATTAATTAAACATAAGCACCCATGTATATATATATAACCAACCAGCGAATAAAATAATTTTGATTTCGTAATTATTGATTCTCTACCGTCTTAGTGTTCCGCATCCTACATCCCTGTAGCAAATTGAAAGATGTATTTCTGATAAACTCAAAGTCTTGATCTGGAGCTTCTAACAAAATACCATCCCCAAGTCCATCAACTAAAAGAGCACCAGCATTCGCACCCGCACTGATAACCAAATCATCCCTGCCAAACAGTTGTAAATTTAATAAATAATTCTAGAAGCAAGTTAGATAAATATAAGTAGTACACTCTGACTCATTCATCATTAATCATACATTACCTGGGAATTCCCTTAGGGAAATGTATGTGGTGAAGAACAGGGAAATTGAGTGAATTTTCTGAGAGATACTCAAATAGCCTCCTAGCAGCATGTACTCTGCCAGTTTTTTCCTCCGTATATGGCACTTCATGAAGAATCATTGTAGCATCAATGCTCTTGAGAATTTCTAGCTCCTCATATGGTTCATCACCACGTAATGACACCGCCAAACGTGTGCCTGAAAGTAGATCATTTATATGGTATCAGAACCAAAACTGGTTTACGTAAATTGAGTGCTAGCTGGAGAGAAAAGAAAGCTACCTTCTTGTAAAAGCTTATACGCTCCAGTTGATAGTTCCTTCAGATTTACCAAGACAATTGCGTTGGGCAAAGGCTTTGTCAACTGTTCTGATAAAGGAGTTATAACTCCCATACTTACATCAATCAACCTTTTAAGAGCTAGACGCTGATTACATTTACAAAAATTATAAAGTCATTCAATCCGTCCAAATTAGTTACTATAACACATTTTGAAAATATTGACACTTACAGCATCCTTATCGTCTGCTGGTGGAAGCTCTCTCAATAAGACAGAATCTACAGTTGCAAGATCCTGAATCAAAATCCAAATTTAGTGAGTTAACAAGCATGTATGTTAACATGGATGTGTTGTTATAAATGATGTACCAAAATAATTGTAATATAAACTGACCTTAAACGGCATCCCAAGAACAAGTTTTGTTGCTAAGGATCTATAGAAGAGTTCAGGCGTCTGTAAACAAAAGAAAACATTAAAAAAAAAAAAATGAAACAATTTTTTTTTTTTTTTTAAAGAGGGGGAAATGCAAGAAGTTGATATTAGAACAACGAATCAACGATGGATTACACAAAAATGGTAATAATGAAACAACAGAAGTGAGTATGACCTTAAGTTGATCCAAGGTAACAGACATGAGAACAGAGCCATCACGGTGGAGTACACCTCTAAAATCTACCTCTTCACCCTGTCATGCATTCACGTTAGAGTTACTATTTAAAATGAAAAAAATATATGATAAAAATATTAACTTTATGTAGGGAGTTGCAAACCAACCTCCTTCTGCACAGGCAAATCACCAGTTCTTCTTTGGAAATCGAAATAACGTCTATGCTTCTCTTCAAATGGTGCCTACAAATGGAAATGCGATAAGAATTACAGTAGTACAGGACTAGGATTACATTACTAGTTAAAATGGTACGAGATTATGAAAAAACATACCACCCCTTGTTGAATTTGGGATGCTTTCATACCAAGATTGGCCAATTTCCTACACGGGTCTATTTCTTCCTCTGGAGGTTCTGTAAGGGAAACCCTGATGGTATCACCAAGACCATCCTGTATACCAAACAGCTTTACGCATGATTACATGAACAAAGTATATATGGCTTTTGAAATGTATCATATATTCATATATGTGATTTGTAAAAATCATTCAGTTTGGTTTAACTTAAGTAGCATGAAGAATAATATGACCTGAAGAAGTGTCCCAATGCCAATTGCAGATTTCATGCGTCCATCCTCACCCTCACCAGCTTCTGTAACTCCCAAGTGCAATGGATAGTCCCACCCCTGAACATACATTTCAGCTACAAGAAGACGATAGGCTTGAACCATAATGACTGGGTTGCTTGCTTTCATTGAAAATACAAAATTATGGAAGTCTAGTTTTCTACAGATTCTTGCAAACTCAAATGCAGATTCAACCTGTGAATATAAATCACATTTTGCGCGGCATAAGTAACGATTAATGGAAATTTAAAAGAAAATGTAGTATGCTTGAGGAGCTGCTTACCATCCCCCTAGGAGAATCACCATAGTAGCTCATGATACGATCTGAAAGACTGCCGTGGTTTGTTCCTATACGCATTGCTCTTCCATATTTCTTGCATTTTTCAACCAAAGGAACAAAAACCTGGTGTAACAGAAAGCAAATTTATGATTAAATATTGAACTTCCTTAAGTTAAACATAGAGCAAGGAATATTAAGAATGTGAAAAGATAGAAGGTTGATCAACAGCTGACCTTCTCAATATGCTCAAGTTCCTTTTGATAATCATCCTCTGTATACTCCAACTGCTCAAACTGGGCCCGTCGATCAGCTGCAAGAAATGGCGTCACTAAATTGAAAATAAAAAAACAAATGAAAATTTGACAAAAGAAACAAAATGGCGAGTATGTACCAAAATTTCCAGGGTTGACACGAATTTTATCAAAGCATTCAGCAACCCGCAGTGCAACTGATGGGGCAAAATGAATGTCTGCCACCAGAGGTATGTTATAACTGCAAGTGTACAGCATGTATGAGATAACATGAGCCAGGAATAAATACATTTCCAAAAATTAGAGAAGTAGACCTACTTCTTTTGAACAAGAGTGTTCTTAATTTCAAAACATGCATCTGCCTCTCTTTTCCCTTGCACGGTTATTCGAACTAAATCAGCTCCTCTATCAGCTATTTGCATGACCTGTAAAACAGACAATTCACCAATCAGCGGCCATCACATTCGAAACATATAGCATGATGAGGGTGATGTAAGGATATAACATCTTATATATTCATATTCCTTTATGAGTTTGCTGAAAATTAATGGCATAACCCATCAAGGATACATTACGAATAAAACATTGAAGGACATTATCAATGTTTTGCAATAACATTACATTACTAATAGAACTTGGAAGGACTTTCACAACACTGATATGCTGTATTAGAATGGTAGGTGAAGATACAAGAAACAACTACAGCAGCAAAATCTGCAATAAGTCTCCATGACCAGGGCCCAATATCAGAGTGACTTTAGTCGGATCATTAGTTCCAAAAACAAACGAAACAATTTAAAATACAATAATAATATTAATAAAAAGGCACAAGCTTGTTGACTTAAACTGATGGGCTGATGGCTGTAAGTCTGTAACTCGTTGACCAAAAAAATTAATTTGATGGCTGTTGACCAAAAAGTAATGCTGATGGCTATAAAATGTTGACCACTTGACCCAAACCTTTAGCTGATGGCTGTAACATGTTGATCCAAAATAAAAACAATTTATATGAACTTTGAAGTTGCCAGTCAACGCACAAAACCTCACTCTTCTACATAAAGTAATTCTTAGTTCATATTTTAAAGAGATTACAAAAGAATAGGACCAGTTACTTAAAAAACCATGTAGGAAGTATATATATACTACATCAATGACATTTTGATAGACATCTTTGGAACTAATGACATCAGATGAATACCTATGATACCGCAATTTGAATACAATACATCATGATACACATACTAATTAAAATTCAAATCACAATAAAATCAGCAGACGTTACTTGTCAATCAACCAGGAAATTAATAAAAGCAATCCAGGAGAGCAGAAAAAGGATAAAAAGAAAATAACCTCTTTCACAGTTGCAGCCACATCCTTAGTATCAGACGTAGTCATTGTTTGAATTCTTATGGGGTGATCGCTACCAAGAGCCACATCTCCAACCATTACCGTGCGCGTTTTCCTCCTGATTGTTTTATGTGTAGATTCACAATATTTCTGTACAGGAACTACCAAAAACAAATAAACTTCATCAGATATTCAATTCAACCGGTATAAACGATGCAAGCACAACTTAATATTTTTGGATATACAGATTGATAACTGCAAGCATAAGAGTAAACAGAATCTCATCATGTACCTAATAGAGGACTTCCTTCCGAAGCTGGACGAAATTCTGCAATATCTGAACCAGATTTAGAATTTTTAATCACAGATATCTTGGTTCGATGAAACTTAACCCTATTCAAGTCGGAAACTTTAACAAAATCGGAAGTTTTTGCGAATCCTAACGCGTTGTCCCTGCCTTTTAAGCTCATGATTGAAGCCGAAGCAGCTCCGGTCGCCATTTTAACAACAACAACAATTCACAATCCTGAAAGGTTAATGTACCAAAATCAACAATTCTTACTTATTATTCAACTCATACTACTTATCACCACTTCCATCAAATTGATCAAGTTAAAATCTACTAATTTATCCTCAATTTACAGGTAATTTGATTAAATTCCACAAATACCTCACATCATTAACTTATGTCAAACTTTCAAAATACATATAATGAAATTTACAGCGGACCTTACTAGATAGGAAATGAAATCAGTTTTAATAGCTGCTTAATTACTAGATGAATGAATCAATTATTATCGTAATAATCGAACGAAATAATTGAAGAAAAATAAGAGTATAAAAATCAATTAAGTGGTACCTTGAGTTGGAGAATTAATGGAGAGACTGAATCTGTATGAATTGAATTGAATTAAATTAAAATGAAATGAGCTGAGAGTTTGCGAGTTTATAATGCAAGGGATGCAATGCAATGCAATGGTCATCAGAAAAAATAGGTGAGATTGGATTAATAAAATTATCAAAATAAAGTCAAATTAGGACAGTAACGCCGTTTGCCCCATTACATGACAAAATTGGCATCTCACGTTTTCATCGATTTATTGCCATTCGTAAATTCTCTATTTCTCATGGGTGAGATTTTCTAACTTTTTCTTTGGGAAAAGTTCCTATTTAAGCTGAGTAACTTTAAATTTTTTAATGTAAGATACTCAACTTTCAATTTCTAGTCAAATTAGAAATACGAATTTCACAAATGACGAGTTTTCATCGAATTTCTTTTTAATAAGTAACGTATCTATTTAATGAATTAATATTCCTCGATCAATTATAAAAAATATTGAGTATAATGGGAGATATTAAAGTTGAAAGTGGTAATGAGTTTTTGTTAAATTCTTTCTCCTAACTCAATATTTTTTAAAATTGATTGAGTAATATTAATCGATTAAATAGATATGTTACTTATAAAAAAAATTCGGTGACAACTCGTCATTTGTGAAATTCGCGTCCCTAATTTGATTACAAAATGAAAGTTCGATACCTTAAATTAAAAAATTTCAAGTTGTGTACCTTAAATAGGAATATGTGATAAGTATAGTACCTTTTATTGTACTTTTCCCTTCTTTATTTATTCTTTTGCCCTTTTACTTTAGTTGTATTCGATTTCAGTCCTTATGTTTGGTTATTTTTTACATTTATACGTTTTTCCATAGAAGAATGCTAAGTAGGTCTAAAAATAAAGACCTAAATCTAGGTCTAAAAATCTGATTAGTTGAAATGAAAAAATAATTGATGAATAGACGGAGAGAGAATTTGTGAATTCCATATGGCACTGATTGTATGGTTTAATGACTTAATCCTAGATTTAGATTTACGTTTTAGGCCTATTTAGCAAATAATATGTGGTTCACTACACGGTGAAAACCGTGAAATAATAAATTTTAAACAAAATTCATATTTAATTCCTCAAGCTTTTTTAAAATGTACATCATGTAATACTATTGCAATTGCATGTATAGTTTGTTGCACGTAATTTTTCTTCATTAATCAATGATAAAATACTCGTAAAATGAAGAGTCTGTGTCATTAAATATCAATGCTTTTATTGTTGGTGTTTCGTATACAATTATATGTCATTATTTTATATTTGGAGTTAACTTATAATTCTTAAAGTTAGTAATATTGTGATTTATTTCTCTTTTCTTTTTGTTGAAAAGAATAAAAAAGTAAATTTTTAAATGATTCAAGTTATAAAATTGATAATGAAAGAGAGTATTAGGTAAATTAAATTGACATAAATTTATTTTTAATGAAAAAGCATCAGAGTGCTAAGATAATATTACATGTAAAATAGATAAGAGATATTGGTGATATACTAAACGTCATATATATAAAAAAGTTAAAGGAGAAATATGAGTAAAGTAAAAACTTTAGCTTCAAAATATGTATTACAAGTTTCACTAGATCATAAAAACTGATTACCCTTTGCAAGTGGAAGCTCTTATGTTTGTATTAACAAAATAATTAGTTGGATGGAACATGTTTAGATGTGTTTTGAAAATTGTAACGAATGAAAAGATTGATTTATTTTTTTGTTATTTGACTAATTAAGGGTTGATCAAGTATTTTTTTTTACTACAAAGTTGTCTAACTTGTTACTAACTTTCTATATGAGTAGCGATATTTTTATCACTATTTTATATCGATCTACCAATAACATGCATTGTAGGGTTGTATTGTACAAATAAATAATGCATACTGATAAATCTATGGTGAAAATGATATTACCCTATTAGTGTACAAAGTTGTACTTGCTTAATAGTACAAGAGGTGAAGTGTAACTATACTCGTTAAAGGATCTTTAGGATATGGATTATAGTTTATGCCAAAACAGATCCCTCATTTCACGCGCCATAACCTTATGCGAGTGAGTATACTTTTATTGGCGTCACACGTTCGGCACGAGGCGGCATTTATAATCAAACATGCATATATTGAACCACTAATTTTATAGATTTTTTAATCAAATCAATCAACAACATACCAATTAATCAATATGCGTCTCTCTTGTGGAGATGTAGGGGATAATAAAATATTCATTAACAATGTTGAATTGGCAAAAAAGGATCACCTTTTGATTATGTACATGATTTGATATACATATTTAATAAGAGCCGAATAAATAAATATAACTCAAAAGATTAATGATCCGGTTCAGAGATGCATGAAATTACGATGCAATTAAATTCACAAGGGTAAAATTTATGATAGAGTGTATGTTTATGATGTCATGTATTTGTGATATAGTAAATATGGGTCCCAGATTACAAAAACAAAAGTATGAGACCGTATGCCTTTCATGCCCCAGCCAAAGGATTAAGAGTAATAGTTTGATCACTTGTCAAGTTGTCATCTTCCCGGGTTACCAATTTACAAATCAAGTAGAGGTATATTAAGAATAATCACTTAATTAAATTAAAAAAAAGGTGTTCATTTGTATGATACCAAAATTAATATGTACACCACAATTTTACTTAATCGATACATATGATACTAACATTATACATGCATTATCGTAGTGTCCACGTTAATTTTGATGTTGTACATTTATCTCCTATGTTATTTAAATCGTTTCAATATAGGCATCTATGTCATGTTGATAAAATCCATGACTATGATTTAATAAATACATGATAGACAGCTTTTGTATTGATTTATGAAACCTATTTTTATTTTAAAAATGAGTCGTGATATATTAAGTTTCAGATTAAAAATATAAGTCTAGTTTAAGTTTGTTACTAATTTGGTGTGATAAGATTTTTGAAGCTGTTAAAGTAGGTTTAATAACCTGTCAGTCCAAAAGTCAACATAAGACAACAATTAATGTATATGTTTTAGTAACCTTTGTGCTCCCAAAATTCTTACAAGTTGCTCGTTTAGTAATGAGTGTCTCAAGATGGAATAGTCAAATTCAAATTAAGTTCAACATTCAACTGCGATGTTACTACGTGGAAGTGTTGGGAGAATATTTTAATATACTTGATGGTCAAAACTTAAATGCTCTCCATTAATGACCACTATTAATATTAATTTATTATACTTCTGTATATCAAACCAATAACTTGTTGAAAGGGGTAAAAGCAAGACGTGTAGGTAGGTTGATCGACTCATCTTGATCAGAGAATGCATCAGCTTATTGTCTTCTGGCATTTGGAGGAGTCGGTGAACGGACTCGTGAAGGAACGGGCTTGCTCTACTATTGTCTGGGCTCACCACAATTATACAGTATTGATTTGTACAATACAAACTTTGATTTTGATAGAAATATCTTCACCCTTATTCAAAATGTGTGTTCGAAAAAGATCGTTCAAAAGTTATATAAGAGAATTATGTAAATATCCATCAAAAACATGAAAATAAGAAAAAGAAATTAACTAAAACTTCCTCTCTTATTCTTTTCTCTTTATTTTCTTTCCCTTTCCGAAAAAACTGAAAAATAAACTATTACTTCCTCTCGGTTCTTTTCTTTCCACACTAAAACTAACTCGAGAACACAATGTTAGGGATCCTACACCATGCCATTTTGTAGTACCGGGACTATAAGTAGCCATTGTTAGCGTCAAATTGATTGAAAACATTTCCGGGTTGAATCATGAAGAGAAGTTGTAACGTATACTTTTTCCTAGAAATAAATATGTAACCAACGCCAAACTGTACAAATGAGAAAATTGAATATGGTGTTATCATAGTTGACAAGCCCTTCAACATAACATCGTTTTGGTGTACTTTTTGTAAAATGAAATTCACTTTCAACAACTATTATGTTACTTTGAACGAGGTGTTATCTATATTATGTAGTGAAAATAGTAAAGAAAATTTGGGTCTCCAAATTGCATGTGTCGACAACTTAAGGGGTCACGTTTCATGCTACATGACCCCCAAGTAATCAACATTATCATATCATTAAATACGCAGGTAACCAAGACCAACAAATTTATCACGTTTCATAATTTGTGGACATTATTCATGTAACTTATCTGCCCAGTCTATGTAATAAGTACTGAAATTTGTAAAAATGTAAAACAATCTTTCAAACAAACCAGTCAACCTATAATATCTGTACGCAACGATGAAGAAAAAAACATCAGCCATGAAACCACGACGACAAAACACATAACAATAAATACACATAAATTCTGGGATTGAACAAAAAATGATAAAACGGCCATTCTTTTTTGTTCTGCTAAATGGGCTAAAAAATTAGAGTCCATATCCATTGTACAGCAAAACCGGGATCGACTACTCGATTGAACTCATATAACAGAATAATAACTTTTTTTTCAGATACCTAAGCAAAATCCATGACAACTGAACTTTTTTTGACACTTGGAAACTATATCAGAAGTTGAGCTCAGTTCCAAGTTTCAAGATTCATCACGATATGTATCTATCTTGTTGCTCTTGTAGAAGTTTGGCCGATGACTTTGCATTCAGATAAAGACTGCTCACTTCCTCAAGATCCGCCTGTATTAATATATATATTTACAGGTTGTGAACATATGTTTGAGATATTTAAGGAAAAAACAGCACACTACACACACACACACAAAGTACCTTGCAAATACCCTCACGGCCATTCATTTTTGCCACAACGCTGCCAGGTGTTAGTAATTGTACAGCATGCCTGTGGGTAAAAAGAATTTTTAGTAAAAAATGTGAACAATGTAGAAATAAAGAAACAGAAATTTATAGCATGAGAAAAGTCAAACCTCAAAGATGCTTGTTGACCAATCTCGCCGAGGTAAGCTAAACTTTCCTCATCAATAGATAGTTCCTCCACCTGTGCCCTGATAGCCAATATCTAACCAGAACATCAAGCAACAGATTCAGATAAATCTGAACACTTCAGTAGATTTGTAATACAAGAAAACTGATCCACACTCAAAATTAATTTGTATAGCTTTAGCAAATAAATATTGTAATGTAACTAGGTTTGAGATCTCTTTCTATACCTGAATCATTTCAGCCGGACCATATGTTTCTGTTCGTATAATCACCAGCCTGTCTAAAAGATCCACTGGTATGCCATGAGGACTTGCCATATCAGTTCCTCTGCATAATCAAGTTATATGTCAGTAAAGACTTCATATTTTTATACATATTATACTCTATTCATCAAATGCGATAAATACCAATCAGTGATAACATAATTAAGATACCAAGTAAGAAGTAAATATGAATACAAGTGACCAAAGGAGCAGAGAACTTCACCTCACGGTACATATCCCTCTATTGGTGGCAAATATTACAATTGGAGATAGTGAGCTTTCCAATGCACGATTCAAGTATGAAAAACACTCCATATCCAGCATATGTACCTGAAAAACGATAAAGATTAATTGCCCGACATACATCGTGTAATAAAAAAAGGTATAGAAAGGCCCAAGTGAGAAGTACTTCATCGATAAATAAGACACCAGGGACAAGCTCTGCTACCCCTTCATCAATATAACGATTAACAACCTGAAATTAGCAAAAAACTCATTTGTCATGCTTTTTGAACTAACACACTAAGAGCAACGTTCAAGAAGTATGAACACCTTATTGATTTCTTGTCGCAATTTGTCAGTGATTTCAGTTTTTCTAGGCTTCATCATTTGACCCATTAGTGACAATATATCTTGCCCACCTTGAGGCCGTGCATTTGCAGCATCAAGATCATGAAGTGTAACATCCTGACAAGGTGAATTGAAGGCAGAAGATGACAAAATGTCATACATAATCATCGATGGAATCACGTAGAAAATATTTAATGTTCTGAAGATAAACCTGAACTATCTCTTTCTTCTTGTGAACCTCTCCTTTAGGGAGAGGAACATACTCTTCAGCCTCGAGATCAAATTCTGTAGCAAATGCATCACTCCTGCCTACCCTTTTAACGGCACCACTATTTGCTTCTATATATATAACATCACCAACAGCCACCTGCAGATTCAATACGTTCAGAAACAACACACGATCACTCACTTTTTCCCTCTTGTTTTATTGAGTTTGAAACAAGATTTTGTTTACATAAAGAAAATCGGCTTATAGCATACAAAAAGGATGACTTACCTTTTCCTTAATCAAAGCATCATAAATAGTTGGGTCCAACTTCAATTGCTTTGTTCCTTTAACAGTTTTTAATCCAATAATAACATGACTTATGGCTTTGCCATATCCACCAGTCACGCTTTCGGTTTCCTCTGGAGATAGTTCAGTCACCTACCCCAGATTAACCAAACAGTTGTTACATCATTAAACATAGATAAATTCCAAAAAATAAAAACAAAAGGTTGAATTTTGATTCTTACCTCTCCTTCATAAACCTCCTTATTTTCCTTGATACGTAGCCCAATTGCCCGCCTGAAATTCTCCATCAAGACCTCTGTTTTCTTTACTTCTGATGAGTAGACTTCTGATCCAACCATTGGACAAAATGGAACCTGCAAACAATTATTTATCAGGTACGTGGTTTATGCTTCCAAGACTTGCCATATAGATAACAATAACCATAAATGATATAAGCAATGCCCCAAACAAAGAATGTAGATTCTTAATTGTTGCAATTACGGAAAAGAAAGTGCACTTTCGTATGATAGGGTCGTTATTGCTATAAAATTTGGCATACCTTAGTACCAAGTTCTTGGGAGATACCAAGGGCAAGGGCTGTTTTACCGGTACCAGGAGGTCCAGCAAGTAGAAGTGCCCGTCCAGCCATCTTTTTTTGGCGGATCATATCAACTACAAGGCCACCGGCCTCTCTTGCTGCCACCTGACCCACGAATCCAGCAGCTAACGGCATCGCTTTTCCAGTAGCCTAGACATAAACATCGTACACGTATCACAATTTGCTCATCATAAAGTATATTCCAATCTGCCACATTGTCAATGACAAGAACTAACAGCAAAACAAAAGGCAAAAACATAAAAGCCACTCCTACACACTTGCAGCATGTATGCAGCAACAACATAAATTTGTAAAATATAACTCATTCATAACCCTAAGCCATTACATTTTCTTTTTTTAAAAAAAGTATTAATTCAACCCATCACGTTTGTCAAAAACATAATTTTTATAAGACGAAACTGAACGATAAACCCTAAGCAAAAGAACTATATCAAAAACACAAAAGTTCATACATATAAACATTGTCAAAAACAGTTGGGGTGTTTGTGTTAGCTTATGCTTATGAGCCTTTCAGCTTATAAGCTTATAAAGCTATTTTAAATAAGCTCCAACATGTTAGGGTTCACAAAATGGTCTTATTTACCTTTAAATAAGTTAAAAGGGCAAAAACTGTTTGGCATCCAAAACTGGCATATTGCACACGGTTGGGATTTCTATACACAAGCGTAAATTTAGAGCAAGAGACTGATTTTAGAGTATAAACCAAAATTACATTTCTCGAAATTAAAATAAAATTGAAGCAAACTAAATGCAAAAAACAAAAATAATTAGTAGCTAAAATTGCGACACATAAGCTGGATCATAAATTAATAGCAACAAATGGAATGATAAACCCTAAACCCTAAGTTTAAGAAAGAAAAATAACCTCGAGACCAAGGCCTTTAATATGAGTGTGTGTAGCGATTCTCTGTTTTTTAGTTGTAGATTGAACTTCCTCTATCTTCATCTTCTTCTTGTTTTCTTTGCTCCCTCTGTGTGTTCAGTGTTTGTGTTGGGTGTGTATGATGAAAAAAGCTTCTTGTTTGTTTTTATGAGAAGTTGAAAATAGCACAGGACCCGTGTGTGGAGTTCGGGCCGAATTTCGGGTCGCAATTAGGGTTTGTCTTTTTTATTGATTAAACTTGGCCCTGGAAATATTGCTTATTATCACATCTAGTCCTTCTCGTATGTGAAAGATGAAACATTCAGGTAAAAGTTCAAAAAGAGTCGATTTTAATGTTTTGGTCTTTGTGCTGTATTTTTTATTTCTTAATTATTCAATTAACGGAAGGAAAATGATATTTTCACAGTGTATTAAAATTGTGCAATAAACAATTATATTATATGCATAAAAGTTATCTTTTTTTAGAACGTCGATCCTATAATTTAATACATATTATATACAATCACCATGAATATATATACTCACTTACTCAAGTGGGGCTTGAACTCACAATATTTTAATTGATGGATTTTTCTCATAACGTTAAGCTAAAGGTCATTTGATAAATAGTTACACCTTTCGATATATCTATTAAAAAACATAGTGCAAATATCACTCACCATTCACGAATTATCAACGTTTGGTACAAAAACTTTAGTCTAACTAAACAATCAACTCATAGCACAACGTTTTAGGCCCGAATACACATAGGTGCATAATGTTTAGGCTTTTGTAGAATGTTTTAGACTCAAAAAACTAAATATTATACTTATCATGATTTTTGGATTTTTAATAGTTACTAAATATACATGGAATTTTAAGTTTTTAGCTTTCCCAAGGTGAGACGTTTTTTTTCTTTTCGGATTAAAAAGTTTCAGTACCAATAAGTGTGTTGTATATACTATAATAATTAATAATACATACATAATGTAAAACTATATCATACAAAAATGGGACAAACAAGCCAACAGGAAACTAGTTCTTCAGAGTCAAAAGAAGATCATAATTTTCTAACATTTTGTTCAATATACAGACCAAAACTTAACACTGCCATATCCTATGTCTAGCATCTAAACAGCTACAGCCATACAAGCTCAAGATCACACTAATAAAGTAAACAAAATGCACATTCATCTTAACTTAAGCTTATATGCTTCAGAATTCGGTTCTGTTCAGACGATCAGCATGAGAGGATGATGATGAGTGCCTTGGTGGTTCTGGATGTAAAACAGCCCTGGATTCAGTTTGGCTATTTGATCTGGCATTAAGCCATCTTCTTCTTAATCTTAACACCTCCACAATAATTGAACTACCACACATAACCACCCCACATCCAGCAAACGTTGCAAGAAGTATCGATAATACTGGTGTAATATGAATCTGCATGCAGAGCATTCAAATTAGATGTGTGAGACAAACATCGTATTAATATTAAATGATGTGTGTTGCTAGCGGCACCTAAGCTTCGTTCAGCCACTCACGAAGCAAGCTGTGATAGTGTATATGCTAGAAACTTTACTGATAAAAAATGTAAATGTTGATTTATTATTAAATGTTTTGTCGACACTAAAGTTAGGTGTTGCTAACAACATGTATGTTATGCCCAAACTTATTATAAGTATATATCACTTAGCGAGTGATGTTATTTAGAAGATTCTTACCACGTTGTAGAAGATGTGTGCGAAGACAACGACAAACGAAAACTGAATTGATGCATACATCCAGACGAAATTTCTCTTCACTGTACACAAGAAAACGCGTAGATAAATTAGGAGAATACTTTAGTGGTAAAGACTAATAAGGACGTAACTTTTCATTGTAATTTACAACTAAATAGATAGCATACATACCCATTGTGGAAGCGGTCATAGATGAAAGAAGACCCAAGACGCACGAAAATGGAAGAGAGAGCGCGATTGCACCTGTACCCATGTTCCCCACCTGCATACAAAAGCTTATGGTTACTCTTAATTATCTTATTCTGATTATTTAATATCACATAATCACTTTCAAAACGCACATAGGATAATTCCAAATATATCTTACCAGGAGCTGTTCAAGAAAACAGAAGTATCCAAGCATGCTAACAATGACCAAAATGGGGACTTCATGCCACACTCTGTAGATATCACTAAATGATATCAGAACCAAAACTAACATTAGATGCTAATCAAGGAACCAAATTTAAGCAAAAAAAGATTTACTCGTTAACTTACCCGTATGCATTGATTTCCATGTAAGTGGCTCTACTTGCAGCAGAACTTGTGTTTCTAGTGGTACTCTGTATTCTTAAAAGCGTAACAGGTAGGTTTTGGACGTCTTGATGGCATACATCACACGTTTTGTTACCTTTGATACTAAACCACTTTATGGCACATTCTTTATGGGCCAAAGCAAGCTCACCTTTGCAGCTGCATTCCATCTTTAAAGTTTCTCCACCTTCACATAATTCAACAAAACATATCCTACAAACTGCCTCTTCTTCGGGTATATCTTCGCCACCATCACTTTCATCTTCATCTAAACAAAAAAAAAACTTTTATCAAACATATTTAAATTAACACCGTAAATTTTGGATTTTTTTATCGATTTTGAACTCACCGGCATTAGCAGTCGGAGTAGGGGTTGGTGAGGTGGGATCAACCTCCTTCACTCGGGGAGTTGAAGGAATCACACGGAAAAATGAATCCATTCTCTTGATACATGGCTCTTTATTGAGGTTTGGAACTGATCGTGATCGAACCATTTGTTTTTGGACTTTAGCCTACCAATATCACATGGAAAGAACATACTGAGTTTACCATTATGAGAGCATATCTTTGTTTCATCCCCTATGTCTTTCTTCTAATCGATGAAAATGTCAAAAAGTAAAATGTAGGTATCTGTTCAAGTCATCTACTTAACGGTTTGCATTATGTTACAATATAACGGGTCAAACCAGTAAAAGTGTAAAATTGTAGATTAGTAGGAAATGGCTTGAATGGGTCAAACTAGTTAAAATAACATCCAAAGTGTATTTTTAACGCATAATGGATAGGAATTATTGAAATAATAATACATAGTCATGCTGGACACACAAATTATGTTTTAGAACGTATTTAATAGTTGGACAAAATGTGTTTTGGGTCAACCTGAACAAGACCGTTGTAACACTCATTTTGACTCATTACTCAACCCTGTTCGTTTGCTCTGAAAACATTGAACTAGAGAGATGAAAATCAACATACCTCCAAGTTAAGGGAACCTCTTGAGCTTCCCAACACGGGTAACGGGCCCGAATGACAAACAGGGGTAACAGGTAAAGATGATGCCGTCTTCACCCGAGGGGTGAATATCTTTGTAAACGACCATGATGTTGAAAACAAAGGCTTTTCTTGAGATAAAGAAGATGGGGTTGATGGATTGGTACTAACAACAGCCTTTTCCGTATCAGAAACAGTATTTCTGCTCTTGAAACTCAATTTTGTTAGAAGAGTTTTCTTCAACGATTTGGTTCGTGGTGTGTTTGTAGATGGTGATGCAAGTGGTCGAATGTCGGATGAGGTTGGTGTTAAGTTAAAGTTTACTTTTTTAGGTGTAGGAGTTGGTGTTTGAGGCATTTTTATTGAAACAAATTCTTGTGATGCAGAGGGTTGTATTGATCTTGATGGTATCTCCAAGAACAGATTTGGTTTTCTCCATTGTTTGTTGTTTTGTCCTTCTAAATTTGACTCAGAAATGTCTTCTTGAGCCTATAAACAGATGATAATGCATAAAGATGAGTAATAAAGACTACATGAGTGATAAGTTAGCTCACACAGCAAGTTTTTTTTACAATAATTACTAGCAGTTTTTTTCTTCTTTTTTTTTGCAAAACTTGAAACAAAGGTGACAGTTTGAACTCACAAGTATTATAATAAGAAGCTTTTAACTTCCATCCAAGAATCAGGGAAGGTTTAAACCATTGAGTAATTTCATTATATTAATCAATTGATTAAAGTCCTACTATTATAAATATCACTAAAATTATTAAACAAGTTGAAGTCTTGAACTGCCACATGCTAGTTTTACTTCAAAGAACCATGTTATAATAAACTCTTTGGTTTGCTACTCATGATGAACAACAAATTTAAGTAGTTGCATCAATCACTAACAGACCTACATGATTAAATTCCACAAAGATCATAACTTTAGTAACTAATGATCAAGATTAAGGGTGACCCATCAAAAATCCACATCCATAAAACAGATCTTAGTGAATAATAAAAGTTATATAATGAAATGAGACCTTATCAATAGGGATTGCAACTTCTTGAGTTGTTGGTGAACTTGAATCGTACACTTCAAATACAGACATGGTGTTGTTATTTTGAGGTTTCTTTCAACAACTTGAAATGGATTTTGATACTTTTTGGCCACAAATATAAAAGATTTGAAGATGAAGAGAGTTAGTAAAATGTAGGAATCGAAATGAAGATGATTTGATGGAATTTGGGTAGTGGCAGTAATGGCATGGAAACAGAGGGATGGTGTACTGGTGTGGGAGTGGCATTTATATCTTTTTTTTCTCCATCACTCTTAAGAATATTATATTAATCGACGATAATTTTATTTTATATTAAATTAAATTGATTAAATTAATGCAAAAGAATTAAAAGATGTTGTGGAAATACTTTTCAACTACCTCCTACCTCCTACCTCCCACTCAAGTCATACGATCCTCCTTTTTCGTTTGCTTTCAAATACTAACTATAAATCCATTCCCACATTCTATTATCTTTAAATTAAATTAAATGTTTCCTTTTCTTTTATCAACTTTATTTATTTATGTCGAATAATGCTTGTCATTACGTTTTTAATGTACAAAGGTAATTAAATACAAACATGCAAACATTTTACTATTGCCAAGTGCTGATTTACTTCACGGATGCACACAAAATCACCTTGTATCATCCTTCTCTTATTGAAGCGTACACCATTCTTTACTTCTTCTTTTTTTTCTTTTTAGCAAACGACACTATCTTAAATCAGGCTTGAACCCACAATTGTTGATGAGTTCCTCCCTGTTCGTATAGAAGATGTCCAACAAATCTTTAGGGATTCTAGAAAAGAATTTGTAATTGATTTACCAAAAAAATAAGTTTTAAAGCCATTGGATTTTTATGTATTTTTATAATACCAAAAACAAAAAATAAGTTTTGAATCTTTAAGACAATCCATATATTCGGAATCATCATAAATTCATAGACCGTTAGATAAGAGCCCTTTGGTCTTCACTCGTTCTTAAGATAATATGGTAATGTCGTAAAGATGGTAATATAAATGCATAGACCATATTATTTTAGTCAAGGAATATTCTATGGTTGATCATATTAACTTTAAAATTGAAAGATACTAACAATATAATTTATTGTGATTTGAGTATGTGTCATGCACTAAAGGCGCAAAAAATGAATATACTCATCATAATAATTAAACCATATAATCATGCTTTCTCTTCTTTCTGCCCATAAAATTGTGCCAACAAAAACAGGCCGGTAACCATGATCCCATATATTTATATTAACTTTAAATAATAGCATGATTATGACATGAACCAAAAACAGTACAGATGTATAACATTGCTATAAAAACATATTTTTGTTTGGTATAACTACCCGATTGTGATTGTGAGAATAATGTTTTTACAGCTTACGGGAGTAGTAATTATGTTTTCAGAAAGTTGAAAAGTAAAAATCTTAATTTAGTAACAACTGCACCTATTGCATCAAATATGATAGTTTAAAATAATAGATAATAGTTTAAAAGGTTAATAGGTAAAATTTACTTTGGTACATCATTATCATGGAGAGATCGATTAAAAAGTTTCATATTTTGCTTTTTGGGCAACTTTAATAAAAAGAATAGTGAAGGATTAATCAAGTTGGAAATATTCTGCCATAAGTTAGATGATTGATTTCCCCAATGGGCCCTTTTTAAAAGTTCTTTAACCAAATCAAATCTTTTAGCCATGCACAACTATGGAGTATAACGGAATTAATTAGATCAAAAATAATTAACAAAGAGGCGTTAATGAGTGACCCAAATCCCAGTTACTCGAATATGGGTATCGGGTCTTTCAATAAGCTTATTTTGTGATTAGATTCCACTAATTAAGATAATCCCACTATTAGGCTAAAAAGGTATCCACTTAAGAGAAAACAATGATGATGATGCAACTACGAGGCTTCTATGTATGCTCTTGTAGATAAGATAAACTCAAAGTAATTAGTGCAACTAATGAACTAAGCACATCTTTAGAACCCAAGTACATATACTTATGTGAACCAAACTAAGTGGATTGTACATAGGGGTGTTCAATATTTGGTTTAAACCCGTTTAATTCGAATACCGAACCGAATTTGAATTCGGTGTTCGATTTTTTATTTTTCGAATTAGGTTAAACCAAATTCAAATTCAGTTTTCGGTTTTGAATTTTTCGAATTCGGTTAAACCGAAAACCGAATTCAATTTAATAAATATATTATTATTTATATATTAATATATATATATATATATATGTGTGTGTGTGTGTGTGTGTGTGTGTATGTGTGATTTTTCGAGTTCGATTGAAGACTTGAAGAGTTTAACATTTTGAAAACTTAAATTTTTTAGCTACCATGTGTTTGTGAAAAATAAATGTTTTATTTGGACATTAAAATTCAGATGCATTGACAGTTTTATGCTTTATAAACTCGAATTTGACTAACACATAACAATTATTAATAGTTAGATTTATATAATTTGTATCGTATAATCCTGCATATTTCTTAGTTTTGTATGTTGAAAGGTGTTTTTGAAAAAATGATAAGTTTTTCGGTTTTAACCGAAACTGAACCGAATTCGAATTCGGTTTTCGGTTCGGTTCTGGTTCGGTTTTCAATTTGAATTTGGTTTTCGGTTCGGTTTTCAGTTTTGCTAAAAAAATTTCAAAACCGAACAACCCGAACCGAATAAACCGAGAAAACCGTAAACCGAACCGATGAACACCCTTAATTGGACCCATATAAAGAGAAATCATATGAGTCTTATTTGATATAAAGAAAAAGCTAGTAAAGGTGATATGATAAAGATGAAAGTTGAATTTGGGTACTGAGATGCCTTCTTTTGAAATTAAGCTTGAGATATAAAGATGGATCCATATACATGGACTTGTTTGCGTCAAATTTATTTCGATAATCTAGTGGTTGAGTCGGAATCTTTAGATATCCATGGTTTAATCACCGTTGGATGATGTTTGGCTAGTCGTATAGGAAAAGATAGACTCGAACTTGAAGTGTGAATCCGTACACCTTGTACTCGGTATAACCAAAGTTGCGAAAATCTCTTTTTGACATAAATCGTGTTTGTGGTCCAGCATCGCGACTTGGTCATAACAACGAAACCTCATGGCGTGTTTAATTACGGATCAGAAAACGCGTTTGTGTCCTTTAAAAACTAAACACACCCATAGTATTTGTTTTAATAAAGACGTTAGACGTGGGGAACTTTTTTTGTTTGTTGTTGTTGAAAATTGGAGAAAGTTATCAAGGACTAGAAAAGTATTTGAGGGTGTGACCAAAATATTAGTGAGAAACCTACATGGCACATATTGGTGTTGGGGCTAGTGGGGGTACTAATCCCATATAATGCAAAGTAGCCACTCCAAAGTCAAAGGTTCAACGTGTCAAAATGGGTGGGGAATGATCTCACTAATGAGTAATGGATTTGGAAGGAGGAAGGTTAAGAGTGTTTCCTAATAGGAAACTAGCACACACCCACAAAGTGTTAGGTTTACATTAAATTAAATATAAGATAAGATAGGCCAAAAAGGCTATTGTTAAAAAGTTAGTTCAAGTATTAGTTGGTCTAAAAATATCAAATCCTACATGAGAAATATACTTATTAAACATTGTATAGTGCTAGCGGTAGGTAAAGTTTCTAAATTCTAACAAAAAATGTTGGAAGTATAATGAAATTGGTGGGACGAAAAATAAGAAGAAAAAGGCTTGTCCTTTATTGGAATTTTAGAATGGTTCTATAGGCCCAATTCCAGCTATGACCAGTCCCAAAGTCCATAAAGTATACCCAATAGAGAAGAAGCTTGAACCATTACGAATTGGGCCTAGTGTTTCTTTTGTGGGAATTACATGTTTTCAGTGTTATTTTGCAAGTAATCTTTTGTGGGAGTAGTTTTTAATTATTCAATTATTTGTGTGCGGGCAAAAATAACAACAATACGATGGTTTTAGTCATAAAGAAGAAGAGCTTGGCTCGAAAAAACAATATGAGTTCTGAACACGAATAGTTCAAAGAAAAATCTCTCGATCATGGAACGAAATAAGTTAATAAACCAAATGGAACAAATCGCATTCCTTGACTTATTTAGTTATTACGGCAAAACAAGTAATTATAATCTCTATTACTCTTGTACTTAAAACTACATAAATGTTTGGATGAGGAACATGTTTTGTTATAAATACCACTAGCACATGATAAGCATGTGCGTTACCTAATTGGGACAGAATACGTGCAAAACAAGACCTTTAACGGTTAAATATTTGTCCATTATAGATACAACCTAGAGTTATATGTGAAATATAGAATAAATTTATTTATACAAATACTTAATACATTAGAATAAATACCAATATATTTTTTATGCATATGTGACATCCAATTCTTAACACATATCCTGTATTTTCCTCTCCTTATATTCTATCTTCTATTCTATTACTTTATCATATCATATCATATATTTAGGTACGTGTCAGGGTACATCACTCATTTTCCAAACAATAAAAATTACGAGTAAATAAATAATTTTAAAATAAAATAAAATATAAATGTTCTTTAGACCCAAATTACAGGATTGAGAAACATGTTATAGGTTAAGAAGGAAGATATATATAAAAACAAAAAGAGGTATTTATAAAAAAAAAAAAAAAGGATTTGCTAACGTATGCCTCCGTGGCACACGTTAAGACGCATTTAATGAAGTCGACATTTCTTTAAATATTAGAAATTGTAATTAATATGTCCATAAAAATGATAAATATTAGATTGAATTAATGAGTATTAAATGTAAATGATAATATTTAAGGAAATTCCGACTTCATTAACTGCGCTTTAACATGTGCCACGGGGCACATATTAGCAAAATCCTAATAAAAAATACATTTATTATATACATGGTAAGTCATTATTTATTACTTTTACATCCGTAAAAGATTGTGATAACAATTGCCTTTAGGATAATAGATCAGACTATCAAAATTAATCACAATGTATTTAATGAATAATCACTTACCATGTATATGATGAATGTATTCTATAGATAATTCTCAATATTTTCTTGATTTATGTATTTTAACTATAGTAATATATTAATATATAGTGTTTATTAAATAGTTTAAAGATAAATATAGTAAATATAAGCAATGCCGCAATGTTTTACAAAAACCCTAATAAAATTAAAGATAGAGACTTGAATATATAAAGTACGTGAAATACGTGTCAATGAACTAAACATATTAATGGACAATTCTCTGCGATGAAATTTGATTCATATAATAAAAATTGTGCAATAGGTATTAAATTATTAAATACATGGATTGATGGTATTAAAATTAGATGAAATTTGACACATTTTACGGTATTTTATTTTAAGGTGTATATAAAGCTAGAGACATGAAATAACACACATAACTATGATCATCTGTCCAGTCATAATGATTGCCAGTCCTTGCTTGGTTACTAGTGTCTGCATAAGAATCATCCCCCACCACTCACCATTGTAATAGACTCTGCTCCTAGCCTAGTGACTATTAAAAGCTGTGCTCTACAGTTGATTGGTTCATCCAACAGCATACAAACATAGGATCCAACAGTTACCCACTCAAAGGAAAGCAAAATATCTTTCTTCATTTGGGTACATAGATTCATCTCCCAAAACCAGCCATTTTACTTAGCAGTACTAACTACCCAATTTCACTAAATTTTAGTATAACTTTGCAGTTAAGTAGTACTTAAAGGGTGTTTGAGATTGCATAATTTTCCTTTTCCTTTTAGATGCTTATGGTTTAAAAATGTGTAGATATCCAAACATTTTAAAAAAATACTTATTTAGCTAAAAAGCGCAGCGAGCTATACGCACTTGAAATATATGCAATCGCAAACATCCTCTAATGATCTATAAGGTACAGTAGTAAACCAACACAACAGTTAATTTGACCTTCATAATGAATTTTTGCGGTTTATTGCCACAGGAGGTAGGGGTGCCAAGGAACAAAGGAAGCACACAAAAGATATGAGAAAACAAAGGGAAATAAGAAAAAAAAGTGCACCCTTATGACTAATGAGGTTGCAGATTATGAAAGTACCAAACTTGACTTACAATAATAATCTTTAAACAAAGTGATGGTGAAATTGATAAAGTTAACCCTGAAAATAAAATTTAAGATTACCTACAGTCAGGTCTTCAGCAACCCATCACAGCACAATTGTAAACAAACACTCCAGAATGCTCCTTTACACCAAGAACCTGCCAGTCCAAAATGCCATCTTTGACCCCTGACTTTGGACTCCAAGAATTAAGAACAATAGTTTCACCTTCAGGACCCCGTTGACCACCAACCACTAAAAGCCGTTTCCCACAAGCCTTGAACGCCAAACCCCAACCGTTGGATGAATCAGCCCGAACCGGAAGTCGTCCCAAAACATCCCACGAGTTCTTAACTTTATCATATTTCTTCACCATGTTGCTTGAATACTCAACTGCATATAACTCATCGCTAACAACTGCAACAAGAGGTGGTGCTTGTGCAGCACGGTTTACATTAGGGTACATTCCTTCGATTTTTTTCCACGTTTTAGTCTCGAGGTCATACTCCTCACCACAAGTCAACGAGTCAGTAGGACTTGTCATCCCTCCGATCACGTAAAACTTTCCATCCATGAAAAAACCGGAACATAATCTACGCGGTGAATGCATATGGGGCAACATTTCCCATTTACCAGTTGTCGAATCATATAACTCAGCAGACTTTAAGATGTTTCCATTTTGATCAGTACCTCCTGCAACGATAGCACGTGATCCAAGAGTTCCGGACCCAAATAAACAACGAGGATGATTCATTCCTTCACATTTTACCCAATGCCGATGAATCAAACTATACTTCCATATCGCAAACCCAAAAAGTTCACGCCCGAAAACCAATAACTCACTCCCAACAGCTAAAGACTCCTTGTCCGCGTGATTAAAACATTCGTCACAAGGCATTTTAGGCAATTTCATCCAATTCTTACTAATTGGATCAAACCCCTCCCACCCTCTAGGATCCGAAACCATATACACCCAATGCTCAATAATCCCTAATTGTTTCCTTAACTCATACAAATAACCACTTTTCATAAGAGAATTATACCTCGCATTTAACGAAGATAGTGAAGCGTAATCGAATCTACGTACCCAAGCAAGACACATTAAAGCAGCATCATCATACATCCCAGGAAGTAAAGAATCATCTGATCCATTTTTCCTCATCTCTAAATCTTGTTTATCCTCCAACAAATACTTTGGGGAAGTATTATTCGTCTTATCACAACAAGTCATCAACTATTTCTTATCAGAACCTAAATCCATCTTTCTTCTATCTTTTTTGTATACCCCAAAAACAAATTAGGTATATATGTATATTTTTATATACATACACCCCAAAAATAATTAAACCCCAATTTGAATTTGCTATACCCCTTTATTAATTATCTCAATCAATAAAACAAAATCCAATTTTGACTTTTCAAATCAATTATTCTTCAACCTATATCCATCAATTTATGCAAATTCCATTACAAAACCCCCAAATCATATATCAAACCCTTGAATCGATCAAAACCCATCAAAAAGATCAAAACTTTACAATCAATATCGTTACTTTATGGATATAAACATTGAATTGATAGATCTCACCGTGAAATCATCATGACAACGGTGGCGCCGGCGCCGGAAACAATCGCGCTTATACAGACATCTGAGATATGGAATTCCTGTTGTGTGTGTATTGTTTGTGTACGAGAGAGATAGATGAGATAAAAGGGTACGTTTTGTTGACACTTGAAAAACTGAAACTGGTTGAAAGAGAAAAGTGGACTGAAAATGAATACAGATGTTTGTGCTGTTAAATGTTACGTTTTTGCCCCATAAAGTTATGCTATTTTCATAATTATGCCCACGAGATATTAATATTTATATATTCTGGCTTATTTTGTACCAACTAATCAATACAAGACACATATTAACTAAGAGAATAATAATAGTTTAACGAAGAATATGTTTACTCATCTTCAATCATTGATGATCCAGAAATTCTAATCAAAATTATATATAAATTATACTGATACTAATTGGTGTAGTTACATATGACATATTTATTTACACGAAAGAGATTTTAGTTATTATAATTTAATTTGATATTTACTATTTACTATATATTGATTGATCTGACTAACGTACTTGTAAGTTGTAACTATATATAAGACACATGGTACAACTAAATATGTTTGATTTGTCATTATTAATTATTAAACATTGCATGCATCCTATACCAACAATTGTTGGCACATAACAAGATGAAAGAGACTCAATCAACTATTAGTTTTAATCACTTACGTTTTCAATTGTTACATGATTTATTTTTCTTGTAATTTAATTTACTTTTAAATACATAGAAAAACTGCTTAAATTGAATATTTTATTTCAAGTATTATTATTATTATGTTCATGTATGTTTATATATAAAAATTATTATCAATAGTGATTATGCTATTGACAATTTTCAAATTGGTCATCATAAGGGTTTTCAAATGATTGATAAGCATTTGGACAAACATATGCCAAACTCATTATCAAATTCTTATAATAGAAATCAAAAATGAATAATGACATATCAACTTTCAATCGTATATTTGGATTTTTTTTATTTTTTTAATATTAATGTTTGTGTGTAAATAACTATTATCTATTACTAATATATAACACATTTTAGATGTTTTTTTTAAGAGGGAAATTACCAATATGTCCATAACCTTGTTAATAATATTTGAAAAAACTCACTTGAAGTTACAAACATACCCTTACATGTATTAAAATCTCATTAATATCATCATTATTAATCTTTAAAGTATTAAACATGTGACATTTAATTTTAATTAATAAAAAATTTTATATATATATCTATCTATACTGATATATACTAATATATTATATATTTGTAATATTTTTTTCAGGGGTGAATTTACTAATTTAGACCTTACATTATTTTTATTATTTGAAAAACATACTTAAAAAATATACCTGCATATATCAAAGTATCATTTATAATACAATTATTAAAACATAAGGAAATAAGAAAATGACATAAGTTTTTAACCGTAAAGAGTTACGAGACGTGTCAATTATCGACGAAAAGGTAGGAACGAGACGATTGTGTTGGCAAACTTTTTTTCTTATACTTTTCAAGCTATTCTACCCGTTTCACTTTACTCCATCCGTCACATTTACACCATTCACGTAAAAAACTACACGATTTTAAATACATTTAATGGAGTCGGCTTTTGATCAACGTACACTCTATCTTCCTTTTTTCATTTTTTTAAATTTGCATTAAAAAATTATTAACTTGCAATATTATTCTATTAACTAAATAATAAAAATCAACATAAACAATAATAATAAGATTGCTAATCTTATTTGTTTAATTATACAATTAAACAAATCAAATGTGAAATCAAATTATTCATATTTCTACATCTATTACCTATTACTAATATATAACACATTTTGAATTTTTTTTTAAGAGGGAAATTACCAATATGCCAAAGGCGGTTTGTCCATCTTTTGTAGTCAAATTCCATTTTTAAAGCTTTCAAAATTAATTTCTCTCAATTTCACACATTTTTATGTGTTTTAAAAAAATTAGAAACAAACTCTTGATAGTGTTTTTTTATTAAATTATAAATTTACGTGTTTATTTACATTTTTAATTTTGTATTTATACATTCAATTCCAATATTCGAGAATTTTAATTTTTGATCAATTTTTACGATTTCAATTTCACGTAAATAATGAATAGTATCTAATGCTCAAGGAAAAATAATGTTTTGATGGTTAAACTATCACCCAACCAATAATTTTAGACATCGCAACTTGCACCTGTCCAATATAAATATGCAATTTGATAGTCTCAGCCCGCATCCCCAGCATCGAATTCCTAAGGACATTTCTTATATATCTTTTTGGGTATTGTGTTTTAATTTTTATGTTAAAAGGGTAAATAGGTGATTTTTTATTTTATAAAATAACATATCGTAGTGTCAGTCATGTAAATTTCGATTATAATTTTCACAATACATATCAAATAGACTTGAAGGTTATATATATTTCCCGTTGTATCGCGCGGGCATTTTGCTAGTTTATACTTAACCGTACGTACAAAATATGTACAATTGACCTAGTTCATAACAAAAAATTTAACTAGACGAAAGATTAATTAATTAATATATAATAAAAAAAGAATATATCTTGTATTAAATATAAGGTTATATATATTATAAATAAATATTAGATTAGATAGAAAATGATTATTCCCCATTGTTATAGTTGGTATATTTTGAAAAGTACAGGAGATTGTATGGTTTTCAAGATAGGCATATAAAAAGGAACAAAAAGTGTACATGTAAATATGCATTTTAAATTGCTTCACTTTAAAGCTTCAATATTCTCTTTCACTTGTCACCTTCTCAGAAAGAGAGTGATCTATATCTATATATAGTTGCATTGAAAAAACGTTAAAAGACAAATGATAAAATAAAAATATTAAAATATAATTCATACACCTGTAAAAATGTTGGATTGGATTTATATTAATCGTAATGCCTACTATATATATTTGTGTAATATCATATCTCTCGTAATTGGTTACTCCGGGAGGTTCAGTATTTTATTGGCTTTCGACGATCACATTTGGTTCGAATTTTTCGTCTAGGGTTACTGCAGTTTTGAGAGGAGTAATACGTCATTTAACTGTTATTCTATCCCATTTATCGTGTTCAAGGACTGAAGGAACTATAATTTTGAAGTTCCAAGAATGGAAGCTTCATTTTATATCCCTAAAAAATATGAAACATTACTATTTGGGCCTGAAAAAATTAGTTACACAAGCAACTCTCATTTGCTTCGATTTGATCTATTTGGGCTACTGAGTTTGAACAAGAGTCCCATTATCTTGCCATTGTTCAAGGCCCGTTGGCCCAAAATCGCAAGTACAAAGTCGCTTACCGTCCACAAAATTCATGAAAGTTAATAAGGTATATATGTGGTTGGTTGGAAATATTTGGAATAATTTTTGTTTAGTCATTTGTACTTTGTAATTGATGCTCTTGTTAATTAAACTAAATTAAATCCTTATAATAGTCTAAAAAATGTTCGGAAAATAATAAAATGGTTGATTGCTTGCAATTTGTATAGATTCACTTGTCACCTTCTCAGAAAAAGAGATGCATAAATGATTAAAGAAAAAGACCACATACCTTTTAAAATCTTGGATTGCATCTCTATTAATCGTTATGCCTCTCTATATATTTTATCTAATTATAATATTGTGTTCTCCAAATTAAACTCGCAACCTATAATTGTCAATTTGCCTATTACTAAAGTTTATTATAATTAAAAAGCTACTACTGTTGAATGGTTGTTATAAAATATATACATAGACATATGTAGATTGAATTGAAAAAATCGATGTTTCAAATTAAGCAAGTATCTATCTATCTCTCTTCGGTAAGGTTTATACAATAAATCAATTGAACACGAGTTCATTAACCAACATTGTATTTGTTCAAGACCTAATTGACATATCACAGTACTAATATCATATTAATGTCATATTAGTCCCTAATTTATTTATGTTTAATATACATATCACATGTGAAGTACTAATATATGTGTAATATCATATATTACACATATCCAAAGTAGGCTATCTAACTTACGGCAGCTTGAAAATCGATTTTGGACAGATTTCAAAGTAGGCTATCTAACTGGAAAGCAAGAATGATTTCTTTTGGTGTTCGACTAACTTTGGTTAAATCGGTTCCGGAGAGTCTTCCATTGTATTTCTTATTCCTTTATCGGGCCTGGTATGTGTTCTAACTTCTAACATCCCTTGAAATTATTTGTAGAAAATTCTTTTGGGGGTTGGGTTATAATATGTTTTGGATTAATTAAAATTGCACTCTTTCGAGTTTAAAAGCTTCTAACTGAGGTTTATTAGGGTTTAGAATGGAAAGAAACGCTTTGTGGGTTAGGGTGGTTACTTCTATAGTTCTATATATGAGAGGGAGGGTGGAGGGTGGGTTGGATCAAAATGGGGAAGGCATGGAAGGTAAGGGTAGAGTGTGGGGAACATTATTAAAATTGGGAAGGATATGAATGGGTTGGGGATTAATTTTTCTAATTCTTTTATTAAAGTGCTAAATAATGGGAAATTTGTTCGTCTATTTGATTTAGAGAGAAATAATTGGTCAAGGTTAATTGCTGTTGTTTATGTGTCATTTTGTGGTGCCGCTGTTGGTGCTTGGAGGCTTAGGGTCTGAATTGTAATTGTTTTTCATTATGTTGTTCTCAGTTGGGTTGGTGTATGCATATGTAGTGCTGGGATGCTTGGTAGCTGCTGCCATATTTTTACGTCTTGTAAAGGGATCTTGTGTTTTGATGTTTGTTGGTTTAGGTGGATCATTGTTGTATTTTGTTTTTTGTTTCCTTTGGTAATAAAACTCTTTTTCTTCCAAAAAATTGACACATAGTCATTGTTAGAGAAACCTCGCAGGCTAACTCGATCTGACTTATAATATTTGAGCTGCTGAGTTTGTATTAGAATTGAAGCCCCATTATCTTGCAACTGTTCAAGGCCAGTAGGCCCAAAATCGTATTTATCCGGAGTAATTCGTTGACGTAAAGTCGATTACCGATTTATCGTCCACAAAATTCATGAAATGTGAGGTATGTGGTTGGTTGAAAATATTTGGAATAAGTTATATGTCTAGTTATTTGTATTTTTTAACCTACGCTATTTAGGGTATGTAGCTAAACTATTATAACATTCTGAAAAATGTGCGGTAAACAATAAAAATAGTAAATTGTATAAATTCATAATTTTTAACCCGCGCATTGCGGTAGAATTATCTCATTATATATTTTTAATAAATTAAAAAAGAAATATCAAAATATCAAAATCATGCAATATATTACTCGTCACATACTAAATTAAAGTAGAAGTTATTAAAAGTTATTTAGCTATCAGTAATGATATAAGGCATATACATCCTAATAACACATATTACATATATAATATATCATAATGACAAAATATATAACGTAACACATTAAGGTGGATATGTGAAATGGAGATTCATGCAAGTTCCGAAGTTCCGTAAGACACTAAAAACTACGTACTTAAATTAAACACTCGGAATAAAGTTTGGTAAAATTAGAAAAAAATATAATTAAAAAATGTATGTTACGAGGTTTAAGATTTTTAATTTATCTTATATTCGATAAATGCAAAATAATGGATCATCTTGCAAACAAATTTTACAATTGAGATAGTTGTACAAACATATATCTTAATATACCAACCACAATATTGCTACTCCCTCCGTTCCAATTTAATTGTCATGTTTTGACTTTTGAAGTATTTCTTTTTTAACTTTGACCTTGAATATATTTGTTTGTGTTATATAATATTTGATGTAAAGTATACCAATGAAAATACATTTAAATCTCAATTCATTCATATATTATATAGCACAAACAAATATATTTAAAGTCAAAGTTGAAAAAGAAAGAGTCCAAAAGTCAAAACAGGACAATTAAATTGGGACGGAGGGAGTATAATATAACAACTATAACATTAATTTTAATATTGATAGTTTCTTTAGGTAATAGCTACCCCGTGCAACTTATATGTAAAAATAGTAATATAAAAAAATAATAGTAAAAGTATTTGTATCTTTGATTACTATATCAAATTCTTACCTAATACACTACAATAACAAATCAAATGAGTAATATATATAAATAATACACGTTTATTTAATATAACACCTTATTTATAAATAAACGAAGATGAAGTATATTCCACTCTTAAGATTAATATTAAATTTTATTTATTCTAACATTTTTAATTTTCTCACGTAACTTGCATAAAATTTAATTTTCATAAATACTTTTTGATTTTTCATCAATTTAAAAAATTCTAATATTTGATGTGATGAAAAAGATGTAAACTAATATACAAAAATTTAAGATTTGTTATGTGGTTAAATTGTTACAATATGAAACTTAGAATTAAATTTTAAGGGAAAAAAATAGTTACAACTTAAAAGAAATGAGAGAAATGAGGGTGTGAGTTATTATTTATTATTTGTTGTTAATGAGTTGGTATAGTGTATTTGTGAGTTTCAATAGGTTAGTAATAATATTATTTACCTTTGGTAAATGTAATAGCTTAAATTACTTTACGGTTAAATTATATTAAATTCGATAAATAGTCTATGTGCTTTAAACTGATTTATGAAAATCGTCATTAATTTTTTGTTCACCTTTTCAGTCCAATAACTTTATATTTTGCTCGAAAATGATTATTCGTCAACCTAAAGTAATTAAATTCCTTTTGTCCATTTAGATCCCGACTATTCGAAAATGACAAAAGAAAATGTTCCTTTAGTTATTATATGTGAAGAAGAGACCGTTGAGCAAAATGTAAACTTAATGAACTTAAAATGTGATAAAAAATGAAAAGTATAAGGAACGATTTTGATAAATCGGTATAAAACACGAGAATCATTTATGAAATTTACTCTATATATATTAATATTGTTATATTATATTATTATATCGTATTATATTATATTATATTACAGTGAAAGATAAATCAAACAATAAATCACTCGAAAAGATAATCAATATAGCCTAACTTTTTTAGTTTGTTTGTTTCTCAAACACATTTATTCACCGCATTGTATTTCATTCTTAGTCTCACTTTTAACGGGATTTAATCAGTCGATCATCAAATCAAATGTACTATAATAATAAAATAAAAAATTAATTTGTTTTGGGTATTATACCACTATATTAAGCGAAAGTTGTAAAAGATCTTAGTATTGTAGAAAAGAAAGGAAAAAAAAAATAGACACACGACTCCATGAGCCATATATATTAGCCAGTGGGCTAGGTCTATATAATCAAATCTGGTCCAAGCCACGTAGCGTACACGAAACCCACGAGCCAATGAGTCTAATGGACCATTCCACGTGATTCATGAACTCTTTCACATATCTCTTAAACTAAATGATTTAGATACAGACAAATTATAAATTTGGGATAAAAAATGATGTGTCATCAATCAAGTAGAGAGAGTAATGTGAGAAAGAAAGAAAGAACCAGTATAATTACATGACGTCAGTTTGTAACTTTGTTTGTATAAGGTTGTTTGTAAGCATATCACTTCTCCGAACTCAAAAGAAGCTTTGTTATATAATATACTAGTTTTAAGCATGTGCGATGCACGGCAGCATAAAGTATACAATTTTTATTCCTATTAATTTAACCATATCAATGTGATATAAAAATAACGTGATATGTTCATCGTAATATGGTAAATATGATGTACAAAGTCCATGTTCTTACCTTATAATATAAGATTATAATCATAACTAAATATATGTCAAATTGTTTAATGATATTTATTAAATAATTTGTAGAATTTTGTTTTATGTGAGACTCCTTCTTTCCATGTTATAATATGCATAGTATTTATATTTATTAATTTATAAATTATTAAAAAATAATAAAATAATAATATAATATTAAATAACTAATTTTTAACTTAAATTAAAAGGTTGATACATGACATTTGTGCTTACGTGGTAAATTCTGAAGTTTTGTTTTATACTCCTTTAGTATAGATATAGATAAAAACAAGAGGATAAAATAAAAACGGTAAAACAGATCTCAGTCATTGGATCAAAATATATATATATATATATATATATATATATATATATATATATATATATATATATATATATAAATGGTTGGAGATAAAATAAAAACGGTGAAAACAGTTGACTTTCACAATTTTATGAAGTGTGAAGTTTAATTTTATTTTGCTTCACACTTAATTTTTAAATATGAAGCTTATTTTTTTTTATTTCACATAAAATTTATGAATTGTGAAGGTTGCAAATTAAGCTTCACACATTCATAAATTTATGTGAAGTCAAAAAAATTAAGCTTCACATTTAAATTTTTTCTAATTTCTATGAAGCAAAAAAAATAAAGGTTCACCGTGAAAACTTTATGAAAACAAAAAAATACAAGGGTTCACAATAAAAAAACGTATGTGAAGCGAAAAAAATAAAAGTTCACAATTAAAAATAATTGTGAGTACAAATTGAGATCGTTATCACCGTATTTATTTTAACTATTTTTTTCACCAGAACCCAATTCTATAGATACTGTTAATTGTTAAATAAATAAGTTACGAATAATTAAGCATAGAACTAATTAATGTTTTAATGCAAATTTTTTCAAATTATTCCTTCTTTCATATCAAATTCATTTCTTGTATCCGTTTACTTGTATTGAGTTTGACATGAACATTATTTATTTAACTAACTACATAGATCGAATAAAAATATGTGATAGATAGATTTGGAATTTATTAATTATTAATTATTTATATTATATTTGTATTTTTTTATATATAACCAAGATATATTAGCAAGACTTCCTTTTCCTTTTCCCGTTGATGGAACTGAAATTATTCGCCATATGGGACGCTTTTCACGTCAAGTTGTCATAAAAAAAATCACCTGCACTAAAAATAATTTCATTAATTGTATCAATTTGGCTTTAATAGACGATTGGATCGTGGGCCGTATTATTAATATAATTTTATAACTTTATTATTGTGTTTAGTAGTAACAAACAAGTTGCAAAAGGCCGGTTTCTTATTTGGGTAAGATTGCCGGGAGAAGTTCACATTTAAGGAGAAGAAGAATAATGTGTTGTTTGTTTCATTTTAGGATAAAATTATAGGATTAAAATACTGTGATTATAAATTGCAGTGAAATTTATAGGTATAAAAAGCACTGTTAGCAAAATACAGTAATTGTCATAAATCACAAAAATTTTGTTATAAAATGCACTTTCTAATTTATGTGATTAGTTTGATTAATTCTCGATCGATTTAAGCAACTACTGTACGATCGATGTAATGAATAGTATTTTACAAAACAAAATTCATGCGTGCCGTTACTAATATGATTTCAAAAAGTGGTAAATTATAGTTTAACTTCATATTTACGAAAATTCTACTGTACATTCCTAAAATGAATATGTTTCTCAATTATAACTAGAAAGATATTACACCATTTATTTTATTTTATTTTATTTCTTACAGCATTTTTTGATATTTTGACTTTTGTGTTTGCTGCATTTCTAAGCAAAACTTATATACACGACCCAGTATCTCTTGAAGTCTAACGATTCATTATTAGAAAACTTAATTAACTGCACGTGCTTTCAATAAGTTCTATATATAAAACAACTACCATAACCAACTCTTAATTCTTAAAACGAATTTTTCATCTACACAAACAAATGAAATATATAGAATACATGAACCATAGACCTTTTATAATAGTATATCGTATATATAGTAGAATTGAGATTACCAACTGGCATAGCCCAAGTGTTACCGTCACTGCAAATGTCCAGATCTCACATGTGTGACCGACATGTCAGGAGTTCGAAGTCGTACATCAACATATGTAGGTGATTTGTGAACATGTGATTTGTCCGGCATTAATGCGCTTTACGAGTGAGACGGATGCATACCATTAAAATATGGTACATGAGTCAGGGTACTTATCAAATTATCGTTTACTAGAATTGAGATTGATATGAATAAATATACTCCATATATCAAAGAAGAAACCCTGTAACAAAAAATGTTTTCTTAATCTAGGTAATTGGACATGTCTATATACTATGATTTTTTTTTTTAATGTTTTCATGAACTTGTTATTATCTATATAATTATAATTATAATATAGTGCCAATAGTGGTGTAAAAAGATATATACTTGAGTAATCTAGCGTGGGCGAGTTGAGATCGTCGAATTTCAACCTTTTTGAAATATAAAAATCACATTGATCTTCAAATACTTTAACCATGTAACCTTTTGATCACATTATTAGTTTCAAAAAACACTTTTTTAGATTTTTGTGATAGTACATCATATCAATCAAGTTAACTTATATAGATAACATTATAACTAATTCTAATTTTGTCAATGCAAATGGTAATTTGACATTAAAACTTTAACTAAAATTACAACCTGTCACCAACTTAAAAGCTTTTAAAAATCTCCAACTATAATAGCCCCATCTCACCAAACAATTACTTCAATCTCACCCTCCACCTCACCCCATTCTCCATAAAACCCCTCAACCCATTCCAACATTTCTCACTCAAAATCCACTATTCTCAAGCATTAATATTTTCTTCCAAAAAAAGAAAAAGAAAAACAAAAGCCAAAATGACAACACAAATTCTCTCATTATCCAAAGTGTTGCTACCACTCATCCTCATATGTGCCACCACCACAACCACCGTAGCTCAATTCGCACTGCCACCCGGACCACCCGAACCCACCAACGTAACCAAAATCCTCGAAAAAGGCGGTCAATTCACAACCTTACTCCACCTTTTTGACATAACAAAAGTTGGCGATCAAATCAACACTCAACTCAATAACTCCAAACAAGGCATGACTGTATTCGCTCCAAGCGATAACGCCTTCTCTAGCCTCTCAGCCGGGACCCTCAACTCGTTATCCGACCAACAAAAAGACGAACTTGTCCAATTCCACGTCATCCCTACCTACATTTCCGCATCACAGTTTCAAACCCTAAGTAACCCTTTGAGAACACAAGCAGGAGATAGCACCTATTATAAATTCCCGTTAAATATCACGACATCTGGCAACAGTGTCAATCTAACCACCGGTGTTGTTAATGCCACCGTGGCAAATATGGTCTACACTGATGGTTCGCTTGCTGTTTATCAAGTCGACAAAGTTCTTTTGCCCATGAGTTTGTTCGGTCCGATACCTCCGGCCGAAGCACCGGCACCAGAACCCGCGAAGAAAAAGACAAAGCCAGTCGAGGACGCAGATGCTCCGGCCGCCGTGGAAGATACTAAATCCTCCGGGATACGTAGTGAGTTGCATGGCTTTATGGGAGGATTAATGATTGCTTTTATTGGAATTTTACTTTTGTAACATGGAAAGTTTTGATGATGCCACGTCGGACATGTGATGTGGGCCCATTCTTTTGCATGATTTCTTCATTTGTTTAATTTTTCTTTTTCATGTGTGTGGTGAGTGTTGTTTGAGTTAATATTGCGACCTTTGTAATCTATTGTTAATTTTGTCATCTGGTTTTATTTTTGAAAATATATACGATTAATATTGACCTTTGTAAATGTTGTTAGTTTTTTTTTATTATTATTATGTATATTTTCAATTTGAAAAACTAAGCTTAAATTTTACGGAGTAAGAACTAAAAACTAGTTGAATACTTGAATATATTAAAACTTTAAAAGAACGTCCAGCCCGTTTACAAACCAATCTGATTGAAAAGGAAGGTCTTCGAAACCCATTTGACAGGCCCATGATCAATCACTATTTCAAGTCAATTTATGCTGACAGCTGACTCACTTAACCGTCGTTATAGTGTTATACAGTACTCCATATTATTACTATTATTATCTCAATATTTAAATACCATAAATAATTTGAAGCAGATATACATTCTTATTTCTGAAAAATCAATGTGTTATAATTTAAAAATGTCTTAGCCGCTTACATTGACTTTTATATTTCTATTTTTGTCATGTTTCTTATAAACAATAACCAAATCGTAATCTATTCATACAAATAACATTCCAATTACCTAACATTATACAGTATTATATTAGACTTTGTTCATAATTTAATATTATATTATTAATTATTAATTGATTGATTAGTTGATAGTATCGTACGTATAATCATATCAGTATATGATGACTAGTAAAGAATTTTTATATATATGTCACTCACTCAATGAGTGGCTGCCAAAATCTGAGAATGAGTGGTTTGCGGTAAAGAAACATGCATTCTGATATTCATTTGAAGTTGGCATATGTACGTGTCAAAGAAAAAATGTGCATAGTTTACAACACCAAAAATCATCTGCATCATGTACTTATGAATGTTGTTAATTGGTTTCCACATCAATTATTACAAGATTACTATGATCAAGCCTTACGGCTGCCACAATATTATTACTTACCAGAACAACTCTGTAGCACATTATCAATCTCATTGTTCACGAAAAAAAAAGGATAAAATCAGACCAGACCAAACCAAACCAAATTAGACCCAACCAAACCATGTTAATTGGTCCATGTACCCATCACTTGACATTTTCACAGGACTAATGGTTTTGTCAATGTCACTTTTATCATACTAAATACATATAGTATAACAAGAGATTGAGCACGATACTAGCTTTAAGAACCAAACCATTCTCATTGACTTCCACTGAACCCAATGCTTGAATCATTCATCGAACTAAACTTGATTAGCTCTTGTTGCAAACTAAATGCCCTTCTCTCGTTCCCTTCAACGCCAAGAAAATCTCTGGTCAAATTTGCACCACCGGAGTCAAGGCCACCGCCACTCTTTTGCTTCAAACCCGACATCATCATCATCATCAATCCGTCACCATTCATCATCCCACTACTCAAACTATCGGATTGATGTAAAGAACTAAACCCTGAGAGCTCACTTGTATTCATAACCCCGAACTCAACAGAGTTAGTACTTCTTGTGGATCCCATTTGAGATGCTTTCTGTAAAAGTGCGGTGGCGGACATATGTGGTGGAGGCGCTGGCGGGTTAGGACAGCCATCGTAATTGTTACAGAACGAATTCAACATCATTTCTTCTTTGTTGTTATCTTGTTCCTCTTTTAAGGCTAACCCGTGTGGCATATGTGTAAAATTTTCAACCATTTCTTGGCTTCTACTCAACCATTGTACCATTTCTGGTGATAATATTCCACCATTGTTGGTGTTCGAGCTTGATGACCCCAAAAACGATGAACTAGTTGTCGAGTTTTCAATGGGATTAATATTATCGCCATGTTGGTGTAGCCAAATTGGTAATCTTGGTTTCATCCGATTTCCATCTAGACCTTTTCCGAACTCACTACCACCATTAAACATTCCTGGAAACCGTGGATTATTAATCCGACTACCACCATTCATCATCATCAAATCGCTTTGAAAATTGAGGTTTGAGGATGTTTGAAACATCGGAAATGACGCCATTCTTGAATTTTCTTCGGTTAAAGCATCACAAAATGCTCTATGCGTTATGAAGCTATCTTTCCTGTTTTATTATATAGAAATATACACATGCAAATGTCATTCATCTTTCCAAATATAATGAACACAGCCTGCCTAAAAGGACTTCGCAATAACCGTTTACTGCTTATTACATTTTGATAGAACATATAAGCAGTTTTATACGTGTTTTGCTTTTCAAAATTTCTTATCTCATTATTAATTATTGAATTAAATTGGTTGTTTGAATAAGCAATAGGCAGATAAATGATTTTAACTAACACGCAATCTGAGACATTCAAATTAACTTTAGATCGAGCTCGAGGATTATACCTAGAAAAGAGGGTTCCACAATCACACTTGTACTCTCTAGTCCCACAAATCTTACTATGAGCCTTCCAATCCGATTGAACTGCATACTTCTTCGAACACTTTTCGCACTTCCACTTCTTTTCGCCATGTTTCCGACTAAAATGTTTCTTAACTCCAGTTAGATCACCAAGAGCTCTAGAAGGATCATGATGAACACAACTTATTTCTGGACATATGTAAACCTTCTTTCTCACTACTTCATTTTTGTTTCTTTGCTTAAGCTTCCATGGCAAGTTATGGCCTCTTCTATGAAGCTGCAAATTCTGATCTCTTTGAAAACCTTTGCTGCATATCTCGCACACAAATCGATTCGTCGCCATCAAAGATTTCGGCGATAACGCTATCACTTCTGCATCTGGATCTATAAACTCAGTTAAACAATAAACAAACAACTAACGATGAACTCTATATAACACAGATTAAATATATCTAAGTACTTAATTAAGATTACCTGGATTGCCAGGAAGATTACGCTTTCGTTTAGCTGAGTTTGAAGATGAAGAATTAGGATTAGGGTTTGTGATGGAGTCTTCTTGATAAGGTGGAGGAGGTGGTGATGAAAAGCCATCACTAGACATCATTTTAGATCACAAGAATTTGAGATATTATAAGATGATAACAACAACTGAATTGAAGCTACTATACTAAAAATAGATGTATGGATATAGAAGATGATGATGTATGACCATGTGATTCATCAAGTCATGTTCTTCAAAGATGACGTAAACAAAGAAAGATATATGGAATTTTTTTGCATAAAGACTGGATTTTAAATCATTGATTTCGGTTGTGGTGGCTATGAATCTTGGTGAGGATTGAGAAACTAAGAATATAGTTCACATAGTAGAACACACATAAAAAACACACACATGCAGAGAGAGAGAGAGAGAGAGAGAGAGAGAGAGAGAGAGAGAGAGAGAGAGTAATGGGGTAGAGATACACACGGGTTGTATGTAAAGTCGGTCAGACAGAGACTCAAGTGGACCACATATCTCTTTGCATAATTATTGATACCTTCTCCGTGAGTAACTTTTGACTTCTACCTACAATAAAACAATATTTTATTTACATTTTTTTTTACTTTGCTATTGTCGTACAGCTTATTCGTCTTAAAATAAATATCTACTTTTATATTTTAGTTTATCTCAAAAGAATTGTTCACTTTAAAAAAAAGTATAATAATATTTCTATTTAATTCTCAATATATTTTTTTTCTCAAAAATGCTATCTCAAAGTCTGTGCAAAAAGTAATGGTAAAAGTATAATTTTTACTATCAAGTAACGTAATTTCTTAAAATTCGGAAAAATTGATTGTGAACATTATTTTAAGACGGAAGGAATATATAGTTACTCATTGTTTTTTAACACCAAAAAAATAAAATTATAGACGATGCATTTTTTAAGTTAACATGTTTATTTCTTTTTAATTATCCTCCAAATCAAAACTATAATTAAAATTTTAAGTTTGACTGTTTCACTTCCTTTGACTTTAAAATATATTTGATGAGTTTATCAAGCTAAAAATAAGTTATTAGTCAAATAGATTATGAATTAACAAAGTTATACAGGGAGTAATAATTAGAACTTCACTGGTATACACTTTTAATTTACTAAGTTTACATAATGAAATGGTACGAAGTGGATGTACAAATGTGGAAAAACCTTTTTAATTGGAAGAATAGTGAGGCCAGAATTTTGTTTTAACCGTGTTTTTTTTCTTTTCATTTTAATTTTATAATTCGACAAATGAATATGTAATCTGAGGTAGATTGATATATATAGGTACTTCGTTTGAATGAACTCTCAATTTTTCTTCAATTAACAAGACTATCTTGTAATATAAAGACAAAAACATCAAAAATACTCCATGCGAATATCTCATTTTATGATAAAAAAAGAAGAGTCATTTGGATGGTACCCTGACCCCGTATCATGTTTCAATGGTATGCGTCTGTCCCACGTACCCGTCAAAGCAGCAAGGTCGGACAAATTACCAACATATGTTGAAGCACGGATTCGAACTCCTAACTTGTCGGTCACACATATGATGTCGAGACGTTTGTGGCGAAATGCCCAATTGGTATATCATTTTATGGTAGAAACTTGAAGTTCCTACAAAAAGGATGTAAGATCTCTAATAAAGCTTTAATGATTTTTTGTGACATAAAGTAGAAATCTGTTTTATAGTGGTAAAGATCAACCAACATAAGTTATTATTTTTAACTTCAACAACTTAGGTGCCGGGCGCCATATATGTTTAAACATACACTTTCCATAATATTTAGCAGTGTTGATTAAATAGTATAGCATAGTATAGTACATAATCAAAAGATTAAATTCATGCAAGAAAAAAAATATTTGTATATGAATGCCATGATAAAACGAAAAACAAAAATAAAACAACGTGGTGGGGATCGTTGGTGATTTGAACGAGCGTTGAGTAGTCAGTTTTTATTTTTTACTTCTCAAGTCCGTGATTTGCAATTGCAATTGCAATGGGATCGTGTGATTGAATGTGTGGTGTGGCCCCATTCGTTTATGTTTCATCATCTTATCAAATGTCACCCCTCTCCCAAACAAATATAAACAAGATGACAATGTATTTTATTATTATTATTAAATAATATAATAATATTTTTTAAAAATAATTATCTAGCTTTAGGTACCTACTACTTTGGAAAATATAGTAATCGGAATAGAACTAAAAAGAAGTTACTTAAACCGAAGTTATTGATCGAGTGTAGATAATAATATGGGTTTGGCTAACTAGGCGTTAAAGGTACAACTTAACAAGTATTAAATGAAGTCTCACATTTCTTATTTAATTAAAAATTAACCTAAACATGAAAAAAATTTACTTAGTTGATGAGTATTAATTGTATTTTTAAGATAGTTATAAAAACTTCAAGTTTATTAAATACTTGTTAACTTGTGCCCTTAGGGTACTAGTTAGCCAAACCCTAATAATATAGTGAACAACAACACCGGTGGTAAATTACTTTTAGGTAATCAATCAAGTAATATTACTCATCCCATTTCAAAAATATAGTTGATGTTTCATTTTTTTAATGTTTCAAATTAATTGTCTATTTTCAAAAATAGATAAGAAAGTTTGATCGTGTTTATCATATTACCCTTACTTGAAATTATTATTACAAACTTTAATGAAATCAGTAAAAGTTGATTAAGAGTAAAACTGTTATTCTGTAAAAAGTAAAAAAGATAAAGTATTAATGATTATGTTTTTATTAAACTGTATATTTTTTGTCGGATGATAATTATTTTGGAAGGAAGACAATATAAGTTTAGAATAAGTACAAAAAAGGTATTCTTGCATCAAATCAAAAAAAAAATGTAAAAGAAAAGAAAATAACAAAAAGAAATGAAACGTCACAGATTTTTTTTTTTTATATATACTCAATTAAATTTTATAAAACACTTTATATATTAATATAATCAAACATTAACGTTGTCTGACACGACTTGTACATTATCTTCACAAAATATCATATGTTTATACAGAGCATGATTTTCAAGATCGACTCCTTACTATCTTGCCATAATAAGTCCATCACTAGTAGCTCTCGGATCGTTTGCCCGGATCCCCGCCCTTCCTCCCATTAGGCGTACCTATCAACACAACATCCAACAATACATAAGCACATCGCTTAGTAAGTAAAGGAAAATGCATTCACAGTAATATAATAAACCAGACATCTCATGTCTTTATCATTCAATCATACATTTACTACATTCAACATATACTCAATCGGCACAATTGATCATTCAGCAATTGACCACTCAATTCATACAGCTAGACACAATTGATCACTCAACAATTGGTCACTTAACTCACATATACATGGGCACAATTGATCACTCAGCAATTGGCCATTCGGCTTAATTTCATGGGCACAATTGATCACTCAGCAATTGGCCCCTTAACTCAATCTCATAGGCACGATTGATCACTCAGCAATTGGCCACTCAGCTCAGATATACGATACTTAACCACACACGTGATCTAATTATCGTTATTTGATGCAATCTCGTAACACAATTAGTATTAATAAAATCAAACAATTGAATCTTTCCTTTCCTACTACTTACCTCGAGGACGACGTTCAGATATTTATGACTTGCTACCCGAAATACCTGTCGAGACGTTCGTATTAATTAACTCTGATTATAATTAATATTATTTAAAATATCAATTAACCCTGCGACTCTACCCCTAGTGTCGCTACACCTCCTGGTGACACTAAATTAGTGTCGCACAACACACTATTGCGACACAACCTACGACACTAGCTCTTAGTGTCGCTATGGCAACAGTTGTAACTAACAGTAGAAATTAGCGACACAAGCTGCGACACTAACTCATTGTATCGCTAAAGCAACAGTACTAACTAGCAGTGGAAACTAGCGACACAAATCCTTGTGTCGCTAAAGCAACAGTTTTAATTTGCGACACCATCACTGCGACACAAACCTTGTGTCGCAATGACGAACATGGCAGCATAAACCTTCTGAGATTAACAAGTTTCTGGGTGATTTCAATACCCAAATTCGAACCAGTTTCAATAAATGATTATCACACACACACAATCCATTCAAAACACATTCAAACTTATTTTAACCCACATAAATACTTTACCCCCAAATTTCTCATTTTAAGCTCAATTAAAACTCAATCTTTCATCTTTTATTACTCGAATTAACCTCGATTTCAACAGAGGGTTTAGGTTCCTTACCTGAAATTGCAAAGAAACACTTTCAATAATCACTTTCCAAGCTTAATTCTTGATCTCTCAAAAACACCCAAACACAAAAACATAAAAGAATCTGGAGATATATTCTGGTTTCTGGAATATTTTAGAACATATTTTATTTTAATTTCACACTAAATTACACAATTAACCCTTAAAAACCGACTTTTTGCCCGACACTGCGACACAAGCCTTGTGTCGCACTGGGCTCTGTGTCGCTACCTGCGACACTAGCCTTTGTGTTGCATAACAGTACACAACTTTTAAATTTAATAAATTTCGGGGTGTTACAAGAAAAACATTTTCTAAAAATTATTTAATTAGTATAATTTAAGAAAAGTTAAAAGGACGTTGACGATAGCATGAAAAAGTAAAGTGATATTCTAGAGTGGAACCAAGCCAACCACTTTTGGATTCATGTATTCAGAGTTTTCTTTGCCACCCTAGCCACATTGCATGATTTGCATCTATCCAGTTTCCACAAACAAATGACTAATTAAGTAGGAAATTAAAGGACCCAACTTCAAAAATACCAAATTTGCTTAATTTATTGAAGTTTTATGATGATTTAACACTTGTAAGTTGTAACCATGCATAATTTTGCTTTAAATATTGATAATGAATGTGTCAAATGCATGAAATACGAAGGGTTTTCCTCAAAATATGAATTTTTTAATCTTAACCGAAAGAGTAGTATTCACCCCGTCTCATTTTTATTGTCCACCTTATGATTTTTGTTTTTTCAAAAATATTGTCTACTTGCAAAAGATAACTATTAAAAATCATTAAACTCACCAATTTACTATCATTTTTACTCTCAATCATTTACTTTATAAAAATTTTCAGTCAAACGTGATTTTAATATAAGGGCAAAATTAAACATTTATTCAATCTATCTTAAATCCAACAAAATTTTTTAAGGGATAACAAACATGAGACGGAGAGAACAATAACTTTTCATTAATAATGAATCAAAAGCTAAAGCATAGTAAAGATATAAATTAAGATTCAGAATTAGTATTACTAGTGAATATTGTATAATAAAATATCAAAAACGACATAATAAAACAAATGACGATTCTCATTTTTCATATTGGTCGTTGGAATATTTTGAGGAAATTAAAACATATAATTTATGGAAGTACATGCAAAGAATTTCAAACAAAAAAACAAGAACCAAAATACAATATATTCCTTTTATTATTGGGTTTGGTAATTTCCCTGGGCTTTGGACCTCCACATACAAATTGTCATCTACCTAATTTTATTCCATAAATAATTTTCTTTATCAATTCATTTTCATTCTTGCATCAAAATTTACAACAACTTGTATTCTAATACACAAAAACGTGATTGCATATTTACGAACTTGTGAGATGTACCATGTAATTAAAATAAAATAAAAAACTCGTTACATTTGCACAAACCCGGATTTTGGAAATTGGAACCCATTGACCCATTCTATATTTTAAAGTGAAGTCTCCCAAGGCCCAGTTCTGATTAGCACATCCAACAGGCCCTTAGCTTAAATGGGCCTACCCTTTCATAGTTTTCTAGGAACCGTGGTAAAAATCTTGCAATATCTTTTGTGATCATCAAGTTAATTTTGAATTATTTTGAGTTGTTATTATTTTCTTGTTATTGCACTAGATAGATATATATCAACTGTAACAAACTTTTTTTTTTTTTTTTGCAAGTTTATCAAGAAGTCATCATCAATCCTGTATTAATTGTTGTTTCTAAAATGGAATGGGCCCTACATTTTATTGTCATTTTTTACTTGTTCAGTCATCATACATTTTACCTCACTTGGTTACTATTATTTTCTTTTATTTCATAAATATTTTGATAAATCTGGGTGATCTTATGTAAATTTTAGGTTATTCCAAATATTCAAGTATAAGTTTTTTTAAACCAAAAACTATATTTTATTTATAGCAGAAATTTAGTTAGATATGATTAATTAAACCGTATAATGAAAAAATAGTAAAAAGGAACTTGTAAAATAGTAAAAGGAATTTACACAAAAGAAAATTAACCAAGTCATTAATACAAGAAACGAATTTCCTTTTATAAAGATTACCAAAATCTTTGACAGACCCTTAATTTCCTAATTTTACGGAATTCTGACCTAAATAATAAATATTACCGCGTGTAATCCATCTAGTTTTGTTACTAATTACTTACTACACCTATAAATATTAGGTCACCCTAAACCCTTAATTATTACATTAACAATTATTACAAACTCCATCTTATTACATCAATACTCACCATGAACATTAACACCATGATCACCAATATCAACACCACCATGAAGAAAAAATCATCGAAAGGCCGAAAAAAGATCGAAATCAAGAAAATCGAAGAAGAAAGCACTCGTCAAGTCACATTCTCCAAACGCCGTTCCGGTCTTTTCAAAAAAGCCAGCGAACTTTGCGTCTTAACCGGAGCCCAAATCGCAGTTCTTGTCCATTCACCCGCTGGTCGTGTTTTCGCTTTCGGTCATCCATCTGCTGACGTCATCATTGACCGTTACCTTAATAGTAACAATACGTCAGATGGATCGTCATCATCATCCAATCAAACACAAAATGAAAAGCCAATGTTGTTGAAAGAATTTAACCAACATTATGTCGAGGTATCGAAAGAGTTGGAATTTGAGAAGAGAAGGAGAGAGGTGATTGAAGAATCCAAAGATGCGAAAAACGGGGGATTAGCGTGGTACAATGAGAGTTTTGAAGGGATGAATGTTGATGAGTTGGAACAGTATCTTTATGCATTGGTGGAATTAAAAAGGAAGGTTTTAGTAAGAGCTGATGAGTTGATGATGATTAAGAAAACTCCTAATTTGTTGATGGGTTCCAACATGTTTGATCATCTTGGTTGTAATGGTTTAGGGTTTACAAATGATGTTGTTGTTCCGAATACGATGATTCTGAATAACAACGGTATGGGTCCGCCACCAGGTTTTGGTTTCTTGAATAGTTATAATTGATTTTAAGGGTTTGAATACGTGATGATTAATTAGATGCAGATATGTGTTTGATTCTTGTTGATGTTATTTAGTGTTTGATTTTAATGACGTTATTTTTAATATATGGATTCTTAATTGGAAGTTATTTGGTACCTGTTTGTGTATATCATATTGGTGCTCTTGAATTGGAAAAAAAAAATTGTTGTAAATCAGTAATGATCAGGTTGATAATTCACTTAATACTTATAAATTAAATGCTATTTACAGATCAATGTATACAAATCAAAAGCAAAAGTATAATATATCAAGCTAAAGCTGTTTTCATAATTTTATATATATGTTTACAATCATATATATATATATATATCAATATTTGATTAATCATTAAACATGGAAAATCTCTAAAATATAAAAAAAATTGTACTTCTTTACCTTTTTTTTCTCATTTGAACCTTTAGCTATATATATATATATATATATATATATGTATATATATATATATGTATATATATATATATATATATATATATATATATATATATATATATATATATATATATATGCTTCTAATCAATGCGACCGAAATAGCAAAATAAAGTATATATATGCTTTTGTATATGTATCAATCTAACTAATTTGCTAGGTATTCAGATTTAATATCCTATCTAATTTTAACTTCTGTTAAATTTGTGATCATATAATTGGTCTTTTGTCAAATGAAAAATCTTTTGACACCACCCCGTGCTCGATTTCAATAGCAACACTAGAACAGGATGCCGTGTGTGATGATGAACTAGGTTCGTCAACTTGATCCAAACCATCCGTGTAGCTAAGCTCGATCTCATGATGACATGTACTAGAGTCTCTACTCACGGGGTATGGGGGCGCTGAGGGTGAACCATCAACATCCCAATTCTCGTTTAATCTAGTTGAGGAGATTTTGAGATTGTCGATATTGGTACGATAGTAAGCAAGCAGGTGAACTGGGGACAAACTACTTGATGGTGTCCCAGGCCTACTTGACATTGGGCTCAGTACTTGTCCTGATTTCTTGTTTTCTTTTATATGTTTTCTTGCCTTGTGGCGCCATTTTTTTAGGGCAGCTATTACTCTCTCGTTGAATATCGTTGGTCTCATCGTCGACCCCATCTACGATTATAACACATAATTAAAAGATGATGATTTTATATTACATCGAGAAAAAAAGTATTCTAAAAGATGTTATAGAGTTAAGTTGATGATCAATTTCACCTGAGTGACGAGGGCGTATAAAGGGAGAGTTACATAACTGCAGAGGATCTGAATCAGAACCCTGAAATTAAGAATTAAAACTACTTATCTGGACAATAACTAATTAGCATGTAACCATGTATTATTATCTGTCCTAATTACTAGTTTAATTAATTTATTAGAGTAAAAGTGAAGGGAGACTCACCCCATTGTAATTCTGATGATAACATCCTCCAAATGCTCATGAAAACAAGATTTCAAACCAAATTGATACTGAATTACAAGAATAAACTCTGTTGATTAGTAATTAATATAGCTAGCTAGATAGAATAAACTCTGAGTGATCTTACCGCAGTCCATGAAAAGAAGGCGAGCTGAAATGCATTCTGCGCGCAATTTTCATAATCAAATACCAACAAGTTAATGTCCATACAATACATAAAAGGGTTATTAATACCCAAAAGGAAGGGTGCTAATTAATTACCTGAAAGAGAACAAAATTAAGGAGGTAGAGAAGCATACGGGGACGATTAAACCAAAAGAGATCATCACCGGGTTCAACAACTGGTTCACCTTTGACAATCTCTCCTCTTTCTTGGATTTTTAATCCCATTTTTGTGATTATCATTTGTAGTTTTGTCCCCACCAGTAATACAATCTGCATACTCCAATTAAAAAAACCATGTAATTAAGCAGTCATGGTACAGAATTTAGTTTTTTTAATTACTTTTCAAATTTATATGATAGGAGACCATTTAAGAAATTAAGGTTGCATATCATGTATTCATGTATATAAATAACTATTTTTTACTTACAATCAAGGGGAAAAAGGGTAGCCATAAATAGGAATACCATCCTGTGTCCAGAAAAAATAAATAAAAGAATTTAAGTTTGATGTATTTGGAATATATTAAAGTAAAATATGCACATAATTAAAGTCATAAACTGACCATGAGTGTTGAAGAGCAAGAACACGATGGCGAATAACCAAATCGGTGGACTGGCATATAAAGAAGAACAAAATCAGAATGAAAACAGTCAAAAAGGTATAATCAAACGTAGTACATAATAAGAACTAATTATGGAATTATTGATATATATATTATTATTTCGAATATAAACATGAAAAATTAATTGGCACCTGATTTCCACAACCACCTTAAAATCTTCTTCAAGTGATCTATTGATATATTTTGGAAAATCAAATCTTGAGTGGCTATGTGGTGCCAAATGTGCCTGAAAAACAATTCATGCAGTAATTAAAAGTTAGAAAAAATAATCATGATCGAGTTTATTATTTATGAACAAAAAACTTGGATTATAAAAATAACATATACTGAATTAAGTTATCATAATTCATAAGCGATCGATCGAATTGTATCAAAAATCAATATGCAAACTTACCATAATGAACCCATGTCTCAACGTCAAGTAGTCAACTTTAGGCACCGATCTAACAAATTGTCTAAAAAAACAGACCTAAAATAGATCAAAATGTTAGTATATACGTATACATGTCCTTAAATTTTCTCTTTTCATGATAAACAAGAAAAGAAATCGCAGGACGTATATTACTTAATTAGCAAGTATAATAATAATAATTAATACATAGTATAATAGAGAAACTTATGAAAGAAAAAATTGAAGTACAAAAGTATACAAAGAATATGATAGATGAGAGACGTACAATCCAAAGTAAAATGGGAGATTGACTCCAAAAACTGACGTGTCTTCTTCCAAAAGAAGTGTCTCTTGCAAATCTGAATCTTTTTGAATCTACATAAGATTATGAAAGTACGTTGACCAAGACATAGTCAAACTTAACTTTCTACAACATATACCTGCTACTGACTTTGACTAAAAAGATTTCAAAATTACGTGTTACCTGGGGAACTAATTAAGAAAATATACAACATATTTGAATTTGAATTGAATCACTAGCTAGCTAATTAAGTAGCTAGTGTACATTAATTCATACCATGGGTGAATTGATACTCTGCTGTTTTTGTCTCCATTTCCCACTGCTTCCATCTTCTCATCTATACAACAACAAACATAATCACAATGCATAAAAAAGTTATCTTTTTAGCTCTTATTGTTACTTCTAAGTATTAAAAATCATGATGACAAGCTCAATGTTTATATATGTTATAGTAAGTATTCACCTTGAGTCCGGCTAGAGTGACGGTGAGGATACAGTAAAGAACATGAGATACGGTCAACACGAAGATGAATATATGAAGTTGATGAACCCCATCATAAGACATAAACGATACTTTTCCCTACAAATTAAAAAGGGAAAAAAAAAACATGATTATATTTTATTACTCGATGAATATTGAATATTCCTTCTTGAACTTGTGTGAGTATTTGCCTTTTAAAAAATGTAGTTGCGATGACTGGTATAATTGCACCTTTTCAGCACATTTGGTGTCACCACTGCTTCCTGCCAAAATGCGGCGACCAGTGTCACGCATTTCAGACCAATCAAGAAGTCTCCGTCGGCTATCTATTTCGTTGTAACTAGACGTTCCCTCACTTTGCTTGGTGCATGGGTGCCATGTAGATGCTGCACTTTCTGATATACATATTTCTGTTATTGGAGCTGTTCCAACCGTCAATAGCAATGATATGAATCCCAATAACATAAGTTCTACAACAAACTCCAAACGATATATGTCATGATCCATGAAGTTAATTTCAAGTTTTTGTTGCACAAAGTAAATGAGAAAAAGTTGTACATGAGTCTCTAGCTTTCTCACGTTTCTCACATGTACCAAATACTTTCACTAATTAAACGATAAAAGCATCAAGTATATACAGTAATAATCTCATAGAAATTTTGTTACAGTATGATATAATTAGTACGTAGTACCTGCTTTGATCTTTTCTAGTGATTCATAGAGACCTCTATTGTGTTTCTTCATGAACCACTAATTAAGAATACATTCAATTCCAAACATATTGTAATCAGTAAATGTCATTTGAAAATGACTACTAAAACATAAGTATAGAGAATTTGTATGTATGCTTACTTGTCCGATTTTATGGATGATTTGTTCGATAACAATGGATATTAGAATCAACAGAGAACACACGGTAGCCACCGCCCAAGTAGGTGTTTGCTCTAAAGACCTTCCTTCACTACTTCCGGCCATAATATAACCTTAATCAATCTTCAAATGAGATTACGATATATTCTGGAATAATAATTCAACTAATTGTATAGATAACCTTTTTTAAGCTAATTATCTCTTATTTCATTGATATGGCCGGGTAGAGAGATTAAACTCTGAAACGAATAACACGATTTTGAATTATGTAGGACAGTGAGGAATTTATAAGTAAAGTGATAGGAAAAATATATAGCTTACATTTTGATTCTATACCCCCTAGGGCCTAGACTATGGCCAATTAGCCAAATTGTCCACATACCACGGTATTTTTCACACGTTAACTTAGAATCAGGTACTTATATATATATATATATATATATATATATATATATATATATATATATATATATATATATATATATTACAATAATACTCGCACAATGCAGCAATAGAAGTAATGTTGGTAAATGACGATAGTAGTGACGGTGTTAGTGAAAAACTTTAAACTGTTATATGTGTTTTATATAGAGTATTATTTTTTTTATATGTAAGTTTAATTTTAATATAATAAAAGAAATTGAACAGGACATGCATTATATTTAGTTAAAAATTAGAGATATATTTAGTAAACAGATAGATTATTAATATGGAATAGTTTTTATTATAGAAATGTTATAGTGACTTAAGGGCAATTTAGACATTTTCTTGTGTTGAGAATAATTTTAAAATAATGATAGAGATGCAATATATGTAGTTAAAAATTATTTTAAAACTCACATACCCCATGTACTACAACGTTCTAATAAATTTTTGTCCCAAATAAATCTCACTAACCAATTTGTGAAAGATACGCCTTGGATCGATATCGCTAGGTTATAAAATCAGGCTAGATATACACTAATCTTAAAAGACGTACTTGGCTGAATGTTAGTCTATGATACGCAATCTCTTACTTTGATGACTTTGTTTAAATACATTACATCAATTAAAGTCCGTATTTTTGTTGATCTTAAAACCGATGGATTCATCGCCTCATTTGTTTTGTTCATGGGGTCAATTCAAATGGCATACAACATACATTGTGATAATACTTATGATAGTATTGACAATTTAAATTTAAAGAGAGAAAACCGAAATATGATACTCATCGTTTAATATGAAAACCGAAATGAATTGATTTGTGCTGCTGTAGATTATATCAAAGTCATTGGACCAAAGCTAGTCATATCACCTTCATTGATCGATCAGTTGGTGGTCCCAACTCAAGAAAATACGTAAATTTACATACCCGAGAAACAAACATTTCGATCGATTTAGATGTATACACTTTCCATATTAAGAAAGTGGCACCATTTTTAATGCAATACGAGTAATATTCTTTAGTTTGAAGTTGTTCAAATTTATTTTCCTGTTAGTAATCATAGACAAATAACATATTTTTAATTGTTAAATATGTTAGATTACATATATTTATATCATGAATGAAACAATAATATAAATAACAAATTAAGAAAAATTAATTATAGATCTAAACTTATAAATCTAAATAGAGGCTTAAAAATTTAATTGGTAGATGTGAAAAATTTATTGAATTAGATTAAGAGAGAGAAAATTCAACCAATGAGAAAAGTACGTTTACTTTTAGGACAATACTCACAAATTAATTGAATTTATTACTGAATGAATGTAAACATGAAAACATCAATAGAAAATATCAACGATGATATTGTTTGGTTTTAAATCGAAGTTTTCCACCTTGACTTTTCTCTCGGAAAAGGTTTCCGGCCAACTTTCCAATGAAAACATTTAATGAGTTTCATATTCAAAAGCTTACAACTATATTAATAATATTAAATATTAATAATATTAATTAAGCACATACATGGCTGAGTAAGCAATAGGTCACTAGTTCGAGTCCTTACCTTTTTCCCTTTTATTCTATGTTGTATTTATTTATTTATTATATTATTTATTTCTTCATCTTATCTCCCTTTCCATCGACTATAAAAGTGTTTATCTTCCCATGTTCTTTAACTACTTATAAACCAAAAATGGTACCATTACAAGAATAATTGTTAATTGTTAAACTCTATATTTTAAATGGTAATAACTTTTCTTCAATTTTTGCCTCCATAATCTAAGTCCATAAAACTATCAATAATCAAAATAGATAAGTAGAAACGTTTGAAACTCCGAGAGAGACAAATTTATGAAAAAAATACAAGTAGCCACAAGGTTGTTCGCATTGCTAAATTCATGAACATTCAGTATGTTTTTTTGTGTTGAGAATTGAATTAAATCGAATTCTTTTTCAGTTAAGTTGGATTTCATGTTAAAATAAATTTGGGTCAGTTTAATTAGTTACCGTATTACTTGAAGAAAAAAAATCTTAATCCGAAACTCTAAACCTGATATGACAATCTAAAAATTTACCTCACTAGTAGTGAATGAGTGTATATATAGATGGGAAAATATTACGTGTTGTTAACTGCACAAATAAATTGGTGTAGTTACTTTTACTAGAGATATTATTTGTGTAAAATGTAAAAAGTGTACATCGTTATTCATATGATGACTATTCAACAACATAATTCTTATTTCTAAGTGATGTCAACAACATAAATATATTCGTGAATAGTGAATTCATCTCCTACACGTCTAACTCTATTATCAACCTGTCAAATTTGTTTCTACACACATAATGACCCTTTTAATTTTCATTGTAAGTCAGTACGTGATAGGTTAATATTGTTAAAATCAAATGGGTTCTTTGAAACAATGTGTACTTTTATTTTTTTGTTCATTTTTGGTATCCGTGGCAACAAAAGATTCATATATACGCAAATCTTAACTTATAAGTTTGTTTTTATGATTACTTAGACTTTGACGGTTTTAGATTATGGACCTAAATGTATCTCCAATCAAATTAATTGAACCAAAGAAAATTTTTAAGTGGTCCAATTTAATTTCATTATCGTGCCATCATCCATGGTCCTTTTTTCGAATTAATTATCATTGCGACTTCCATTGATTTTGCTAGTAATCCGTTGCTGTATTCACATTTAGGAAGAAAAAAATATATGATATAAACGGGCCACGTAGTAAACTTTTGAACGAAAATCATATAAACTCATTCAAATATATGTATCGTGTATGTATGCATAAGATGTGTGTGAATGTGTGATTAATAAACTCTCGTGTGACACTTAACCCACCTCATATACTTCCCAATAAAATTGTTTCGCAACAAAAAAATCCATGTTAATTAACGGTATATGTGATTAATGAAGTAATTTATTAATAGAATATTTTATATGGAATATTACCCTTGCATTTAAGATACGTTTGGTTTTGAAATTTATGAATAGGAAATTGAGGGAATAAGAAATGTCATTTTTTCAAATATACAATTATTTTAGAACAAACAAAAATAATAATAATAATAAATTAGAATGTAATTAAAAAACCTATTAGATAAGTTACTTTTCATGTAGTTTGAACGAAAATTTGCTTAAAAAGTTTGAAATATGTTTAGTTTTTGTTTTTATAGAATTTGCAATTGCAATTCCTTAATTGATTTATTTTTTTAAAGAATTTGCTCAAAAAATAAAATAGTTTATTTGTATGAACGACACAAAAGCGGTAACACTAAAAATGATAGATTGAATCCGTCCCAAACTACATCAAGCTGAATAGAAGAGCCAAGAGCCCAATCTTTTCTCACCTTTTCGTACCATTATCAGCCCATTAAAAAATGAATTATTATTTAGATTAGAGGTTAGGGACTAAATTAGAAAATAAAAAAACTTATAGGGGCCTACATATGATGGGAGCGTATTTGATCAACCACCCCTCCGCTCCTCACTCGCCTGTTGCCGCCCTTTTTCTCATTTTCAAAAACTTCAATCTTCTTTTTAACTCCAAAAACAAACCACTCTCATAAAAAAAACTGCATCTCCATCTTTCGTTTGATTTTCAGATTTCAGGCACTTCAAAAATGAATGTTCTTCCTACACCATTTCCTGGTACCATTTCTTCGATTAACGGTAATCAATTGTTTTACAATATTATTATCATTCGTAATTTATCATTGAATTATCAGTATCTTTCACACAGGAAACAAACCCCAATCGGTTAGATCCAAGTACAAGAAGATCTCTGAACCAACGAAAGAGAAGAGCAAAGATGCATCTCTTCAGTTGTAATTACAAATAACTCTTTTTGTCTAATTTGATAAAAAAAAATAATTAAAGAATACTATCTTATAAGTTGAATCAAAACGCTAAACAAATCTATTTGTTTAATTTCAGGCAGCGACGAACATTTGGCACCATTCGTAATCCCAATATCCCCGAAAAAAATGTACCCGAAAAACCGAAAACAAAACCATCAAATAAAGTCTCTTCAAAACAACCGAAAACCAAACCGGAACCAGAAAAAAAGTCGGCAAAGAAAATACCTCAAAACGGGACGAAGAAAAAGACTGTCACTTTCCCGGAAAAAAGTGAGGGATCAGAGAAGAAAAATTCTCCGGCGAGGGAAGTTGATGGGGTCAAAACTCCGGTAAGACCACCATTTTCGGTGAAACCGGTTAGAATTCCGGGAACGCCGTATCTTAGTGCTGAAAAATGTAGCAGTTGCCATTTTGATAGGTTGGAAACGGCGTCGTATTGGCTTGGTCAGATCAAATCCGCGGAATCCGTCGGAAAACATTTTGTTTCCGTCGCTTTTTTCCGGCTAGCTAATCATTGCAAAGCAGAGGTTTATCCCTTTCCTATATTTTTTTAGTACGGAGTGTTATTTATTTATTTTTACAATTAAAATTATTTGTTTGACTGAAATTTTGTATCAAATAAATGATTGAAAATAATAATTGAAGGTAAATTAGGGAGTTTAATAATTTTTTATAGTTATTTTTTTGTAAGTAGATAATTTTTTGGGACAATAACGAGGTGAAATATAAAAATGGGATTGAGGGAGTAATATCTTGTAGTACATGTAACTTATGGTATAACTTTTTGTTGTTAGTTTTAGTTTATTAAAATTGAATTATAGAATAAACATTGTATACATAACTGTTTTTTTCTAAGGGAAATAATTTTGTTGTAGCCTGTTCGAAATCTACAAACCGAGCTAAAGAAATATCTAGCTCGTCATAACAACTTATCTACAAAGATTGAATGGGAAGACGTTTCTCATTTATATGGGATATTTAAGAAAGATCGTGAAACGAAAATCGATGAAGAAAACAAGGATGATCGGTGTGATCCTAAGCTTGCAGAAACAAGCGATGTTCAAGAACAAAAAATGGAGAACGATGATGATGACGATTGGGTGAAGGAGATATATGAAGAAACTCAGGTTTAAGTAATAAGTTGGATGTTTGTGAATTGTGAGGTTGTGTAATTAGGACAATGTGTGGTACTAGATTTGTTTGTGTGGTTTTATTAGTGTTTGGTGGTATTTTGTGATATTTATACTTTTGTTTAAATGTGGTTTATTGTGAATTTGATTTGATTTTTAATTATAAGAGAATTACCTACTTGCTCATATACCTACTTGGTCATATTTTACATTTTTACCTCCTATATTTTAATATGGACAAAATCTACAAAAATTTTCATTTTGGTCAAAGATCTCGCTCCATCACATCAAGTTGGAGCGAAATGTAGTGTTGATATTTACAAAATACACATGAATTCTCTCAAATGCCAAACAATTTCCTTCTATTATTACAAAATATACATGAATTCGCTAAAATGTCCAACAATTCGCTCAAATGCACATAATTCGCTCTGATTATTAAAAAAATACACATGAATTTGCTCAAATACGTAATAATTCGCTCAAATTCCCCACAATTTGCTCAAATGCCTAGAAATTCGTTAAAATGCCTAGGAATTCGCTCTAACTAAAAATACACTACATTTTGCTCCAACTAAAAACTATACACTTTTTTTTGATTAAAATGAATATTTTTTAAAATTTTGTCCATATTAAGATATAGTACGTCAAATATAACTAAATAAATAATTTTCTCTTTAATTATTATTAGTGCTAGATTGCGTATATATGGTTTAATTGATCAAGATTGTGTAATCGCGAATACGATCCGAATAATAATAACTCTAAAGGCTATAGTTAATACTTCAACTTCTATGTGAAAACTATCAACTTTTGTATTAAGTTAAATACTCTAAAGGGTATGTTTAAGACTTCAAATTTCATGTAAAAACCGTCAACTTTTGTAAATCGTTACAAAAATAGTTGATGAAATGAAGTTAAATAGTGAATAATAATAACATAAATTGTTATTTAACTGCCATTTATTAATCACTAATAAATATTTAGTTGCTTTCTATATTATATACTTAAAGGCTATGTTTGACAAAATACATTCTATATATTTCGATCACCAATATGTGCATTATTCATAATAGTCTGAAATGAACGTATAATAGGCCAAAAAATGTTGGTTACACGCTAAACTACTAGACGCACACGCATTGTTGTGAAATTATACATGCAAACATACATATACAAGTGCTATACGAAAGGAGATATTAATGCCACCACAATTGTTTCGACGTATGTAATTGAAGACAATAACATGTTCCATGAGAGTATGAGACATCGACATTCGACAAGGCATAAATGATAGTCACATAAAATCAACAAATCAGGCCCAATATAAAGTTGTGTAAGAAAATCAACGGGCCCACATTTACTGATAGTTCTAATCATGTCGGCCCAATACAATATCATATCATTTTAATATATAGTATCATCTAATTATCCAGTAGTCTTCCTTCAAAAGCTTTGACATGAAGTCCAAAATTTTGATGATAAAAATTCAATAATTTCATACCACTCGATAACTATTTTTAACCTGGCCTTCTATTTATTGAAATTTTGAAACAAGTAATTATCTTTACATAATGATCATTACATATTCCATTGTTTGGATTAGGGCCGGAGCCAAATTACATTTGTTGAGGGGTAAAAAATATCTTTTCTTTCGTTTTTCATTTTTGAGGGGACAAAAGTTATAAAATATCATTAATACTCTTAAAAATTATCTTTTATACGATTTGAAGATTCTTGAAGGAGCAACTGCCCTCCTTGCTCACCTTCTACATCCGACTCTAGTTTCCTCCTTACCCCATTCTACATTTGCCTCTGATTTGAATGTGCATTTGAATTTGGATTGTTGTTATGGGATATTTGACCTTTCATTTAGTATTAAAAAAAAATAGAGAGATACAAAGTGCAAGCTTGCAATCATGGAGATACACTTTGTCTCCCCAATTGGTTTGATTTCCAAGCATTTTAGTAACGTTGTCTTTACCCACTTTTCTCCCCTTCTAGTTCTAAAACTTATACTAGTACTACAAAAGTGTTTTTTTTTATAAAATGACGATAAATAAATTAACACGTTTCAGTTTGTATATATATATTCACAGTGATATTATATATTTTGGCTACTTTGTTCCTTAATTAAGTTCCTGAATGTATTTACGAGCGATGATATTTCTATCACTATTTTTGATAGGTCCACTAATAATATGCATTATAGGATTGTACTGTACAAATAAATAATGTATATTGATGGTAAATTACTAAAATAATGATAAATTTATCATCACCCTGTATTTACTCGCTCGTTTTCATACATTATCTTGAATTTCTTATAGTATTCGAAAACCTTAACAAGTTTAATTTATACATCGCACAATAAACGCACGAACTTGGACAAAATTATGCAACTTCTATTTTGGCATGTAACATAAATCCGTACAGCACGTATTTTTTACAAATTATATTGACGTTTAATGAATAAAGATAAAGATAATAATAATAAAAGTAATTAAATAAATAATAAAATAAAATAAAAATTAAGGGAGTATTTAGGGGGGAGTGGGGACCAGGTGGCATGAAGAAGAGGGATGATTAAAGGGTACGTACGATGAATGCGGGCGATATACCATCCATCATCACATCGGTCCCCAGACAAACATACATACGGATCGGAGTACATTTCGATTAAAGTTTTTTTTCCCATATATCCATTTATAATTATTAATTAATTAATTAAAATACAACCTCTTTATATATATTAATTAATCATAAAAAATGTACATTTATTTCAAGATTCGTTATCGTACTTGCTATAAGTTATGATAGTAGATACTACGAGTAGTACGGCCTAAATAATTTATCAGTAGTCCATCTTAATAACTTAATGCTCTTCAATTCTTATCTGCATGCAACTATGCAAGGTACGCAGTACGGTACTACTATACCGTTTAATTAACCTTTGGTTAAGTTTCAAAGTACTGTATTTATTTGATACATTAAATATAAATTATAGAACACATCGATCAATTCAATTTAATAACAAGTTGTGAAATGATACTTTGAATGACATCATTATCATAATTAATAATTAATCATATTGAATTATCATGGGATCTAACCGGTTGAACCGCAAGTGGACTTATGATCGGTTCGATGATATATACAAGTACAATGATAGTTAAAGCCAAATACAAATAGTATAACATTAATTCACACATTGTTAAAAAGAAAAATAAAATAAAAAAATCATTGATGTAACATATGGTAATGTTCTAGTCGTAGTCACGTGATGTAGCTTTGTCTTGCAGCAAAACGAGAGTAAAGTGAGACCTCCCATAAGGCCATAACCATGTAAAATCAACTAACTTTCCTTATTTTACCAAACACAAATCTTCGTTTGCTCACTACTATTAACAAATATGATAACAATATCAATATCTATCGTCAAGTTAAAATAAAAAATATAAAAATAAAATAAAATATGTTTTTTTATCCTTAAAAAAAAAAAAAAAAAAACTCGTTTATAATGTCTTGGAATGTACATGGTACAACTTTAGATATCATAGAATTGGTTTTGTCGAATTAGTTATCAAATATCTTCCGCATAATTTATTTTAAAATTGGAGCTTCATCATTTTCCCTCTTATTTAATTTTCTTTTACGTTATTCAATGTACTTCTGTCCCTAATAAATACTGCCAAAATGTAATAGCTTGACTTTAATTCCATATTAATTGATGAGTTTTCTTGGATCAACAAACCATTGTTTAAAAAAAATAAAAATACAAGTTTACTTGCATCAACAACTATAGATGGACAACTTCTAAACAACTTGTGCTCCATGTTATTCGACAAGTTAGTTGTGTACTAGTGTTTCACATAATCTAATTTTGAATGTTTTCTTTATGGAAATGATAAATGTGATTGTTAAGGATGTAACACTTTAGACGGACTAACATCGGTCGCGGGTACAAGAGATATTGAGGTTACAAAGTAAATCTCCTTCTCATAAGATACAATTTGTTTTGGGGCCACAAACACAACTCGATTTCATGAGAACTTTGTATTTAGTTAAGCGTGCTCAAGCGAGAGTGCTACTAGGATAGGTGATATCGAAGTTCTTGTGTGGTCGCTAAGAAAAAGTTTTACTATACGTCTGCGGGTAAAGTGAATAATATTTTGATCCTGATAAGGCCGGATGTCAACTACAAAGATTAGAAAACCCCATGTAATTTCTGTTGCAAGAATTGAAAAAGTAATGTTAGTGTGGTTATTATTGATGAAGGGTAGTGTTTGGGCTTTAAGACAGAGCATGTCTTTAATCAAAACAACTTAAAAAGGCACCTGATTAAATTAGGTTTCGCATGCTAATTAAACTGCTTTTGACCACTTTATAAACTTTCTCCATATCTTATCAACCAAAAAAGACCAACTCGATCTACTCTTTTTCTTTCTTCTTTTGGCATGATTGGTTTAACATCAATGTGTCTGCAAACTAAATATACACCATGTTGTTTCTAAAATTAGCATATATCCACTAATAGTTATATATTTATATTATTTAATTACGATTAATGTAATATTTTATTTAAGCTTCGATCTATTCCAAGTTGAAGTCTTTCTTCTCTATATGATGAAGTTTGGTACCATGTTTTTCATCATTTTGTAGGCCAAAATGATGTTAGTAATAGTTAGTGGTTCTCTATCAAAACCATCGTAAACATTATTAATTGTACATTTATAATAAACGTACATCTACATGTATAAAATAATAATATTCTTAAAAATCTTATGGTTTGATAAGACCTAATCAATTGGATGGTGTCCATATATATATCGATGGTCCTACATTGACCCCATTTGGTCAAAATTCACGAGTTGAACGTGAGATGTGCCATTTTGCCCTCCTGAAATTCCCATTGCCTACACAAAAAATGAAATTCTTGATTCAAAATTTTAAATCTAATAATTATCATCATTTTGATTTTATAATCATCCTTTCTTTAATTACATGCATGCATAGCATTAGTATAATTTTATTATACTTTGTTAATTCTATAAAATAAATAATAGATAATAATATTTGATTTATAGGCAATATATATTTTAGTTTAAATGTATAAACAAATATAGGAAAGAAACAAGGACCATTAATTATATTTAGTTTAAAGTTGCTTCCAAAAAGACAGGGAAAGATTAATTTCACGTGGTTTTGTTTTGAAAGGGACGACTTGACGAATGGTCACTTGATCGTATGAAAATGACATCTAATTGTTTTCCATACCAACCATAACTTTATTTAATACACTACTATATACTATTAAATTTTTGTAGTTAGATAAAGATTTATAAACATGTGCATTTTTATAATGGATTTGATAAATTAATAGCATGATTTTGTATTGCTAAAATATGAGTACGTGGTGATAAATGTCACATTTATGTAAAATTGTCGATAGCGGTTTTGATACAAATGTTAAAATACAGTGGTTGCAAACTACAACGTGGTTGGATGTAGTCCTTAATTCATGTGTAACATAGAATCATATGGAGTAGTCATTTTATGTTTCAAGGGTTGCCTAAGGAAGTCAGAATGGGAAGAGGAAAAGGAAATTCTACGGGTTGAATTGCTCGTGTTTGATACGTTCATAAAGTTGTATGAAGTGAAAATTTGTGTTGGCGATTTGAGTATCATAAAATTTGAGATTGATGCGTTTAATAGTTATTCACAATTGTTTTCGAGTTCATGCTTTAGTAATTTCTCACTATGTGAGCTCGAGTACAATGCTCATTTACTCATTTGAATTTTATAAATCACCTAATTATCAAACTCCCGTAACTTAGTTCGATTTTGAACTCTTCAAACTTGAATTTAATGTAAAAAAAAAACATATGAACTTTTAATCCTTAAAAAAAATGTAAATTTAAGAAAATAACACCACCAACCATGTAGTATATGGCAATAAGAAAGGATAAGGTTACAGGAAAAAAGGGGTCGTGCGCCTGTGAAAAGGTGGGGGTGTTACGTAAAAAGTGGGAGTCGATGGTATTTTGGTAATTATGATCGAAAATGGAGGGTTTAAAGTGTCGGGCAAAACTAGGCTCCCTTGTCTTCATTCATACAAAGAATGTGTTTGGTGGGGTACTTGGCCAGCGCCAAAACCGCAGGCCTCCTTTCCTTACATTTTTACCACATTCAATCCCACGCGCGTGTACTACATTATCTAACAAGGTATATTACAAGTACTTTTAGATCACATAATATTTTCTTTTATTTTAAGTTTATATAAGCATCTTTATTATCGTATTGGAATTTGAAATGAAAAATGATTAAACTCTAATTACACTTCAAATTTCATAAATTGTGTTATCAACAACGTATATCATATCTCCATATATATAATAAAATGTTAGAATCAACAATTAACTATTCCTCTATTTGTCATTATCTATTCGTAGTACACGATGTTCTGGGAAATATTTTTTTAATGTCTAATTTGTTAATTGGAAACAAGAAATACATATGTATATATTTACAGTATACACTCAAAATTTAATAATTTTGTCAATCAAATTGTAACAAAGTTTAAGTTGGAGTTATTCATAATTATTTGAATTAAGTGGCTTATGGCTAAATTTGATGGGAAAATTTATGAGGGGAAGGATGTTTAAGTAATGATCAAAGTCTGCGGAAGATCTAATTAAATTCACACAAAAAATCATTAAACTCAAACTTATGAGTTTAAAAGTGAGAAATTCAATGGCTGTAAATAAACTTGCAGCATTGTGAGGTTTAAAATGAAACAAGCAGAGACTGCACGGTATATAACTGAAAGCAAGAGATATATTTCTTAAATGGTTAGTGAGTAATGAAAGATGAGACTACTTCCCTTTAAGAAGGTGATATAGTAGGTGTTTTTAATTGTTTCATGCTAGTTCACAAAGTATTATAAGTGTTCATCCTTTGAATCTGGAATAGTTTTGAAGTTGTATTTTTGTTCTACATTGATGCTGATTAGGGTCTGTTCTACTTCAGTTTTTGAATGATGTATCTTTTTAGTTTGCGAGTAATATAAAGTTCCTATTTTGCCAACAAAAAAGAAAATTGAAAAGAATGAGGGGTAGATCTAATATACTGCATTTTAAGAATAAATTGTCGACAAAATTCACTGTATCTTATTAATAAAACACTGCATTTTAACAACACTATATTTTGTACCTAAAAATTTAATTCTAAAATACAATAAATTCAGCTTGCTCCTGGTTCCTCTAATCTGAGGCCTTATCTTCTGATATTATACAAAAAAAGTTCTCTTTTATATTTTATTTTATGTAGTTTCATATTTTTATATATATGGATATGGAGTATAAATAACAGAAAAAGAGAGAGAGAGAGAAAAAAGCGCGTGAGACAGTAGTGATGAGACTAGAGAGATACGTAAAAAGGGTGGACTGATGACGGGAAGCACTGAGTCACTGAATCAGCCTGTATAATAACAACTATAATTGCTAAAATACTCCCCCACCTTTTCTTTTTTTACATCCACAACTTTTTCCACACAATATTTACCACCTTAAAACTAGTCACCTTATAAATATTATTATTAATTATTAGAGTAAATCCTATAGATGGTCCTTTTAATTTACATCAATTTATGAAAATTATCTCTTTATTTTATTTTTTACTTTTTCAGTTCAATAAATTTACAATTTACTCGAAAATAGTTTCTCATCCATTTAAAATAACTAAAGTACCCTTTGATGATTTGGATCTGACAATCTGAAATGACAAGTGAAAAGGATACTTAAATAATTTTAAGTAAATGAGGGACCATTTTCGAACAAAATGTAAACTAAGAAATAGAGGGATAATTTTCATAAATTGATGTAACTACATGGACCATTTATTAAATTTACTCTAATTATTATTATTATTATTATGATTATTATTATTAATATTGCATTCCCATTTACACATTAACTAAGAAATAAAATATACAAACAATATATGTTGAAACTTTTTAGTGCAATTTTCAAATAAATGCAAAAGATAGGATATGCATGAAACGTGTCAATTTTCATGCATAACACACACGGATGCATTTATGTGTGTCAGTTATGCCACTTCAAATTGACACACTACCGACACAACGCCGTCAACAATGACCGTGTTACTTCAATTTTTGAGTATCATATTTATCAATTTACTTTTATTTTTATACATTAAATAAAAAATAAGAAAATACGAACTCGTCGGTTGTACGTCATTGTACCGACGAAAATCAAGGGATACACCCAACTGACACGGTGGTACCAATGGTGTCCCTCAACTGACGTGCGTCAGTTTCTCATGAGTTTTTGCTGTTGGCACCAATCTTATAGACACAGTAATGTATCAATATTTTATATGTTTTTACATTTTTAGATTATTTTTCATATACTAACCTGGTTAAATTATATTCGTACACACACTTAAAGTGTCTTTATACACACTACATTATTATTATTTTTTACTTTTTTGGATTCATTGTGTTGGGTTTTGTACGATAAGATTTTTCATGACTTCACTCTGAATTAGTATTTGTAGAATATTTTTTTTAATAATGGTCTTTTGTAAAAAAATTCCATTTTAGGGCATGCAAAAAAGAGATGAATTTAGCTAACTCAGGACCAGTGAAACATTCCAGATTTTTTTTTTATACAATTCTCAAAAACATTATACACATCCATTAATATAAATATTATTAACATTATCTGACATTACTTGTATCGTTTTCACAAAATATCATATGTTTACACAGAGCGTGATTTTTAAGATCGACTCCTTACTATCTTGCCATAGTAAGTCCATCACTAGTAGCTCTTGGGTCGTTTGCCCGGATCCCCGCCCTTCATCCCTTTAAGCGTATCTATCAACACAACATCCAACAACACATAAGCACATCGCTTAGTAAGTAAAGGAAAATGCATTCACAGTATTATAATAAACCAGACATCTCATGTCTTTACCATTCAATCATACATTTACTACATTCAACATATACTCAATTGGCACAATTGATCACTCAGTAATTGGCCACGCAATTCATACAGCTAGACACAATTGATCACTCAACAATTGGTCACTTAACTCACATATACATGGGCACAATTGATCACTTCAGCAATTGGCCACTCGGCTTAATCTCATGGGCACAATTGATCACTCAGCAATTGGTCATTCAACTCAATATTATGGGCACAATTGATCACTCAGCAATTGGCCACTCAGCTCAAATATACGATACTTAACCACACATGCGATCTAATTATCGTTATTTAGTGCAACCTCGTAACACAATTAGTATTAATAAAATCAGACAATTGAATTCTTTCCTTTCCTACTACTTACCTCGAGGTCGACGTTTAGATATTTATGACTTGCTACCCGAAATACCTGTCGAGACGTTCGTATTAATTAATTCTTATTATAATTAATATTATTTAAATTATCAATTAACCCTGCGACATGTAACAACCATCAAAAATATCAGGTTAATACTTAACTTAATCTCCACCTAAATCTGGACCTGACCTTCTTAAGATTTATGGTTAATACTGCTAGGCAAAAGTTAATACTGTTAGTTGTAGTTAGTACTGTTGGTGAGAAGTTTACACTGCTGGCCTAGTTAATACTGCTAGTACCATTCTTCAGTTGATACTGTTAGAGCAATTCTTCAGTTAATACTGCCAGTACAATCTTGAGTTAATACTGCTAGTGCAAAGTTCAGTTAATACTGCTAGCACAATTCTTTAGTTTCCACTGCTAGCACATACTTCAGTTTCCACTGCTAGCACAAAGTTCCACTGTTAGCTCAATTACCACCGTTTCCACTGTTAGCACAAGTTTCAACTGTTAGCTCAATTACCACTGTTTCTACTGTTAGCACTGTACCCATTGGTTACCACTGTTTGAGTTTCTACTGGTAGTCGAGTTACTACTGCTTTCATTACTACAACTGTTAGCTCAGTTTCCACTGCTAGTTCAGTTTCCACTGTTAGCTCGATCACTACTGCTAGTCAGTCTCCACTGCTAGACGAAAGTTTATACAGTTGGCACACTAATGTCACGAACAAATCATGAAATACTTAGTGTCAATCTATAACTTCACTCCTCATCTCCGTGTCGAATTTTTTGCATTAATATTTGAAATAGAGTTAACTGTACACGCAAAAAGGGTTATGATTACCTCTTTTCTCTCAAAATCGGCCAGCAAACCTATTTCCCATAAAACCCAATCAATTAACTTGCACTCCCCATAAAGTCACCTCCACCTCCACCCAATCAAATTTCCGGATAATAAACTTATACACTCCACCTCTTATTCTTTTTGTTAACACCAGCAGAGATATTACATTCATATTCAAAACACACTCATCTATTTTCTCTCAAACACTCTCAACACTTGCACGGTTTTAACAAAAATACCCCGATCACTCATCATCTTCATCCAGTATCGATCACTCCAGAAAACCTGCTCAAACTCAACCATTATGTGGACAGAACCTCATCAATCCAAACCTACATCCCTGGTCAAAGAGGTAATCATAAAGTGCAAGAATGTTTACATTCAATTCTGCACAACCCATTTATTTTATTTCTTACTACTGTTACATTTTCTTGATAATATGTGTGCATTAGGGTTTTTGTACCAGAAATATTAATATGTTTTACAAATAAAACACACTTAAGGTTTGTTCAAGTCATTCACATACGGATTTTATCTCATGTTATGCACTTTTGGTAAAGTAGGAGAGTTGGACAACTTTCTGTCTAGATTTTTAGGCCAACTTTGGAAGGCTGTAACTCCATGAATACTTCACCAAAAGTGATGAGTTTTCTTCTAAAACTTACCTCTATATGTTATCTTGCAAACCCAATCGATTTCATGCAAAAACAGTAAGAATTGGGTCTTCAAATACGGGTTGAATGACAAAGAAGTGAGGCTGTCGTGCAGTGGCAGTTTTCCTCTCCTAACTTTGGACAACCGTATCCCCATCTATTCTTCCTAAAAAAAAAATAGTGACTTTAAACTGGGAATGACTTGCTTTTGAATCTTTCACACAAAACCTAAATCATACACCAATGACCTAGTATTTGGAGGTGTATCAATAGATGCCCAGAAACTGTTTTAAGCTTTGCTAAAATGAGTTACAAAACCAACAACAAAACCTGGGCAGATTCATCATTTAAAAATAGTGGGTAACCAATTCGTATGAACTACTATATTAAAGCATATTACTAGACATTAATGGACACCTTGTTACTGGACTAGGTTTCGGTTAGAGAATCACTTCAGTTTACAACTTTCTCACAGTTTTACTCGTCATACTCAGCTCACAAAGGTGAGTTCATTGTCCCCTCTTTCTGATTTCTATTTTGGGGCTGAAAGCATGCAATTACATTAAACTTTTGGTTGAACTTTTACGTACTATCAACTGCTTTTGAACTGTTTTACGCAAACTGTGGTATGTCAACATATTAAGCTTGGGTTTTTCTTATACTCAAAGTCCCCGGCAACTTATTCACTACTAATTAACTCGTAGCGACGAGCCGTAGATATTATGAGTAGCATGCTATTTAGGGTAGGACCATCTCTCACTCACACTTCAACGTGGGTGCATAATATCGCCTTTTACTCATGTTTGTTGAAGAACATGGAGCATTTTATTTTGGGGCAAGTTCGGTCAGATAACCGGATTAGTAGTGGTCTCAAGGCTTATACATCTCTCTCTTTATTACCACATGTTTATTTACAATAACTTTATCAACCAAATGCTTATTATATTTATGTCCCCGATTGGACAAACTCAGGGATGATAGCGTCCCCGATTGGACGGCTATACCCATACTTATGTCCCCGATTGGACACATCTTTGGTTTAACAATTAGAAACTTTGAACTCACCAACTATGGCCATAGTTGAACTTTTATTCTGGCATGCTTTTCAAGAGAACGTCGGTAAGCACGGATCATATGTGGGCTAATGCATGGAATTATGTCAACCAAGCCATTTTAAATGGACTTTTGAACTAAACCTTTGTAATGTAATTGTAACAATGCCGTGTATCTTAAACAATGTTGGATGTACTTTTGAGGCCTCTAAGGTTGTTATCTCTTAAATTAAATGGTGTTGCTACTATATCTTTGTGTTGTGAAATCATTAGCAGTGACACCTCGTGTTTCCGCTTTAGCGGGGTGTGACACGACACTACCCCCTGGTGTCGCTACACCTCCTGGCGACACTAAATTAGTGTCGCACAACACGCTATTGCGACACAACCTGCGACACTAGCTCTTAGTGTCGCTATGGCAACAGTTGTAACTAAGTAGAAACTAGCGACACAAGCTGCGACACAAGCTCTTAGTGTCGCTATAGCAACAGTACTAACTAGCATTGGAAACTAGCGACACAAATCCTTGTGTCGCTAAAGCAACAGTTTTAATTTGCGACACCATCACTGCGACACAAGCTGCGACACTAACTCTTTGTGTCGCAATGACGAACAGGACAACAGCAACTTTCGCCTTCTGTGCTACTCATTAATAATTAATCTGGGGTTAAATAACAGAATTTGATGATGTTAGAGCCCCCTTCAATAATAGGTCCATCTATTTTTCATTCCTCGGAACAAATTCTCAAGCTAGTGCTACTGCCTTCCTTCGTGCGCCTTCTTTGATTTCCGTGGCTTTACTGGTACGAGCCGCGATCCCAAGTCTTGTTCGCATGCTTCCAGAACTTGTTCGTCAACACCAGGTCAGCAGGTGGCTCTTTCATCAGACATGGCTATTCCTGGGGCATGAGTTAAGCATATAGTGGATTTATCTTTCTTTCGATTGAGCGTCGAATTTAACAAGTTTCTGGGTAAAATTCACACTCTTTAACTCAATTAAGTTTTTGTAGATGATAAAGCACATACACAACTCATCCAAGCTTACTTTAACAAACAAAACCTTTTACCCAATTCTTAAATTTTTACATTTTAGTTTCATCCTCACTAACCCAACAAACTAACACTTTCAAAGTCATAATAAACTCGAATTCTTACCTTGAGATAGCTTGTAATTATCAATCAACACCTTCAAGACTCAATTCCTTAACAATTCTTGATTTCTCTTTGATTTTACTTACTTTCTCTCTCTAAAACTTTCAAAACACATACAAAATATGTTTCTTCACTTGGTACATGTTTCTGGAAATGTTTGGAAGAAAGGAAATATTTAATTTCTCATTTAATTACATAATTAACCCTTGCTAACCGCCTCTCTAAAACTTTCAAGACTTAACTTTTTAATTTAGCAAATTCGGAACGTTACAACCAGGATATGAAAAGTGTATACAATTGGTATTCAAATGATGAATCAAACTTTTGTTATTTATATTTATAAAATTTATAGTAAAATATATAGAAAAATGTCACCTTGTTGAAAGCTATAGTGGGCTTGCTTTTATTGTTTACCACTCGTCAAATAAACTAAGTTTTTTTGGAGAAAAAAGTTTTGTTGCACTCCATTGCAGAAATACAACCGGATTATAACATTTAATGGAGATTTCTAAAAAAAAACTTATAAAACAATGAATGTACTATCTCACATATTATTATTATTATTATTAATATGTATAATTATATATATGATATGCAGACTGTTTAGAATTAAACTTGAAACATAACCTCCTGATTAATAGATTTTCGGTAATCAATTTTTGAACGGTGAAATAATTGGTTTGTAATAATTCAAAACTTACGCGGAATATAAAGTTGCATCTCGTTTTACAATCTCGTTTTACAATTACACGGCGATATTAACTTATATATTAAAAAGATAAGTTCTAAAAAAATAAGCTAACGAAAATAGTTTTTGAGAGCTTATTAACATTTAAAGGGATAACATAAGTGCACTGAACAACACAAAACTTTAAAATGTTTTTGACCGATCATATTCAATATATTTTAAACTTTATATGCCTCAACATTTACATGTATACAAGTTCAAACCTCACTCCTAAACTAACGACACATAACTTAGGTGTGGTAAACAACACCATTGATTTTCAAAAATGTAAATTACCTAAATACCCTTTTATTCATAAGTAATTATATTATTTATTGTCTTTTTATATAAATTTACATTTACAAACTTTAGATCCAACTATTTTGTCAAACACTTTTAGAAAAATATAAATTTCAACCTCTAATTCTAATAATAAACTCTTGTTGAAAAATATAAATTTCAACTTCTAATTCTAATAAAATATAACCTAAAAATGAAACCATTTTTACAAGTGAAAGAGGTTATATAAATCTTTAAGCACCATACTTTGATATATATTAAATAATTTAAGGGAATGTGGACAAACACTATTAAAACAGTTAATGATAGTTTACATCATTTAAGTTTTATGACCCAGTAATAAATTTATTGTAAATTTAATAGATTATGTTAGGTTGGGGGTAAAAAGAAAAAAAGGTGTTGAAGTTAAAAAAGACATAAACCCACATTGGCTTTATCTGTCTTTTGTTTCAACTTTTGTTTCTGTGCTACCTATGCATTTGTCCATGTCTACCTTACTTGCTCTGTTTCCCCTCCCTCTTTTTTTAACTCTCAACATAATAATGGGTTAGCAAAGCAATCATATACTCTCAATTTCCTCCCAAGTTTTAATCTTTTTAAACTTTCAATCCGTTTTTTCTTCATTTTCCTAGTTGGGTATCATCAAAACCATGCCTTTTCATTGTTTTCTTGTTTTTTCACCATGATTTTGAGTTTATTTCCCCCAAAATTTTAGCTCCTTTCAAGATCAAGAATCACTTACTTGCTGCTTTACTTTTATCTTAAAAAGCTCCAATCTTTTAGGTTTCAGGAAACCTAGTTGGGGTTAAGTGATGGAGATTGATCTGAATCATTCAGTGGTTAATGCAGAATCTTGTGGACATGAAGGGGATTCATCACTATCAACTTCATCAAACTCATCAAATTGTTCCTTAAAGTCCCCACCAAATTCATCATCAATTTACATGGAACTTTGGCATGCTTGTGCTGGCCCTCTCACCGCTCTCCCAAATAAAGGAAATGTGATTGTCTACTTCCCACAAGGTCATTTGGAACAAATTGCTTCACACTCATCAACTCACTTTTCACCTACTGAAGTTCCTTCTTTAGGACTACCTCCTCAGATCTTTTGCAAAATTGTTGATGTTCAATTGCTGGTAAGTTGCTAAATTTCCCCTTTTACTATGTTGGGTATTGTTTTTTTTTTATTACTAAAGTTATACTTTTTGCTGAAGTTTATCATGTTTTACCCAATTCTTGAAAACAGGCAAACAAGGAAAATGATGAGGTGTACACAAAGCTCACTCTTTTCCCTCTACAAGAGGTAAAATTTGGAACTCATTTGTAATTTTGAGTTGAATTCAAGGTTTCAACTTTTAAAATCTTGTTGTTTCCTTTAATGGTTATGCTAATTAGGATGTGCTTTTTATTACCTTGAAAGTTTGTGCTATCTTGCTTTTACTGTTAGTATGTAATCTTTAAGCTAAAATATATATAAAAAAAGATTGTTTTTTGATCTTAACTGATTTAATTTTAGATTTGTAAAGGTGGATTAATGAAATTTTGTAGGGTAATTTGCAAGAAAAGGAAGAGGAGGGTGGTGGGGTTACACCAACAAGATCAACACCTCAAATGTTCTGCAAAACACTCACTGCTTCTGATACATCCACACATGGTGGATTCTCTGTCCCTAGAAGAGCTGCTGAAGATTGTTTTCCACCTTTGGTTTGATTTTTAACTGCCTTTTTTTATGCTTATCCATGTAATATGAGCAAATATGTTGTTATTTAATTTGAAAATTTAGTTTATATACACTGCATTGAATATAATGGTTGAATTTTAGGATTATAAGCAACAAAGGCCTAGTCAAGAACTAGTTGCTAAGGATCTACATGGAGTGGAATGGAAATTTAGGCATATTTATAGAGGTGAATTTGGTTGTTAAGTTACTTGAATTATGGCTTTTATCAAACTAAATTTCATGCATTGATTTGGGAATCGAATCATGTCTTTACAGGTCAGCCAAGGCGACATTTGCTTACTACAGGTTGGAGCATCTTTGTAAGCCAAAAGGGTCTTGTTTCCGGGGATGCAGTTCTCTTCTTGAGGTATCACTTTGTAGTGTGTGCACATTTCATTTTTTGTTTTAACCCAAATCTAAGTTAATATGCTTTGGGTCTTACTGATTAATTCTTCATGATGGTTTTAGGGGTGAAGGTGGAGAACTGAGGCTGGGAACCCGAAGAGCCACTCGACCACGAAACATCCTTCCTGACACAACCATGGGCAACTTGAACTCGTATGCTGATACTCTTGCATCTGTCGCAAATGCAGTGTCAACCAATGGCACCTTTCACGTTTTCTATAGTCCAAGGTGAAAGTTTCAACATACTGCAATGCCCACACGTTCTCTCAAGCATTTCAACATCGATATAATTAAAACTTTGATTATCGTGGTTGAACTTATTTTTACAAATATTAAATGCAATGCAGGTCTAGCAGAGCGGATTTTATTGTTCCATATGCTAAATACAGGAAATCCATCAGTAACATGATATCCATCGGTGCAAGATTCAAAATGAAATTCTGTATGGATGAGTCTCCTGAAAGAAGGTACGATATACAAATGCTTTGTTTATTTCTTTGTGGTTGATAATTTGTGGATAGAGTTTTATTTTTTTTATATGCAGGTTCAGTGGAGTTGTGACCAGCGTAGGTGATATGGATCCTTACAAATGGCCTAACTCAAAATGGAGATGCTTAATGGTACAATGCCCTAAACTTATTCAGAAACAATTTTGTAATTATGTTGTTGCCCGTAACCAAGAAACTAAATAAACAATCACACACACACAGATGCAACTCGACGGTCTCTAATGTAGGATTCCATTCTTGAATAACGAGTTCTCATTCAGGAATGTTAAGACGTGTGTTTTTAGATCTTGAATAATAAGAGTAATATAATTGCATGTAATCCAACAGGCTGTAGAAAATAGTGTTTGACTATGTTTCTGATATTTGTAGATGTAATAATCAAAGTATCAGATATCAGATGTTTTGTTTTACAAATTTCTAAGAAATTAAAAAATTAAATAATCAAGAATTATTATTTTCTTTTGGTGAGCCAATGTCCCTGAATTATGTTAAAAGTAAGGGGTAAATAGGTGATGTAAGCTTACCTTTAGATATTTAGTTTTGTTGCAGCTGATATGGAACTGACGATCCAAAAAGTCATTATCTGACCCCTAAATAATCAGGATAATTAGTTCCAGAATGCAAATCCATGTTTGTGGCGTGCCAGCATCTATGATTAACATTTGAACAAAAAGGGCTTCGTTTACATATCAATTGACGTCTACATTCACATTCTTCGCAAACAGGTGAGGTGGGATGAAGATATTGGGAACGATCATCAAGAAAGGATATCTCCATGGGAGATCGATCTTTCTGGTGGGGCTATCCCATTATTGAACATTCAGTCTTCTCCACGACTCAAGAAACTGCGTGCAGGTCTGCATGCATCTCCTTCTGGTCACCCTGCAGCTGGTACAGATCTTTCTTGTACTCAACTTTCATAACTTTAATAAAACTTGTTAACAAATCAATTTACTTTGTGTTCACATTTTGCAGCACGGGGTGGATATGTAGACTTTGAGGATTCGGTAAGATCCTCTAAGGTCTTGCAAGGTCAAGAAAATGTAGGTCCGGTATCACCTCTCTATGGGCGTGATAAAATGAACAATCCGTTAAGCTTTGGGGTTCAACCCTCAATGCATGCGGGTTTTCCCCAAAACGGGATGATGATGGGGAGGGGTACAAATTTTGTTAGCGAACTTATGCGGAGTACTCATCATCAACCTTTATCAACCACCCCTTACTCGGGCTTTCTGGAATCTGACAATACTAGATTCCCGAAGGTCTTGCAAGGTCAAGAAATTTGTTCGTTGAGATCATTGACTGGAAAAACTGACATCGGTTCTTGGGCCCCCCCAAGAACCGATCTTGGTAACAACCATTACAATGTTTTCAACATGTATCGAACCCCTGAGAATCCCGGTTTCTATCCACTTGGTTCTGAAGGTGGGCGAAACTTCGGGTTTCCAAATCCAGATGTTTATGAAGCAAGACAGAATCCTGGTGCGGGTCGAGTGATGCCTACTAACTTCATGCAATTCCCCGCCATTCAACCTTCGGTTGGAACTGGGATCATGAGGGATAATGTAACCGATCTTCGGCTTCCTGTTGAGAAAACCGTTGTTGAGCCTATTTCAAGCAGTGAGAAAGATGATGGTGCTTCAGATAGCATAGGGAGCAGCTGTAAACTCTTCGGTTTTCCCTTAAACGAAGCTCCTCCATTGCTCGATGCTAAAAGTTTAAACAAAAGAAGCTGTACCAAGGTAATTAAGGTTCAACCAATGCATCTTTATGGTTGTTTTTTTTCCATAAAAAGATTATGTGCGCGGTTCTACTAAAAGACAATTACGCATAACAGCAACACACTTTTACCAATATTGCTGTTAAGAAAATGGTAGCATGTTGCTGACTTGCTGTTATTGGTTAAAATATTAAAATAATTCGCTAGTTCTATTTTGCACAATGATCCCTTTTGTTAAACTACTTGAATTTATTATGGAAGTATAGGTTCACAAACAAGGAAATAAGGTTGGAAGGGCGATTGATCTATCAAAAATGTCAAGTTATCGTGAGTTGTTCATGGAGCTAGAAATGCTATTTAACATGGAAGGCATGTTCAATAATAATCCAGATGGTGGATGGCGACTACTATACACCGACGAAGAGAATGACATGATGGTTGTTGGTGATGATCCATGGGAGTAAGTTCTTACACACAGTCACAACTTCAGTATTCATACAGGAAAGTTCTAGAAGCGTAGTGGTAACTAAATTGTGATTCTGAATGTTGTATGCAGTGAGTTTGCAAGAATCGTTACAAAGATACACATTTACACTGCTGAAGAAGTGGAGAAGCTGATGAGCAGTGGGGTGATCAGTGACAATACAAGCTGTCTTGAGGAAGCACCGGCTATAGTCGATACGGCTAAATCCTCATCAGTCGGCCAGCCAGATTAATAAATGAATCATGGTATTTATCAAACTGTTGTATGGTTGTTTTGTAGTGAACTACGTTTGTATTATGTGTTAGGCCAACTGTGGAACCTTTGTTTTTTAATTAAGGCAAGTTTGAAGTACTTGCTAGACTTGGATGCAACAATATGTTAGCTAATAAGTTGCAGACTTTGCTTTTTCTGATGCTTTGTATTTGTAATGTTACTTTGTGCTTTCTGTTTCAAGTTTTAGCAAAAAGACAAACAATTCGATTATTTAGAGAAGTACCACATATAGACAACATGCTGGTTTGAACATAAGAAAATACAGTTCTGTTTTTTAGTCTGTTCTTTTAGGTTGGTAAACAATGTATAAACACCCAATATGAAGTTCTTAAATCTTATTTATTTTGCAATTTTCCCTTGAAAAAAGGTAAATCCCTTCTATTAACAATTATGTATGATACATGAAAAGTTGTACATTTCTTGAGGTTTGTCAATTATAAGGGCTTATCTAGGAAGAGATTGATTACTTATTGTTCCTTGAAGAGTTCACGGCCAATAATCATTCTTCTGATCTCACTTGTTCCGGCGCCTATCTCATATAATTTTGCATCACGCAGTAGACGGCCGGTTGGGTACTCGTTCACATACCCATTGCCACCCAAACATTGAATAGCCTGCAGAAAAAATGTCAAAATAAATAAACAAATCGAGACGACAAATGGAATTATGATTTGCAACTGTGAAATTGCTTGTACCTGCAGAGCAACTTGGGTGGCTCTTTCAGCACCAAAGAGAATAACTCCAGCACAATCCTGTTAAACAAACGGGTACAATTGTTGATGCACATGGTACAACTTATAAAGCAAAAATGCAAGTGATAAGATAAAGCTAAAATATGCACCTTTGGAACTATAATCCCATTGTCACACTGTCTTGCCACAGAATACGTGTATGACCTGTAAAAATGCTGATTGTTAGTAAACACGAACGGGTAGTCATGAGTTATGGAGTCGTGTTTTTACCTTGCAGATTGCAAAGATGTATACATGTCCGCAAGTTTTCCCTGTTTTAATGACAAACGGCGTTTAAAATGAGTGTTGGGAGAGGTGGTAAATTCAACTTATAAAACGGTCGATTTGGTTGCTTTTTATCTCAAACCAGTCAAGTAGAAAAGTTAGATAAACGGGAACAGGTCAAATGGATTGATAATAGTTGCCCAAAATCTGTTTCTAATGCATACTACCAGGTATATCCTATTGTTCGAAGATTAAGAGTATTACTGTACTAATATTGTTTTTGTAACATAATAAACCGATTGAAATAGACAAAACTGTGTTTGACAGATCAACCCAACCAGACCCGATACACTTCGACTGATACTAAAAAATTAAAAATTTCAACCCGAACCCCTTTTGACCCAACCCTCCCAGCGCGCCTACATTGCCAACTGTAAGTGTTGGCGTTGGCATCTTTTCCAAGAATTGAACGACAGAGACTACTGACCTCCATAAGTTGAAACTCCCCAATGGGACGACCAAATTGTTCTCGTTGGCGAACATAAGGAAGTGCAACATCAAGACATGCCTGCATGATTCCAACAGGTCCAGCTGACAGTACAAGTCTTTCTAAGTCTAAACCCGACATCATCACATAAACTCCTGAAATTCGTAATTTGTAAATATATCATCAATCTTCCAAAGACACTAGAAATTATCTTCATATGACAGTGGTACCTTTTCCCTCTTCACCAAGAACATTCTCGTCAGGAACAAAGCAATTTTCAAAAACAAGCTCGCATCTGAAATATGTAACATCTAGATAATCAGATAATATTCTCCTTAGAAAAAAGAATACATTATTTAGTTAGCTATAACGTGCACATACGTATCACTTCCTCGCATTCCAAGTTTGTCCAATTTTTGGGCAGTACTGAACCTGCATTACATACACAATGACAACAATGATTATAGCTGCATAACATAACAGAAATCTTTTTATATCATTAAAATATAAATTTTGGAACCAAACACGCAATTTAGGTGTTGAAGTCGTCAAGATGAAGAGAAATTGTACCCGGGCATCCCTTTTTCAATAATAAAAGCTGTTATCCCTTTTGAGCGAGAAGCAACAGACGTTTTAGCATAAACCACCTGATTTCTAACAAGTAATAGGTTAACAAAACCGAAACACCTTATGTTGTACACGTATCAATTTCTTAAAACAGTTGCACGTATCTTTGTGTATTTTAACATAGATGCTATAAAACGATGAATTTAAAAAAAAAAATACAAATTACCAGGGTTTGAGCAATTGGACCATTGGTGCACCACATCTTATTACCGTTTATAACATAACCACCATCAACACGATCAGCTTTGCATTTCATGCCAACAACATCCGAACCAGCTGGTAACATGAAAAACAAGAATCAACTCGAAATACACCTTCATCAATCCAAAATAATTCAAGAAAATCCAAACAATAAAATTGAAACCGTACCATTAGGTTCACTCATTGCTAGAGCTCCCACATGCTCGCCGCTAATTAACTAAAAGAAAAAAACAATTAAAACGAGGACAAGAAAGAGTATTACATAAATAACAAAGATATAAAACTTTGCAGTGAACAATTAGTTTTCATAAAATAGAACCTTAGGCAGATATTTTTCCTTCTGGGCGGCATTTCCATTTCTCACCTGCAAGATAAACAAAACTCGTTATATTATAATCTTTTAGACATGAAGTATCAAAATAGCACAAGTATATGGTTTTAGATGTTACCAACTGATTAATACAGAGATTTGAATGGGCACCGAAGGATAAGCCAACAGATGCTGATGCACGGCTAATCTCCTCCAAGGCCAAGCAATGATATAAATAACCAAGCCCTAGTCCTCCATATTCCACTAGGAAAAAACGTATATTTAAGTTGCAACTTAATATCAAAACAGTAAACATACAAAGTTCATAAGTTACTCAAATGAAATTAGCCTGCAGGTGTACCTGGAGCAGTGATTCCATGAAGATTAAAGTCACCCATTAGCTTCCATAAGTTAACCTCCTGGTACATTAACAAATATATAGACTCAATTTTCCAAGCTTAGTATAGTAGTATGTGTATATATAAAATGGAATTCTATTTGAACCTCGGGGAAATAATTCGATCGGTCTATTTTTTCGGCATGAGGGGCTATATGCTCTTGGGCAAACTGTGCAATGCTTTCTTTGAACTGTCATCATTAGAGAATATATTAGACATCAATTAATCAAACCAACTTTAAGTGCAAACTATCAAAAGTCAAAACAGAACAACGGAATAGTATAACCTTAATCAAGCGAGCGATTATTAAACTAAATCTACCCTATATTGATTAATCAAAATCAAGAATAGCTTTCTGCAAAGCTCAATGATCTTTTTATATTTAGCTACTTACTAAAATCCTTAAAAAACATTATAAAGTATGCCTAAATAAACCGCTGCAATTCTAGTCTAATTGCGATTAAAAACAACATGCTAAAAAGGGTATATTGGTGGAACCTGTATCTGTGTATCATCGAATAACATAGAAGTTGAAAAAAAGGCGCCTTGATTTTCAAATGAAGTCCTTCTTCTTCTTAATAATGTAGCTACTGTTAATCTTGATCTCACCAATTTTTGCATCATCATCTTCAAACTCAAATTAATAACACTGAATAACAAATGAAAGGGTTTATAATCGATAATTAATAGTGTAATACGGAGTACTTTTTGTTTTGTCTTCTTTTATTCTTAAATAAAAGTGGGTCCACTAAAATTTTAATTTTAAGATTGAGATGTGGGTATAAAATGTCATGTTGGGTTGGGTTGGGGGGTTTGATTGCCAGGTGTGTGATAAGTTCTAACCAAAGGGACATATGGAGTACGTGGTTACCTCATCTACCATTATCATTCATTCTTATTTTTATTTTCATTTTATTTACAGAAAAAAGAAATAAGTTAAGTTTGATAAGCATATTTTAGCTCGATTGCAAATTGTACGAGGAAACCACTTCTTTACACAATTGAACTTATGGAAAGTGGTAAAAAGTGATTTTAAAAATCATGAGAAGCAGGGCTCCAAACGAGCAAACTTTGTACATAGCTCCAAGACAAGCTGCTGAGACGAGCAAGGCTATAAATAATATGTCGAGATAAGCTACTGAGACGAGCAAGGCTATAAATAATATGTCGAGATGAGTTAAACTCTAAACGAGCAGAGCTCAAAACAAAGGGCATACAAAATGGAGCTCAAGATAAGCTGCCGAAACAAGCAAAGATAAGAGCTTTGACATGGAGATCTACCAAAGGGACTATAAAATGGTCAGCAAGCGTACTTGTAATGTAGTTCGCGGACAAAAATACAAGAAATGTTCCTTCCAAAATAATTTGGTGAAGCAAACGGATAGTATATCATCATAGTTTTAGATATAAATTTATTTATTTATTTGCCAAACCTATACCCTAATGAAACATGTTTACTACTATTTAACAAAATAAAATTGTCCATTTAGAAACAAAAATGCATTCAATCAACTTAAATTATCTTAAATAAATTGCAAGTAATATTTTTTTAAAAAAATAAAAGATTTAGATCATGTAACCATATAGGTCACAGGAACACATTTAATTAAGGATTAATAGACAAATATGTTACTTTACTTTGTGAAAATGTTCAACTAAGTTATTGAACTATTAATTTGTTCGATTGAATTACTAAACTTAATAAAACATGATATGTAGGATACTTAACTTATAAATATCAACACTAAGATCATTTTTACTTTAACTTTTGAATTCAAGTAAGTTACTTAACTTATAAATATTACAACACAAAAAAGTCTAATTTAGATACGAAAATAGTTTAGTAATACAATTGAACAAATTAATAGTACAGTAACCTACTTGAACATTTTGACAAAGTACAGTAACATATTTGTCTATCAACCCACAACTTACATTTTCTTACATAAATAAATAAATATAATAAATATCAAAAAATAACATTTTGTTATTTCTTTAACAATTTTATTCATGCACAGTAATTTATTAGAATTATTTTAAATATTACGTGATTAAATGATAATTGTAGTACATATTTTATAAATAATTTATAAAATAATATTAACAAAATAATTTATAGAACTTTGTTTTCGTATGTGACTCATCTTTCCATATTATTATAATATATGTAGCATTTATATTTATTATTTATTAATTATTATAAAATAATAATATAATATTAATTAAATAATTTGTTAACTGAAATTAAGAGATTGACATATAACATCCACCCTAAGGGCCTAGTATTATTCGGGTAATTTCCTAACTTAAATTTATTATTTAATGTGTTAGGAATAATTTAGTATTATTATGATTATGTGATAATATTAGTCAAATGGATAAATGAATTATTGTGGCTAGTAAATAATTCGTTGTTTTAAATTAATCTAGTAGACGGTAAAATAAAATAATTGTCTTTCGCAAAATGGTTTTAGGTTCCAGACAATAGGTTAAGAAGGGAACTAAAATTGTATTGGTATGGGTTAGATTATATATATATATATATATATATATATATACATATCCATGTAAGTTCTGAAAGTTTCTACACATATACGTTCTCAAAGTTTCTACATTCTGCGAACTGAGAACCCAAAATTGAGAAAGAAACTCTCTGTGAAATCGAAATTTCATTTCATAATCATCATCTTGATTCAAAATCGAAATTCATATCATCATCATCTTGTTCTTATTGTAACAGGTGAGAATTTAGAGTTATAAACTCATTTTGATGAAATTAGCAAATTCATGAATTTGTTGTGTAATTGAAGCTTGAAAGATGTTATTTGATGTTATTTGATGCATATGAGTTGTTAGAAAGCTTGTTAGAATGATAGGAAGTCGAATTTGTGAGTTTTGGAAGATGAAAGTTCGGGTTTTTGGGTTACAGCAGGTTCGGTTCGCAAGATTGCAGGAGATGAACTCAGTTCGCAATGCTTGACTGCGAAGCGAACTGAGTTGACCTGCGAACTGAGTTTGCTGCGAAGCAAACTGAGTTGACCTGCGAACTGAGTTTGCTGCGAACCGAGATTTGGTCTTGCGAACCGAGATTGTTGCTAACTGAGATTTTTAAAATTTTGTTTTGCAAATTTTGAAATTGCGCAAGTGTTTTCAGGGTAGCGACTGAGTGACAAATTTCACTAACTCGGATTGGGTTGAAATTCGCATGGTCACTTGGAAACGACCCAATAATCAAGGCTCTATCCTAAGAGCCTAGGCAGTTTTTGGCCTTTCGGGGTCATCTAAGGGTCGAAAATGGCATTTTTCGGTTTTTAAACATCGTTTCGGGACTTTCTGATGTCGCTTCGGATTGAACTTTTGTTTACTTAGACTTCAAGGGTTACCTGCTTGGATAAATATGCTATTATGAAGATTTGAAACTTGATAATTGTTTATCATTTTGATATTATGTGCTGAAATATGTTAAACGAATTATGAAATGAGTTACTAACTCATTATTTGTTGTATTCTCAGATCAGCAGAAGACTCAATAACATTAGACTTCTGAGTTGTTGAACTGAGACTGGCAGGTGAGTGGATCTGTGATCCTCAATGTGATTTAGTTGTAACATGTTTGGTTACAACGAGTAATGTAATACTACTGTTGATAGACTGTTTAGTCTGGGTTATTTATATTATCCATGATGATTATGGATTATGTGATATTTGGCCTTTGGGCATATGTGATATGTATATTCAGAGGTCAACAATGGTTGGGCTTAGTTACTATTGTTTGGCCAAACAGGGGTTCCTTATACACATAGTTGATAGGAACTGTTGTTGGTGAAGATAGTAACAAGCTATCGGTTAATCACTGTATTGACCTGCAGTTGATTTTAAGTGCTCCTTGGAGGATACCTCAGGAACCACCGGTCCTCTTTGACGTTGTGTGTTTACGATTATTCGCTATAAACAGATTTGTTATTTCTGAGTTAGACTGTTGGTTACAGTTCTTCTCACTTAGCCATGTGCTAATCTCACCACCCTACTTCTTGCAGGTTAATGATTGATTAGGGGATGAGCAAGAAGCTTTTGGTTTAATGGGATGTTTGACGACCAGCTACTCTGATTTAATTTTGATACATAATGATAGGATTTGTACTGTATAACACCCAAACTGATGTATGTTTTATGTTTTTAAACGATATGACTTTAGCATATATTGTAAAAGTATGTTTTGACCAGACGCTTCCGATATTTCGAATATAAAATGATATTTAGAAAGTGGGGTGTTACATGACACGTGACATTCATGCTTACGTGTCAAATTATGGAACTTTCCTTTATACTCTTTTAGTATATATATATATAGGGTGGGGATCAAGAGAGAAGTAAAAAATGGGGGAAGGAGGGGAGTTATTCCTAGCCACATATTCTGGTCAACTCAAAAGTCAACGCGGTGGCAAAATCGTAAATAACTCAAAAATTTCCAGAATGTTAATATTCATTTGGAAAGCATGTTAATCAAAATTAAAACTTAATACTTTTTAACATTCATTTACGATGAATGTTAACTCATATACATTATTATACACGGATGAATGTTAAATTATCTCGTTCAACAATGTATAAAAACATATATTAGTTAATATTCATCATAAATTATTGTTTATTAATATTAATTGTAATTTTAATTAACATTCATTCCAAATGAATGTTGTCTGAGATTTTTTAATTTTGTAAAATTCGATGATGAATGACGACTATAATAAAATTAATTACTTGTTTATAATTTTGTATGTTGAAATTCGTTTAATTTTATTAGAATCATTGGTGAATCAAATTTTTCACAAAAACCCAAAAAGTTAAACCCAAAGTTCTTAATATTTGATGAATATGAATTATGACGAATTGAAGATATGTATGAATGTCTTTGATGAATTCGAAATTAATAATGTTTTGATTGATTAATCATTGATTTACATGCTTTAATTTTGAATTTTAGACAAAAATTGATGTAATGAGAATTATATATGAGTTGGAGAAAATATAAGAAAATGTGTGGTTGAAGTTTGCGTCCTCTTTCCCTCAAATTTGGAGCTTCCCTCTTAATCATTCTCATATATATATATATATATATATATATATATATATATATATATATATATTAAAGGAGTATAAAAGAATGTTCAACAATTTGTCACGTAAGCACAAATGCCACGTGTCAATATCTTAATTTTAGTTAACAAATTATTTAATTATTATTATTTAATTATTTTTTAATATTTAATAATTAATAAATATAAATACTAATATACAAAGGAGTCCTATATAAAAATAAACTCCTACAAATTATTTAATTAATATTATTATTTTATTAATAATAATAATTAATTAAAAAAATAAAATACCATTAAACAATTTGACATATATTTAGTTACGATCTTATATTTAGTGTAATGACATGAACTTTGTATATAATATTTATCATATTACAATGAACATATCACAATGTAATAATAGCATCTACTAAAAATAATTATATTTACTAAAAATCGCTTAATAATTAATTGTTGGGAAAAACAATGATCAAACCTAAGTTATAAATCCGAAGAGTCAAAATCTAACTTAGTTGTATTCAGGAAACTTAGTGAAATTCCTGAGTCTGTGTTCCTGAGTCTGTGCTACACAGACTGAAGAATTGGTTCTGAGTCTGTGCTGCACAGACTGAAGATCCTCACAGACTGAAAGCCATGCTCTTCCTGAAGACTTATGAATTCATCATCTGAAGAATGAAGATTGAATACAGAAGGCTTCACAGACTGAAGTTCACAGACTGAAGATCACAGACTGAGAGCACAGACTGAAGAGCACAGATTGAAGAATGAAAGTACAAATGTACAGAAGATATTCTTCTTTCCTTAGGCTAGATACAACTGATAAGATGTTTGAGAAAGGTCAAACATCAAACAAAGGTTATCTTCTCAGCAAAGAAACCTTTTACCTTTTTGCTTTTTCTATTTTCAAGAAAAGCAAAAAGGAAGGCGTGCAAAGTTGCTCAAGATGCATCTGTTATCCCTTGGACAACTATGTAAGCTGGATAATATAGAGTTACACCCAACTCTATAAATAGCAATTCAAAAAGTACTGCTATCATCCAAACAATTCAAGTAATCTGAGAGATTCTTGATATTTAGTATACTAGACCTTTAAGCTTAGGCTAAAGCATTACCACACTTACTGTTAAGTTTGTAGTGATAATTGTATCTTTGTATACTACTTGGATCGTATTCAAACCATCTGTGTGGGTTTGAATACCTTGTCATCTGTGTGAGACAAATACTTTATTGTGAATAATACTTTGATTCATAGTAAACTCTGTGTCAAAATTAATCTTGTTTTCCGCCTAGATTAATTTAAACTTGTTTGATATAAACTTGGATATAAACTAACACGTTAAGATAACTGTTATTTAATCTGTATCTAAGTTTTGGGAACCTTGTGACCTAACAACTGGTATCAGAGCAAATTAAGATTTAATCTTTAACGATCAAAGGAACCCAGTTTATCAAACAATCATCTAAATCCATTTTTCTCTACATTTTCTTCTTTGAAAAATGACTTCTTCTATTGCTATGGCTGGGAAGGGAATTCCAATCTTCAATGGTGTAAATTTTACCCACTGGAAATTGAAAGCTGAATGGTTTCTTGCTAGCATTCATGATGAAATGCTTAGAGTCATTCAAGAAGGACCCATTATTCCTGGCAGAATAGTTCCTGCAACTTTAGATGCAAATGGTATTATTTTGACACCTGAAAAATTTGTTGAGGCTGCCAAAAATACCTGGACTGATCTAGACATGCAACTATATGCTTTAGACTTTAAGGCCAAGTCCATACTGGGCAATGCAGTTACTGAGCCTATCTTTGCTAAGATATCTGGCTGCAAAACTGCTAAAGCCATATGGGATATGCTAACTGACCAATATGATGGTGTAAGTTTGGTACAATCCCAAAAGAAGAAAAATCTCATAAGAAATTATGAGAACTTCTCTGCTGGCCAAAATGAGTCATTAACTGATATTCATACCAGATTTCAGATCTTAATCAATGATCTTGAAAGGTATAATATCATTAAGGGACAGTTTGAAATCTGTGCAAAATTTGTTGATGTCATTCCAAACACTTTTTCTGAAGTTATCACTTCATTAATTGTAAGTGAAAAATTGGAGACATATGATCTCTCTGGCTTGTTTGGACTTCTACTAAATTTTGAAGAAACCAAAGCCAGAAAGGATCTAAATGCCAAAAGGATTGCAAAAGATCCATCTGCTGCCCTTGTTGCAACAACAAGAAAAAATAGAGAACTTTTCTCTAGAGCAGATTACCATCGTACTCTTACAGACTCAGAATCAGATGATGAAACTGAGTCTCTAGAAGCTGAAATGGCATTGCTAGCCCAAAGGTTAGAAAAGGCAAGATTCAAAGGTTCAAAAGGAAGGCCAACTTTTGATCCTAAGAAAGCTACTTGCTATAAATGTGAGCAAGTTGGTCATATTTCTTCTGACTGCAGAGTGAAGATTGCAGAATCTTCAAATTCTGATAAGTGGGAAGAAAAGGCCAAGAAGTACAAGAAAAAGTACTTCAACTCCAAGAAAATTGGAGAGAAACAACAACCAAAGAAACTAGAGAAAGCTTTGGTTGTTGAACAATGGATAGATGAAGAATCTTCATCATCTGAGGATGATGAAGATATGTGCTTAATGGCTATCACAGAGAGCCAGTTTGACAAAGATGTCAAATTTGCAAAAAAGGCATGTGTTCATCCAGACTGGGACAGAGGATCTGCTTACAATGTAAATCATTTTAAACTTTACTATAGTGATGCAGAAAAACGGAAAATGTTTGAACACATCTATGTAGATTTTTTGAAAAGACTGGAGGAAATACAAGATTTAAAAACCAAACTCAGTCAAGTTCAAAAAGATCTACAATCAAAAGTGAATGAAATAAACCAAAATAAACAGTACAAACTTGAGCTTGATGCTCAATATGACCTTCTCAAAAAGATCAAGCTGGAAAAAGAAGCTTATAAAAACAAAGCTGATCATTATGAAAGGATCTGTAAATCTTGGTGTATTTCATCACTTAAAAATGTGGACTGTTTATCCAAACAGATTCCAGCTCAGATACAAGCAGTCATAGGTGATGAGTTTGATCTTAAAAGTCACAGAAATTCAGAAATAAACTCAAAACCTACTATATTTGTACCTGAGATTTTACCTCATACTTTTAGTCATACTGTGGGAGACAAAGTTATATTGACAAATGCTTTTGTTAGACCAAAAATAGTTACTAAAGAACTAGTATATGAGACAGAGCCAGACTCTGAAGACACAGACTCATAAATCTCAGTCTGTGAAACTTCTCAATCTGAACGGCCTGAACTTATAATCACTAATGAATCTTTAGAAACTATAGAACTTGAAAAGAAAAGATTTATAAAAGGCAAAGTTAATATTCCCACAGTACCATCTTTAAAAAGACAAAAAGAGGTAAAAGGAATCAAGAATAAACAGAAAGTTACAATGTGTTTGAACCTTCCACATCTCAGTCTGTAACTGGTCCAGACAATAATATGCCAAATGATAAATCTAAAGGTATAAAACCAGTAACAAAGGAGTTAAAAAGATCTCATTCTGTGAGATCTAACTGTCAGTCTGGAAAAATAAATTTTCAGTCTGGCAAACTTAACTCCAAATCTGTTTGTGTTAACACTCAGTCTGACTCTCAAAAGTCAAATCTTAACAACCAGACTGAGACCATTAAGCTGCTTAGTGAAAACTTAATGAAGTTAACCACAGATTTTAAAACATTTGTTGAGTCAAAACAAGAGTTTAACAGAGGATCTAGTGCAAATAATAACCCAAAATCCAAAAGAACCATTATGTTGAACAGAAAATGTTACAACGGTGGAAATCTGGGACATGAAGGTATTAAATGCACAAAGTCCATTTTTAAACAGCCAAATGCTGCTTTGATCAAACAAATGTCTTCTACAAACAACAAAATAAAAATTAGAGAGGTTAAAAGTCAACTTCACAGACTTAGCACCAAAACTGCTAAAGAATTGACTTCAACCAACTCTAAAGAACCCATCAAAAGATGGGTTCCCAAAAGTAACTAATTGATTTTGTTTGTCCTGTGCAGGGTAACAGCAAATGGTACCTAGACAGTGGATGCTCAAGACACATGACAGGGTCCCTGAAGAATCTGTCAGAGTTCGTAGAAGAAGAAGGACCTTCTGTCAAATATGGTGACAACTCTGTTGCCAAGATAAAAGGTTATGGTGTGGTGAAGGCTGGCAACATCAGAATAACAAAGGTGGCCTATGTTGAGGGATTAAAGCATAACCTGCTTAGTGCTAGCCAGATTTGTGATGATGATGGTGAAATCAGAATCAGAAAGAAGGCTGCTGTTATCTATAATTCCAAAGGCAAACCTATATTAGTTGCCAAAAGAGAAAGAGATATCTATCTCTTGGATCTTTCTTCTGCAGACAACAATGTAGAGACCTGTCTCTATACTCAGTCTGTGCCAGAACTAAGCTGGCTATGGCATAGGAGGTTATCCCACCTGAACTTCAAAAATATTAACCTCCTGTCAAAGAAGAAACTGGTTAGAGGTCTACCTGATGTTACATTTGCAAAAGACAAACTTTGTCCTGCATGTACACTAGGGAAACAGACCAAGAACCATTTTCCATCCAAATTGTTAGCTACAATTGAACAACCACTGCATATGCTCCATATGGATCTGTTTGAACCCATGAGCATTAGCAGTTTGGGTGGAAAGAAGTATACACTTGTGGTTGTGGATGAATACACAAGGTATACTTGGGTCATCTTTCTTAAAGCTAAAAGTGATGCTCCTGAAGAGATTATTAATCTAATCAAGAGGGAAGAATTGCAAAAAGATGCACCTGTCAAGCAACTCAGAAGTGACCATGGTACAGAATTTAAGAATTCTACTCTCATTGAATTCTGTACTGACAAAGGCATTATTCAAAACTTTGCCTCTGTCAGAACTCCTCAACAAAATGGTGTTGCTGAGAGAAGAAATCGTACACTCATAGAAGCTGCAAGAACCATGTTATGCCATGGTCAAATGAAGGTTTATTTTTGGGCAGAAGCAGTTAACACTGCCTGTTATACCCAAAATAGATCTATTTTGGTCAAAAGGCATGGCAAAACTGCATATGAGCTGTATCATAAGAAGGTTGCAACCATCCATTACTTCCAGACCTTTGGTAGTAAATGCTATATTCTCAATCAAAGAGATCAATTAGCTAAGATGGAACCTAAGTCTGATGAAGGAATTTTTGTTGGCTATTCATCTATTTCAAAGGCCTACAGAGTCTACAACAACAGAAGGAATAAAATTGAAGAAACCATCAATGTCACCTTTGATGCTTCCTCTGCTAATGATGAACATGTTTCTCAGTCTGATGTTCATTTGTTAGAAGATTTATCTGTTGTGAGATCTGAATCTCAAATCCCAGTTGTTGTTAACCAACAACAGGACTCTGAAAGTGATAATGAAGATGCTCAACCTGCTCATACTATGACAATACCTTCATCAACAGAAGATGAATCTGTGTCCAGAGATTCAAACTCTTCTGTTACATGTGTTCAGTCTGATAGTTTTCAGTCTGTGAACTCTACAGACTCAGACTTGCCCTGTGTAGAAGATGATGCAGAACTCAGTCCTGCTATTCTTCCACCAAATGAGAATGATTTACCATTCAATGATGAATCATTTCTAGGAGTCAAAGAACACAAGTATCATCCAATTACAGAAATAATTGGAGATTATGTTTCTGGTGTACAAACAAGATCTAAAGTGTCAAACTTATCTACTGCAAATTTCTGTTTCTACACAAACTTCCTGTCAATCATTGAACCAAAGAAAGCTGAAGAAGCATTGAAAGATGATGATTGGGTTGAAGCAATGCAGGAAGAGTTAACAGAATTTGACAGAAACAATGTTTGGACCCTAGTTCCTGCTCCAAAAGGGAAAACCATTATTGGAACTAAATGGGTTTACAGAAACAAGATGGACAAGGATGGAGTGATAATAAGGAACAAAGCAAGGCTAGTTGCTCAAGGCTACAAGCAGGAAGAAGACATTGATTATGATGAAACCTTTGCCCCTGTAGCCAGAATTGAAGCAATACGGTTATTCTTGGCATATGCTGCATTCAAGGACTTCAAAGTCTTTCAGATGGATGTCAAGAGTGCATTTCTGAATGGCAACTTACAGGAGGAAGTCTATGTGAAACAACCTCCAGGTTTTGTAAGTTCCACTTTTCCAAATCATGTCTATAAATTGCAGAAAGCACTATATGGACTAAAACAAGCTCCAAGAGCTTGGTATGACACCTTATCATCCTATCTTCTTAGTAATGACTTTACTAGAGGTTCAATTGATAAAACTTTGTTCTTCAAAAGGAACAAGGCAGATGTCATACTAGTCCAAATCTATGTTGATGATATTATATTTGGGTCTACTGATGAAAAATTGTGTAAATGGTTTTCGAACTTAATGTCAAAACAGTATCAAATGAGTATGATGGGTGAATTAACATACTTTCTTGGTCTACAAGTACATCAGAAACCTGATGGTATCTTCATCAACCAAGGAAAATATGTCAATGACCTACTTACTAAATATTCTTTAAAGGACTGTTCAATTATGAAAACACCAATGAGCACTGCAGATAAGTTGGATAAGGATCAGTCTGGTAAGTCAGTCTGTCAAACCACTTATAGAGGTATGATAGGATCTCTACTATACCTCACTGCAAGTAGACCAGATATCATGTTCTCAACATGTTTGTGTGCTAGATATCAATCTGAACCTAAAGAATCGCATCTAAAAGCTGTAAAAAGAATTTTTAGGTACCTAAAAGGTACTCCCAACCTGGGTCTTTGGTATTCCAAAGACTCTGGTTTTGATCTAATTGGATATACAGATGCAGATTATGCAGGTTGTAAATTAGACAGGAAAAGCACTTCTGGTGGATGTCAACTGCTAGGTGGCAAACTAGTCAGTTGGTCAAGCAAGAAACAGAATTCTGTTGCTACATCCACTGCAGAAGCAGAATATGTGGCTGCTGGTAGTTGCTGTGCTCAATTGCTATGGATGCAACATCAACTAGCAGACTATGATTTGGTGTTTACAAAAACTTCAATCATGTGTGATAACCAAAGTGCCATTGCCATCACTGAGAATCCTGTGTTTCACTCCAGGACAAAGCATATTGAGATCAGACATCACTTTATCAGAGATTGTGCTGAGAAAGGTAAAGTGATTCTCAAATATGTGCCCACAAATGACCAATTAGCAGATATCTTTACTAAGCCTTTAAATGAAGATAGATTTTTGTATCTGCTTGGTCAACTAGGAATGCTCAACCCCTAGTAAAACCTTGAATCTGTATGATTCAATTCTCAGTCTGTGTCCGCTTTTCAATCTGTATAACTGTATTCTCAGCTACATATAATCAAAAAGCACAGACAAAGAGATGTTTTTGTACATACTTCCTAAGAAAATACCAAAAAAATTTTATACCTTATGTTATTTTCTCTCAGTCTGACTGATTATATGTTTCAGTCTGTGTGACTTCTTCCAGATTAGCTACACAGACTGACCATATTCATTCAGACTAGACCCTCTATTTTTGTGTTTTATTAATTCATAAGGTTAGTATTTTAGTACTATTAGTATTAATACTGCTAGTTACTTTCAGTACTGCTGGTTAATACTGATAAGACTTTTTAACACTGCCCCCATGAATTCGTATTTTAGCACTGCTGGTAAAGATTGGTACAATTAACACTGTTAATGTAGCAAGTTACCACTGTTAGTTGATGTTAGTACTGCTTTCGCAGTTACCACTGTTAGTTGATTTTAGTACTGCTTTGGCAAGTTACCACTGTTAGTTAACTTTAGTACTGCCTTCGCAAGTTACTACTGTTAGTTAACTTAAGTACTGCTCACACCAGTTACCACTGTTAGTTAACTTTAGTACTGTTTTCGCAAGTTACCACTGTTAGTTGATTTTAGTACTGCTTTGGCAAGTTACCACTGTTAGTTAACTTTAGTACTGCCTTCGCAAGTTACTACTGTTAGTTAATTTTAGTACTGCTTTCACAAGTTAGTACTGTTAGCAATATCAATCTGTTACCACTGCTGGCACAAAAGTTTTTTTTTTAAATTCTGATATTTTCTCTTAGTCTGTCTGTTATATGGCTCAGTCTGTGTGATGTCACCCAGACTCATTGCACAGACTGATTATATACACTCAGACTAAATGCTTTTTAATTTTAATATATTTATTTATTTATTTATTTTAACATAAATAAACAACAATATCCTTGCATTTAATGCTTTAACCATCTTTATGGTAATAATCATTAAAAGTTTTGGAGCTTGTTGTCTATTTATCTGCTCAATACAAAAAGTGCACGTGCCTCAGCGCTACTGTTGCAGAAACAGGGATAAACCGTCCAAGTGGGTCCCATTTAACGGAAATTTAATTTCTACAAATACCCATTTATGTTTTCCCCCTTTCTTCTTCATTCGTACTTGCACACCAAAAACAAACAGAGTTTATAAACCCTAAATCGCTCAACCATTTTCAAAATCAATTTCTAAAATTTCTTCAATGGCTGATCAATGGGTTTACACGGCACCTGCCAACATCGCTGCGGCTAAACCCTTCAAACAAGGGAAACAGGTAAAACTCTGTATCAACAATCAAGTAGCTACCATTTCCATCCCTGATTCGAAAAAGAATAAAGGGTTTGAGGAACTAACTGCTTTTATGTCTGCTCATCCATTAAGGGGAGCATTCTTTAACACAATTCCTCAAATATACCCACATTTTTTAATGGAATGGTGGTATACTTGCTCCTCAAATAGTACTAATACTGCAATTACTGGTACTATTGATCATGGTAAACGGGCAGTTACTATTGATCAGGAGTTAATTAGGAATGTCTTAGACCTGCCTTTGGGAACTAATTTTGAACCTATTCCAACCAAAGAAGCAGCAAGGGCTTTTCTTACTTTGGTTGGATATACCAAAGAAAAAGGCACAATTTTGATGTCAGGATTCACCCCCAAATGGAAATTTTTAATTTCTGGCATCATTAGAAGTCTAGGAGGTAAATCTGGTAGCACAGGGGAGCTAAATGAGTTTGAAACACAACTGTTGAGCTCATTCATCACTGGTTTAAACATCAACTTTGCAGAGTTGTATTTTTAAGAAATTTTAAAACTGGTGAATGAGTCAAACATAATTTTTAATGTACCTTTTATAAGGCTACTCTCCCTGTGCATCCAATCCAGGTTAACTGGGTCTGTATATATGTCCTTTAATAATAAAGTGGCAGATATACCTGTTCCTGTGCTCACATATAAAGTGTTTAACCATCCGGTTCCACTTTCTGGAGCACCTATCACTGCTGCTATGCAGCACTGGATTGATCACCCATATGTTGCTTCTGCATCCATGGAGGGTGATGATTCAAGTGATAGTATGGGTAATAAGACCTAGACTGTTGACGAACGTGTGGCTGAAGCAGAGCACACAGACTCTAGGGATACAGACTCAACTCAGTCTGTGCACTTGGAGTCAGACTCAAACATTCCTGAGTCTGTTCCATCTTCAACAGAAGATGCAGGTAGTACTTCTTCTTCATCTGAGGACATGGATATAGATCAACCTTCTTATCCTAGCCCATCCTCCCCCACAAAAGAGAGTCACAAACAAACCAACCCAGATGAGTCACCACTCACTCTGGAGGAATCACCAGACTCAACCCCCAAAAGTATAGCACAAATGGAATCATCATCCATGGAACTGGATGTCAACAGAACACCTTCCAGTGCTGTAGACCATTCCATTACAGCTCTGCTAGAGTCTGTGGTGCCAATGGCTACCCAACTGACCCAACCGACCCAACCTACACCTAGTTTAGTCAGCTTGGATACCCACATTGCTGCTGCTACACTGACCCCTGTAGTAAGCATTGAAGAAGATGCTCCAATCCTGAGCACTACCAACCCCCTCTTTACCCCACTCACAATGGCTGGACCCATATTGACCACTAGTCCTGCACTAGTTCACATTCCAGTGAGTCTTTTCTTACACCTCTCTTCACAGATCGACAATGCCCCAGTCATGTCATAGACTGAGGTACAGATCTCCTCTTCTTTGCCTGATGAACTACCATCTTATCACCAGATGGTTAGTGAAGGCATACCACCTTCCACATCAGTTGCCAGTGATACTGTTCCATTACACCAGGTACTGTTTGAGGCAACAGGTGCAACACAATCATTTCCCAGTGATATCTTATCCTATCACCGGATTAGATCTGAGGGAACAACTACACCACTCAATGCCTATGATCGCTTTTCCATGCACAGGACACAGAGTGAGGCAAAGAGTGCAACACCAAAAGATTTCAGTGATCTTGCTCAGTTTCAACATGAGTCAAGTGAGGAACACATACCATCACCCAATTCTCACCCCTCCAACCAGACCCAGTCTGTGCCTTCTAGTACACTTAATGATGTGCTTTCTGCCATCAACAGGTTGTCTGAATGGGTACAGACTGAGTTCAATAATAATAAGAAAGAGCTAGAGAAGATGAAGCATCTAGTCTCTACTATGGTGGATAAAGTGGTAATGCTGGAGGAAAAGGTATCCAATAGGTTAGATGAAATGCAGACCACCCTCTCAAACTTGGTGGATGATGTCAAAAAGGGGGAGAAGATGAAGCATGGGTCTGCAGAAGCTAAAACCTCAAAAGATAAAGATTTAAATAATAAATCCTTAGATTTAGGGGGAGATAGCAGTGAGGGAGATGATGGAGATGATGGACCCGAAGGTGCTAGGGTGAAGTCTCAGACTGAAGCTCAGTCTGTGCCACAGACTGAAGATATAAGTGCACAGACTGAGGGGGAGCAAGAGAGATTGCAGTTAGGTGAACATGCTGAGATGGTTGCACAGACTCAGGGGGAGTCATCCATTGTCTTACACATAGACCCAATTGCAACTATCTCAACCCAAGGTCAGCTGGAGTTGAAAAGACCAAGGGAAGAAGAAGAAGAAGATGTTCAACCTCTGTTAATCAAGAAAGCCAGGAAAATGAAAAGAATGGCCAGGAGGATTCCTGAAAGGGATATCTTTGATTCCCAACCAAAAATGAAGGGGATCAAAACCTGGGACCAGTTCTTAAAGCTGGCAGAAGAACAGGAAAATGATGGTGATGATGATGATGCCATCAATCCTGACTGCAGTTCTGAGTCTGAAGTTTTCAGAAGATCAGATGATGATGAAGATGATGCTACTTTTGGAGGTGTAGGTGAAGGAGCCTCAAAAGTCAAGACTGGAGAGTCTCAGTCTGTGCTTTCTGAACCTGCCCAGACTGAGACACAGCATCAATCACAGACTCAGAGCTCAGAGCAACCAGCAGCAAGCACTGATGCTCTAATTATCAGTGCTGAAGCCATTCTAGCTGAAGCCAATCCTGCTAGACCAACCACAACAACCAGAACACTGCCTCCAGGTAGAAATGAAATTGAAGACAGAATGCAATGGAGAAGTGCTCATCTGATAAGCACTTATCCTGGGTCAAGCTCTACCATGGAAGAAGTAATGGATAAGGGTAAGGGCAAGGAGATTGCCTTATCCAAGCAGGAAAGATTAAGCAAGATCAAGAAGATGGTGGATGATCATGTTGCTGGAACAAGAAATCCTGAACTGTCAAATCTACAGGATGAGCTCTTGCAACAAGAAGCTACTGCTCAAGGTATGACCTTAACCGAATACTTAAATGTATTATCAATTGAAGAGCAGAAGCTGAAGGAAGCAAGATTTGTTGACATGCTCTCCAAAGAGTTAGAAGATGAAAGTTGTTCACAGACTCAGATCAGAATGAGTCAAGTTGAGCAACAGATCAAAGAAGATGAAGAACTGTCAATAAGATTACAGAAGATAGAAAGCCTAAAAGCAAAGCTACAATCCACTTTCCAAAAGTCAAAGCTCAAGCAGAAGATTAAAGACTGTCATCTGAATAAGATTGGACAGAAATTGGAGCTGGAGTTGACTTTGACCAAGAGCAAGAAAATGATATGGGTGGATGACCTGTACACTCTAGGACTTAAAGAATGGCAATCCATTGCTAACCTTTTGAAGAGTGCAGCTGACAAAGATTTGAAAAGAGAAGTTCTGGATGAGCTATCCTACCTGATTGAGTTAGTTCTCAGTCTGGGGCTCATCACAGAAGAAGAATACAAGTTGTTCTGCATAGCAAACAACTTTGTAATAAAGAAGAAGTCAGCTGGATTATCCATAGAGAATGAGCAGAGAAGGGAGCATCCTCTACCCAAAGGTATTGTTTTCATAGATAAATCTTATGTACAGACTGGCAACATTGAAGGTCTGTGCTATAGAGATATCAATGGGATAGAGTGCTTCCAGGATCAAAATGGACTATATAGAGAGTCTCTGCTACACTGCATTGCCCTGCTGAAGGAATGCAAACATTCTCAAGCCAGACCATTCAGAAGAAGACTGATCAGCTGGTTATTCAACAACCTTTCCCAACTCAGGATGATGACTGGACTTGAAGATATCTGCAAGAAGATCATCCTAGAGTATCAAGAATTTGAAGACAAATCTGATAAGGAAATGGAAGAACTGTTGAAGAGGAAAGTGGAAAAGATGAAAGAGATCAAGGCTCGGAGAAAGGACTGAAGATTGTTATATTTATATCATTTACAATCTTATGTAATAATTGTAATATTTTTGTATATTAACTATGACTTTGACTATATATATAAGTCTAAAGATTCATAAGTTATGTTGTACTTTAGTATTTATTATTTCTCCTTTATCTTTTGTAAATAGATTTTGACATCATCAGATAGGGGGAGATTGTTGGGAAAAACAATGATCAAACCTAAGTTATAAATCTGAAGAGTCAAAATCTAACTTAGTTGTATTCAGGAAACTTAGTGAAATTCCTGAGTCTGTGTTCCTGAGTCTGTGCTACACAGACTGAAGAATTGGTTCTGAGTCTGTGCTGCACAGACTGAAGATCCTCACAGACTGAAAGCCATGCTCTTCCTGAAGACTTATGAATTCATCATCTGAAGAATGAAGATTGAATACAGAAGGCTTCACAGACTGAAGTTCACAGACTGAAGATCACAGACTGAAGATCACAGACTGAGAGCACAGACTGAAGAGCACAGATTGAAGAATGAAAGTACAAATGTATAGAAGATATTCTTCTTTCCTTAGGCTAGATACAACTGATAAGATGTTTGAGAAAGGTCAAACATCAAACAAAGGTTATCTTCTCAGCAAAGAAACCTTTTACCTTTTTGCTTTTTCTATTTTCAAGAAAAGCAAAAAGGAAGGCGTGCAAAGTTGCTCAAGATGCATCTGTTATCCCTTGGACAACTATGTAAGCTGGATAATATAGAGTTACACCCAACTCTATAAATAGCAGTTCAAAAAGTACTGCTATCATCCAAACAATTCAAGTAATCTGAGAGATTCTTGATATTTAGTATACTAGACCTTTAAGCTTAGGCTAAAGCATTACCACACTTACTGTTAAGTTTGTAGTGATAATTGTATCTTTGTATACTACTTGGATCGTATTCAAACCATCTGTGTGGGTTTGAATACCTTGTCATCTGTGTGAGACAAATACTTTATTGTGAATAATACTTTGATTCATAATAAACTCTGTGTCAAAATTAATCTTGTTTTCCGCTTAGATTAATTTAAACTTGTTTGATATAAACTTGGATATAAACTAACACGTTAAGATAACTGTTATTTAATCTGTATCTAAGTTTTGGGAACCTTGTGACCTAACATTAATTTATTTGATTAAATTAATAGGAATAAAATTGTATGTTTTAAATTGTCGTGCATCGCACGGGCTTAAAACTAATATAAATAATATAAATACTAATATGAAAAGAAGGAGTCGTATATAAAAACAAACTCCTACAAATTATTTAATTAATATTATAATTTTATTATGAAAAGAAGGAGTCTTATATGAAAACAAACTTCTACAAATTATTTAATTAATATTATAATTTTATTATTAATAATAATTAATTAGAAAATAAAATACCATTAAACAATTTGACATATATTTAGTTACGATCTTATATTAGTGTAATGACATGGACTTTGTATATAATATTTATCATATTACGATGAACATCTCACAATGTAATAATAGTATGTACTAAACACTATTATATTTAACAAATCGTTTTATAATTAATTTATTTGATTAATTAAATTAATAACAATAAAAATTGTATGCTTTGAATTGTCGTGCATCGCACGGGATTAAAACTAGTTTTATATATATATATATATAAATTAGCGGACGATTTGATGTGACGTGACGTGATGAATAGTATTTTTTCTGTTTTTAGTGAAAAGAGATAATAGATATATTATACTTTTAGATAATTATATTAAATTCTATGACTTGGGCAAATGGTATTTGGCTTATGTTGCAACTCAAAGGATAGGAGTTCGAGCCATGTTGCAACTGTTTTTTTCCTTATTTTTTCTTTTCTATGAAATGAATGGACCAAGTTTTATCCTTACACTCAATTCCCTTTTTCTATAAGGATATTATCTAATTATTATTTTTATTTATTTAATAAAAATTTGAAGTCAATAAAATGTGTCATGGATTAAAAATAGAGTTAAAGTTGTATAATTTTAAAAGTTAAAAGGTAAAAGATAAAAAGAAAATATTTAATTTAATTTGTGATTGAGCAACTGCACAATTGAACAGTAATGTCAACATTACAATTGTTATCCCCTATGTATACTAAATAAATAAAAATAATAATTAGATAACTAGATAATATCTTTATAGAAAAAGGGAATTGAGTGCAAGGATAAAACTTGGTCCATTCATTTCTAACTTGGTCCATTCATTTAGTGGAAATAAATAATAGATATATTCCACCTCAGGGAAAATATAAACCTATTGATATGCCAAAGCCCAATGGTATTTGGTTTTTTCTATAACTAGAATTTCAAGCTCGGCAGTGATTCGTTTTTTTTAAAGTAGTGACGCCATTTAATTTCTTAAAGTCAATTCCCTTTTTCTATTCCCTTTTTTCTATTACTATTTTTGATTGAAATTTAAATAAGTATCATACAAATAATAATTGATTTAGAATCTATCATTTTCTTAAATTTATTTTTAACTCTTTGGAAATAAATCAAACCAGTTTTACGACCTATATTCATTGTAAGAACTTAGGATAAATTATAAAATGTATTTTCCTACAAATACAATATAACAATTATTATAACTATCAATTTTATTTATAAGTCAATACTAATTGGTGTAAATGTTTCTTAAAAAGATAAATCAAAAAGGGTGTAACTTAAAAATATATAGAAGAGTTTGTCTCGATTTATATATTAGTTGATTTTTTGATTTTTTTTACGAGATACACGTATTTTATATTAATTAATAAATATGATTTATATATATATATATATATATATATATATATATATCCATATAGAAATATTAATGTTAGTTTAAGTTTCATTTGTCACTTCGACATTTACAAATTTTAATTTTTTCATTCAATACTCTATATTTACTATTTATAATTTATTTTGATAGATTTTTTAAACCTTAAATCGTTGAACATTTGATTATTCGTTTAATAACAGCGAATCTATGTTATATATATATATATATATATATATATATATATATATATATATTCATAATTCATAAATATTAATAAAACAAGACATTTTAAATATCCTCAGCGAAGCGAGGCAACCATCTCGTATATATGACAAATGAACGACCGCTTAAAACACAAACAACCAACAAAAAATGTCAATTATTAAACTTTTTATAAGTGACTAGAAATGTTGATCAGCATTTTAAAACTTCTCTAAAAGATGATCCATTAAACTCTTAGGTTGCGTTTGGTTCGTAAAATGTTTTTTTTTTTTTGATGAAATTGGAATTCATCAAAAGAATTGAAATTTCAAGTAATGTGAATTTCTTTGATTGAAAGAATTTGATGACTTTAAATTCAATTCGTTGTTAAACCAAACATCATTATGAAATGGAATTGATATTCCAATTCCATCGAATTTCATAGAATTCTGCAAATCAAACGCAACCTTAAACTTTTTTAAAAAATACCAATTAATAATTGCATTGTAGCGGGCATAGTTTAGTGGTAAAAGTGTGACTCTTTCTATTGCCAATTGGCATTTTTTAAAGATATAATTAGTCGGAAGAGCTGTTTTAATAATAATTAACCAAATAATCAACGTACTTTTAACACGCGATGATCAAAGTATCAAACGCCCACATGTATTGTTTTTTTTTTTTTTTTTCTTGATTGGCCCGGCCCAGCCCAAAATTATCCCCACATATAATTTTCATCAAACAAGCCCACATGTGTTAATTTATTAATGACCAGCTTTGGTAATGACTCAAGCATACTTTAATAGTTTAATGAAATGAAACTGTACACTTAATTTAACTAATAATAGCCAAACATCTAAAATACCTCTATTCAAAAAATCAAAATACCTTCAAGAACCTCAAAGATTTTAAGCATAGAACAAAACTGATTTTTTCTTTAATTTTTTTTTTATTATGTAGCTGATGCTGACCACATGTATACATCAAATTGTTACATACAGCCATCTTTGCAACAACAATTATAAATGGAAATGTATCCAGAAAAAATGGAAGTTGTCATTGTTCCTTGAACAATTCACGGCCAATAATCATTCTTCTGATCTCACTTGTTCCGGCACCAATCTCGTACAATTTGGCATCACGAAGCAATCGACCAGTCGGGTACTCGTTCACATACCCATTGCCACCCAAACACTGAAGAGCCTGCCGAAAACAATACAAAAAATATTAACAAAAATCAGAAACAAATAAGTTTTAATTTCATCACAAGTGGAAAAATTAGTTTGTTGAACCTGTAGAGCAACTTGGGTAGCTCTTTCAGCAGCAACAAGTATAACAGCAGCACAATCCTATAAGAGATACAATAATTGTTAATCAATTATACAAGAATGTATGCAAGTATTTCATGATCAAAGATATATAATGCGTGAAATTGTACCTTTGGTATGATTTTCCCATTGTCACAATCTCTTGCAACAGAATATAAAAATGCTCTGTAACAGTAATAAGATTAACCGTTAAGAAACAATTAAACATAGCTATGAGGTCAAGCGTTACAGATTTGAGAGACTGCTTGTTTTTACCTTGAAGACTGTAAAGATGCATACATGTCTGCAATCTTTCCCTGTTTTTCAAAAAAGATATAAAGAATTTAAAATGAGAAGAAATTTTAATTTAATGTTCTTCTCAGGCCCAGTCAATTGCATAAAAAGTGGAATAACATACTTTGCTCACTTATTCAGGAAAATATAGTGATTTCCCACTTCTAAACATGATTTGATTATCAAAAGAAGTTCATAAAAAGGATTAAGCTCTTCAAATATAAATTTACCAAATAAATGTTATATTTTTTATGCAATTTGCGCGTCTTCTTAACAAGAAACGTAACGATTATCAAACCTGCATAAATTGAAACTCCCCAATGGGGCGACCAAATTGTTCTCTTTGGCGGACATAAGGAAGTGCAACATCAAGACATGCCTGCATGATCCCGATAGGTGCAGATGCAAAAACAACTCTTTCTAAATCTAAACCCGACATCATGATATAAACTCCTGGAATGCATAAATAAACACATCAAATATTTAAGACCATAAGACCAAACTAGAAAGATATGGTTTGTTATCTTGTCAAATGATACCTTTTCCTACTTCACCGAGAATATTCTCAGTAGGAACGAAACAATTCTCAAAAACAAGCTCATACGTGCCACTTCCACGCATTCCAAGTTTATCCAATTTTTGGGCAGCAATGAATCTGTATATCCATAAAACCATACATTCATATTTGCTGATAACTAACCAAAAAGACATTTTTTATGCTTAAATCACAAGTACAAGACATACCCAGGTGATCCTTTCTCAACAATAAACGCTGTTATCCCTTTTGAGCCAGCATTAACATCTGTTTTAGCATATACCACCTGATAAAAACTAATCATCACAAAACAAACTAAAAAGGACTCATGAAATATGATGAACATAGATATTAACTAATTACCAAAGTATCAGCAATTCCGCCATTGGTGCACCACATTTTGTTACCATTAATAACATAACCACCCTCAACACGATCCGCTTTGCATTTCATACCAACAGTATCTGAACCAGCTGTTAAGATGAAAAAGACCAAGACTCAACTCGAGAAAACGCCTCATTGCTATGTGGACATATAGTGCAGAAAAAGATAATTTGAAACCACTGCAAGAAACTTGTGTTTTGGTGGTACATTAAAAATGATACCTTTACCAACACATATTGAAAGAAAAAAAAATGTCCCTTTACAGTGTCAAAATATCCATTACAGTGACATTTTGGCATATGTCATCAAAGACTTGTTCCTTGCAGTGACGTATATAATATATATGAGCAGTGAGTTATTAATCAAAAATACCATTTGGCTCACTGATGGATAGAGCTCCCACATGCTCCCCGCTGATTAGCTATAAAGAATTACAGCAAATACTACCATTAAAATATAAATCAAGCCAAATAGAAATTATCAAAGTTTAGTGTTTTTTTTATTATTATTGAAATTACCTTTGGCAAATACTTTTCCTTCTGGGCAGCATTTCCATGCCTCACCTACAATAACAAGAATAAGTTCAACTAAATCAGGGCATACTATGCATATGAGTATTATTATCCATGTATAACTGTAATGTGTGAGGCTTTAAGTCTTTAATTAGTTACCAATTGATTAAGGCAAACGTTTGAATGAACGCCATATGATAAGCCAACGGATGCTGATGCACGACTAATCTCCTCCATGGCCATACAATGATATAAGTAACCCACGTCTAGTCCTCCATATTCGACTGTACAAAAAAAAATAATAAAAAAAATTTAAGAGCTTATTGTGTTTTTTCAAAGTTAATTAAAAAGCCGTTCAAGGTGTTTGGGAGTGAACATTTTTAGTTCAGTTTAGAGAAGAAAGTGTTAGAAATAAGCTCCTCAGATGGTGCTTATTCAAATCAAATTTAATTAAAATAAAAATAAAAAGGTATGTAAATACATGCATAATGTGCCAAAAATATCATGTGCAACGATCACATAAATTTTTTATGAAATTAGCTGGCACCATATATTATTAGGTCGGTATGTATTTGTTTTCTAACATATGGCAATAATTTAGAATCAAAGGATGTTGACCGGTCAATATGCTAAGATTGTTAAAGCTTCAAATACAAATCAGTGCATTATTCATGATTACATTATTAGATTAGATTAGAAGGAAGCCGGCCAGTCTACATTGGTGTGCTAAAGGAGCATGTATTGTCGAAGTATAATTTTTTTAACAGATATGTCAAAAAATTCAAATTACACATACTAAACTAATTAAATGCATTAATTAAACTTGTGAAAACAATGTAAATGCTATTTAAAATTGATTATAAAATTATCATTTCCAAAGTAAGTCGTCATTTATTTAGATGGTAAACAAATAAATGAGGGGTAAAATATTTAGTAGGAACCTTTTTATATTCATTATAATTAAAAAAAAAAAAAAAAAACTATCTAACTACTCCAATTTAGTTAGTCATCATATCGGTCATCGTTAAACTTAGAAAAAGTGTTTCATTTTCTTCATTTTACGGCGACTAAAATTGAATAATATTACAACAGTAACTTTTTACTTATTAATTAAGATTCTCTTTAAAAAAAAAAAAAATTAACTCACCTGGAGCAGTAATTCCATGAAGATTAAAGTCCCCCATTAGTTTCCATAAGTTAACATCCTGGATCATAAACAAAACATACACTCAACTTTTCGAGCTTCGAATACATGTCAACTTTTTTTATAAAAAACCGATAATCGACTAATTGAGTAATCTCAAACCTTTGGGAAATTATCATTTCTGTCTATACTTTCTGCATGAGGAGCAATATGCTCTTGAGCAAATTGTGCAACACTTTCTTTAAACTGTCATCATTTCAATATATCATTACTATCGTAACTTGAAGTTCGATAAATATGAAGTAGTTTATCTAAAACAGATGAGTTGACTACAAATGAAGAAATGTGAAGTAGCAGTAAATGAATCAGAAACCTGTATTTGGGTATCGTCGAATAGCATAGAAGTTGAAAAAGGCGCGCTGCGATGTGAAAAGAAAGCGTTGGTTTTTGTTGGTAATGCAGTCGTTAAAGATCTTGATCTCACCAATCTCTGCATTATCATCATATTGGAAGCTCAAACAAATTAAATAACTCACAGACTAATGCAACAAATTGAAGGTATTAAATAGTAGAAACTGTGACAACTAGTTTTGTTGGTCTTGAGATTAATTTATTACGTATATATTGGACCCATTCCATGAAGGTTTTAATATAATAAAAGTCATTACCAAAGGTGTATATATTTGAATTTTTGTACTATTTTTAAATATATTTAATATCACTTAGAGAACAAGAAGTAGTCGGTATTAAATTTACGAGGAGTTCATTGTTAAACCTGGTGTGAAAAGAAGCCCATAGAAAGTTTTTAAACCAATAAAATCAAACGAAAAAAAATGGTTTAACACTAAATTTTTCGGAGTTGAGGGCTTAACTTTGGGCTTCAACTCGGGCTGTTCGGTGTTGTTAAAGTACCCTTAACGCTGAAAATAGGTCTCCGCGACTCCGCGTGCTACCCTACTCTTATAGGCTGGTTTGGTTTCAATGGAGTTTTATTAATATCATTTGATTTAGGAGACGTTTTTAAATGCGTATCAATTAACTATAAAATACTCCGTAAGTCGTATAACGATTGTGAAAGATGTAGATGCACGACAAGGAAATAAATAAATAAAAAGTAAAACAGAAAAGTTTGCTAATGTACGAAAAGGAAACTAGCCTATAACTTTTCTCGACTTGTAAAATTAAAGTTCTTTTTTCTTCTTTACATCATAACAATTTTTATAACACACACACACACACACACACACACATATATATATATATATATATATATATATATATATATATATATATATATAGGAATGAGATCATGTGAAAACAATGGGATAAAATAAAAACGGTAAAAACAGATCTCAACCCTTGGATCAAAATATATATATAAAAAGGGGTGGAGATAAAATAGAAACGGTGAAAACAGTTGACATTCACAATTTTATTAAGTGTCAAGTTAAAATTTTGTTGCTTCACCCTTAAATTTTAAATGTGAAGTTTTTTTTTTTGGCTTCACATAAAATTTATAAATTATGAAAGTTGAAAATTAAGCTTTACACATTTATAAATTTATGTGAAGCTAAAAAAATTAAGCTTCACAGTTAAAAAATTTCTAAATTTCTGTGAAGTAAAAAAAAAGTTCACAATGAAAAAATTTTGGAAAAATAAATAAATGTAAAGGTTCACAATAAAAACGTATGTGAAGCGAAAAAAATAAAAATTCACATCTAAAAAAGTTGTGAATACAAATTGAGACCGTTTTTATTGTGAAAACGTATGTAAATTTCACTGTTTTCTACGAATAAATAAATTTTTTTCTGTTGAACGAAAAGTCTAGACTTGCTATCCATAATTCTAGAATTAATTTTAGTGCAGGTCACTCTATTGTATTTCTCATTTTTTCGATTCACTCTCACAATAGTACTCACTCATGTAGAAAATTTAAATATTCTTTTAACTGACAGGTAACTTAGCAGCATAGTAGTAACTTTATCTCATATAATGTATTTAAATTTTTTGAATTATTGAATTACATAAAAGAAAAGTTGCATTAGTTAATATCATGTTTTATGTTACTATATTGAACATTACACATGTTTGATTGTGACAACTCGTAAAGAACAAGCTAGTGTATCAACTGTCATATTAATTTTCAATTTCAAATCTTCATATATTAATAAAATGTCTACACGAGTTATCTATTTTTATTTACGTAACTATTCGATCCAACCCGACCTGTATTGCAAATATTACCATTTTAACTTGTTGCTCCTCCCGTCATAAAATTAATAAAATTGGACCCCGGTTGATGTGAATTCTAGATTCGCCACTGATGATTATGATCACAAATTAAATTATTTCATTCTAAAAGCTATACAGAAAGGACCCTTTGGTTCAAAGAGAATAATCGATCAATCAAAAGATTATGAGTCGAGTTCTATATATGTGTGTGTGTGTGAAGGTGTGATAGGTGGGTTATATTATTTAGCTAGTTGCCTTAAAAAAAAAGTTTATCCGGAGTAGTTGTCAATGGTTAGCATGTGTTTCTTAATAATAATACTAACATTATACTCTCGTTTGCAGCAGTAATAATACTTTATTATAATTCGTAATTCGACGATAGTTCTATATTATGTTTATTATTAACTGCAATATTACTTTTGATGTTGAATCGACAACGATAGCTTAATTTGTAGAGTTGAAAATTGGGAATACGAAATGTGGGGTTAAAAGTGAAAAAATATAAAAAGATAAGTTACCACAATTTAAAAATTATAAAATTTAAATTTTACAATTGTTGAATCTTAGTTCTTAAAGGTTTCTAAAATTAAAGTAGCAAGATGCATTATATGTAGTATATAGATATAGATATACATATAGATATAGATAAGTATTTGTGTGCTATAAATTAACATATTAAATTATTAGTTTTAGTATTTTACTTCAATCATTTTTGCGTGGTATAAAATATATCTAATCTAATTCTAAAAGATTTAGTTATCTGTTAAATTTACTTTTGTATTGATCGATTACGTTTGCATCATAATATAAAAACCCAAAAATAATAATAAAATCTCTATATATTTACTGTATATATGTATATTAAAATAAAAGTATTGAGAAATACGGATTTATTCATTACTTTATCAACCAGAACCAATTTTAAAATGAATGGGCAACACACTTGAAGTTGGCCACTCATTTTAATTTTTCTGTTTAGCAGAAAGGAATTTGTATATTTGTATGTATATATATAAGAGTTGGATCTACGGATAACAGAAATTTGTAAGAGAAGGGAGAAAAACAATCTTGAACGTCCAAATTTTTGATCTACAATTCAAACACTTCATGGCACAATTGTAAATTTAGAGACTAATATTTAATCAATGAGGGTCAAAATGGTCCATATACAATCAAATTTTAGAAAGCGATTCAAAATGTCTGGAACCTGTTTTCGTTTCCCACATATTTAGGCATTAGTGACAATAAATTAGAAAAATTTTGAATTATTTTATGTAACATTCTTAGTTATCCATTTTTTATTGGAGTTCTTATACTCTTTATTAGCTGTGGATGTTCTTTAATATTTTACAAACTACGAAAGCTTTTTTATCATTCAATTAATATATTTAGAGCCCAACATTTTATTGTTGAATCATACGGTTATTTTTTCTTTTTAAAATTATATTTTTGCCGTAATTGAGTTTCCAGTGTAAAGTATTTGACGCTTATGTTGACTAAATCCATATAATAGTTTTTGAATCACTGTTATAAGTTGTATGAATCAATGCTTTGAAATTTATGAATCAATGTTATAAATTTTATGAATTGTTGTTATGATTTTTGAATCAATACTACAAAATTCATTAATCACTGTTATTGAGTTTGTGAATCATTCATATAAAATTTGTGAATCAATTAATCTTTCTCTGTATGACTTGAATTAATTTTGATTTGAAATACTTTGTACGTTTGCTAAGCAGACCAATCAATCATTTTTTTTAGAAAAAGAAAAATTTTAAAAAACTATTTGTCCATGATTTGTTTTTGCTTGTATGATTTATTCATATTGTGGATTGTTTCCAACATGAAATTTTGAATCGTAGAGTCCATGTAATAAAATCAAAACAAAAAATATCATTCATGTAACTAAAAGGTCGGTTGATGGTAACATTGAATTTAAAAAAAAAATAAAATTTGATAGTCGGTAGAATCGGATGTGATGATAAAATCAACCTTCAAATGAAATTAATTAAAATGTAATAAAATATGGGTGTGTAATCCCATTAATTGAGTAGTAAATAAAATGGAATTTTGATATTACTAGTTTGTGAATCTATTTTGTTGGGATTGCATCGACATTTTTACTACGGACGAGTATTGAATTTCCGAAAGAATTTGGTCTCCTAAATTATGAAAAATAGTAACAGCCAATTTTAATTGATTTAAACTAATTACTACAATTTACTTTATTAAATAAAGTATATTTTACCGTGTTACCCTTTGACCCTAATTTTAAATGAGTGACCTAGAATGTTTCTCCTTTTTCTCTACTAAAACTTCTTTATTTTTGATCTTCAACTATATATATATATATATATATATATGTATATGTATATATGTATTGCATTAATATAAATTTTGAATTTATATAACCAAGCTACCCTTCATTAAATTAGCCAATGCCTACTTCATGTTCTGTTCTTCACCTATAACTTTATTTTAAATTCTTATTTAATTTAATTTTTGAACACCAAAAGTCTAAATATCTATACTATCTGATTGAGGGTCCGACTTGTGGATCGATGATGGTGGTTTTGATTTGGGCTAGTTGGGAACTTATTTGAGTTTTATTTCTATTTTATTTTTATTTTATTTTTATTTTTATTTTTATTTAAATTAAATTTAAAATAAAGTTCAGTTTTAACAAGAAATTTGATTTTGATTAGAACTTTAAGAGATGTATGTTATGCAAAAGAAATCATTAATGTAAGTTATTATTAGTGCTAATAAATAATATTGACTTCTATTAGTTTGGAGTTTTTTTTTCTGTTGATTCAAAAAGAAAAAATTAAGACAGGAAAAAGGAAAATCTTAGGTGAAAAGGTTGGTATGACCAAACGATTAAGAAAATTGATTTTTACTTATGGTAGCATAATTCTCTTTCAGGGTAACGTTTAGAAAATCAACTGCGTTTTAAGGAGAAGGAGAAGCAAACGATCTCATCTATTAATTTCTATGATCAACGGTCCAGATTCGCTAAATCTTAACAAGACTGCATGTTAAAGTAAAATGCAGTGTGCACGTGATATGCAGTGTTGCGAATCTTTACTGTTGATCACATAAATCAACGGGTGAGATAGCATGCCACTTCTTCCCCTCAAAATGCAACTGACCATTTGATCACACACGTCACTTTCATAATATTAAGGGAAATTGAACATTTTGCTTTGGAACATATATATCGATTTGCCCTCACACAAAAAAAAGTTAACAATTTGCCCCACCTAGAAGCAAATGGCAAATGTGACCGTACTTTGCGATTTGCGACCCGGATCGTGTGCGAGTAGTGTCCGTGAATTAACTGATCTCCAACCCGGAAGCAAATTGCAAATTTGCGTTTGTTTCTTGCTTCTTGCAATTTGCGACTTGTTTCTTGTTATTTGCTCATTGCGACTTGCTACTCGACTATAAACAAGCCACTTTTTGAAAACCGTTTTTTTTTTTGCTTTTTTATTTCTGGCAGATGCAAATCGCAAGATAGGACCTAATCTTGCGACCCGTTCACCGCTTGCCATTTCTCGGTGCCATTGTACACGACTCGCAAATCGCAATCTTGCAATTTGCTTCCGGGTAGGCATATTGTCATAAAAAAAATTTCTGGTGGCAAAACGTTATAGATGTCCAAAAAAGGGGACAAAATGTTCAATTTCCCTGATATTAATACACACATTATTGTTTCCGAGACTAGGACCCTTTTTCATTTCACACTTGAGCTTTTCCCTTCAATGAGCGGATCTTTAAGACCGGTAATCCCCATAGACACGGCCATTCTCGGCCGAATTGTAGAGGTGAAGGAACGATAAGTTAAGGGTATAGACGTATAGTTGGTAGAATAAAAACATCCTACAACTAGAGTGAAAATTGAAAAGTAGCACGAAAACAATTCATTATTTAAACCGATGCCATACTACACATATTGTGGCAAATCTGTGGCACGTGTGTTATTGGTGGCTCGATATGTGGAAAAATTCTATATGTAAAAGGATACTTGAATCTTGTGATGGAAGATGAATTACAGTAAATGAGTAGGTGGGAGTCGGATTTTTCTCTGAAGTAAATTGGATAGCTGAAAATAGAACTCTTTGCATTGATTTACAACTAAAAATCCTATTCTGAAAATCACATCTTTGTAAATAGAGTAAGCCGCCCCCGCCTACAACTGGGGCAATTTTTTCTACTTCCATGTGTTTTCTATTTTTCTTAGGGCAGAATCTTTAATGTCACTAGCACCACTTACAGATCCGCACCGCCTCTGTATATGAACTTGCTAACCCCAAATAGTTTAGTGTCTTTCGAGTATGGAATTTGATCAATTTGTATATGAACATAATGTGTTATAAACTTATTATTAAATGAACTTTGATGCCTAAAAACAACGAGTTTATGATTTAGACAGTAAGTTACCATAATGAGTCGCTAAAAACGTTAATCAGGCCCTTTCTTCTCCTAAACCATGAATGGTATCTAGGTGACACCAAGCCTTTTCTAACACATGTATAGCTACCACGAAATTTTAATCTGCTCTTTTCATAATGGTTAGTAGAAATGTTAATTACTGTCATCTAACACATCAACAGTTGCTACTTGCATTAATACTTCCTCTAACATAATTAGTCACTAGAAACGTTAATAACAAATACAGGCATCTCGAGAGAATCAAAGTTGTTGATCTCCGTTGAAGTCTGTTTCAAGAATATAGGAAAATATCACTCACTGAACTTCATCGAGGATTGGAAGAATACCCAAGGCTGATGAACCTAGATGCATTCCTCTAACAATGCCACCATAATCAGACTTAATCTTATGGCATAAAAGCAAAACAGAGTCCCAAAGTGCTGTTCTCCCCTGCAATTAAAACAAGAACAACTGTATTATTAAAAGAGCAAAACGAAGCGCCACAGCTCAAACTGTTGAAAGTATTTGTACGACAAATTCACTTAAAAGATGTCTACTAAGCATAACTCTATCCAAAAAATAATTACACTGTTTGATTTATCATAGAAAAATCCAAAATATCTGTAAATAATGCTAATTCAGGAACCATGTGAAATATTATTGTAATAAATACCAATGAGAAAAAAAATACATATATAATTTTGATTCAAAATGTAGGTTTATTTGAAGTCAAAACATAAGTAAGAGGGACAAGCACTAAGGTCTTATTGCATTTATAAATAACTTGTCCTAAAGCGTTCATTCTCTGTAAACTATGTCTTTTTGTTATTAATTTTGCCAGAATTACATTAGTTTGCAATGAAACGCCAAATTACCATGGTTCTAAAAAATCGATTGCTCCTCGTAATTATCACATACCTCAAAAGCAAACTGGGGCTTCTTATCCCAATACAAGGCAAAGATTGGGGGGCTTTGTTTGCCAACAGTCAACAAACAAGCTCCAGGATGAAGCACAGAAGGGACTCCAGATATTACGGCCAAGTACTTCTCTGGAAACCTTTCTTTTGGTGGAAGTACACCTAAAAATAAAGGGTTCTTGCTAGACTGTACACCAGCATGACATGTCGGATCCACATGTAGCGTCCACTTTGGGTGTTCCAAGAATGCACAAAATAAATACAACAACAAATGAGAGTCTGTAGGCACTTCAGTCCATTTTTTATTCAAGCTGTCTCTGATCGTTACATATTCATACTTCTTTACGCAGGTTCCTGCCGCAAGCTCTGCAAAATATTGACACATGGTTATCTCACATTACCATATAATATCAAATTACAAACATTTTTTTTTGTTAAATTTGCAAGGGTTTATTTGGAAAAACTCCCAAAAATCAGTTTCTTTGGGAAATTTTGCAAAATAAAATAAAAAAATTGCAAAAACGGTTTTCATGGGGAAAATTTCGCCAAAAACCGGGTTTTTTAAAATAAATCGTGAAACCGGGTTTTGGTGTGGCAAAAACTGATTCAGCGATTGTGCAAACCAGTTTTTGCAACCCCTTTATTTTTCAGTCAACAAACCTTACATGCCAATCAAATACTGTAGATGTAGCAATTTTGATCCCTTCTATCAAGAATGGGTAAACTATGGTTTTATCAACTCTAAAGATCAAAGATCAATAGTTTAACAAAATAGCTTACAAGTAAATGGGTCAGACGAGTTTAAGACACTCCAAGTGTATTTTTTATGCATTATAAACCTCATTATTTCATTTTTTTTTAAACCCTCTTATTGAAATAATATAAACTTTGTGATCGTATTTGACAATTGACACACCAATAACCATTTAAAAACTATTTGCATATTTAGACTAGAAGTGTTCTGGATGGGTCAATCCAATCCGAACCAACCCATTCCAACTTGTACCAAAAACTACATATTTTGAACCGGACCCATTTTGACCCGTTACCCAACCAACCTATTTGCACGTTTAGATTACTGTTTCTGGACATAGAAAATTATCAAGAGCAAACCTCGGATTCTCTGTACCGTATACTCTGCCCTTATACTGCTCTGTGGTAGCAAGCCCTTTGCCCATTCCCCTTTCACTAAAGCAAGAAGCTTCTGGTGTTCAGTTATGATGTCTATACATTCTTGTATGACTGGGACCGAAGGGTTCTGTACTTGCATCTGTTGGAATCCACCTAGAGGAGACCTTGCTAAAAAACACGAAAATTGACAACAAGTGTATAAATACAGTTCTGTGAATTGGAGTAAGGGAGTGCCAAGAAAAATTACTTACACATGGAAGCATCAACAGTTTGGACAAGAGTAGTGCGCAACTGAAGAAGAAGCCCTTCTTCATCAAGGGTATATGCAGGCTGCCAATCGTTATTTCTCTCAGTTGAAGATACTGTTGCAGTAGCTCCTATTGTCGAATCAATTCCCACTTTGCTAATTGTAATAGATATACCAAGCTTAGCAGCAGCATCCATTACCTATGCAATCAAACATGAAATTTCCTAAGTGACGTGAGAATTTTGTAAACTACACTTGATCCAAACATATAGGCCCTGCAAGATGTATATTAAAATAGGTGTTATTGGATAAAAATAAAGTCTTTTTAAAAAATTGTAATCTACAAGATAAAGAAATATATATGTTTTTATCTTTGTGCTATTCAGTTAAGTGGAAGGTCAAAGCTGCAACTATGAGAGTTTTCTCACATTGCAACATCAAGTTAATGGTTTAAGTAAGTGGCCAGTAGATGAACAAAGACGCTACCATTATGCTTTTGGAAAATGAGCCCAAACACATAAGGGGAAGCATAAACAGATAAACTATCATGCATGAACTCAATTGCATCATGCTGAATGTTTAACTTGAATAAAAAAGATGCATGTTCAACAGGTCTCTTCTTTATTGTGATGATGTCTATCCTCTTAAGATCTGAATGTAGGAAGAAATACAGAGATATAAGAGGTAACTGAGGGAATTGTATTAATAGGCTGTGTATTGAGAGTTTTTTTTTTTTAGATAAAGTGTGTACTGGAAGTTGGGGAAAGAATGGAAGGTACTAACAAGGCGGCAAGACCATGTATATTTTGAATAACTAGTTTCCAACAGACAGATTTTAGTGTGTTGTTTTCGAGTGATCTAATCTAATAAGTTAAGCCTATTGTAGTTATACAGGAAAAAAATAGTAACGGGAATTAAAATACCGTAAGGAATTGAGGATTTCTCAAGTTGGAGAAATGGGCACATAAATGTGCAAATTATCTAACATCTAATATGGCTGCCAAATCACATTGTGCATCACTTTTACATATAGATTTTTATGAAATGTCACGATCTCTATGTTGTCGGGGCTTCTTCATCTCCTGTTTCAAAGTTTTACTGCGCCGGGAATTCCAGACCAGTCAATTCAGAACTTGGTAGTTGGTAGACATTAATATTGGACATCTTTAATAACTTAAACTTGTTAATGGTTTGACCACAGTAACCAATTTGGACAAAGCATCCATCATCAAAGAGTAACCAATTTGGATGAATTAGGGGGTGTTTCGGATTGCTTACTTTACCTGCTTATCTGCTTATTGCTTAATTATATAACACATAAGCAGTAACAAACACTCTCTATAGAACTGCTTGCTTATTTCTTAAGGAATAGGCACTTAAAAATAAGCATGGGGACACCTGCTTATTTTTTAAGCAAAAAAGCAGTTACAAATAAGCAATCACAAACACCCTCTTAGTGCGCATGCGAATTGGTATACACGCAATGAAAATGGCCAAAGATGATTTGATCATTCATATTATTATTATATGCATACAAACAAGTTATTCAGGTTTACAGATATACATATAATTATATACATATATATATATATATATAAAAGTAATCACGAGCTGCAACAAACCTTGATATGGCTAGTTTCAATTTTTGCAAGTAAGGGATTCAGAAGAACTGAAGAAAACCACTGCCTGAGATGGTCACGCCATTGCTCAATTTGTGGATAGACACCTAGGCGCTCAAAAGCATCAATCGACTCTTCCGTGGACATGGGTGGAGGGAGATCACCCTCCCCTTTCTTTGGTGGGGTACTGAACTTCTGAGAACCAGGGGACATACGAACAGGTCTTAAAGGTGTACTTCTTGTAGTACCAGAAGTGTTAGTATTGGGGCTAGATGTACCAAACCCGTTTATCGTAGGAGGTGGAGTAGCCATTTTACCAGCAGACATGGAGAACTTTTCATCAAAATCCGCCAAAAATGTTTCAAGCTGTTTTTCTGATGATATCTCTCTGGTGGAAGATCCTCGTTTACTTGACCAAGGAGTAGAAACGGATTGGTCCAGGCCCGGTGGTGTCTTCATAGTTGGTGACTGTGAGGGGACAAGATAGACTGATGAAGAAACTGGTGGTTTAGATGGGGTGCTAAAAGAATGCATCTTATTTCCACTATTTGTAGTCAATTTCCCACTGTTCATACGAGTTATATTGCCTGAACCTGTAAATGGTTGGTGAAGGGGGACAAGCACATCCGAAGGTGATGAATTAGCTTTCGCTTTAGGTGGCTCCTTTGAAGACTTCGATTCAGCTTGCTGGAACTTTGGTTTTATTCCCAACAGCCCTAATTGTCGATTTGTCAGATTTGGTTGTTCATTAGAGGTAGATGCAGGTTTAGTAGCTTTTGCTTTCCACAATGAGATGGCTTTGATAAGCGCCAAAAATGACCCAATCATAACCAGAGCCATGACAGCCTGCATCACTTTCAAAAAGAGATCTGTGCACCAACAACAAGAAACTTAGCAGAATATCAACTAGAATGTTTTAGAAAAATTTAAAGCAAGAAAATCCATGAAGCACAATGTACTCACAAGCAAGGTCTTGAGAAACATATCTGAACTTGGAACTGTCAACAATATCATTTTCCCTATAACAGTTCACAATAAATGATTACATCAGTGCTCAAGGCAATAAAACCCAAAAATAAATACCAATGAAGCTTATTGGTTTAGCAGGTGATATGATTTGAGATGTCTCGGGATTCCCACTACCTAGGCAACATTTATTTTAATGTCTTAGGGCATGAAAGGAAAACAATATAGATCTACCCATCAACTCAACCCATTCGTTACAAATGATAATATTGCATATAAACCAATAACATTTTGCATACGGATTTGAATGTAATCATGCTCTTCTTGTTTCAGCCATATTCGCCTTAATCTGACTTCTAAATGACAATGCACTGATCAAAATAGAGCCGAAAGCAATTTCGTAGACAAATACGCATGCTTGAAACCAATTATACCAAAAATTACAAGAACCTATGAGAGAAAATAACTTTTTTAGTAAGGTTGGGCGTGCCAGCGTGTGTCTATAAGTCACCTGAACTTAACTTCTAAATTTCAATCCACCCAAAAAACTAGAACCACCAGCAATCTCATATATTCAACAAAAAAAATACCGTAAACTAACCGATTTAACTTCTAAATTACAATTTAGACAACGAATTAAGCCGCTAGCAATTTCATAGATAAACAAACATGACCAAAATACTTTATACCAGAAAGGCAGAAACTACTAGAATTCATGTTATTGGATACCGAACATAAAACATATTAAATAAATGCAGTAGAGTATGTGATATATACATAGGGGGTGTTTGGGGAGCTTATTTTGATTCCTTATTTGCTTATTTTTAAATAATAAGCTCCCCTGTTAGTGTTTGGATAAGCCCATTTTATGTTGCTTATTTGCTATTTGTGACAGAGCAGCTCCAATTTTCCAAGCTTATTTGCTTATAAGCAATAAGCTTGGAAAATAAGCCCCCCAAACACCACCATAATACTGTATTGGATAATAGGGTACCTGATAATGAAAGAGAAGAGAGAGAGAGCAGAAGCAGATGATAGAGAGAGAATGAAGATGAAAGTAGACGTGGAAGGACGGAGACTGTTGTTAGTTAAGGCAGTTGAGAGAGCTGGATTCTGATACACTGCAAACTTCGTTCGTCCTCCTGCCTCCATTATTTCTGTTTAATTTGAGGTTTTGGTGTGTTAGGGTTTCTACTAATCGTCCGCCATTGATGAACCGTGAGATGAAACCTCCTAGTCCTAGGGTACTGCGACAAACCAAGTGAAGGGGTGTTCAAATGTTTTCAGCTTTTTTACTGCATCTTATGTAAAAGTTAAGTGGTTAAATTTGTTACTCAGCACATAATGTTTGATTTTACCATCTAAGGGGTTGCAGGGCTCAATTTGATCGCTTATCTTGGTAAGCTTTTCTATCAGTGTTTGGATAAGTCCATTTTATGTTGCTTATTTGCTTATTTGTGAGAGACTTCAAAATAAGCTTCAATTTTTTGACTTATTTGCTTATAAGCAATAAGCAATAAGTTCAAGAAATAAGCTCCTCCAAACACCACCTAACTTTTAAAATACTTATTTTTACCTTCAACTTTGAAATTTTGTGGAAATTTATCATTCAATTTTGTGACATTGTATTTTCCGTTAACAACTAACTATAATTTTTTTAAAAATAAATATAAACACTAATAGAATTTTATTAAGTAACGTAATTCATTTTTCTCGGGTTAATTTTCGAACGAAGTAGATGATGATTGATTAAAAAACATATAAGATTTCTTCAAACAAATTATGATATGTATCTAACAAGAAGATTTATCATATCAAGTTAACTGTAAACAGTTATAATGATTTATCAGAAAAAAATAAAATTCAAGTGTTACATGATATGTACTATGTAGTTCGATTTAGTATCATAGGAATACAAATATTTATGATTTGATTATAGGATATTCATTATAGTATCATTTGTCACGCTAGTGATTAACGTAATAATTTCAATGTGAGGTTAAGCTACATAGTGTATAACAAAATAGCGTATCAAGTGATAGATGAAGTACAAAATGAAAGTGAAGAAAATAACTTTAAGAAAAAAAACACACATAATAATTATAAATAAATTGACACTCAATACGTTATTTTACAAATGAAGAAAGAATCTCAATTTTTCATTAGCTAACCATGGTTATCAAATATGGTCACTTATATCTTTCTTGACCCTGTTTGTCTATGCATATTATAAACATACTTATTTTGGCAAATAATCATTGAAAATACTAATTTTTTAATTTTTGTTATAAAGTCAAACCTAAACCACCCATTTCATACGCTATACACATCCACACAAATATGTACACAAATTGTCATCCGTAGAATTGAACCCACAACCTCTAAGTTGATGAGTTTCTCACATACCACTAAATCATGAACTGTTGATGAATATTAAAAAATTGTAGAAGTAAGTACTACGTATTAAGTAATACTTCATCCGTCCTAAATTAATTATCACCCGAGAAAAAATACACAGTTTTAATAAAAACATAATCATTACTACGTTATGATTTTTTACTTTTTGCAGAATGATAGTTTTACCTATAACCAGTTAACTACTGCTTTATTTAAAGTATGTAATATAAATTTCAAATAAAGGTAATATGATAATCACAATCAAACTTCCCTATCTATTTCTGAAAGTGAACAATTAATTTGGAATATTCAAAAAATGAAACATGAACTATATTTTGAGACGGATGAAGTAGTAAAATATATGTTCGACAACTTACATTATTCCTACATGACATAACAAATCCACATCTCATGTTTGTCATTTACACTTCGAACTACACGTATAATATGTTAATAACTTGCTAAACTAGCATGTTAATTTAATTAAAAAAGCTAGACCAAAAAAATATGTAACATATATATTGAAATAGAAAAACATAGTTAGGCAAGTTTTCATGACAATATAAGATGGTACAACCGGTTGACGATGCAATTGACTGTACATGTCTCGTAGCAAAGAGTACAAGCTAACGAAAGTTGAATGGTGAAGCATTGTTTTTTGAGCATGGAACAGACAAATAATTATCCGATATGATATGTATAATATATTGTTCCTTATTTATTCTGGCTATTGTATTTTTGTATATATAACATCATTAGTTAGCCGTCCATCTACTAAGCTAATAATAGAACACACCTACTGTATATGATACACACACAAAGGTATGAAAAGTGGTTCTAAAATATCAAATAAAAGATGATATATTAAAGTGTATCTGGTTAATTACTAGTTTACTGTTCCATGAAAGTAACACTTGCATGACGTAGCACTATCAAGATAAATCTTTAACTATTGGGTTATAGGTTCGAGTATGGAGTTGAACATTATATATATTCGCGGGTAAATGTACAATTTCGTAGTGGTTACGTGTGAATAAAAATTATTTAAACAATCACCGTCTCCCGTTTTTGGGCATCTGTACATAAGTTTTACTATGTAGTTTAATTGTCATGATAGTTTTATAGCTAAAGGCTAGTATATTTTCATGAACAATATAATTTTTCCAACCTATCATGTGTGTGTGTGTCTATATATATATATATATATATATATATATATGGGAGTGAACAAGAGATAAATGCTTTTTCTGGGAGAAAGGAGAAGTGGTTATTATTCATCATGATGTATCTTACAATTATCATTCAAAACGTCAACAAAAAATTATTTTTACCAATAAATAGTAATCAAAATCGATGCTATAATGAATATATTAACGGATGAATTTCAGTTTTAAGTCGTAACATTAGTTGATGAATATTTATTTAATAAATTGTTAACATTCACCGTCATGAATGTTAACTAACATTCATTACGACGAATGTTAAAACATCACAATATCACATAATATTTGTAATTTTAATATTCATCACCATGAATGTGTCGCACCCCCAAATTATGATGCAGCGGAAGTCGGGTCGGGCGCGACTAATCAGAAATCATTACACAAAGTCACCACGAACGACCACTATATGCGTCGTTTTGAAAACAGTACAAAAGCATTATATTGATAAGCCAAATGTTTTACACCAATTTCTGAGTTCGCGAATAGTCCTAGAGATTCTAATACATAACTAATATTACAAAATAGTAATGCAAGGAAAATCTCCGATGTTTGTAAATCATGCGACTCGAGCTATTGTGTCCTGGAGTAATCCTACTCCTGTTGTGAACCTGAGAATACACACTAAAATGGTCAACAATAATGTTGGTGAGTTCATAGGTTTAGATATCAAAATATAAATGTGAACCACGAGATTTCCATGTTTGTTTGTATCGCAAAACTACGATAAATAAATGTATACTACTGTCATGAGCTCATAGTCCGAAGCTTAACCAATATGAGTTTGCCTCCTGCAGATGCCTAATCCAGAACATCCGTATGAACAAATATTAAAGCGCCCGTTTGACCAGTTAGAGCTACTAACCCGGACGGGGATGGTCAATCCCAAATAGATTTATTCATTAATACTCGCGCTAAGATCCATACTAACGAAACTATGATGTGTAGGGCTATGAGACTCACCTGAGTCTTGAACGCGAGCGTTTAAGTTAATAAACGTGTATCCAATATGTAACCTGCTGGCGCCCTAAACGCACAAGGTTATGAGTAAGTGAATGTCTCAAAAGATCATTCATGCTAGTTGTCCACTCAACTAGTTAAGTCCAAAGTTTGTTTATCGTTGGGTTTAGAAAACATGTACGACCCGTTGGTGAAGGTTTGTAATAATAATTCTTAAAGGTATTATTATTATGTTCCGTTTCGATGTATACTTGTAAAAGTACATATTGTGCGTATCCGAGTAAGTATCATAGTTATGTATTATCACGCGAATTAAATATTTTGTGAAAATATGTTTTCGGATCCATCTGTGTTGCGAACTGAGTTGTTGCGAACCGAACTGAGATGCTGCGAACCGAGATTCACAGATTGAAGGTTTCACAGACTGAGGTCGCTGCGACACAAGGATGGTGTCGCTAAGCTCGCGAAGGTTCAGTCTGTGCGACACATACTCAAACTCGAAGGGTTTTGCGACACAAGATTTGTGTCGCTATTTTCACAAACCGAACGTTTACAGACTGAGATCGAGTGTTGCGTTTTATACTTTGTTATTGTATTTCCCTATCGTTCTTGTGTGTACTTAATTCGAGGCCAATCAAATGTTTTTTGAACGTAGCATACGAACTTATCATGGTGTAGCGAACTTGTTAATGTTGTTAGCTTTAAAGGTAGCGACACAAGGTTTGTGTCGCTAGTTAATATTGCTAGTGTAAGTGTTGCAACTCAAGGGTAGTGTCGCGGGTTTGTACTGTTCGTTGTGAATGTTGCGACACTCGGGTTGTGTCACATCGAGTTTCTACTGCTCACTTAGTTTCCACCGTTAATACTGTTGGTGTGTTTAACTCTGTTACTACTGTTTCTACTGCTAGCACGTTTTTCATGGTTTCTACTGTTAGTTTATCTTACTTTATTACCACTGCTAGTGCATTTACTAGTTTCTACTGCTAGTTCGTTTACCCGATTAATACTGCTAGTACACTTCCTAGTTTCCACCGCTAGTTCGTTTCTTAGTTACCACTGCTAGCTCGTTTCTTAGTTAATACTGCTAGCACGATTTACCTCAGTTTCTACTGGCAGTCGAGTTACTACTGCTTTCATTGTTACAACTGTCTATGTTACTACTGCTCGTTATTAGTTTCTACTGTTCGTTTCTGAAATTCGTTTTTGTTCGAGGGTTTCGATTAAATGAGTTTGCTTTGGACCCGAAACTATTACAAGACAGACGCCAATATTTTTGCACTCGTAAAAAGTAAGTTTTCATATATTTTGGTAATCCCGAAGGTGTTCGATTTTTGGAACAGAAATGCAAACGATTTTGTGGTAGATTACTTTTATAATGTTCGTTTTAGAGTAACTTCAAGTAGGTTTTCAGTTTAGATTTTGTGAGTGAACTTACTAGCATGTTAGATCAATACAAATCTTGCGAATAACAAAGTAAGTTGAGAAAAGTGTGCCCTTACCCGAAAGATATGTGACGAACAAGGTGTGAAGGAAAATGGTGAAGCTTGACTCCTTGTTCCCAGTTAGCTTTCTTGTGATTTTTGGTGAGAGTTGAGAGTGGAAGTGAAAGTGGAAAGATTTCTGGTTGTGGCTGCCGTGAGGAGAGAAAAATGAGAGAAAATTTTGGGTAAAGTTCTGAAGATTTGACCAATGAAGGGTTGAGTTGTGTGTGTAAGTAACCAAAATGATGATATTCCATTGGGAAATGTGTGGGGCCGGCCTAGGAAGTCTTAGGCTTTGCAGTTTGGGCTCCCCCCGATTTCCCCACTTGCCCAACTCTTTTAATTAATTTGTTTGCTTTAAAAGTTGTTATATTAAGATTTGAGTTTCCTTTCTGTTGTCGGGCGCGATCCGTGTATTTGCGTTACGTACAACGCGTACAAGATATTATTATAATATAAGTTAAATAACGACCAATTAATATAGTTACATTTTTTTTTAAGAAAAGTTTTTCACCAACGTCCGCATTTACCGTGTCGGAATCTATCCGATTGAAATTGCGTAATTAAAATTTAATTACGTACGCGCGTATGTATTTATGAAAAATATACCGTATGCTACTGTACTTAGTACTATAGTAAACTAAATACAAGTAGTAATGACCAAATTTAGGTACAAAATGCGGCCTAATTTCTCGGGTGTCACAGAATGTTTACTAACATTCACCGCGATGAATATTAACGATTTTGGGTATAATATTAATCAATCGGTGTTGTAACCTGCATAAATAATTTATCAACAAAGCTTAACATTCATAGCATCAATTCTGATTAACATTTTCTAAATTTCACTTCGTTTTTTGTGAGATTTGTATGACGAATGTAAGATGTTTCATGATGAATAATAACCACTTCCCCTTAAAAAAAGCACTTACCCCTGGATTATCCTAATATATATCTATATATATACTAAAAGAGTATAAAAGAAAGCTCCAGAATTTGCCACGTAAGCATGAATGCCACGTGTCAATCTCTTAACTTCAGTTAACAAATTATTTAATTAATATTATATTATTATTTTATAATAACTAATAAATAATAAATATAAATGCTACATATGTTATAATAATATGGAAAGAGTAGTCACATACGAAAACAAAGTTCTATAAATTATTTAATTAATAATATTTAATAAAATATGTACTACAATTATCATTTAATCACGTAATATCTAAAATAATTCTAATAAATTACCATGCATTGCACGGGTTTTCCACTAGTATATATATATATATATATATATATATATATATATATGTATATATATGCTACATATTTGTGATATGCTACAATATGGTACATAGTGATATTAAAACTTATAATAGTAACATAAGAATAGTTGACATTGTTTAAGGGTGTAAGGACCACAAGTCAAAATCAAACAAATGGGTTGACTAAACATGACGAGTTGCGTTGCTCGGTAATGGAAACTCCTGGATTCCAACTTTTGTGAGTGATTAGTTAAATATGATAATCTTTATTGACTAATCGATAGATGGTGTTTAGCTTTGATAACAATTATTTTTGGAATTTTTGGACATGTTTTTTTAAAGTTAAGAATTTTAACGGCTAGTAACTCTCTGTCGTATTTTCTAATAACTTGGTTGATAGTAGTATTGTTATAATTGTGATGTATATAAGTCATTGTAGTCTACGTTAGAGGTTGTTTACAACAATTCATCCTTTGGAACTTAGTTTTGATCACACGTTCTTGAATGTGATTGTTCTAAAGTTCCCATTATTTTAACTTTTGTCATCATTTTGAAAATTTGAGTTGCTAGATAGAATTTGTTGCCTTCATATTTTTATTTATATTTATACGAACTAAATTTACTACTCCTTATACACAATAAGTAAGCCATCTCCGTTTGTTTGGTGGTGCCCTTAACATGTGCACTATAATTTACTTGAACTAGTTGAAATGCATTTCAAAACGAATTGAGAGAATTTAAGGTCGCTCTCATTAAAATTTACTATTTTTTCAAAGGTTTTTCCAAATTTTCGTGTAATCTTTTGTTATTGTTGGAGATACTCTTCAAGTGCCAAAAAAATTAATAATAAGTAAATTGTATACAAACATGTACATATTAAATTTAATCAATCATGTCATTTATTTACATATACGAAAGAATAAATCGTTTCTACGTGAAAAGAATACTTATAAAATGAAGTTAATTCTTGTCATCAAACCTCTAAACTTAAAAATTTAAAGATTTGTAATTATATAATAAAGAATGAAGCTCAGATAATTTAAGGAAGAAGTTACTAAGATCCAACCTAGAAATTAAGGAAAAACGGAATTTTATAAATAACACCCATTTTAGGGAACACGAATTACCAAAAAATAAATGAGAATACAATATAAACTAAAATAGAAGGACATGAACCGATATTAATGGAACTTGACAAGGATAAGACCGTAATTAACCAATTCATCAAACCTAAAGCAAGAAAAGAGGCTGAGGCCGAGGCTAGGGCATCATAAAATGGAATCCTCGGCTGATACCTTTTACAACCGTTAGATCCTTTAATCCAACGGTTCTTAAAAAACCCTAATCTCATACCTTCCTTTACTTCACTTATAAAACCTCTCTTTGCACCTCACTTTTCCCATTCTTCATTTTCCTCCATCTAATCTTGAAAGCTCGTCTGCAAATACTTCGTTAAGGTCAGTCCGATTCTTCAGATATTCGTTAGTAATTCTATTCAAATAATCTGTATGTATCTATGTTCGTATGGATCTGTTTGTGTTTTAGCTATCTGTGCATGTTTCGTTGTTATGATTCTGTTTATGGTTTTAATAATCGTTTAAATTGATTGATCGTTATGCATCTAACATCGATTAGGTTTTTACTCGAGTTATTAACTGCGAGTGTTATTTATATGATTAAACCGCTTCGAGATTGTAATTAATTATCAATTTAGTGGCTTACTAATGGATTTTGCTATATTATTATGATTGTATGTATTATGATGCTTTGTAAAGGTATTACTTCAGATCTATTATTTTGAAAGTTTAATAATTATGTTTTTCAAATAACATGAGCTCAATATCGATTTATGTTATCCTCCGGAGTGTTTTAATTGAAAACACTGATTTCAGCATGCTACATACATACAGTTTTTTTTGGGATAACAAGATTAACTGATTATTGATGGATCTTAAATATTGATTTGAGCACCATACATGTTTACATCTTTGAAGTATAATATTAGCTCAAATATTGATAGTCTTTTAGCTCAATAAATGTTAATTTGAGCATGCTAGCTATTAACAGTTTTGATGAAGTATTTATAGACATATAGTGATAGTTAATTTTTTTTACTGGTATTTGGTTTTTAAATGTGTACTGTGTGCTCTTTTTTGATCACCGTATGCTCCATTTAAAGCTAATTTTTAGTTAAATTGTTGTGATGCTATTGTTTTCAAACATTTCACCCTTTTAACAATACTGCATATTCTTAAACTGATCAAAATTGTCTGTGTTATTTTATCGCACCAATGTGTTTGCCCTGCTGCAGTACTAAATTTGTGTTTGTTGAGTCATGTTCTATGTTCAGTTACAAGCCATAATCTAACTGCTAATTTGATTGTTCAGGATGGGTAAGGAAAAGATTCATATCAGTATTGTCGTCATTGGACATGTCGACTCTGGCAAGTCTACAACCACTGGTCACTTGATCTACAAGCTTGGAGGTATTGACAAGCGTGTGATCGAAAGATTCGAGAAGGAAGCTGCTGAGATGAACAAAAGATCTTTCAAATACGCATGGGTGCTTGACAAACTTAAGGCTGAGCGTGAACGTGGTATTACCATTGATATTGCATTGTGGAAGTTTGAGACCACCAAGTACTACTGCACAGTCATTGATGCCCCCGGACATCGTGATTTCATTAAGAACATGATTACTGGTACTTCCCAGGCTGATTGTGCTGTTCTCATTATTGATTCCACCACTGGAGGTTTCGAAGCTGGTATTTCCAAGGATGGTCAGACCCGTGAGCATGCTCTTCTTGCTTTCACCCTTGGTGTCAAGCAAATGATCTGTTGTTGCAACAAGGTGATGAGAATTTTAATTGTTCTGCTTGACATTAATGTTGTTTTGAGATTTTGTGTAACTATTGCTAACTGTTGTGCTACTATAATATTTTGCAGATGGATGCCACCACACCAAAATACTCCAAGTCTAGGTACGAGGAAATTGTCAAGGAAGTTTCTTCCTACTTGAAGAAGGTTGGTTACAACCCAGACAAAATCCCATTCGTGCCTATCTCTGGATTTGAGGGAGACAACATGATTGAGAGGTCCACCAACCTTGACTGGTACAAGGGTCCTACCCTTCTTGAAGCTCTTGATGCTATCAATGAGCCCAAGAGACCATCAGACAAGCCACTCCGTCTACCACTTCAGGATGTTTACAAGATCGGTGGTATTGGAACTGTGCCAGTGGGACGTGTTGAGACTGGTATCATCAAGCCTGGTATGGTTGTCACTTTTGGACCAACAGGGTTGACTACTGAAGTCAAGTCCGTTGAGATGCATCATGAAGCTCTTACAGAGGCTCTCCCTGGTGACAATGTTGGGTTCAACGTCAAGAACGTTGCTGTCAAGGATATCAAGCGTGGTTACGTCGCATCTAACTCCAAGGATGACCCTGCCAAGGGTGCTGCCAGTTTCACCTCGCAGGTCATCATCATGAACCACCCTGGTCAAATCGGAAATGGTTATGCCCCAGTTCTTGATTGCCACACCTCCCACATTGCTGTTAAGTTCTCTGAGATCTTGACCAAGATCGACAGACGATCAGGAAAGGAAATTGAGAAGGAGCCCAAGTTCTTGAAGAACGGAGATGCTGGTATGGTTAAGATGCTTCCCACCAAGCCCATGGTTGTGGAAACTTTCGCAGAGTACCCACCTCTTGGTAGGTTTGCTGTGAGAGACATGCGTCAGACTGTTGCTGTTGGTGTCATCAAGAGTGTTGACAAGAAGGACCCAACTGGAGCCAAGGTGACCAAGGCAGCAGCCAAGAAGGGAGCCAAGTGATAGGTGTTTGTGTTTTGGTTATCAAGTCTTTAATTTTCTGTTATTTCATTTACTAGTTTTGGACTTATATTTTGTTGATGAGTTTTGGTTGGTATCAATCCTTGAGGCTTTCATTATTATGAAAGTTTTGTGGGTTGCAGACTTTTGTTGTGGGTTAAATTTATAGTGGTCTACTGCAATGAGTTTGTAGTTTGATGGTTAAAAACATTTGAATCTGTTATCCAACTTTTTTTAATCGTTTCCTGAATGTTTTTTTTTCTTCGTTATAATGCTTGGGACTGGTGTTTCCAGATTAGCCACCGCAAGTCTGCTAAGGGCTTTTTAACACCTGATCTCTAGCAACGTTCATTGCAAAGCTTTGTTGCTTTAAACTTTAGAGCTATCAAGTATAGCCTTTGTGATATTATGGCAACAAATTACACACTGTAGTTGTTTTCTTTAAAATGCTATCTTCGTTACATTTTGTTAGTAACACGTAAACATTTTTTGTGCCACGTTGTAAAACATACATATAAGTAAAAGTAATTTCCCATTTAAAACACTTTCTTGCTAAAGCAAACTATCAAAATGAACAATTCGTAAAACCAGTTTTCAAATTACTATTTTAAGGTATTAAAGACGTTTTAAAAATTTCACTTCACAGAACTATAAAAGAATCCATTTGAATTTTCTAGCACCTCCTTGCATAATTGTATTTTAAAGCAATCCAAGTGTAAAATTTATAATGATAACCCGTATACGAGTACAATTCAAGAAACTCTTTACAAATGTCAAGAATTCTCCCAAAAGAAGGTTCATCGATGCACTGAGCTTAAAGTTTGTGAAACGTACATCTACTAATGTTGTAAATGAAGTTTTTGTTTTCCTATTTGTGCGTAGTGCGTCTTCTTTGATGAGTGATGATGACTACTGAAGTCATCAGGGTTTAACTACCAAAACCATTAAGTGTGTTTACACATGGCTGATTATGACCAACTTACGATCAAAGAAACTATTACAATTATTGTAGCAAGAAGATTAAGATTATACTTTACTGGGATGATCAACAAAATATTATTATTATTATTATTATTAATTATTAATAAAGATTAACCTATATTATTAACAGTAAAATCCTGTTATCAACAAACGAGCATCAGCAAAGCGAGCCGCAAATCACTGTACAATCTACTGTTCTGTTCTTCATATTCAATCCATCTTTTAGCAAAATCATCACTATATCACTTCACTATTATAATTATAAGTTATAAATTATAGATACAAAATGAATATCGCATTGAAATCCATTCGGTTTACGAAACCAATCTGCTGTATCTATATCAAACTTCCGGTAAACCCTAATTTTAAACACACATCAATTGCCCTGTTTTCATCCTACAAAAACAGATTCCACAAAACAAACACATCATCATCAAAACAAACCCTAAATCAGTTCCAATTTCACCAAGCAATTTCACAACTTTTACCTAGGTTTACACCTCCAGACCTACACAATTTAATCAATCAACAACAAAATCCGTTACTTTGTTTACAGTTATTCAATTGGGCATCTCAAAAATCTAGATTTACACATGATGTATCTACATTTCATATCACAATAAAAAAACTAGGTGCTGCAAAAATGTACGATGAAATGGACAGTGTTGTCGATAAGGTATTATCGATTCCGAATTTCGGTTCCGAAGTTATGTTTAATACGATTATATATTTCTTTACTGAAGGTAGGAAGTTGAGTAAAGCTGTAAATGTGTATAAACATATGAGAAGTGTTAAGGATTTGGATTGTAAGCCGAGTATTAGAACGTATAATTTATTATTCACTGCGTTTTTGAGTAGGAGAAGTAATACTTATATAAACTATGTGTATATGGATACAATGGGGATGTTGTTTAAACAAATGGTGGATGATGGTATTGAGCCTGATATATTTGCTTTGAATTGTATGATTAAAGGTTATGTGATTTCGCTTCATGTTAACGATGCATTAAGGTTGTATCATCAAATGGGTGTGGTTTATGATTGTCGTCCCAATTCGTTTACTTTTGATTATTTGATTCATGGATTGTGTTCGCAAGGGAGGACGTGTAATGCTAGAAAGATTTGTGATGAAATGAAGGGTAAAGGTTTTGTTCCGAGTAGTAAGTCTTATAATTCGCTGGTGAGTTCGTTTGTGCTTGAGGGTGAGGTTGAAGAAGGTGTGAGGTATTTGTGGGAGATGGTTGATAACGGGAGGTCGGGTGATTATATTATGTATTGGACTTTGGTTGATGAGTTATGTAAACGACAGAGGTGTGGGGATGCTGTGAGTTTGCTTAAGGAATTGTTAGAGAAAAGAGTGGTGGATCGAGATACGTACAGGAAGCTTTTACATGAACTTGAAGTTAATCATGGAAATTTGTATGAATGAAATGGGCCATCAAGGTATGTTTTATTGAGTAGTTTCATGAATATCTTGTATTATGCAGGGATGAAAAATAGTAATATTTTCTTTTTTAAGCCTCTACGTATAACTTGCATAAAATTTAGTTATAGTCGTATCTGGACATGGTAATTAGACTTTAAGAAACTATAGGTGGAAGCTTTAAATATTGTTTACTTGAAGTATATGCAACATAAACTTGTGTGGATAATATAATGTGACTAAATTCGGGTTATATGGTACTTGTAGCAAATTGGTTCCAAGTAAAACATCATGTTCCATAAAGTAGACTGGTTCTAACTGTATGTTATTTTATTGATGCAGTTGATTCGCATCAAAATGGATGATTAATTTTGTTGATTCAGGAGCAGAGAGGCTTGATCAACCTCCCTCGAGAAGAAAGTGCCCCTGAGTTAAGATGAAGCTGGAACCTTGTCATGACTTGCAAGGTACCTTGATGCTTTTATCTAATTATTTCTCTTATTTGGTAGAAAGAGTAATTTCCTACCTGTCCAAAAGAAAAAGAAAAAGCCTTGTTATCCACGGATATTCTTTCTGCACTTGGTTTCGTTATGTATTATTTTTGCCGCACATGTTTTTAGGCATAGAACCTTGTAACATTTGATCTTTGATGATGTCATTTTGTTTTTATGTACATCTCAGAGGGTCTTTTAATACAAGATCCTTGCATTCGCAGTTATATATATAAAAGCCAGTTTTGAAATATGCATACTTGATAAAACATGTAATTTTTCTCTTTAGGTTCATTTACTATTTTTTGCCTTTTTCTTAAAGCATAGATGAAATAGTTCGTTCTTTATTCTCCCAAACAAACTGAGAGTTTATCCAGGAAAACATTGTTCTCCCTTTTTTTTGGTAGATTCTGACTAGCATTTCTATATCTTTCTATCAGGATGGAGATATTGAGCACTCTGGCATTTTCTTAAAGTAACCAACCGAAGTAGTGATTTTTGGCAAAGCCAGTTCAGTTTGGCAATTTCAGCTGATTTTCACCCCTTCATTAACGTAATATGTGTAAGTTATGTTCAATCAGAAATTTGATTAATAACTTTTGTTTAGAGAAATAAAGTCATCCGAGTTTGGACATTTGAGCCATCGACTGTGAGTTTCTCGAGAAAGGTCATAAGCAAAGACATGAATTTGAATCCCGTGTCTTCTAAGTGTTCAACCAAGCCAAATTGCTTATGCCTTGCTGGTTTGATCAGTTCGGCTGAACCCTGCATACACCTAGGTAGGTTCTGCTGAAAGAGGCATGATAAGTTGGGTTATCAAGATCTTGTAGTGTTGACTAACACCTGACTGGACAAACGCCAGTGACAAAATCAAGTGACTTTGTTCTGTGGTTATAGATTATAGATTACTCAAGATGCAACAACCCAAGGATTGGAAACTTTGCCTATACAAGACCTTTATTTTATGGATTCTAATCTTCATGATGTTCGAAGTTTCGGTTGCTAATTATTTTATTTGGTTAAATCTGGCAACTTCAGTTGCAATTAACCAGCAAGCTTTAGATCCTTAAGTGTAAAAAAGTTTTCAATCTGCTTTGGTTACTGCTACTAAGACGAGTTTGTAGCTTGTGAATAGACACTTGAGTTATCAATTTTGTAGTTCATTTTATGCCATATAACACCAGATAAATGAATAATTACATCGTCTTTCAGTTTCTATGGGCAATTGCACACCCCATTAGAAAAACTATGCGGAAAGCAGTTACCAAGATAATGTATACACATCAACAATAAAAAAAGGTAAACAAAAGACAATCTAACTCGCTTAATAGAAGAATGCAGCGGAATCACAAAACCATGCTTGCAAGGTCTACATTGACTGTTGAAATAAAGAAAATGCGTAAAAAGTTCATCATTACAGAGCATTTTTTTGATGTCATACACTCCCTAGAAAGTGGGGCTATCTAGCATACTGAAGGATTGTCTATCAATGTATAGCATTAGCTGGGTTATTGCTGATGTGGTTGTACAAATATCAAGTAATGTCACCCAAAGTGTGTCTTGCTCGGATAATTTCCAAACCAAAAATCCTGTTTCAAATATAGTACTTAAAGAGGTCAGTCACGGTTATAAGAGTAAAGTGAACACATTTAAACAATTAAAATGCAACATTTTACAGCAATATAATAGGTATACACTTGGGCATTATTTCAAGGCTAACTGGTCAAATGTGGTAAATTTTTAGAACTTAAAGAAAAGGGAATCGAGCGGCTTAAAAGAGTTTATAACCTAACATAACGCATAAATGTTAGGCCAACCCAACCCGAGCCACCTGCTTTGCCACCAATGAAAGGGATCTCAAAATACCTAAAAGGTAGATCATAAATCTTTATCATCCTCTAGCTGTGCACTCGCTGCCACTGCTGCCTTTTCTGTTTCTTCCAAAACAAATGTTCTCATCGACTCAACATCCTTTGTACCTAAAAGTTGGCCAACAGATATACAGTCAACTTTCTGATAATGAAGTCAAAGGCTCAAAGCACAAACAGATACACTGAAGACCAAAATGCTAAAAGTCAGAAAGCATGTACATGTGATCAGGAAGATATAATTGTGAAAACTGGACACTAGAGAACCTGTGTTTTTTCTCAATGCCGTCCTTATTGAATATAAAGGCACATAATTTCAAAACATTAAACAACGGGACAACATGGCTGTGGCAACCATGATCTTCATTCAATGAAGATGCAGAAACTATAACGACACAAAACCAATTTTTTGATGCACATATAAATGTACCAGAACCTTCTTTTCCCAATTATTTTTACTTAGGAGTGCTATATGATCCATTTCTATGCAAGTTAGGAACGTCTCATCAAAAGCAAAGTCTCCTTGCAAAGATTATAAGTGCTATGATAGACTGATTGGTTGATCTAACTTAGAAAGATCGTTACAGAGTCAAATTCACTCGAGATAAGTGGCTATAACTACTAAGATTGGTTGCTTTATTTCCAAGTCCCCGGTCGTCATTTTATTGTGCCGATGAACATCTGTTTTCTTTTACATAACAAACCCATAAGTTTGATGCCTGATACAGAATCATGACGTTCATTATATGAGGTTATAGCAAGTGACACACGACTGACGTCTAAATGTAGCAAAAAAGAAATTCTATATTAGCATTTGGCAAAGACTAAAGTAAAACCATACCTCGATATCTTGCTACTTCTTCACCATTATAGAAAACCTTGAACGTGGGATACGATCCAATCTTAACTTTTGAACACAGAGGTTTATTAGTACCACAATCCACTTCACCAACCTCTATCTCATCCTCCCCTTCCATCGTCTTCCCAAGATCCTCCCATAACGAACCCAACTTCTTACTGAAGAATCAATATACCAAATCACAAAAAACACGTATCACAAAACTCATCACCAAACTTATTCATCAAACACACTGACGAAATATATATACAATAATAATAATAAGAACAACTACTTACCAATGCTTACACCACGGAACACAAAACTTTACAAACCAAGCAGTATCTTTCTCATTCACCTATAAACATCAGCTTATCATCCATAACATTTATGCATCAAAGTAAAGGAGTTCTTGCTTTCATATTATAGAAAACTCCAAAAAAATTTACTCCTTACTCAAGTTAACGAAACACCCACAAACTATTACTCGTTCCATTGTCAAAACTGAGAGATATTATAGGTAAATCGAACTATTATCTAACATCATCATTAGCTTAAAATACCACAAATAAATGCTAAAGTTGTACAAATATAAATTAATACTTGCACCTAAAATTAACACAATACTATATCTAATTATCTATTCATATTAATAAATACCTCTTCGTTAACTCTATCAGAACGAGAATGATGTATAAACCCTAGCTGATGTAAAATTACAAATAGCTGGAGATCTTGAGACGAAGTAGAATTAACATTCAAAATAACGATATGAAATTGAAATTGAAATTGTTGAGATTATAGATTACCTTATCGGAGAAGGTACTTTCAGTTAGGGTTATGACTTCAGCTTTTGAATCGTGTACTAAAGTTGAGAGTAATATTGATGAAATTAAGAATATATAAATTATTAGCGATCGATGATGATCGCCTTTCATTGTGTTGCAGATACGATTGGAATTGCAGATCGAATTCGATGTTCGTATCGGAAGATTTTGCAAACAGAAATCGGTTATAGATCAACTAGTTTTTAAATGGTAATGGTAATGTGATATAATATATATACCACAATCGTAAACATAAATATATTGAAAATTGATAAATATAAAAAATAACGATTTTACGAATACATAATGTAAAAATGTTATTTTTTTTTTACAACACCTACCTAACTTATATGTTGTTAGTATAAAATACGGGTTAACTTGTATACATGTAAATATTAAAGGTTTAAAATGCATAATAAGTCAACCATGATTGATCAACATCATATAATTAATGTGGTATTGACTATACATATGTCTCTATACAGAATATTATTGTGTAAATTGATGTAGTATACGTACTTGAGTAACAATTGAAATAATATTTTCTTTTTAAATAGCTGAATGGTGTAATTTGTAAAAAATTATCATTCATTAGGATGGTTGTTGATATTATTAAAAGTCGGAGATGATTTCTAAGAAAGTGTCACCACATGAATGCTTTTTGTAATTTATTCTTTTCGAAATTAACATATATACGTCTGCAAAGAAAATAAACAAATAAAATTAATTAAAAAAACTTAAAATCAACATATTCGTGATTAACAACATTGAGACTAATCTTAAATGTTTTGACTTGCATATTTTTACCTGATAATGCTCATAAATACGAATCAAAGCATAAATATATACTCATTTTTTACATTAATATTTACAATTATATTATTACTAATATTAATAATAATAATGAAGAATCCTATTAGAACTTTAATTAAATAGGCACAATAATAAAATATAGTACAAAACTTTTTGAAAGATAAATTAATTAATTAATTATAATAAAGTGTCATGTGAAAAATTGAGTTTAAAAGTATGGATCTCTGTAACTTTTCATTTTAGATATGTAATGTGTCGCACTTTTGAGTTTTTTCAATACGATTTGTAGAATTTTTAAGAGGTAATTTTAATGTGAGAATTGTTAGCTAATAATTTGATGGATTCAAAAGTATTTTCAATATCAATGACATGTAGAATTTTTTTGGAAAGTTAAGACAATGACACATAGGATTTTCGCTTATTTGTCAACAAAATATGGGTGACACATAGAAAATAAATTATCCTCAATTAGTTATATAGATAGATAGATAGGAGTATAATAAAATGCTTCAGAATTTGTCACGTACACACGCATAATACGTGTCAACATATTAATTTCAGTTAACAAATTATTTAATCAATATTATATTATTATTTTTTAATAATTAATAATTAATAAATATAAATACTAATATGGAAAGAAGGAGTTCTATGTGAAAACAAACTCTTACAAATTATTTAATTAATATTATTATTTTATTATTAATAATAACTAATTAGAAAATAAACTATCATTAAACAATTTGACATATATTTAGTTACGATCTTATATTTAGTGTAATAATATGGACTTTGTATAAAATATTTAGCATATTACGATGAACATCTCACACTGTTTTTATACTACGTACTAAACACAATTATATTTAGCAAATCGCTTAATAATTAATTGATTTGATTAAATTAATAGGAATAAAAATTGTATGCTTTAAATTGCCGTGTATCGCACGAGCTTAAAACTGGTATATATATATCATCAATTTCGTTTTTTAAGTTATTTATTTGAATGTAATTACTTTTTAAATGATAGATTTATGATTTATAATATCATTATCTATTAATTTTAGTCAATTTTAATCCAAACAAATAATTTTATAATAAATAGAATATTTGATAATATCATCGATCGCTTTCTATATTAATTTTAATATTGCGTATAAAAGGGAAGCTAATGTGAGTATGTAACCCTGTAAATTATAAACTTGTTTATAACAAAAACTAAATATATATATTAAATAATTAAATAGTGGATTATGTGTCATTAAAAAATTCCTACGTGCATAATAGGATAACAAGAGTTGATATATGTTTGAGTCTTAGATCACTTGTAATCCGGCGTTATAAGCCAACATGTTGGATTCACGATGCCACCACGCTCGTATCGAGCTGCACGGTTGGGCAGCTTCGAGGAGTAAACGTGGGGCCTACACACAAATTTTTTTTCTTTTCGGTATAACGACTATATTTTACGAACTTTGTTAATAACAACGGTATTATAATCATAAAAAAAGAAGAAGTGAGCGTTGGCAAACGGGCTATAACTAAAAAAAAGATATTAATTAATTAAAACCTTTTTTACACCTACAAAATCAGTACAAATACTACATTTAACATTTACACATTTTCATACAACAACTGCATCAATTATATACATTCATATTCTCAAGAAATGTGTGTTTTGTTTCAATATTTAATTGTTTTTAGTTAATTAATAATATATATTTATTTTAATTATTAGAATAAAGAGAAAAAGAAATTAAATTGTGAAGTTAAAGGTGTAGCCTACACTCCATAACAACATGCGTGGTGAAAAATACGATTATGATGTTATAGGTGATGTGGGTAACATGTCAATTTTGATGTTATGGTTATAAGTGGTCTTAGTGTCAAAATTTGAGCTGTCATTATTATTTTCATGTTTGCTTATTTAATATTTTAATTTTAATTAACTTTTTAGATAATTTTTATCGATAATATTTGTTCAAATTTCTAAGTGACACTAATACACTATAAATAAGTTATGGCACTATTTAAAAACATTAGCATAATGGCATAATTAGGTCAATAACTTGCTACGTATTTGTTTTCTTTGCATTGAAAAATAATAATTGTTATTACCTTTTCTTTATAAATTTTGTAATTTCATGTAACCCAAAATCAGTAAACATTATACAAAAGAGAAACGGTACATTTTAAAAAGTTATGAATTATATGGATTCAAGTTCAAATCCAAGTCACAGAATCAACGAATTTAAACTGTTGAAGTCAAGGATTCAACTGTTTGGAAAGTTAAATTTCAAGTCAAGTCCTCCAATTGTATTTTAACCATAAATCTCACGTGCTTCAATTTTCACCATAAAAAAGAAGAATATAAATGTATCAGATACAATGCTTTGGAGTCATCAATGGCATATAGCACATTTCAACGTTTTTATTGTGTTTCAAACGTGTGTTTATTCAGTAGCGGATCATTTTAATTTAACAGGACTAGACAAGTTATAAGTCAAACGATTAAAGAGGTAAAAGTGGAAATTTTATACGAAATACGGGTATATAGTTTATTTATTTAATTGAGTATATATGATGAGATCAAGATGAACGGCAACAGCACTCTATAATGCTTAAGTTTTGTTCCGAAAAGTTTATTTGTCAACTACTCTGTAGTATATCCATGACAGTAACCACAAGCTTGCCTCGCCGATCAATGCTCAAGTGATCGGGTCACACGACTAGGCTTGACCGAGGCTAAGACCTTTTCCACAAGATCAAAAGATAATAAAAAAATCCAACACAAATAACACATGACAGACACTACAACCAACCTTATGCAGAAAAAGCTAATAGAAACCATTATACCTCAAGGTTAGATAACAGGCAGGTAAACTTCCTACTAACATACCAGTAATTCCTAAAATAGACATTTCACCTCAAAGTATCAAAGTTTCAGAAAAGAAACACAAACCAACCAATTTTCGCTAACCCCGAAACCATACTTTGTACATAACATTGATCGTGAAAAAGAAAATCTGAAAGTAAAAGCAAAGAGGCAATCGAAAGGTAGATTTACCTTTCTGTCCTCTTAAAACAAGAGCCAAGAATGATTTGCCGGCCAGCTTCAGTGTCACTTCATGGCAACAGCCCTCTGTGAAGCCTGGTTAGATGACATGTTTATCCACTGCTGGCCTAAAGAACCTCCTCCATCACTTCTATCCAAATGATACCCTGATGATGCCCTGTAATTATCTCCATTCTCCAGATATGTGCGACCATTCACAGAATTTACCAATCCGCCACCTTCTTGTTTCCAAACTTTCAGCAGATTCTGAGCGCACACGCTTAACACCTATTGAATTCACAGACTGGGATGATGTGTTCTTATCTTCATCTCCACGCTTCACAGAATCAACTTCAGTCTTCTTTGCAAAACGACCACCGGATCCCCTCACCCTTCTCATTGCATGTTGATGCCGAGATTCATGGAGATAAGGCTGTAAATTTCCAAAAACAAAACAAGTTATTCACCAACGATCTAGAGCCAAATTACACACTACGATAAACATGAAAATTAGAATTTAACAGACCTTTCTATCTTTTATCAGCTTCTTTTCAAGTTCAGCTTTTGCACGACATTGTCTTCGCCGTAATATGGCATGGTATTGTTTGGCATTCACATAAACAGGTTCTTGTGCCATTTCAAGGGGTAAAGGCATCCTCGGTTGGTGCATATCAAGAAACTGGGGGTGAACCTAATAAAAACACAACCATAACTTGGTCAAACCACTTATATATATAGAATGCGATAATTATCCCATCACCAATAAAAAATATTACTCCATCCATATGTTGACCTTAGATGCATACATATATATATATATGCATATACACATATATATGGTGACGTCTAAAGATGAGTTGATTTGAATTTAAGATATTTGAAATCACATATCATACCAGAGGCTGACCATAAGCCGCCATCATTCCACCATAATATGGCTCGCAATATGGATTTGGAGCACAGGCCTGCAAGATTAACACAACAACCGGGAACTTTGAAGATAACCACGAATCTGAACAAAATCTAGCAACATACAAACATCAGCTGGAAGATGCTTACAATTGAGTGGCCCACAAGTTCGAGTTGTGGGACCTGCCCAAGGGTTTCTCCATTACTTGGAAGCATGGTTGGTTCTCCCTGCTGATAACTTTTATGCTCTTGTCCATAGCTATCTGACCTCAAGAAAAGGAATCCAACGTCAGTATTATCGACAACACAAGACCCTAAGTAAACTCAAACAGTATGATGACAGAGGACTTGCTAAACACAAATACAGCAATAAACGACCAGTGCCCACTTCTATGGACATCTCTCGCATACAAGAGCAAAGATGGCTTCTGTGTAGCAAGTAGCACTACAGTCATATTTCATCTAAGTGGACTTAAAAATACATTATAACTGAAAATATAGATATTGGGAGATAACAAGATTTACAAAAATCAATACCATAAATAGCTCCAAATGAAATAGTTTATCTGTCGATACAAATAAAAAATATACCCATTACTAAGCAGTTGGCACACACTCTCCAGTTTCAATTTTGATCTCAACAATGATGATTAGTTTACAAAGTGAGAGTCAGATCTAAAGTGATGTTCTCAAATGTAACTAATGAGCAAACCAAATTCAGTCCAGTCGATAGTTTAAAAAGGCTATTTCAAGAGACAGAAAATGATCACAAAGTTAAAACATACTGTCAGCAAAAGTGTCCAGAAAATTATAAGTTTGCCACATTATATCAAGTTCTGCATGAACTACAATCACAATTATCTAGTTTTTGGCTTCATGATATTACTAGAGCCACTGTATGTCCACATTTAAACGAAATCATCCCTATGTTCAACATAAATTCATAATAGTTAAATTACCCACCAGGTCCTTCCTAGGTTTGCTCCCTGCTACCTAGAAAACATTTCACTCACCAATGGAGCTGATGGTTCTAGATGATGCCTATAATACTATTACTTCTATTAATTTTATATTTGTTATTTGTTGATCGAAAGTTGGGCCCAAACCATCGGATTAGGTAAACTCAAACCTTGACCTCATGCTAGATATGTAAGAAGTCTATTGTCACCTGAATAGCTGGTTTTAAATTTATCTACAAAAAGAAATGCAAGTTTAAATTCTGATTTCTGATAATCAAATATATGTAAGAGAGCAAGACAGCCCAATATTTGAGTATCATGAAAGACTAACATAATATATTGAAAAAAACATAAAAAGAAGTGTACATTATATAATATATACTTAAGATTTCATATCATTGGAGTACTATCTATGTCCTAGTTAAAATATCGTATTGTGAAAAGATGGTTTTTTGGTGTCACTAACAAAAATGAAGCCAAGACCTGCCAATATATAAACATGCATTTCTCGGTAAAACTAAAAAAATACTATCAAGGAGAGGCCAGTCAACATAATTTTAACAAATTGACATATCTGTACAAACCAAAAACATTGTGAACGTGTCTAATAAAGAAGAAGCATTTGTATCATTCTTTCCATACTCGAAATCAATACTGAAATCTTCATACAGTCCTACCATACAATTAAAAGTCAAAACCAAGAGTACACCCACATTTAGAATCCAATTTAAGGGACTTTAAATATTAGCATAGCAAAGTTGGAATCACCTGATGGAAAAGATTGAGCATTTTGCGTATCTTTGCTAACATCATCCTCTTCCTCACTCAAAACTTCATCAGACTCCGATTCCCTGTCTACTGATTGCTCAGGTGATGATGAATCGGATGAATTTGCCCGCATGGCAGCTGAGGACATGAAGCTTATGAAATGCGGTTTCAACAATGTCTACCTGCAGTAGATGACAAAAAGATCAACTTGATTTGTCCAAATAAAGCATGTCCAAATATAAGATGAATATAAAACAACACTCGTATGAACAAATACAATACATATCAAGCGGAGTAGTAGACTAGAAACAAGAAATCTGAACAACCAGAAGTCTAGCTGTATCACCATGTTTTCGTATACTCTTCCACAAGCCGCATTGAACACCAATCAAAAAAATTACAGTTGTTACATACATATACTTATTTGCTCATGCATGAAGGGCTCCAGTTATGTACACATGAAGCACTTAATTTACTAATAACCAAAAACAATTTAATGAATCTCTCAATAACATATTCATGCATGAGAATTATTAATGTCAAACATTAAGACCAGATTAAAGTCGAACACTTGAATCAAAACCCTCAAAATCATCAAATCAAAACAATCATATTTAATAATTAGCCATACAACTCAGATAGCATATACAAACAAAATCCGAACCCTCAAATTAATCAAAAGGACCAAAATCGAACCTATGTATCAATTTAAAACCTAATCCCCCGATTGAATTACGATTAACAATTAATTAATGTAATCATAAAATAAAATAACACAGAAACGAAATTGTAAATCAAAATTACTGATTAATTTTTTTTACCAAATTGAACATGCATATGCAATTGCAAACAAATTGAACTATTAGGGTAAGCATTTACACAGTTACAATTCATAAAAAATTACCGGTATAGAGGGCGAAAATTAAAACCCTAGAATTTGGGGCGTTGAATCGGAGAGAATTCAGCTGTAAATCTAAAGAGAGAAAAATAAAATAAAAATTGATTTTTAGAAAGGGAAATAGCAGAGTGAGAAATATAGAGACAGAAATATATGTACGTATATGTGTGTGTGTAATTTGAAAACTGTGGTAGAATCAACCTCACACATACGTACCCCACGACTTTCGTATGATGACGCGTGTAATGCATCGCGAATTTTCTTTTAATATTTTCTTCCCCACTTATATTTTAATCTTTATTTCTTTAACTAGCGTTAAAACCCGTGTATACACACAGAACATTTGATAAAAATATTACTTAGTATATTGTAGTAATAGTGTTTGAACATTTTTTAAAATGATTATAAGTACAAGGGGAAATATTTTGTTCTGTTGAACTGCACAAAATAGAAATACAATGTTAGTATTATTAGAGGGATTATTTGTATATATATGAAAAAGTTGGAGGATTAAAAGAGTAAAATATGTAATTTTCCTTAAGTGATGATTAGTCAACAACACTATTAAAAAAATTGAGTAACCATCCATAGTCCATACGGATGTTATGAGTATTCTTGTTAAATTAATACATGTAAAACGTTATGATACTCCATATTTAGTTAAAACACTTGGTATACCCCAATTAATCAATAAAATCATTATTTATTATTGGTAGATGGGCTATTGATAAATATAGAACGTATAAAGTTGATTAAAATAATAAAGTAGGTTTTATTTAATTGTTTTTTATATTATAATTTATGATGTCATCGTGCCCTAAATTTTAGGTAATTTAAAAAAGTCAAGCAATCCTATTGATTAATTGAGTTTTTGATGACATCATGTAGCATTTTCTATATTATATTTACTAGCACTTAAACTCGTGTATACACACGGATCATTTAGTGTAAATGTAACACCCTCTCTTCATATTCTATAAAATATTCTTTTATTTCGGAAGCGTAGGTCAAACATATATTGCATTAATAACATTTTATAAAATGTACATATATATTGTTCGAAACAAAGTATGACAACTAGGTGTTACATAATTTCAACTTTCATTTAAGTTATCAAAAACATATCACAGTTGCCAGCTGGTCAAACATAATCTTCCTACCCGCCCATTTCAATCATGACCTGCAGGGATTAAGGTGGTGGGATTAGCACAAAGCTAAGTGAATGAATGTGAAACTAACGGTTCAACTTAGCATAACAATATGTTTACATCAATTAATCATAAACACATAACCTCAAAGAGGATCGGTGGTTTTTGAGGAACCCTACTGCCGCGGTGGCCCTCAAAAAACGCTTATCACAATCTGTATTGACCTATACAGAATATACCGATAACTTGATACTACCATTTCACAACACATGTTTTAATACAACACATGTACAAAACCCTGTATCTGTAATTCTGTAATAACCAAGTCCAACAATCTGTTGACCTCTTTAATAACAACAAATGCTCGAATGCCACATTGCACGTAGATTTATAATCAGCAAATCAGACTAAACAATCTATCAATTATATCTACGTTTACTTGTTGCAACCAAACCGTTACAACCAAATCAAACTTGTGAGTTCCAGATCCACTCACCTGTCAGCCTCAGTCCAACAACTCAGAAGTCTAATGTTACTAAGTCTTCTACTGATCTGAGAATATAACAAATAATGAGTCAGTAACTCATTCCATAATTGTATAACATATTTCAATACATAATACCGAAATGACAACCAATTACCAAGTTATAACAATGCACTTATATAATTATTTACTCAATCACCATAATAACATATTTATGCGAACAAGCAAATCCCTGAAGTCTAAGAAACAAAAGTTCAATCCGAAGTGAAATTAGAAAGTCTCGAAACGATGTTTAAAAACTGAAAAATGTCATTTTCGACCCCAAGATGGCCCCGAAAGGCCTAAACCCGCCTAGGCTCATTTTAAAGAGCTTTGATTATTGGACTTTTTTCGAGTGACCATGCGAATCTCGGCCCAATCCGTGTTAAATGAAAATTGGGTAAATTTTTAGTCACTAAAAGTATCACTAACACTTCGCAGGGTAGCTCAGTTCGCAATAATCTCAGTTCGCAGGGCAGCTCAGTTCGCAAGGCAACTCAGTTCGCAGCAAAGCATCTCAGTTCGTATCGCAACAACTCAGTTCGCGAACTGAGTTCTTCTTCTTGCAAGCTGCGAACCGAGCCTGCTGTAACCAAAAACCCGAACTTTCTTCTTCCATAACTCACAAATTCGACTTCCAATTCTAACAAACTTTCTAACAACTTATATGCATCAAATAATATCAAGTAACATCTTTCAAGCCTCTATTTCACAAATAATTCATGAATTGACCAATTTCTCATGAAAACAAATTCATAACAATTAAACACCAAAATACTTACTATTAGAAGTTGAAACAGATTGATGATGATATGAAATTCGTTTTCAAATCTTGAATTTCAACCAGGTTATTTTCTAAATCTTATTGAGAGAATTTAAGCTTCTTGACTATGTGTGTTTGATGAAAAGAAAATGAGATTAGGAAGTTTACAGAAGATTTGAGAATATATATATATATATATATATATATATATATATATATATATATATATATATATATATATATATTAATCTAACCCAATACCATTATAATTTTAATTTCCTTTCTTAATCTATTGTCTGGAACCTAAAATCATTTTGCGAAACCAACTATTTTATTTTACCGTCAACTAGATTAATTTAAAACAACGAATTATTTATTAGTCACAATAATTCATTTATCCTTTTGACTAATATTATAAAATAAACATAATAATATTAAAATATTCCTAACACATTAAATAATAAATTTAAAGTTAGGAATTTACCCGTATATTACTAGGCCCTTAGGGTGGATGTTACAGTAAACAACTGGTGCGTGTTAAGTAGTGATTAAAAATAACAAGTTTTAATTGATTGGAAATACTAAAGTTAACTTTAACACAACCAGGCAAGAATACCTGTTCGTATTATAGTATAGCTTTGGTAAAACCGAGTCGAACCACGGGGAATCGGTGTAAATTAAAATAATTAATTAAACCTAAATTTACAAATTACAAATAGATAAGGGGTGCGTTTTAGTTCCGTACGAACGATTTTTAATAAGAAAACTAATTAAAACTGTAAACAATTAAAAAGATAAAAAGTAACTAAGGACAATCAGTTGGATAAGCATGTATTTACTTAGAATAGTGATTCCTCGATTCAGGTTTCAGATATGTTTATTGAATTATTGATTGTTTATTATAGTGATTTCAACATATATGGATAGTCTCCTGTTAAGGTTAACTGATCCCTAATAAATCTTACCTTAATACTAGATTCTCTTGAATACACTAAAATTTCTTCTACGTGTTATTAACCTAAACCTTATGCTTTTAATACTATCAACAGATCATTAAGATTCATTCAGCGACCTCGTGTTAACGCAAGTCAATAATTATTGGTTAAATAATTATCATAGCAATTAGGTTGTATTAATTGCTAGTCTCTTAACCTATTACCGGTTACAGTCTCAAGCCACAATTAACTAATAAATTACTTAATTGCAAATAATCAATCAACTTATACAAACGTTAGTTATAGCATAAATCTTTTGATCACGTTAAGTAACAATTAATTAACACACAATTAATATGGATCTTTCGAATAAACTTAATAACCATTCATAACTTGAATCAACATAAACATATCATAAAAACCTTCATCTAAAAATCATTCATTTAAGTAAATACAATTAAAGAATTAGCTCATGTTTATAGTAAACAAAACCAAATCTAGAAACATGTTATTACACATAGTAAATATAAAAGATTAAGAATCAAACCCAAGAAACCGAACTAACTCTTCGTTAGGGTTGAAAACCTTCAAACTCTAGCTTCAAAGCCTCCAAATATCTTCTTTAGTCCACTTCTAAACCCTAGAATCGAATTAAGGTTTACTTTCGTATCTTAATTGTATGGTATATGGGTTGATAATGACATCTATTTATAGATTTCAGGATCGCGAATCCAACCGCCGGTTGAATTTTTCAGCTGCCGGTTGGGTTAGCTTTTTACCCGAAAACCCGGATCTTGACCCGCGCGCTCGATCGTCTTCCTGATTTAGGTTCAACTGCCGGTTGAAATATTCAACCGCCGGCTGAATGTGGTTCCAGAATCTTCTGCTGCCGGGCTTGGCTTCTTGTTATTGGGCTTCCGTCTTCAATAATCCGATTTGTATTCTTTTATTTGGCCCAATACCTTTAATCTTTTGGGTTCTTCTTCTTTCAAAGCCCAATCATCTTGGTTTTTAATCTTTTCTTCATTTTCTTCATTTTCTGAGCCCGTTTTCGTTCCTTCTCTTTATTCCTTTAAATTAAACACCTTTTTGCAAATATAAACGAAATCAGTAATATATATAAATAATTTGCAATAAAAATGTTTAGAAATAAGGGAATATTATAATATAAATATGACATTATTTGATGTTATTAACAACTTATTATAAGAATATTTGAATAGTTTTGAAAATAATTGTAAGTTAAATTCGTATTATGCTTGGTAAATTTAAAGTTGAAGTGCTTAATTAAGATATATATAAAAAAGAATGACATGGGTATTAAAGTTGAGTTTAAAAAAATATACAATCAGTGGCACCCGTGTTTGATAACGTGTCGATGACTCGGTGACTTACACGATCGTCACATCATCAATAATACCGGCTATCATATCAATAATTAATCGCATATAAAATAGTCGTTACTGGAAGTTCAATACACACAATATAATAATATACCAAATTGTATTTGTATACATACAGTAGACTTTGAGTTATGATTTAATAATTTCCAAACAATAATCCTCAATTTTTAATGTAAATGTCAAGTTTGAATCTTATACCTTAAATTCCCCAATTATTTTAATGTTGAAAACCACTTTAACAACTCTTCCCGTATATCAATCAAATATCTTAGCAACTTATCTAGCAATATAAACTAAACCGCAAATCAAATTCACGGGTCAAATTATCTAATAGTAGTTTCATATATTAGTTCGATCATCTCCTCAATAATAAGATAATATAAATGTGAAACAAATCATTAGGATTTGTACCTTAAATTTATGGTTGGTTTTAAGATATTAATAAATTATTCACAATGCCACTTAATGAAAAAAGCATTTGACTATATAATCAAGAAGAGAAAGAGAAAATCTTAAATCAATTATATCACATAAACTATAAAATAGCATATTCGAAAATGAATAAATACTTGTTCAAAGAAAAAAAGAAAGAAAGAATAAGATTTTGAGATATAAATTAAATAATTAGATTAATAGGCCAAATATAATGATGAAAAGGTGCTTAATTTAATCTTTAAGAAAATTCAATCTCACAAATAAGATTTAACTGTTTATAGAATTTAAATATCAATAAAATTAATTGGTAGTTCTTATTTGAAACTATCATACAATTGTAAAAATGACATTTAATTTCAATATACCTTTTCAGTGATATTTATCCAACCTAAAATAATGAATTTATAATGTCGTAGTTACTTTTTGAATAATGAATACTCCATATGAGATATGAAATGAAAATAAAATACACGGCTTTAAATACATAGTATAATGTGGAGGGTTGTATTTAAATTTTTATATAATTGTTTAACTTTTAGTTAATTATAATTAATTAGTGAGGGATAATAACTAACATAATTAATAAAGAATCCTTGTATTACTTATATCCATAACAAAAAGATTTTAATTTATTTAATTTAGAGTAAAGAGTTTAATTCTTAATTTTAAAATAAATTATTTAGAGTAAGAGAGGTTAATAGTTAAATTAATAAAATTAAAGGATCTAATTGAATGATTAATTTTTTTAATTGATGATGACACAAAGGTTAATCATATATTATATTTAAGATTTAAGATTTATTTGAGCTATAACTTTCAAACATACATGATTTGTACTTTTATTAAAATTTAAGGGGTCAAAATAGAGGAGATAGAAAGTTTATTATGGTTATAGTTTAACATATAATGTATATATGAAATCTTTAATAAAAGCCCTTAGATCTTCCATCAGTAAAATTCAATTTATTTTAATTTAAATTTAAATTTAATTATAAATATAAATTACAAAATCGATACATTTTTTTTGGCTTATGTCATAGTTTAGTTTGGGGATAAAAATATAACGAATGGAATTATGAGTCAAGACATAACTATTTGTCCTTTTGCATATGTTACGACTTACTATAGTAGTTTTTGTTAAATTTGCATGTATGAACTTTGTAAAGTCACTCGTATTATTTTTCTGTTATGAATAGACTGATTTAGAATATTTTATGTGTTTTAATACACGTTGAGTGATTAATGATTATATAAAATTGGTGTCCGATTTTTGACGTCTAGGATGTGTGCCATGTTTGTGAAGATTTTAATTATTTTATTATACCTAAAAAAGCATTCAAGTATTCAACCAATGTTTCAGCGACATATCAACACCTAATAAAGTAATAAGGGTATATATATACAGTGAAGGGATTAAGTGGTAACCAACAACTGGTGAGAACCGTAAAAATTAAATGTAAAATACAAATTGCATATAATAATCTCTAATTATTTTGTTTGAAATTATATGCATTTTATATTTTACATTTAATTCTCATTGTTCTCACCAATTGTTAGTTTTCCTTGTATCTTCTCCAACTCATATACAATACCTATTTCATCAATTTTTGTTTAAAATTCAAAATAAAGCATGTAAATCAATCAAAACATTATAAATTTTAAATTCATTAAAGACATTCATACATATCTTCAATTCGTCATAATTCATATTCATCAAATATTAAAAATTTTGGGTATAACTTTTAGGTTTTTGTGAAAATTTCGATTCACCAATGAATACAATAAAATTAAACGAATTTCAACATACAAAACTTATAAACAAGTAATTAATTTAATCATAGTCGTCATTAACCATCGAATTTCACAAAAAAAAAATTTAGAACATTAACATTCATTTGGAATGAATGTTGATCAAAATTACAATTAATAATCATAAACAATAATTTATGATGAATATTAACTTATATATGTTTTTATATACTGTTGAACGGGATAACTTAACATTCATGAGTGTATAATAATGTATATGAGTTAACATTCATCGTAAAAGAATGTTTAAAAATATTAAATTGTAATTTTGATTAACATTCTTTCTAAATAAATATTAATATTCTAATTTTTTTTTTGAGTTATTTACAATTTTGTCACCGCGTTGACTTTTGAGTTGACCAGAATGTATGGCTAGTAATAACTTCCCTCATTCCTCTATTTTTTTACTTCCCTCTTGATCCCCACCCCCTCTTGATCCCCCACCCCGTATATATATATATATATATATATATATATATATATATATATAAGAAAGTTGACTATATAACCATGATACCCCAAGTTTTGGTTGTCACGATTGGATGAAACTAATTATAATCAAATAAAAAATGGTTTCAAATCTATTTAAATATGGAGTAACTATTTGGAACAATATAAAGCTAAAATATGTATTCCATTGTATCCAACTATATATGCATTTTAAAATTATAATGTGTCATTTTAGAAGAAAAATAAATAAAAGTAGAATTAATAATAATTTAATTCTTAAAATTTAACTTTTTTTTTTTCGTTTTATCAAAAGTAAACAAACGAGAGAAACGAATATGATTTCACTTTTAAGTTTTTTTCCGTGACTTGTACATTTTTACACTTTAAGTTTTTTTCCTTTACGCTTTAAAATTTACTAATTTAACCTTTTAGGATATTATATGCTCTCTATATTTTAAAAGTTTGTTGATTTAATTTCTTAAGTTTATCTTTAATAATGATTTTACTCTTTTAATTTTATCCAGTTTAATCATCTAATTTTCAAAAGTTTAGTGATTTAATCATTTGAAGGGTTAAACTGATAAGTCAATCTAAAAAGATTAAATCATTAGAATTTTTTTTTAAGAATTATACAATTATTAAACCTAAAAGTATTATATTATTATATTACCAACATAAAAAATAGGATATTAGGACAACTCAAAAAGTAGGAAATTATTTGTACCTTCTTTATTTTTTATCTGTTTAATATATTGATGCCTTAAAAAAAAAAGTTACGAGTGTTAATTTAGTAAATTGTAGTCCATCTATTTGGGTGGTTCGGCATTAATTTACTCATCGACTTCCAGAACAATTAAGATGTTAAAATTCCAAAATTAATTTAGCTAGTAGTTCATTACTTAAAAAGCTTTTAAATTTAATACCTAACCGTATGGTAGTCGAGCAGTGCAGTGGAGTATAAATTTTCATCATAATTTAGGTTTGCAGTATTGTTATTCTTTTGCAAGATTATAGATCATACGGTCGCTATACTTTATTTATGAGGATTTCAAAGAAATGACTATGGGTTCCATTATCTATTTTAATCATTTTTTGTACAATCGAGATAACACGTGTCTGTAAACTTCTACGAATTTCAATGTATGTAAGATTTATTATATATTTTAATTCACTTAATTAGTATTGTCATATGTTGATTATAAATTGGATTTGTTAATGTGTTGTCGTAGTCTTCATATTTAACGGTGTATATGTAATAATATCCATATTTAAAGATCTAGATGGGTAAAATAGTAACATCGCATCTTTCAATTGTAACACTAAGGATAATTTGAAAACCAATTATAAAATATTATAGATTATAGATGCAGTAACCCAAGTATTATACATTAAGGAGTAGGGCTGGTTTTCACCCTTTCATATTCATATAGGAAATGAGAAGTTTATTTTATTAATACTTAAATTAAATATAAAAGAAAATGATAACATTACCGCATTAAAGACCAATCAAAAGAGAGAGAAAAAAGTCATATACTAATTACATAAATTCACTTTGAATACAAACAAACCGAGACCACATCAGTATCGGTATAGTAGCATCAAACCCTTAACATGTACACAAACTTGAATTTTGGTATATGTATCACTAAAAACCACACACAGTACACCAAGTTCCACACACTATATTATACTCCAACAAATAGACTTTATATATAATCCACATGTAAAGATGCCATATTGCTAATAACTATGGCCATTACATTCAAAAGAAAGACGTACTTTACCAAGGGATGATGATGATCACTGATAATTGATGATCATACATGTGTATAAGTACGATAAATCTTCGGCATGTGAGAAGCAAAGAAGAGTTCTATTTCTGGAGAATTAAAGAAAGTCTTGGGTGTTGTATAATTCGAAACGAGTCTTTGCTTCTTTGGAGCTTTAGGGCATGTTAAAGTCTCTGATATCTTGTGCTTCTGTGCTTTAGGGGTTGTACATTCATCATCCATCTTCTTCTTCCTCTTTGTCTTCATTAGATGATCAGTTCGCAATTGCTTATTGTTGAGGGTTCTTGTTGGTTTACTTGCAGTTTTGCAACATGGAGCCATGATAAAAAGTGACACCATGAAAAAAAAGTGTGGGTTGAATTATTAGAAGCTGCAAATGGTTAAAGTGAGAGCCCAAGTGAAGTAATGTTGACTAATTTTGGTGAAAGCAAGATAACCATTTCTAGAAAAAGAAATTTTAAGTTCTTTGACTGAAAAAAGTAGATATATATATAGAACAAGAAAATCTTAAAACCCAAAGAGAGATAAAGCTAGTCATACGGAGTATTAATTAACAAAAAAAAAAGAAACAATTCACAAAAGTTCATGAAATTCGATAGAATTGAAATTCCATAACGGGTGTTCGTTTAAAAAGTGAATTGAATTCGGATTCACCAAATTCCTTCATCTTGAAATTCCAATTCGTTTGATGAATTTCAAATCCATCAAAAGGATTCATTAAACCAAACACACCCTAAAAGATAAAATAGTTACAGGGGGTACATTTCCATTACATCTATACCCATTATGTACGCATTGAGTAGAACGAATCAAATAAGATGCATACCTAACTGTTGACCATAACATGGTTGTTAACCGTAGCCCCAAACAAAGTACTATTTGTAATTTTGAGATCAATGACTGAAGACCCAATCTCATTCCTTTGGGCAGAGTTCCAAATTACAACGAGTTACAGAGGCAAAGCGACAGGCTGCTAATTGCTTGATCCCCATATATACAAAACAAAATAATCCAACAAAACTGGCGATCCATTTAAGGACGAAAAGGAAGCTAAGACAACGAATTGTAATCATTACAAGTTACAACAGTAGTCTACCGCCATACAAGCTTGATGCAGGCATGCCATTACAAAATAATTGTTCATCGATCAGCAGTTGAATGAACTCAAAAGATGAACATTTTAACATTCATGTAGAGAAATCCCCAAAAGTCATAGTTTGTCCAAGAGCCGTTCTTACACGAAGCTGCAAATAAAAGAGCATCATTCAAGAACGTACCACAAGTCCAAAAGAAAATTTGAGTGAGCATGAAACGCTCATGATTCTTGATCCCGCTCTTCATTAGACAGAGATAATGTAATTGATGCAATTATTAAATTTTAATAGGTAAAATTTTATTTTTATGATAAATTAAAGAGGTGGCAAAACGGTGTTGGGTAACAGGTCAAAATGGGTTCGGGTTATAAGAAGTAACAAACCTATACAAAAACCTCAAAATGGGTCATGTCAGATCAACATGACAATGCTATTTGGTCCAAATTTTTTTACACTGGATATGGTACCAAGTTACTACTCTTTATTACCAAACCAATAATATTATCTCCATTAAATAAAATGATTTAGAACATTGTAAACATTTGAAAACATGTTTAGCAACTTCTGACCCGTTCATCCTGTTGACCTGTTTGACCAGTTCCACTTTTAGCTATTTTTTTATTTTCGGAAAGTTATCAATCAAGTACAACCTGAACTGACGTGTTTCCATATGAATGGGTTAAAATTGCCATCTCTGGTTACTTTATCTATTTTGTCAGCCAAGTAAATAATGGCTCAATGACAAAGAGTGAAGAAAGAGACCTTCACATCCAAGCAAGGATCATTGACCATGTTTTTTAGTTGAGAGACAATGCCAGCATTTCTTAGTTTAACAACTCGTGCTAATGCACCAGCCCCGGTCGCAATGGTGAGATTTACTATTGTCCATACAGCAGCTGTTCGCAACAGGGCAACATCACTTTGCAATATAGTGACCATTATTGATTGGCTGTCATTGTTGCTTGGCTGAGGGAGAAGTTGTTGCATCACTGCTTCCTTGTGGAAATCTTTGCCAGATGCCACGTTGCAGAGGACATACATTCCCTGTAAAATATAGATTCTTATAAAAGAAATCAGAGTTCATAAGCAGCAAACTGACATAACAAGTCAGCTGAACCCGACTCGACCCATAAGTAAAAATATCCATACCGACCCATAACCCATCCCACCAATTTTGCCACCTCTACCAATGACGACAAGCCCCATTATAGTGATACAGGGAGGAAAACCCTTCATCATGGAAATGGTTCAAAACTGAACACTTGAATGACATGATTACAATTTCTGATGCTAGGCCTCGTTACATGTATGTTGAAGAGTGAAATATGTAAGAAACTTAAAAGGAAATATTGATACTCTCAAACCCGAGACATTTTTTATTCCATGTGTTAAAAACATGACAATACACTAGGACCAACTTTAAATCTGATACGGTTGTCATGTCAAAGGAGAAGCATATAATCACACAACCTGATTTGGTGATGGATACAAGTCAAGCTATGGTTGCAATACCTGCTATGTCTCATTTCAAAAGGTTGTTTGGTGACCCTAAGTTCAGCCAGGGGTGCACCTTACTTAAATGGATGGCCTAGGGTCATTACCATTCCTATCTTACTTGCTTTTAATAACCAGGTCTCATGCATTATGTTTGTATGAATATGCAACATATATGTGTGTGATTGTAGTAGTTTTAATTAAGTTATTTTAGTTGGAAAAGAAGCTTAGAATCCAGCCAATCAAGCATGAAGGAAGATAGAGACAAAATCAGCAAGTCAGGAAGAGAAAAAATGGAGCAGAAAGTGGTCCCAACTGATGCAGTTTCTATTTGTTCTACCATTGGTTGAAGATGGTTGTACTAGGAAACAACCTCCGAACATTTCCAGCTTTTGTTTTTATTTTGTCTAAGGTTTGGAACTTGAATTCCTATACTAAAAGAGGCTGCTGTAATGTAACAAGTCAGTTTTTGATGAGTATGAATTTTAATGGAGTTCAGCCTCTATTTACCCTAAAATCTTCATTTTCCTTTATAGATCTTTAGATCTTGGTGGTGTGAAGTGTTTCCTTTATCTTTGATCTTGGTGGATTAACATCTTTTACAGATTAAAGTGGTGGATTCCCATCTTTGTTTACTGTTATACTTCTTAAAAGACAGCAAGTTCTACTCTCTGTTTTCTTTGGTGTTCCTGTCTTAATTTAACAAATCAGTCCAGCAAGCCTACAATCTGTCCTACACTTAATTTCACATCAAAATCTGTTCCCTTTTTAGCTATATTTTAATTATATATATATATATATATATATATATATATATATATATATATATATATATATATATATATATGATGCATAACATAACCCGAATCAAACCATTGATAAGTAAATGGGTTAATAAGAGCCTTTTCTAATATATTTTTAGATTCCTTTGATATGCAATTGATGATTTTTTTGAACGTCATATATTGATGATAAATACACAATATTTAGATAGTCACATACACAGAAACTATTAAAGTAAGACTTCTAACCTGAACCAAAACTTCAGGTTTGGAAGCACTCCATAATTGTCTGCCAACAGCCTTCAGTAAAATACCATCATCCGTGAAGACATAATCAATTGAGTCGGCAGGTCCATTAACAAGATTGCATACAAGGGCCAAAGCTTGCTCTTGTACAGAAGCACTAGGATCTGTTAGGAGTAATTCAGTCAATGTATATAGTTCATGCATATTCCATAATATAGCCATGAAGTATAGAGAAAACTGGAGTACCGCAGACGAGGCTTGTTAACGTCAATGCTCCGAGCTCCTTAAAAATACCTTCTTTACACTTGCTATCGACAAGAAACATCAAGTTTCTCAAAGCCCATACAGCATTTAGCCTAACAGTTGGATCCATAGATTCTGATAGCTCAACGAGCTGTTTCACACCTCCATTTTGCACAAAAAGGGACTTGTGCATTGTAAAATCAACCACTAAGTTACTGATAGTGCATAGTGCAGCAACCTGCAAGTCAGTGCCATTTAAATCCAGTCAACCATACAACCACATAACATTTGGGTCCAAAAAAAGATCAAACGGCTGGCATGACATACCTGGACAGAGGTAGAAGTATCATATAGAAGTTGAATCAGCGGCATAATAACTGCTTCCGTCATAAAACGACCTGCACTCAGATACTGCAAGATAATTTTAGCAAAGTTTCTAAATAAAATATTCAATACATACATTTTTAAAAACTACAAACCTTAACCGAGCGAGAGATATTCTTCAAACAAATGCAGGAAGCAACACGTACATCCGCAGTAGTATGACTCAGACCATCAGTTATAATGTTTAATGCCTGTAGCTGAGAAGCCAAACGTAAATAGAATGTTACAATATAAGAAGTTCAGATAGAACAGATTTCAAACTTCCAAAAGAACAAAGAGGTCACGCCCTAATTATTTGGAGTTCATAACAACAGACCTTGGGTGATTGTAAGAGAATAGACCTGCAACATTCCAGATTTGAGCATAGATTAGCCAAAGTCATAAATATTCCCTCAAGACGTTTGGGTTGTAATGAATCTTCTTGCATGTGGTCACAAAGTTTGTCAATTGTATTTGCTTCAAATGCCAACTTCTGTAATCCCTCCTCATCCGCAATAAAACTAGATAAGGTAAACAAAGCTTCATCACCCACTTGTCCAGGATCATCAATAAGTTCAAGTAACACTAATATTAATTTGGTTCTGATTCCCACAGATTGAAGGTACGATGGAGCAGCACTCTTGGTCATAATTAAGCATATACATGCAAGCAATCTTGTTCTTGGATACCTATCTTTTGTTAACTCTATTAAAGTACCCCACGTTCTACCATTTTCAGGTCCCACAAACTTTGAGATGACTTGTGGGTTTTCTTTAACAATTGTAGCAAATGATTCTAAGCTGGCATCTCTTTGGCTTGTAGTGCCTCCAAGAAGGTCAACAAGCTTTTTTACTACTCCAGCATCACCCAATATCTTTTGCTCATCACTTGTTTCACAAGAATGTGTTATGATACTTGCACCAAGTCCTGTTACATTTTCATTATTTTTATCTAACAAAGATATAAGAAATTCCATATTTTTCTCCTCGAAAAAGTTGTACTTAGGAGCCACTTTTGATTGATATATCATTTTAAGGGCACGAGCACCTGCATCTACAACCTGCGGCATGAAAATAAACATTTACGGGGTTCAGGACTTGTTAAATTTGCAGTACCAGAAGGTGCAGATGCGAACAAATAGATATATGATGTAGATCTAATAGCATAAAGTATAGAAAGAAGTCAAGATAAACATGCAGGTTGGTAAAGTAAGAAACAATCGGGATGTAATAAGATGAACCCCGCTTAAAATGTCTTTAAAAACAGATTGTCAGCTCTTGCGCAACTTCCTTGGTAAATTCCATAATGGTAAATATATATTCATCATCACCAACCTACGTGTTTGTCTTGACTTGTCTTTTTACGTTTGACTTCTTGCTATTACCGGAGTTGCCCAGGAGCTGACAATGCTGCTTTTATTCTAAGACATTTCATGCTAGGTTCATCTTATTATCTCCCGATTGTTTTGCGTTTTAGTCTATGCAACTGTTGCAGGTCAAGGGTCTGATGGTTTTGTAATATAATGAGTACAAGTGTACAACAGAAGTAACTTATGTCTATCGGTCTTTCCCTCTTTATGTTTAGGTAGGATATGAAATTTGCCATTTCAATATTCCATTACCATAAACATAATACCCAACATAGATGTGTGGTCATCAACATTATTCAACAGTTCCATAACACACAGTCAACATAACATAGATAAAAACGCAGTTGTGACGCTACTCCAATGGTATATTCTACTTCAAATTTCCTTATCACATCACTAGTCCATGACAGTTGCCACTTTCAGTCACAACAAACTGTTTGCTCTACATGACAAAGCACGCAATGTAAGAAACTGCATTTACCCTTGCCATATAATTTACCACTACGATTAACAATGCTATACTCATACCAAACAAGAGGCTCTAACTGCTTAAACATAGTAATTACATCTTCAAACACTAAGTCACTAACCTATCCCAAAATCAACCTGTACGTCACAACTATCAAAATATGTGGTCAAATTCATCTCAGCATATGCCTTATACATCATATTACATCATAATTATCAAAATAAGCAATAAAATGTGCTAGACGTAAAAAACTGCATTTAGCCATGCCATAATACCTAGCCCTAGGATCCACAATACTATTATCATAACAACTTATTGATCAACAAAGCTAGTCCCTATACCAAACAAAAGGCTCTAACTGCTTGCAAATCGTAACTACATTTTCCTAAAACTAGCTCTAAATCAGCCTATCAAACTTATTATCAACATATACAGTCAAACTAATCGTCAACGGATACCTATACATCACAATTAACAACAAATATAATTAAATTACAATAATATCGATATAGAATTAAAGAGAATTGATGATATACCTTATCATTCGAATGTGAAAGGAGATTTATAAGGTGAGGAAAAGCTCCTGCATCTAAAACGGCCTTAACGCCGGAATCTATACCGCAGGCAAAACTACCTATCGTCGCCGCACACTGTACGAGAACGGAATCGGATGAAATTGAAGCAGATGATAGAATTGAAACGACGGAAGGAACGGCGCCTAATTTGATGTACGAAAGTTTTTTCGTTCGATTTCCGATTATTTGATTTTTAAGTTCCCTGAGGACTTTCAATTTTGCTTCGCCGCCGTCGGCGGCAGCGGAGCGAAGGCGGTGAATTAAACCCTCAGGGCGGTGAGTGGAGGATGCTGAGCCAGGCATGGTTGTTGGACGACGGTGAATGTCATACGCGCCGCACCAACGCGTGTGTATGAGCGCGTGTGTGATTTTTGTTTTAGAAAAAAAGGGTCTTCAATTAGTCATAAAGACATTAGACATCAAGCATTTCGTCTTTTTGTTATTGGAGGAATTTTATCTGCCTCAAAATTTATGTTCAACACAAATATTGTACATATACTATATACTATTACTAGATATAATAATAATAATAATAATAATAATAATAATAATAAAAAATAAAGTAGATAAAATATAGTAAAATAAAATCTGTATGTATTTTAATAGAGATTGAGATTGAGATCTCGTTTACTTTCTTTCGTTTTTGGTCAAGCATACCCATATCCATAAAAATATGTTAAACTTTCATCTTTTCATTTAGTGGTCCAGGTTTATCATAGTCACAATCAAATTTAGAATCCAAAAAAATAACAAAAGATTATTATTGAACTTGGAAAAAGATTACAAACAACAAATATTTGGTTTCTTTTTTCATCCATTTTATCGTTGAATCCCTATATGAGGGGCAGAAGGAGCATAATTAATCTTAGCCTTTGATTTTTCGATCAACGGTCCAGATTCACTGCATTTTAAATTCACTGAATTTTACGCAGACTCACTACATTTTAAATTCACTGCATTTTATGTTTAAATCAAGAGTTCAGATGAAAAGTTGGCTGCCCCTTCCATCTAAACCTTAACCTTTATCGTCTATCTTTATTTTATCTTTCGGTTTTTATTATGATAGTTTTATTCACTTAATGATAAATTCTTCATGCATCTTAAAATAAGATTAAATGATTAGGGCATGCTCCCGAATACGTTTTAATAATTAATAAAACAAAATGGATTTGCATTCTCGAGTTTTTCTTACGAATAGAAAATAAAAAAAACAAAGGAAAATTATCTAATACGAATTATCTTCTTTTCTAATATTCTCTTCAAAATTGAGAAGAAATATAATAAAAGAAGTCTAAAACGATAGTAAAATTTATACTTCCTTTCATCTCTTTCCAACTTGAATACAAAATAAGTAAATTCTTTTTTTCTTTCTAACTCGAAAACACAAACATTATTAAAAATATATTTCAATATTTTTTACAATTTAGTTTTCTTTTTCGTCACTAAAAACTCGAAAGCTGACCCTCAAATACGCTAAAATATAACAGAGTTTGTTGAATTTAGGGGTAAGCGGAGGGTGGTATCACAACAAAAATCAAAATTTATTATATATTTCTGATTTATGATGAAACTAATATTTAACATTAATATTTTAATATTTTATATAATAATAATAACAATAAGTTGACTATGATCAACAGACATTGACAAAAACTATAAAGGTTCAAAAATTTAACACTATTTTAGCTTCTTCCTTCTTTTCTAGTATAGTTACGGAGTAACAATAAATTACATTAGTTCTAGCACGGGCAAAACGAATGTACATTTATAGTAATGAATATGAATATGAATATGTGTAACTAATTTAGCCTCCAAAATAATAACTAATGTCAAAGTTGTAACTGCTATATAACTACAAAACAAAATTAGTTACCGGGGTTTAAACTGTAAACGTTCATATATATAGGAGCATTTCACATTCCCGCTCATCATAAAATTCACCTACTTTGCTCTCCACTGCACCACCGTCCACCTCCACCCTCCGATCATTTTCCGGCGAAAGAGAAATTCCAAGAAAGGTCAGAAAGCTGTAAACATTTAATAAAACTCACGTATTCAATTAAAATCATGTAATTCATTTCATAATTTTCAATTCTCGGTGTAATGTTACTAGGGATTTAGTTTTGATGGTTTCTTGATCATTTCAAAAGTATTGTTACTTTCTGGCATGCATACCCATATTATATGCATTTCGGTTTCTTGTATTGATCATATTTTGCATCAATAACTGAATAACTTGTCTATAATTTCATCTTTCTACTGTATTTTTAGTTCTGTTTTTCAAGACGTTTATGTGAAAATGAAGGTATTTCTCTCTTGCCATATTTAGGGTCTCAAGTTTTAATTGAAGGGTAGCTTCTAGAACATTCCATATTAACAATATACGGGTGACTATTCAGGTCGTGTTTGGATTAACCAGTCGTGTCTGGTTGTGTTAGCCGACATATATTATAGGCCCAATGAAGTTTGTGATTAATAGGCTTAGCCCAATTAAGTTAACTTATTATCCAAGCATTGTAATTATATATAGACTTGGTATGTCATCAATAATACGGGAACACAATTTACAAAATATTATGGTATCAGAGCCAAATCTGACCCACAACCAAAAACCCTAAAATACCGACATCATCATCTTAATCGGCAACTATGGCCGTTGATGGTAACCCACCTACATCATCATCATCTGATAAACTGATCCCGTTTGGTGTGTCAAGCATCACCAACAATGTACCAATCAAACTTAGCCTCGAAAAACATAACTACAACTCGTGGAGTTCCTTCTTCAAAATTCATCTTGGAAGTCTTGGACTAAAATCACACTTTGAGGATGAAGAATCTGCTAGTGCGAGTACGGACACCAACGCTACTAATCCCTGAGCGGTGCAAATTAGATGACCTTGTTAAGATGTGGATTCTTGGAACTTTGAATGAATCACTCCAAGATCAAGTGGTCACTACACCCGGGAATGCCAAAGACTTGTGGGATCACATCAAGGGTCTTTTTCATGACAACAAGGATGCACGGGCTATCACTCTCGATAATGAACTTCGTTCCATCAAGATTGGTAAGTTATCTGTTAATGATTATTGTACAAAAATTAAGGCCATGGCAGATAGGTTGAAGAATTTTGGTGCACCGGTTAATGATAAAAATTTAGTTATGTATGCTGTGAATGGCCTTGACTCTCGTTTTAATACCATTCCACGTATCATTAGACATCGTGAACCTTTACCAACGTTCGAAACTACACGGAACATGCTCCTTCTTGAGGAAAGCACTTTAAATGAATCTGGTGATAATGAAGCATTGCCTCGTGATAGCACTTCGTCAAGTCCTACTATTCTTGTTACGCAATCAAATTCTTGTTCAACCAATAACAAATCCTCCACTACGAATACAGCAAATCAAGCAATTCCCGAGGTGTGTAGGAATTTCTCAAAAGGTTATTGTAGGTTTGGAGACACATGCAAATTCATTCACGACCACAGAAACTTGTCTCGACAGTTCACTAACAGGTCTAATTCTCAATCATCATGGACTTCATCTGGAAATCAGAATGCTCCTCGTGGTTCTTTGGCTTCTCAGTTTCCGGCCCAACCGTTCTATGGCTATTCTGCTATGCAACCAACCCACCAGGCCCAGTTTCCGGCCCAACAACAGCCTGCTCGAGTCTCTGTCCAACTGACCCAATTCTCGACCATGGCCCAACAGGCCCAACCTGCTCGTCCTCATGCTTTCTGGGCCTCACCACAACCAGCCCAACAGTCACATGAAGCCCAACAGTTTGTTTCGGCACCATCTACTTCTACTAGTCATTTGGCAGGACAAGAAACACTACTTCCTAGTGCTTTTAGTACTATGACAGTGCAAAGACCCTGCATGGAACATGGATATAGGTGCCTCTTCTCATCTTAATTCACAAACAAGTAATTTAAATACTGTTTTTTAATAAATGTTTGTTTCCATCTATTCGTGTTGGTGATGGTACTTCCATACCTGTTACTAACACGGGCCATAGCATCTTGCCAACATTGCATCGTCCTCTACATCTTCATAATGTACTTGTTACTCTAAATATCATTAAAAATCTAATTTATGTACGTCAGTTTGTTAAGGATAATAAATGTACTGCGAGTTTGATGAATTTTGTTTTTCTGTGAAGGATTTTCTAACTCACCATATCCTCCTCCGATGTGATAGTTCGGGTGATCTTTATCCAGTTACCAAGCCATCTATTCCTTCTGCTTTTGTGTCTGTCAGCCCGTCAACATGGCACCAACGACTCGGTCATCCTGGCGAGGAAGTGCTGCCGAATCTTGTTTCTCGTAGTTTTATTTCATGTAACAAAGAGAAATCTTCTCATGTTTGTCATGCGTGTCAACTTGGCAAACATGTGAAGCTTCCTTTTTCTAGTTCCGAGTCTACTGTTTCTAGTTACTTTGATATTATTCATTCTGATTTATGGACATCTCCCATTTTGAGTACTAGTGGTTTTAAATATTATTTGTTTTTTCTTGATCATTTTTCTCATTATTTGTGGATATATCTGATGTGTTTGCTAAGTTTTTACATTTTCGTGCATATATCAAGAATCAATTTAAATGTGATATTAAGGCTTTTCAATGTGATCATGGGGGTGAGTTTGACAACACAAACATCCATAACCTTTTTGAAAAAAATGGCATTCAAATGCGCTTCTCTTGTCCTCGTACTTCTCAACAAAATGGGAAGTCGGAACGGATGATTCGTACTATTAACAATGTCATTCGTACGTTGCTTTTTCAAGCTCACCTTCTTCCCACGTTTTGAGTTGAGGCTCTACATATGGCCGCTTATTTGCTAAACTTTCTTCCTTCCACTGTCATCAATAAAGAAACACCACACTTTAAGCTATATAACAAACCACCTAATTATGACCGACTTCACATTTTTGAGTGCCTTTGTTACCCTCACCTTGATTCTCCCCATAAACTAGCCCCCCGCGCTACGTCGTGCATTTTCTTAGGATTTCCCGCTTATCATCGCGGGTACCATTGTCTTGATTTATCGACTAATAAAATCATTATTTCAAGACATGTTACCTTCGATGAAACTCAATTCCCATACGGGTCTATGACACCTACTCAACCACCATCCTATAGTTTCCTTGACACTCCATCTCCTTTAACCTGCCATCTCATACAATCTACATCCTCGTCTAATATCACCCCTATCACAACCCAACAAACCCAATCTACACCACCTACACCTATAAACACGGACCAAACCACACCCACTACACCCGACCCAAACCTTCCCACAACAAACATTCCCGCTCCTTCGGTTCCACAACCCACTCGCTCTCATCCTATGGTCACTCGTGCTCAAGTTGGCACTGTTAAGCCTACTCAACGTCTTAATTTGCATATGTCTCATGTGTCTCCTATTCCTAAATCTCCTTTTCTTGCTCTTAAAGATTCTAATTGGCGGGATGCTATGTATGATGAATATAATGCATTAATTAAAAATGATACTTGGGTTCTTATTCCAAAACCACCAAATGTTAATGTGGTTCGGTCTATGTGGTTATTTCGCCACAAATTTCTTGCTGATGGTACTTTAAGCAGATATAAGGCCCGTTTAGTTGCTAATGGTCGAAGTCAGCAATTTGGGGTGGATTGCGGTGAGACATTTAGTCCGGTTGTTAAACCGGCTACTATTCGTACTGTAGAACCTCTATAAATTAATAATGTTGGGACCGGGATATTTTATTAATTTAGCGAGATATTATTATATCGATAAATTAATAAATTATTAATTTAAAGAGTTGGCTTATATTCGTGAGCAACTCAATATAGATTTGAAGTTCATAAAAAAACAAGTGACTATAGATTCATTTTTTACTTGACAATCCTAGAATTTTGGAATATTTTAATAATTATTAATTTATAGTTTCGCTGGGACCAATATATTTACATTGGGATTTCAAAAAAAAATATTATTTTATTATTTTATCGATTGGGGTCCAATTTTGTACTGGTCCCAAGTTGGGACCGGACAAATTATTAATTTTATCGAGGTTATTAATTTATCGAGTATTAAATTATAGAGGTTCTACTGTACTTAGTTTGGCTTTGTCTCGTAACTGGCCTATTCATCAAGTTGACGTTAAGAATACTTTTCTTAATGGTCATTTATCTGAAACAGTTTACATGCATCAGCCTCCTGGATTTGTAGATTCTCGATATCCTCATCATGTTTGTCGTCTACAGAGATCATTATATGGACTTAAACAAGCACCTCGTGCTTGGTTTCAGAGATTCGCTGGATATGTTACTCGTGTTAGGTTCTCACATAGCCGTTGTGATTCCTTTTTGTTTATTTATGGACATGGTGCTGATATAGCTTATTTATTGATTTATGTTGATGATACTGTTCTTACAGTGTCTTCACCTGCTCTTCTAGCGCGTATCATATCTTCTTTTCATAGGGAATTTGTCATGACTGATCTGGGTGAGCTTAATTCTTTCACAGCGGAAGTATGCTCTTGAACTTCTTGAGAGGGCAAATATGCTTCATTGTAACCCTTGTAAGACTCCTGTTGATACAGAGTCTAAACTTGGTCCTGATGGTGTTCATGTTTTGGATCCTACGTTGTATCGCAGTCTTGCTGGTGGTTTACAGTATCTTACTTTTACTCGTCCTGATTTATCTTATGTTGTGTAACAAATTTGTTTATATATGCATGATCCTCGAGGACCGCATTTGGCAGCTCTTAAATGCATCTTGCGTTACGTTCAGGGTATTTTGGAGTTTGGGTTACATCTTTATGCATCATCTACTGCATCTCTTACAGCTTATTCTGATGCGGATTTGTCGCACCCCCAAGACGCGTGGCAGCGGAAAGTGTGGGGTGTCAAGGGGGCGCCGACCAAATCAAATATCACAACACAAGATTACAGCAAACGACATCTAAATGAGACGTTTGAAAAATGTTTATATTCGCAAAACATAATTGTTTTCAGTAGTTTTACAAATTCCATGGAGTTCGCATCCGATAAGTAGAGATACATAAGTAATGATAATACAAAATATATTAAATGCAATGTAATCTCTTGTTGTTCGAAAATATATGCGACTCGAGCTACGCTATCCAAAGGCGTCCTACTGCTGCGGATTACCTGAGAAATACATACTAAAAGGTCAACATAAAGTTGGTGAGTTCATAGGTTTTTAAACAGTTATTATCAGTATGATCCACAAGATTTCAAGTTGTATCATTCAAAAATTATAGTTTAAAAGTATCGCCTACAACGATAAAAGTATTGCACGAATGCAATATGTGTATACCATTTGCCATGAGTCTCATAGTTCGAGCTTAACGTTGTTTGCCTCCGGTAAGTGTATAATCCGGTACACTTCTAATTCACAAATAAAATTGCGTCCGTGGGTTGACTAGCGCGACTAGCCCGGACGGGGTTTGTCAAACCCCGATAGATCTATCCAATAATATTCACGCACAAATTTTAACGAACTATGATGGGTAGAGGACTTTAGTGGATTAAATCGGGTCTCATGCAATCCGTATAAAAAGTTGTTATCAGTACTTGTGATCATAAAAGCAGTTTCTATAAAACAGTTGTATGTATTCTCACCCCAGTTAGAAAATAGTAAAAAGGGGCTATGAAACTCACCTGAGTTTAGCAAGTAGCAAGCAATAATCAAATAGCAAGCAATGTGTTCCAAGTTGCAACCTTCTAACGTCCTAAACGTATAATGTTGTGTAAGTAGATGTCTCAAAAGACCATCTATGTAAGTGAATGGTTTGTGTCCACTTAAGCCAATAATGTAGGTGGAGGGTTAATGTCCACCTAAGTAAATCATGTAGGTGGAGGGTCAATGTCCACCTATGCTAGTTCACTCAATTAGAAATGTCAAATTGTTCGGTTATCGTTTGTGTTTAGAAAAACATGTACGACTCGTTGGTGGCGTTTTGTAATAATAATTCCCGAAGACATTATTATTATGTTTTGTTTCGTTGTATGTTTATAAAAGTATGTGTATTGCGTGTACGAGTAGTGTTGTATATAGTTTAGTTGTTGTTACACGAATGTTATACTTAGTGTAAATCATGTTTTTAGTACCGAACCCCTTTTTGTTGACTTGGTCAAACCTACTCGGTTTGTCCCGAAACTTTTACCAAACCCTCAAATATGTCTAAGGGTTGTAAAAATTTAGTTATTCCATTTATAGGAAGTTCACAAGTGTCGGTTTTTATTTTTGTGCAAAATCAGTCCACCTTTTATATTTCCAGAAAATGTACATTTTTGTTGGCTCGATTTCAAAAATTATAAGTCTGAAATAAAATACAAGAAAAATCATAGATGTTCCTCTATGTCTTCAATACTTCCAGTAATTTTTCTAGAATTTTTAGACGAGTCTAAGTATTTTTAAATGTTATATTTGTCCTCTGAGGTCTAAAATTGACCAATCTGGACACATGCAACAAGATCTAATTTCTGGGCAAAATCTATGCATTTTCAGAGAAAGTTATCTAAACGACATTTGTACCTAACAAATTTTTTGAGATTTTGGCGATGGTTTCAAGTCATTTGGAGATGTATATCTCGAGTTATGGTTAAACCCCCATGAGTCATTTTCTGACTTTTCTGGGAAGATTATATCTGTCTTCTTACAAAAATTATTTAAAATAGTAAACGAACTCCAAAAATTATAAAACCAGTTGGAAATGAAAGCTAACTTCTTGAACTTAAGTTTTCTCTTTTGAATCATCCATTTTCATTTAGTTTTGAGTGAGAAACACTTAGGTGAATTTCGGAGTATTTTCTGGACAGAAAATGCATGTTGTATTTTTGTAAGTTGTTGATGATGAAAAACGTTTTTAACATGGTTTTTGGACATGAATCTTTTGAGTGAACATTTTAACATGTTATTCAAGTATTTTAAAGGTGGAATAAGTTTTCTTACAATGGGAATAGAAGGAGGCAAAAAAGGAGATGTTGTAGAGTTTGAATCCTTGAAAAATCTTGAAGTTTTGAAGTGGTGGTTGTATGGTGGTCAAGGCTGGTGATGTGGTGGTCAATGGTGAATTATGGAGGTGGTTAGGGGCTGGATTCTCCAGATTTTTAGTGAGAGAGAGTGGGTTTTTAGAGAGATGTTAGAGAGAAAAGAGGGGAAATGGGAAAGAGTGAAATGGTGGGGAAATGAGATATGCATGTAAAATGTATGGAGTGAAGGGGGTGGTGTAACCCTCTCTTACAGATATTATAAAATATTATTTAACATCGGAAGCGTAAGTCAAAACATAAATAACATTAATATCATTTACCAAAATGTACATAATTTTTGTTCAAAAACAAAGTATAACCACCAGGTGTTACATCATTTCAACTTTCATTTTAATTATCAAAAGACATATATCAGAGTTGCCAGCTGGTCAAACATTTTTTCAATTATAATCCTCCTGCCCGCCCCTATCAAACATGACCTGCAGGGATTAAAGTGGGGGATTAGCACAAGGCTAAGTGAATGAATTTGAAACTAACAATTCAACTTATCTTAACAATCTGTTTACATCAATTAATCGTAAACACATAATGCCAAAGAGGATCGGTGGTTTTTGAGGAACCCTACTGCCGCGGTGGCCCTCAAAGAACGCTTATCACAATCTGTATTGGCCTATACAGAATATACCGATAACTTGTTATTACCATTTCACAATACAGGTTTTAATACAACACATGTACAAAACCTTGTATCTGTAATCTTGTAATAACCAAGTCCAACAATCTGTTGACCTCTTTAATAACAACCAATGCCCGAAGGCCACATTGCACGTAGATTCATAATCAGCAATTCAGACTAAACAGTCTATCAATTATATCTACGTTTACTTGTTGCAACCAAACCGTTACAACCAAATCAAACTTGTGAGTTTGTAGATCCACTCACCTGTCAATCTCAATCCAACAACTCAGAAGTCTTATATTACTGAGTCTTCTGCTGATCTGAGAATACAACAAATAATGAGTTAGTAACTCATTTCATAATCATATAACATATTTAAGCAAGCAGGTAAATTTCTGAAGTCTAAGAAAATAAACGTTCAATCCGAAGCGACATCAGAAAGTCCCGAAACGAGGTTTAAAACTGAAAAATGTCATTTTCGACCCTTAGATGACCCCGATAGGCCAAAAACTGCCTAGGCTCTTAGAATAGAGCCTTGATTATTGGGTCGTTTTCGAGTGACCATGCGAATTTCAACCCAATCCGAGTTAGTGAAATTTGTCACTCAGTCGCTACCCTTAAAAATCTCAGTTCGCAAGACCAAATCTCGGTTCGCAGGGCAACTCAGTTCGTTTCGCAGCAAACTCAGTTCGCAGCCCAGCTCAGTTCGCATGAACTCAGTTCGGAGGAACTCAGTTCGCTTCGCAGGGTTCAGTTCGCAGCGCCACTCGGTTCGCAGAACAACTCAGTTCGCAGGTCAACTCAGTTCGCTTCGCAGTCAAGCATTGCGAACTGAGTTCATCTTCTGCAAGCTGCGAACCGGGCCTGCTGTAACCGAAAAACCGAGCTTTTCTCTTCTAAAACTCACAAATTCGACTACCTATCATTCTAACAAGCTTTCTAACAACTCATATACATCAAATATCATCATATAACATCTTTCAAGCCACTATTTCACAACAAATCATGATTTGGCTAATTTTTATAAAAATGAGTTTATAATTCTAAATTCTCACATGTTAAGTAAGAACGAGATGATGATGATATGAAATTCGATTTTGAATCAAGATGATGATGATGAAATGATTATAATTTCACATAAAGCTTTCTTCGATTTTTGGTTCTCTCAATTTTGTTTCGGTTCGCAGGTTTTGTAAAAAGTATAGAAACTTTGAGAACTTACATGGATAATACAATACAATTTTAGTTCCCTTCTTAACCTATTGTCTGGAACCTAAAACCATTTTGCGAAACCAACTATTTTATTTTACCGTCAACTAAATTAATTTAAAACAATGAATTATGTATTAGCCACAATAATTCATTTATCCATTTGACTAATATTATCACATAATCATAATAATACTAAATTATTCCTAACACATTAAATAATAAATTTAAGTTAGGAAATTACCCGAATAATACTAGGCCCTTAGGGTGGATGTTACAGGTGGTCACATGGGGGAGGGGGAGGCTGGCCAAGGTGGGTCCCATAAGGGGTTTGTGTGATTTAATTTTTGATTCTCAGACTTTGTTACGTACCGTGTTCGTTAACCCATTATTTTCGTTATTCGGTTAATCGCTAAACGTTTTTTTGCGTCGTTTTTAACTAACGATTGATTTGAGATATTTTTTCATTGAAGTATTATTTAAATACTTTATTTTGAGTTAACGAAATATTTATTGGGTTTCGTTTGGTTGTCGGGCGCGATTCGCGCGTTTTCCTTGTGTTTGTTAAGTTTTAAGCAAAACGTCTAGGTTTTTCGCGTATTATTATTTCAGTGTGAATAACTACTATTTAATTATAAAATAGATTTACGTTATTTATGAAATGTTATCATCAACGCCGTATAGATTGTCGGACCTCGTTCGGTTGTTTCGCGTAATTATAAATAATCACGTAAGCGTATATAAACATATACAAGTAGTTACAAGTATTTAGCCTAATCAAATACTAAATACACGTAATTATGGTTCTAGCTTAAGGTAATCATTACCCTAAAGTGTCGGGTGTCACAGGATTGGGTTGATTGTCCTGCCACTGCCGTTCTACATCCGGTTATTGTGTTTTTTTTGGGGGATAACTTACTATCATGGTCATCCAAATGACAACATACACTTTCACGTTCTAGTGGTGAAGCTGAATATCGGGGTGTTGCTAATGCGGTGGCTGAGACTGCTTGGATTCGAAATCTTTTACGTGAGCTACATACCCCTTTGTTTTCTGCTACCCTTGTTTATTGTGATAACGTGAGTGCCATTTATTTGATTGCTAATCCTGTTCAACATCAACGCACAAAACTCATTGAGATTGATATTCATTTTGTGCGTGATATGGTTGCTACGGGTCATGTTTGTGTGCTCCATGTGCCTTCACGTTATCAATATGTTGATATCTTCACCAAGGGGCTTCCTTCGATCCTGTTTGAAGAATTTCGATTCAGTTTGAGTGTTCGTTCTCCCTTCGCTCAAACTGCGGGGGAGTGTTAGCCGACATATATTATAGGCCCAATGAAGTTTGTGATTAATAGGCTTAGCCCAATTAAGTTAACTTATTATCCAAGCATTGTAATTATATATAGACTTGGTATGTCATCAATAATACGGGAACACAATTTACAAAATATTTGAGCCAAATAATATGTTGTTGACCGTTTTGACCCAACTTAATTTCCTGTTGGGAATTGTCTGTGTCACTTAATTTCGTGTTAGGTGCACGTAGACCCATTTTTCCAATAGACATGTATTGACACACAAGTTATAGATATTTTAATTATGAAATGATGTTCCATATTGCTATAAATTGTCAAACGGGTCAATTCCATGTCACATGGGTTGACCCAAACTTTTTCGTCTCAATTTTGTGTCGACTCATTTCTGACCCAAATTAGTTTTATGTCAATCTATTCGTGTTAGGTTGAGCCATTCAGGTCATATGTTTGTGTAGTGCCGAGAACTTCCGGCCTTTAACAACTTTTATAGTTATTCATATTTGCAATGTGGGAAATTTCAAGAAACGAATGTAAAGGAACACCCTTTTATTTTCTTGATTTGTTAATATCATTTCCGTGTACATTTTGTTCTAATTGACTCTATGAATACCCATGATTTGCTTACATCTCATTGAAAACTCCATATGTATATAACTTAGATTAAGACTATATACACTTTATAACTTTGATTTGCTTATGCACGCAGATTGTTTCCAAGAATTCCAATCTGCTTCCCAGTTTAAAGATATGAATGATTCAATGAATAAAGTTGAACCAAACATGTCTTTCTCCGCTTTTCTTGAACATGCTGCCAATAATGATGTAAATCGATTTAAACAGTTAGTCGTCCGTGGTTCTTTCGGTATTAATAAGTGGGAATATGCTAACTGCGTCAAAGAAGCTCTAAACGTATGTCAAAGGAGCATAGAACCCCCTTGATGATTGCTGCAACTTATGGAAGTATTGATGTTGTAAAGTTCATACTTTTCTTCATCACAGTCTGATGTAAATCGTACTTGTGGGTCTGATAAAACAACTGCACTTCACTGTGCTGCTTCTAGTGGTACTCCAAATGCTAATGAAGTGATCCAAATCTTGTTAGATGCCGGTGCTAATGCTGAAATAGTAGATGTACTCAAAAGGCCTGTTTCTTTGCCCACACAGTTAAAGAACTCCGAGTGCCCTATATTTAGCAAAGTTTGGGTGATACCAGTATCATTTTGGTTCTGATTGATACAGATTGAAGAGAAGATGGAACAACATTTTCTGATCAAAGTCGAGTACTAATTTTGAAATGAATTTTTGGTTTTATAGTTTTGTTTAGCATATGACATTAAGCTAACTATATCAGTAACTGTAGATTGCATGCAAATAGATATATATGACCAAGATTTAATAGCATGAATGATATACAAAAAAGTTACATTTACTGGTTTATATACAGTACTTCTCAGGGAAAAAAATGCTAACAAATTCCCAATTCTTAGCCCAACTTAAATAGACAACTAATATGCCCAAATTATAATAGAGAATCAGCTACATCTCTAGTAGCCCAATTACTTTAAATCTAGTATCCTTAATTATCTCTAGCCAAATTATAGTATTGATTTGTAAAACAAGGCTAATTAATTAATTATTTACTTATAATTTTTTTTGCAAAATATAGAACTTGAATCTATGTAACTGTTTCAAAAGTTTGGAAGGCAAGTTTTATCAAGTTTCATCCTTTTCTTTTTACCAATTTCTTAAGAAAAGAAATGAAAGCAAGTATAACAAATCAAGCTTAAGAAATGTTAAAAATAGAAAATACAGATATCAAGTCATAAACTTTTTCCCAAATATGAAAAGAAGATAAAATGCAAAGTTATTTTCACATCAAGGTACTAATTATAAACTTTAATAACAACAAGGGTCTCAATTTAAAAGGTTACAAGGGTTAAAACTGTAAAAACATAGTTGTAAAGACGGATAGGAATTCACTTTCCTTGAAAGAAAACAGAAGTCCATAAACAAAGCAAAGCAAACAAACGACGCTCCCTCCCGCGGGTCCACCGGTTTTCCCGGTCACCATAATCTCACCTACTCCGTTCATCACCGCCACCTCCACCGCCTACGCCGGTTTACTTACTCCGTCAACTTTTGAGTTTTGAGACCTACTCTTTGCATTTCACTGCCAAAAGTTTTTCACTAAGGTAAGAATTTTACAAACTTGCGTTAAGTAACATCGAATCTCATTTTTAAAGTTATTCTCTTGTTCATTACATCATATTTTATTTGTAATTATTTTGTGCATACTCATTTGCATTGGGGTTTCATTTTTATGTAAATTTTTAAACTTTCTAAAATTTACAGAATGTATTGTTATAGTCAACATGTTATTAGTGATGGAATTATTTTTCTTGAGTAATCAACTAATTATCATTATTATGATTTTTTAGTAAAGTTGAAAAATCTATTTTACTATTTTATGGGTTGCTTATGAATTTGTCTATGATTTTACCTTTCTACTGTGTGTTTCTGTTTTTGAGAGAAAAAATGTGAAGATGAAGGTAATCAAGGTATTTCTGTCTTACCTTTTTAGGGATTTTGATACTTTTATTCCACATTTATAAAAAAAAAAATGTAAGAACTTTGTAGCATAATGTTATTCATATAACCATATTTGGAAATAGTATGGGAGATTTTTATTCAGGGAGGTGACTGTATAGAAAAACCTTTAAATATTATATTTGCTTGATTTTTAATACCATGTTAGTGTAGATTTTGTTCTTATTATCCGCTATAACTACCCATGATTTTTATACATCTCATTTCATTGATCTTACAAACTCCATATGCATTTCTCTGGTGAGTGGTTAAATTAACTGCTTCAAATTCAATTCTTGTTTCAATTTTTGTAATTGTTTTCTTTGAGTTAATTTATTTATTTTTTACTCCGTATTACTTATAGATGATGTTAAGTTCATTGATTTTTCTATTGGAAGTTTAATTTAAATTGCTATGATAGAACTACTCGAATTAATAAAATAAATGATATTTGTTTAAATTAACACCCTTTAAAGTTTGTATTTTTTAGGATTCAGGTTATTTTCAAGATTGTTGATGAAGCATGTTTAGTGGTTCTGATCAATTAAGATTTAAGCACCAACACTCCCTCTGCTTCCCTTTTTAGAGAGATGAAAGATTTGATAAAATTAGTTGAACCTGAATTATCCTTCTCCAATTTGCTTGAACTTGCTGCCAATAATGATGCAAATGGACTTAAACACTTAATCGATCATGGTGCTTTCAATATTAATGAAGTGGGAATATGGTACGGGCGAGAAAGAAGCTCTAAGCGTATGTTAATGGAGCATAGAACTCCTTTGATGATTGCTGCAACTTATGGTAGTCTTGATGTTGTAAAGTTTATACTTTCTTTATCAGAAACCGATGTAAATAGTTCTTGTGGCCCAGATAAAACAACCGCCCTTCATTGTGCTGCTTCTAGTGGTTCTCTTAATGCTTTTGATGTTATCAAAATCTTGTTAATTTCTGGTGCTGATCCTGAATTGGTTGATGCTGATGGTCGTCGCCCTGTTGATTCTGTATTCGTGCCTCCAAATCAACCCGGAGTAAAGACTGCAACTGAAAATTTACTTAAAAAAGGCGATGTCTTTGGTTTGACTTTTTTAAACTCGATTCTTGAGAAGAAAGAGTACCCGATTGACCCATTGTTTCCTGACTTAAAAAGTGATACATATGCAAGTGATGAGTTTAGGATGTTTTCATTCAAGATTCGTCCTTGTTCACGGGCTTATTCACATGATTGGACCGAATGTCCGTTTATTCATCCAGGAGAGAGTGCAAGGAGGCGGGACCCACGTAAAATCCATTATAGCTGTGTCCCATGTCCTGATTTCAAGAAAGGACAGTGTCGATTTGGTGATCTTTGTGAATTTGCTCATGGGGTTTTTGAATGCTGGCTGCACCCTGCACAATACAGAACACGGTTATGTAAAGATGGAACCTTTTGTGCTCGAAGGGTCTGTTTCTTCGCCCACAAACCACAAGAACTCCGCCCGCTGTATGTTTCAATAGGGTCTCCTCTGTCGTCGCCACATGGTTCGCCAGCTGGTGCCACTGCCATGTCACCACCACCGCCGTTTTCTCCTCCACCTATGCTGCACTTGCACAGCAACAATCTTCAGGGAAGCCACCTGAGATTTCCGTTTAATGCTAGAGAAATTCACCTTCAGGATCTTGAAATGCATCGACGCCAGCAGGCAACAATGTTTTCGCCATCACACATACCCATGGTGTTATCTCCAATGAGTCCATATTCACCAAAAGGTTTTTATGGAATTTCATCTCCTAGAATAGTACCGTCACCTAGGGACATTGAACAATCTCAATTGCCTTCTTTTAGCCCACAATGGGATTCAGCTAAAGGAAACATTGACTGGTCTGCAAATGGATGTGAAGTGGGTCGGACCAGAAGGCCAGAACCCACTGAGCCAGATGTTTCATGGGTTCAGTCTCTAGTGAAGGAACCACCAGAAAATGAAAAGAATGATCATGCAGCTTTAGTAGCATGGGTTGAGAACATGCAGCTTGATGAAATTGTTGCATAGTACAAGGGGCCAGAAGGTAATTTCATTTTATTAGTATTTATTAATAATTATTATTATTATTATGATTGTTTTACACGATTTCACTTTTGTGTTCCAAATACCCAAGATCTCATGGAGTAGACCCTCCTGATTCATCGAAAAATCCTTTGTGTTGTTAGTTTGATACACATTCTTTATAATCATAGATACTAGTTCTCTAAATTTCTGCATAAACTATTTTTACCATATGTATGCTAAGGTGACAAATGTGGAAAGTTCTTTTATTATTTCTTTTACATTTTTTTCTTGTCAAAAGGTATGTGCTACACATGAAATGTTTGTTGTAGCTTGACTTATAACATATTCATCCAACCGCGATTTATGAATTTTTTGTCTTTATTTCTTTACTCGATTCCTTGTCAAAGAGTATGTGCCACCACAATTCCGGGCTACAATTATGTAGTTGTTAACATAAACTAATTGTACTTTGTTGCTATATAACTTAGATTAGATGGCTAATGTTGAAAAATTAGTCTTAAATCTTTAGTTCTTGTTTCATTGTCAAGGGGTATGTGACTGTGCTACACAAATTTCCAATGAACATGCATCAATAAGTTTTTGCATGAAGTCATTTTTATAACACGTATAGTAGATCGCTTATATGTGATGATCGGGTATTCTATTCTTATCCTTTTCGCTTGTTATCACGTCAAAAAATATGTGATATGCTATATTTTCAAGACGATTTGTTAGTTCTTACATGAAATGATCGTTCTTGTGTCTAATAACATATACATTGAGACATTGATCGGTCGATACAAAATACTTTGATATATTTATGGGAAAATTGTTTGTGTTGCTAACAGTACAAAATGGTACTTAGCAGCACGTATTTTATCCCTATATTTATTATCGAAAGTAATGTCATTTTCTTGATGTAAGATAGAGTTGATGATGTGTTCCATTTGTCTAAAAACTTAAAAGAAAAATTAATATTGTTGTGACAGAAAGTGATTGAATTTGGTGGTTTGGTTCTTTTGATGGTGTACAATCGGTAATCAAATCATCATAAATATTCCAATACCATGTTTGGTGGTTTTATATTATTTATTGCTTTAATTAAAATTATTGGTATTTTGAACTTTTTAACGTACAATGTACGTGTGAAGTTCTTTTAGCACATAATGTTCAGGAACAAAATTAAAGAATTCTGTGATTTATAGTGCCACTAATTAATTAAATATAATGAAAATTGTTTGCTTTTGTATAATGGGAATCGGGTGGATGCCAAAACTATAGTTGGTGGGTGTATTTTGGATTTGTGGGAATTGGAAATGTTTTTGGTTTTGCGTCCTTATCAAACTTTATTTATTGACAAACAGTATTATATTATGTTATAGGTACGTGATCAAATGAGAAGCATTCAATCATTTCTGTAATTAACGGTTCACATTTATGTAAATTGAAGTGTTGTTAAGATGCATCGAATCTGAGCCGTTGATCACATAAATCAACGACTATGATCGTTTGTCCTTCTTTCCTCCTTAAGATGTAGCTGCCTCTCAAAACCTTACCCGTTGTTATATACGTATATTTTGTTTCCAACTTAAATGCTATTTACAAGTGTGGGTGCGATTCTCGAATGTGTATGTGTTTTGTTGAGTTGCGAAACTGATTTTAGTTGGCCACCAAATCTTTCATTGGTTTTGTTGACATCGATCCACTATAAGGAATACAATTATTTTATTATAATGACACAATGATATTGTGTGTAACTTATTAACCCTTAACTCGTATGTTATTTATTGATAACGTGGTTATTAATAACATAAATAAGATGAATAAAATCAAATAGTATTTTAGATTTGTTTCAAAGTATGTTATAATCTTGGAATTATTAGTTATGATTACATGTAAGTACTCTAATTATCATCTCCATAACAACTCACCAAACAAATTCTAAAAGTACGAAATTGGATTTCAAGAAAAAAAACTACCAACAATGTATGGGTCGTTGGAACTTGGAAGTCTACAAAAATACCATTAACATGTTAATAAGAGTGGATTACGAAAAAAGTGAAAATAAAATAAAAATAATACAATAACGGATAAGGGTGGTGATTTTTACAAGGAAGATTTTACTTTCTAAAGGAAAATTAAAGGTTAATTGTAAAAAGAAAAAAATAATTTTCCTTGTAACAAGTAAAAAATCCTTTGTAAATATCACCTCCTAACGGATAACCCGGCCTATTTAACTTCTTATTTTCAACCTAAAAGGCTCATACCTGTTTTTATGGACTATGGGCTCACTCCAGGCTCTCAGCTGCTGGACCTATAAGACTGGGCCAATGATTGGTTACCACTGGGCTTTGCTACTAGGCCCAAATGGTGCGTGTACATCTTCTTTTGATAAAGTTTTCGGATCTCAAAATACTCCCTACTCTATAACTTAAAGCAAAAACGACGATAAATAAAAACTACAGGGACTCTAACTGCAAATACTCCAAACACAAATTAAAACGTATCCCTGACACCGTAATCCACCACGGAGCAAAAAACTCAACTCAGCTCAACGATGCTCAGAACAACAGTGGCTGCTCTGTTTCACCCAACTACAAATTTACACTCTCACTCCCTACACAAACCGCTACACTTTATAATTCGACAAACCTACCCTCGAATTAAAAAACCAATTTCATCAATCAAAACACATCGTTCACTATCATCAACAGCAACTCCCCTTACTTTAAACGAACCGATTTTTGATCTGGACCGGAAATATCTATCATGCTCGATGCCTAACAGCAATCGACCCCTCAAATTGGCGGTTCTGCTTAGCGGCGGTGTTGATAGCAGCGTCGCACTTCGTCTTCTTCATGCTGCCGGACATTCCTGCACTGCTTTTTATCTCAAAATTTGGTTCCAAGTACGTGTTATATACATATACCAGCCCTAAAACGTGTGTATATACACGGTATGATAAATTTGTAATTATTTTTTAAATTTATTGAAAAAATTCTTATATGTTATGTGATATATTAGAACATTTTTACGAATTAAAGAGATATTTAATATTGTTTGGAATTAGAAAATTTTCAGGTAGTCTATATTGAAATTGAGAGTATAGATCGTAAATTTTCAATGGCAGTAAACATTTTGCGTAAGTCAAAATATATTTAATTGTAAAGGTGTCTAATTATACATAAACAAATGAATAGTTTGAAGTAATAATGATAGGTTGTAATACGGATCATAAATTATATCCTTGTAAGACCTCTTTATACATCACATTTGTCGTCTTATATGTCTGGTGGCTATCCTTGTCACAAAAGAAATTATTTACAACGTTTGAAATTATGTGTTTCAATTTTCACTCTAAGAAAGGAACCTCTTTTGAAAAAGAAAAAATTCCTTATATGTTATGGACCCGAACCGATATGATATTATTTGATTGATTTGCCAAACAATTAACATTTTCAAGAAAAGAATTTAAAATTATATCGAATTCAGTTCTATAATAGAGTTAAGGAGAAACACAATTTATCAAGTAAATTTCTTAGCAAATAGTGAATCAGTCGGTTATTTTTGTATTCGATTGCAAGTCTTATTAAGGTGTTTAATAAAGTGAATAATCTCAACCATATAATAAAAGCTTTTGGTCTAACAATATGGGTGTCCTTGGTTTAATGTTAAAATTACGTATTTCTCATTTTACCCAGTTAAGATGTCGACAGGAAAATATATTAGATCATCAGTTTAACTTTATATTTACAATCAAATGTATAAAGTGTCGACATATGTTATTATACTCTATATATTTTTAAACTTTAAATCCTTATATTAATATTGATAATTTTAAAGGGTTTTATTTTTAAATTAGATGAAATTGAGGGACTCAATTGAATAATTGAAAATTTATAAATTGATGACATCATAGAGGTGTTTACTATATCATATTTAAGATATGTATTGATTGTGTGTTTTTGATTGCTTATTAGTCTGTGTATATACAATTAAGTTTATATAGGTTTATTGAACAGTATTTAGTTTCGAATGTAAGCCTAGTTCTGTTGTTAGGGTTTAAGTTGAAGTTAGAGAGAGTATAACCTGGTTAAATTTTAAATTTTATGAAATGTATCCAAGTTTATGGCAATTCAAGTTAAAACATACAATTTGGTAGCAAATGAACAAAATTGAAAGAATCAAATTAAAGTCTGCCTCCTATTATCATATTTTTACTATTTTAATTTTTATACTCTTTTATGATTCATCATTTTTAGCACTCTAAAATTTAATAATTGATTACTTAGTTTGTTCTGATACTAATTTATTCGTAGGAAGATTTTAAAAACTTTTGGTCCGAGTGCCCGTGGGAAGAGGATTTGAAGTATGCAAAAGCTGTTTGTAATCAGGTTGCTTTCTTCATAAAGTATATTATTGATCTGTTACACAAATGTGTTATTATTGTTTTCGTCGTTTCCTCCAAGTTTGATGAGTAGTATAGTATAAATTATTGATGAGGGATATATATCAACAGTCTGTTACAAATGTGGTTCAGGTTGACGTACCACTGGAAGTTGTACATTTGACTGATGAATATTGGGATAAAGTGGTAAGTAAATATTTTCTTGAATACTATTCCCGTTATCGTTTCTGCTGTAAAATAAATAAATATCATTACAACGAAAAAGAATCAAACTGTGTTTCTTAAAATAACTGACACATTTCAGTAAAAAGACGACGGCTGCCCAATATTGATTTTGTTGTTGTTTATTTAATTTTGCAGTATGAAATTCGAATTAATAACTGTTGCCAAAAGATACATATGCTCTTTGGTGTAATGAAACACTCTAAAGAACTTATTGCTTCATGTTGCAGGTATCTTACATTATTGACGAGTATAAATGTGGCCGTACGCCTAACCCGGATGTTCTATGCAATACAAGAATCAAATTTGGTGTGTGATTTTGGTAATCATGCTACTGAATTCCTCCTTCTTGGCATTTGTACTTAATTTTACCTTTACTTGTAGGGGCGTTCATGGAGGCCATTAGTAACAAGGATTTTGACTTTGTTGCTTCTGGACATTATGCAAAGGTTGTTCATTCCGTTACAGATGAAACCAATGACCTTTCATTTCTGGAACTCTCAAAGGATATGGTATTTTTAAGCTTGTTTTTTACCTTTCGCTTTTCCTTACCCGACATTTCACTAGTTGTCTATTAACATGAGTTGAAATTGCAAAATGAGCAGGTCAGGTCGGTCAAATGCAGTAATTTTAGTGCGAGCCAAAATGGTTTGGGTTGGGGTTTTTTTTAATTCATTTCATTGGATATCATATGTAATTTATGCGTTGAACATTATTACAAAACTTTATTCTTACCAAAATAGTCTAGTTTATTAGTAAAGCCATTCAGGAGCTTGTTTCCTATAAATGGTAGCTTTGGATGACTCTTAACCTGTTCGAGCCATGTGACTCATTTCTATTACTAGTTAACTTCTATAGCTTAACCCATCTGGCTTGTTGGAGATAAAGCATACCCAAAGCTACCATTTATAGGAAACAGGTTGAAATTGCAACCTCAAGCAACTAGTCTCGATTTTCTGCAGTATTTTATTTATTTTTTTGTGTAAATTCCGATTTACTCATACACAACGTAACTCATCATATTTCAGGTCAAGGATCAGACCTACTTCCTTTCATATCTCTCCCAGGCTCAGCTTAAAAGACTTGTGCTTCCCCTTGGATGTATTCCAAAGGTAAGTCTGCTCTACATAAAAAGCAGTGGGCCCGTGTACATGACATGAATGTGTATGGGGAAGGTTATGATGATTAATTATCCTAATCATTTATATCTTATGAACTCATTAGGATGAAGTCCGCCAGCTTGCCAGAAAATTTGATTTGCCTAACCAGGATAGAAGGGATTCACAGGGAATATGCTTCCTTGGAAAGGTATTTCTGGCTCACAAAAACCCTGGTATTCATCAAGATATATGTTTGTGCTTATTTTCTTTTAAATGTATCTATTTGGTTACCGTGTCTCATGTCCTAAATAGTTTTTAACCGATTTGGCCTGAAAATAGCACGAGAGGATAATACTTGGTCCAAGCATGAGTTGCAATTGTAAGATAAATAAAATTCATCGGCTGACCAGAGAATGTTCTATCAAGTGAAGGACCCAAACAAATATCTATTTCCAGTTTGGCTCTTTTACCAGTGTAATCTATTCTTTGCCGGTCCATGATGTTGAGAATCTCAGGACAGAAGATGTTTGTTTTATGTTTGTATTAATGTATTATGTCTATTGATCTTACTTCCCTGTCAAAACCTGATATTTACATGTATACACAAACTTCCAACCAGAAGAAAAAGGCACCCTTTTCAATTCTAACAGTATATTAGACCTCATTATTTTTTATCTTCTTTTACTAGGAAAGACCTTATGTCGCAACCATTGGCTATCCGTGTATATATTATATTAAGTGGTGATTTATATACTTGGTTTCGTCATCAAAGTGGTTTACTTATGCAGATTAAATTCAGTGACTTTGTGGGAAGACATATTGGTGAAAAAGAGGGTATAATATTGGAAGCTGAAACAGGGGATTTTTTAGGATCCCATAGAGGTTTTTGGTTTTACACAATTGGTCAACGTCAAGGTTTGAAACTTGCTGGAGGTCCATGGTAATGTCTAAACTATCACTTTCTGCACGCATATACATACATATAATGTGGATCTTAAATATTTATATCTTCACGCTGGTATGTACTTGTGCAGGTATGTTGTTGAGAAAGATGTTAAAAATAATGTAGTTTTTGTATCGAGAAACTATTATTCAGTCGACAAAAGAAGGCGATCATTCCGTGTTGGATCCTTTAGATGGATAAGTGGATCTCCTCCTCATGACTTCAACCAATTAAAATGCAAGGTAATTCTAAAATATTTTTAATAAATTTTGGAAGTTTTAGGTTTGACTTCGAAAGTTCAAATGTTTATCTTGTCTTGGAATATAGGCTCACACACACAGACACACACTCACAAAGATTCACTAACAATTATTAAGTTTGACAGGTTCGTCATGGTCCTGATTTCTACAATTGCACTTTGCATATGGAACTTGCTGAAAATGGAACCGAAAACATTGGCACTGTCCAGTTACCTGAAGATGACCAGGGTCTGGCAGCAGGTCAATTCGCAGCATTCTATAAAGAAAATGTTTGTGTGGGGTCAGGTGTGATCTTGGAATCATGGGACGATTCCGGTTTTCCTGTTTGTGACAAGGCTCGTGAAAATGCTAAATTGGAAGATAAATCTAAGCTTGGTAAACCTGTCAAGATCAAGGCAAAACCCGATGATTGTTTGAAGAATTCAATTGTGAAGATGATGTGAGGTTAGTGCAGATCTAATTTATATGCGATAAGCTACATTTCTGTTTATCAAAAGGCAATACTCACAGTATCAGTGTATATTTGTAAGCTGCAAGTATTTGTAAATGAATAACCAGATTTTGTAGTTCATAAGTTTAGGTTATAGTTCATAACCAGATTTTGTCATTCGATACAGTCTCAGCCTCATAGTTTCTTATAACCAATTTATAGTTCATAAAATCACATGATTGAGGTTTCCCCATAATTTTAATTATCATGTATTATCCCTTTTTTATGTCAATTCGTCAACAGATCTCATAAAGAATCATATGATAAATTGAATTGCTTTTCGTGATGTATTGACTTCAAATTTCTCAGGGGATGTGGATTGTACCACAATTTGATGGTATATTTTGTTATGGGTATTTATGCCTTAAAACAAGCTCTTGAATTTGTTGAAGGGGGTCTGCTGATGTTAGGTAAAGGTCGTGTGTCCTTCGTAGTATCAGTGTCTCCTCATTAAAAGCGTTGGGTGTTCGTTAGAGGTCATCACAGATGTCCATGGTGTCACATTCTGAATGCCGAAAAAGTGCAGAACGAAAACTTTCTTTGGTTTGTTAAAAACACTCTTTCTCCCAAAACGTTCCTCCGTCACTATCCATGAAGTTATGCACAGCTATGTCAACAATTAAACCTCTGGAATACATCCCAGATGATCATTTACATTAAAAGCAATGCAATTAAATTTCATTCTAAAGATCTTACCTTATTACTGTAATAAATATTTAACAAACACCTGAAAGATTGTTTTGGGTAGTTGGGGTTTTGAAGACGAAAGGCAAAAGGTGAATAAAATAAAATGAAGTTAATGGCATGGTCACATGTTGGTACATCGCACATGACCAACTCCAAATGATCTAATTTATTTAAAAAATTAATTAAAGGTGTTGTATACATGTGGATGACTTTAATCCTATTACACCATTTTTCTTATAAATTTTAGTTCTCGTGAAAGTGATTTCCAGCTTAAAGAGGATGTTGAGTTTCAAATTCGAATTTATTTATCAGGCACGTATTTATTTAGACATGCATTTTACGCAAATGTATCATCTTTCTAAAGTAAAGATCGTAAGAAAAGTCGCTAATTACAGATCACGTTGTACCATTATATCAATTGATGAATAAAGTACTAGTAATGCTTTTAAACATATGTAACAACATTAGTAATGAATGGTGACCATGGTCCCCTAACGTGATGCTCATTAAGAATCATGCCTCTCATGAATCCTTCGAATCAATACATATTCAAAGTAGGAAGGTCCATGGGCCATGGCTAGTACCCTATTATCTTAACTCTAAGCTACGTATTTGAATTTGGACCATAAATTGTAATTTTGTATTAGATTCTTGATTTTTGAAACAAAGGTCACCGTTATTGAGTTTGTATAGCTGAATTCCAACTTTTGTGACTATCTTTATCCAATTGTATTATCCTAAAGTGGTTCATATACTTTTAAAAGAAGTTCAGTGGCAAATTGAGGATTTAGGGGACCTGTAATACTGATATCTCAATTTTTGTGAACATGTAGCACGAACAAAGAATGCAACTAAAAATGCAAATTTTCATAAGAAATTTATACTACGTATTTTGCGAATGAACCCGTAGTAACTGCTATCCTACCTTCTAATGACTCCTTCCCCAATTAGTCACCCGTCCTAGTACGAGTGTATACATTTTTTTTTAGTTATTTTAATGTAAATGTCGACTTACATATTCTAACCGATCAAAATGTAAATAAAGGAGTATTTTGTATGATATTTTTAGAATTACAACTGCTCCATGCAATAAGAATTATTCTACCAAGGATTTGTTTCAAAGGAGGTGCAGCAAAGCATGACTTGAATATGGTGGGTGAGTATATTTATGAAACCTATTTATGGACCATTATAAACACATACAGTACTGTACTATTCCTATACTACCATAGGCCTCTCTACCAACAATGTGTCTTTGGGCTATAGTGATCTATAGATAAGTACTGTGAAAATTAAACAATTTTCATATTGAAAATCTAGAGTAAACACACACTCACACACATCATGGAACCAACTGTGGGTGATTATGAAGAAGAAGTGAAGCAATTGAGGGAGGTTTTCAATAGTGGGAAGACAAGAGAATTATCATGGAGGAAGGCACAACTAAAAGGGATACTCTTACTCCTTAAAGAGAGAGAAAATGATATCTTCAGGGCTCTGAATCAAGATTTAGGGAAACATCATGTTGAAGCCTACAGAGATGAGGTAATCATTTGATAGTCACTATTGTACAGTTATCAATGTATAGTTCGATAAATACAATGTATAGTTATGTGTTAAGCTACAAAACTTATTTACTTATGTTGCCTTGATAAGAATTTAATCGGTTTGTGTTTATGTAGTCATTCATAATATGGCTACGTGCTTTCATTTCTCTTCAAATCGGCAACACAAAAACTTTTAAAGTGAATTTCTTGTATATTTGTTCCAATCCGTGAACACAAAAACTCTGTAATGCGGCCTTCGTGCCTCGTGAAAAGGTGGCAACAATAAAATTAGTCCTTAATTTGATCTACAAATGGCCTTGTGTATGTTATGTATGGTATTAAAACAGTGTTTGGATATGAAATTATTGCAGATTGGAACTGTGGCCAAATCTGCAACCCATGCACTTGGGAACTTGAAGAAATGGACATCTAGTAAAAGGGTAAATTATTTTAACCAATCTTTTTTTTTTCCACCCAAAAACCATCTTTTATTTGTGAATTCCCTTGTGGGTAAAATAGTAAATTTAATGATGACAGGCTAAATTGCCGCTAGCCACATTCCCAAGCTCAGCGAAGTTGGTTCATGAACCGCTTGGTGTTGTACTCATCATATCATCTTGGAACTTTCCATTTGGTACCTCAAACTTTATCTATTTTACATAATTAACCCCTGTTGAACATTCCTACCTTTTATTGCCCGAACCAAATCGATGTTGCAATTTAATACGTACCTGCTTGTATATCTTTGAACCCTTACCATTTACAATAGGGCTAATTACATATATCTCCTCCTTAAATAATTTAATACACCTCCCTACACAAAAATAAACAATGATTTTATTGCCTCATAAAATTTTATACTGTGATTTTTATATTGTTTTGTCAACTTCAAAAACATAAAAGTGATTTACAGGGTTTTGTTAATATGTATCCACATTGCACATGATAAGAAATATTGAATGAACTGAAAATTTTCTTTTTTTATATTAAAAATATGCAACTAATAGACGATGATTATTGTTACTTGTGAGATCTTAAATCGAAGAGGAGAAAATGCTGAAAAATATGGTGCAATTTTTATAATTTTTTGACTTGTCGTTTGTGAGATATTTGGTTTTTAAAAAGATGGAGAAATGAGTATTGATAAACATGAATGGTTGAGATTGATTCCCCTATTCTCACACAAAGTTGTTGTACTCATTTGAACCATACTCTAATATATCATTCTCACTAATCATCCAAATCATACATAAAACAATGATCACCACATGAAATTTGTGATTTAGAACTTAGGTTTAAATTCTTGGCGATGTTTGTTCTAAAAATCTCTCATGACAATTATATGTGCTTTCTATTTCAAGATTTATAATTCATGTAAATCTTATTTGTTCAAGATTGAATACAATAGGGTTATCGTTTGAACCAATAATCGGCGCAATGGCAGCAGGAAATGTAGTAATCCTAAAACCTTCCGAGCTAGCTCCAACATGTTCGTTGGTTCTCGCTGACACCATCCGTGATTACCTTGATAACTCCGCTATTAAGGTTATTGAAGGTGGACCCTACGTCGGTGAAAAACTCCTTCAACATAAGTTCGACAAAATTTTCTACACAGGTTCATACTTAATTTAATTTTTCAAGCTTTTTTTGATCAATCTATAATTAACTTTCAACATTCATCCAACAACAATTAAATCACATGATGAAAACCATATATTTTGATATTATATTTAAAAATATCATATATTGTGTATTATATTTGAATGTGTATGTGTCTTTAAAAACATATGTATATGTCATATGTATGTATATTTATTGACATGATCAAATACATATGTTATGTTAAGTCGTTTTCACAACAATCCAAAACCTTGTATTTGTTTGTTTATTCATACATAAATGATAAATAAATAAATATATATGTATTCGTATGTATGTATACGTAGGTAGATCGACATGCATTAATTTTGTGATGATAATTCATAATTGACAGGGGGGCCAAGAGTGGGGCAGATGGTTATGACAGCGGCTGCTAAAAATCTAACTCCTGTGACTTTGGAGTTGGGTGGGAAATGTCCCGCTGTTGTTGATTTCATCTCTAGTTCTTGGGACAAAAAGGTAATTTCAGCTTCTTTATTTATAGGTTTTATCTATACTATTAACTAATTTCACAATCCATCTTAATCCCTTAAAAAAATAGACCGTACAAATGATAAATGTATCCTTTTAATATATTAAATAGTCTTTAAATAATTGAATTCAATTCAATTAAATAAATCATTAAAGCTACAAGACATTTAACACCATATTTATTAGAAAAAATAGCAGGTTAGCGGATTTACGGTTGACGGGTTTGCGAGTCCAAAAACCTGGACCTAACCTACTTATTTTCAAGTCGATTTTGTGTCAGGTTTTGGGTCGTGTCATAAATTATCACGCTTATAATGTCCGCTGCAATGCGCGGGTATTCTTCTAGTTATTTTATAATACGTAGGCAATTTTATGCATTATTAAATACTTTAACGACGGTTTGAGACTTGTGAAGACTCCAGTTGCTCGATAAATTAATATTATCTTAACTACATATAAAGCATCTTCATTATTGTCTTAAAATTAGACTCAATAATGTCTAAAGACTAAATTGTCCTCTCAAATAAATTAATTATCTCAACCCTTTCCAAATTAACTATTAATTTCTAACATCTATTCATAACAACCTTCTATTTTAAACTTTACACATCATACTCTAAAATATTTAACATATTATTTCGATGAAACTTTTACATAATAAATAAAAAATTGATCAATTCATTAGACGCTATCACTTGAGTTTTAAAATTAAATGTTTGACATTATCGTCTTTTCCTTTCCTCACAATAATAATACTATTAATAGTCTATATAATCAAACGTACGGATCTATTCGTTACCGCTGCTGTGCGCGGGTAAGTTGTTAGTTTAAAATAAATCATATTGTCTTTTACAAATTTTAAATTTATATGATTGATGAGTCGAGCTTTCAAAACGGTGTTGGAAAACATATAATCGTGAAATACATAATCATGACAATTACCATAAAGATTAAAGAAATTAGATTATAAGATCATGTGAAATGTTTAAATAGAACACTTCTTATGGTAAGAACTATGAATACATAATTTTATTTTTAATATTAAGATTGTCTATTTTTTTGATAAAAAATGATATCAAAATTATTAGAATTTTATACTGTTTAAGATGAGATATTTTTATTTTTTAAATGTGATATGTATTGTAAAAAATTTAGTGTGTATGACACATAACTTTATTGTGTATCATATATATATTTATTATATATAAATTAATTTCATATTTAAGAGAATAAAATTATAATAATATTGGTATTATTTATTTTACAAAAAGTGTACATATGATGAAATTAAAAATGAAAAAGATTGTTCATACGGTTCCTACCATAAGGAATGATTCTACAATAACTCTTCCCGATAAGATGAACACTTATAAATATAACAAATTACTTGACTAAAGGGTCTATTGGTATCGGTATGACATTAAAAAATTATAACGTATATATGTGTAGGCAATGAATTTTTTTTAATTTTTTTACATAATAGATCGCAATGAAAAGAATTATTTGGGGTAAATTTGGAGCGTGTGGCGGACAAGCTTGTATTGCAATTGACTACATTCTCACACAGAAGAAATTTGCATCAACTTTGGTAAAGAAACATTACTGAATTCTTGTTAAATTTAGAACAACTTTTGTATGACAACTACCATATAACGATTTTAATTAATTAATTAAGGTGGAACTATTGAAAAAATATATCAAGAAATCATTTGGAGACAATCCAATGGAGTCGAATAGCATTGCTAAGATAGTACACAAGAAACACTTTTCAAGATTGAAACAACTTCTAGACGAACCTCGTGTCAAATCTTCGATAGTTCATGGTGGTTCATCGGACGAAGATAATTTGTAAGTAATAAACTCTTTGTTTGATCTTTTTGATCCCGACCGACGGGGTGAAATAGACAAAACCAATATTAAGGTCGGGAATTAATGGATTTTGTAGATTTATCGAACCGACGATATTGCTTGATCCTCCTCTTGACTCCATGATCATGACAGAAGAAATCTTTGGTCCATTGCTTCCAATTATCACCGTAAGAAAACACATCATCACCCTAATGTACTATATATACGGAGTACTACTTATTGTTGGTCAACGGTCAACTCTTTGACCATTTGACTTATTGATGCAGTTGGAGAATATTGAAGATAGTATTGAGTTTATAAGGGTCAGGCCAAAACCACTTGCTATTTATGGCTTCACAAATAGTGCTAAACTCCAAGAAAAGATGATTAGTGAAACCTCATCGGGAAGCATTACATTCAATGATGCTATAACTCAAGTAATAATTCTTTAATAACCTTTATGTTAATTACTTCGTTAGTTTTACCATTAATTAGTATAACGATTTTTATTATTATTATTATTATTTTGGAAAACAATGCAGTATTTAGCGGATACATTACCATTTGGAGGAGTTGGCGGAAGTGGGTTTGGAAGGTACCATGGAAAATACTCGTTCGAAAATTTTAGTCATGAGAAGGCAGTGATGGTGAGGGGTTATCTTATCGATTTTGGTTTCAAGTATCCTCCATGGACTAACAAGAAATTACAGCTTATTAAATCTGGTTTACGATACGATTACATTACACTTGTCTTCGTTAAGTTAGGTTTGAAAAGTAAAGCTTGATCAAATTTATCTTTATATAAACTCATATATATGTTCTGCAAGTGATATTGGAATAAAGGGTGTACTATAATTATATAAATATATGAATGTTTTTGTTCTTTATTTATTGGTTATGGATGGATTTTTGTGTCTTCATTTAAAAAAAAAAAGAGCACTATATTAAAAAGCATAAACTAAAGTTATCATCAAAAGTGACATAAAGCAATTTTGTTTTAACACCTAAGAGTCTCTAAATATATAGAAGGTGAAAACATGTTTTTATGGATTAAAAGATCGTGTGTACAAGTTTCACTTGAGATAATATATATATATATATATATATATATATATATATATATATATATATATATAATCAATTGACCAACAAAATCAATTAATTTTTTTAAATTTGTTAAATTTAAGAAGGAGATGACATCATAAAATTAAAATTCATTAAAATAATACATAAGAAACATACGATGATGTCGTCAAAAAATCAATTAAAGAATTAAATTGATTGATTTTTTAAAATTAGTTAAAATTAAGTAAGAGATGACATATAAATTATAATTTTAAAATCCATTAAAATAATACATTATCTTTAAGCAAAATATAATAATATTTTTAAATAACAATCCATATCTCTATCTTCAGCTTTTAAACTTTAAGTTAAAATTAACGCATTTTCATTTCAATTTCAATTAATTATTTTATTTTTCTTTTCTAATCTAAATCTAATCTGATCTAAATCTAAATAATATATATATATATATATATATATATATATATATATATATATATAATCTAATAATAATAAATATTAATAAAAGAAAACTTCTCTTAAAAAATTTTCATACCATATTAAACCTTATTAACCAATCAAATTCCTTAATTTCATGAAACATACAATTGACAAATTCCTTAATTTATATAATGTTTTTGATCAATCATAACTAGGTAATAATATTGTATTATTTCATTTTAAACTTTGACAATAAATATTTATTTATGAAAGTCAACAAAACATTTTGTTAAATTAAATATAAGGATTACGAAATATTTACTTTTACATTTATTAGACCACTCCCTATGGAGCATTTTTCTTGCAATGATAGAGCTTTGTCTAGAGGATACCATAGCCACCATAGAGTTCTTGCCTCCGTCTTTCTTTGTTTCATGGTGGGTGAGACAGAGAGAATGTGAGCGAGTTGTCTTTAATGTGATAATAATTAGTGTTCATAATTATTATTCTATCTTTCTATTTTAACAAATCAACGGTTGTAAAAGAGCTATAATTCATTTCATTCTTTTCTTCCTTTCATTTAATTGGCGTATCCTTTTTTCATATATATGGACAATCCATAAACTTAGTTACGCACGGGTTTTGTATACTTATTTTTACTTTACACGACTCGTGTGTATATACGGGTTTAAATAAAAGAAAACCTTTGATAACATATTTTATTAAAATATAAAGAGCTATTAACCAATCAAATACTTTAATTTTATAAAACTTTCAAATTCCTATTAATCAAACAAATATATTGAATTTCAATTTTTCTGAAAAGTTAATTTTAAATCGGGTCAATAAATCTAAATTAAGAAATAAACTTTATAAAAAAGTTGTACAAACACAATTCAAAAGCCCTTGTATATATACGGGTCTAAAATTTAGTATATATAATAAAAGAAAGCATTGAATTGAACAAGACTCTACGGGTATGTTTGGCAAAGAACTTTCGAGAGCTTTTAACTTTTTGTTTCAAAAGAAAAAGCTTCTGCACTAAAAAAGTCTTGTTTGAAAGATGTAGCTTAAAACTTTTAATTATTATAAAAAGCTACAATCTTAAACGCTAATATGAGAAGCGCTGAAAAAATTTGAGGAGCTTTTTCTAGCAAATTTACTTAACTGTCCCTTGATATTTCATATACTCGGTAATACGCAATTTTTTTTCTTAGTTTCATTCATTTCTCTTTTTGCAACAAATTGTCACTTACTTTTTCGATGGAACATGAGTTTCATATTTCAATAGTTGTATAGATTCTTGTGTATTTCTTTGGAGACATGCATTTTATCTTTCTGTTTTCTTTTAAAAAAAATTTGGCTACTCTAGTACTCCATATTGCAAAAGAAACACTTTTTTATTTTTTTATTTTTTATCTTAGCTATATTTCACAATTTAAAATTTCATGTTCAGGTAATTATAATATTCCTTGTAATGTTATTTATATATGAATGTGACTATGTTATATAAATAAAAAACTAATTTCTATATATAATGAACTGTTTTTTGTTAATTATGTTTATCATTTTAGTTTCTATTGATGTGCTTTTTTGTCATTTTCAACCAATCAATAACAGCTACAGTTAGTTTACCAAACAATTTCACACAAATAAAGCTACAGCTTACGAGCTTCAATTAAAAGCTACAATATACAACCTACATCTGTCAGCTACAACTTACAGTTAATTTTACCAAACATACCCTACGTGTGTGTTTGGCAAAGAGCTTTTAAGAACTTTTTGAAGCTTTAGCTTTTTGTTTTCAAATTGAAAAGCTCCTAATTTCTAAAAGCTTCGTTTGGATAAAAGAGCTTTGAGCTTTTATTTTTTAAAAAAAACTCCAAAAAGCTTGTAAATGAAAAGCTAATCCTACAAGCTTTGAAAATTGAAAAGAGCTTTTAGTGAATATATTTACATGATTACCCTCGTAATTTATATTTACAATTTGAGACTAATTAGTTTATCGGCACTAGTATTCCAAATAATTTTTCGAAGTTATTGTCCTTTTTGTTTTTTTAATAAATTAATAAGGAATTAAACCTAGTTAATTATTAACAATACTGACGACCTAACGTCCCTCAAAATATTAGAAACACTTTTTAAAATAACGGTGAACATATTCATATTAATACTACACGAAATATAGTATGTAATACATTAACTCATAATCATTTTTGTATCAAATCAAATATTTAATACATATACATAAATTTTGACATTAAGAGGTGATATTTGAATCATTATCATTTTTTCTTACACTAAAATATTATTTGTCAAATTTATATTTAGTTATATTTATTATTATTTTTATATTCATATACACATATACTATACATATTATTTCATATTATTATTATAAAGTAGTTTCATATTATAACTATTAACTATACATATTTTTTATAATTTTACCTTAATTATAAGAAAATGAATATGTTAACAAAAATATAAATAATTCAGTTATTTATATCATATTATTATGAGTTATATACGTTAAATATATATATACCATTTAATTTTATTTTATTTTATCATTGTCCTTTATTGTCATTTTACTCATTTCAATTATAGCTACAGGTACTTTACCAAACACATTTAGAAAAATATATCTACAGCTTACAGCTTCAATTAAAAGCTACAACTTACAGCTACAGCTCGTTTTGCCAAACATACCCTACATACTGGACATGTATGACGTAGGAGTAATTATAGCTAATAATTGCGTTTAACGCTTTGCCTTGACTAAACAGTGTTTAAATAGCTAGGCCACATTCTCAAAGTTCAACTATAATTAGTAGCAAGGGTAGTTCAAATTTGATACTCCCTTAGTCCTAAAAAAATGTCACTAACATTTTTTATTTGAGTTAAGATATGTTAAGTAAATGTTATTTTTGTCTTTATATTCAAAACAAGTTTGACTGAATTTATTTAAAAAATAAATAATTTACATTAATAAATGAGTGTAAAATGTGAAGTTTAATGATTTTTGATAGTTATGTTTTCCAAGTTGACAATTATTTTGAAACATATATAAATAGTAATGTGGACATCTATTTTAAGACGTAAAGAATATTTAATCAATGAACATTCGTATTTTCTTTACTATTTATATAGTTACATCATTAGGTTTCTGATGCTGCTATGATATATTTTGCTATATCTCCAATTCAATTCAATATTATACAATTGTGCATCTCTACTTGTAATCTTGTTTGACTTTTGATTTCAAGTTATTAAAATAAATAATCTAAGTTAAGCTCAAGGCTCACCTTTTAAATGATATAAGAAAGGAAGCCACAAATAATGATATCAATACCGTACCATGGTCTATATCAAAATGAAAAGCATTATTTATAACCAAGTATATTAAATGACTTATTGGTTTTAAAACAATTATCCATCTGTTTAAAAGTATATATTATTTAGTTTGTGACAAACACATTTACTTTTTATAAATACACATTAACACAATTTCATTAAAAATCAACAACTATTTTTTAAGATATACAGACATAAATAATAAAATAAATGAATCAATGATTAAAGGGAGTAAATAGATAATTACTATATATAAAAATAAAACCCCGCCATTACGCTTTAATAACGTCAACCGCTTCCTCTAATCAGTCAACGATGCTCTCCTCGTTTGAAAGAAGGGCGGAAATCACATCCAATTTCCCGCCATTTCTCTCTCTAAAAGTTCCCTCTCTTTCACACGCACTCTCTCTCCTCTTTCTCTCTCTATCTCACACATCCATTGCAGCCGTTCCCTAACGCTGCAACACCATCACCATTTTCATGGCGGAAACACCAAAGAAGCTCAAACAAACCCCCAAAAAACTATCATCAATTAAATCTTCACCAAAAACACCAATTCCTCAAACACCACAAACCCTAACTTCACCTCGCCGTTCATCTCGTTTCATTTCATCACCTGCAAATTTAACACCGAAAACCTCAATTAATCATACGTTGAAAAAAAAATTAATCGCAACAGATTCAATCAACGGAAAGGATGACAATGATGATGATACATTCTCACCTGTTTCTCCTAATATTACAGAAACTAAAAAGAGGAAGGGCAAAATTGAGAATGACAACGATAGAGTAAAAGTCAGGGTTTATAGAAATGAGAAACCGGATACTAAATCGGTTACGAAATCGAAATTGAAACCGAAACGGAGAGTGTATTATAAAAAGGTGAGCTATGATGGAGGTGAATTTGCAGTTGGAGATGATGTGTACGTGAAGAGAAGAGAGGATGCCAGCTCAGATAATGATGATCCTGAAATTGAGGAATGTAGGATTTGTTATAAATCCGGTAGAGCTGTTATGATTGAATGTGATGATTGTTTAGGTGGATTCCATTTGAAATGTTTGAAACCACCATTGCGAACTGTTCCTGAAGGCGATTGGATTTGTACGTATTGCTATGCGAAGAAGCTGGGGAAGAAAGTGGAGTTACCGAAGGCTCCAGAAGGGATGAAAAGGCGTAGAACTGCAAAGGAAAGGCTACTTTCAAGTGATTTGTGGGCGGTCCGGATTGAAAGGTATAAATGCATAATCAATTAGTTTTATAATTGTTTTATTGCTATGTTAAATCTGTTAATTGATGTTGTAATGTATGTGTTACTTAGTTTGTGGAAAGAGGTTGATGGTAGCTTTTGGTTTCGGGGTCGTTGGTATATAATTCCCGAAGAAACAGCTGCGGGTAGACAGCCACATAATTTAAAAAGGGAGTTATATAGAACTAATGACTTTGCTGATAATGAGGTAATGCATGTTGAAACTTTAGTGACATCATTGTGGTATGATAACTTTGTGTGTTTACCTGCTTACTTTGTAATCGTTTAATCATAGATGGAAACTGTTCTTCGACATTGTTATGTCATGACTCCAAATGAATATGCCAAGGCTGGGAATGAAGGTGATGACGTCTTTCTATGTGAATATGAGTATGATGTAAAATGGCATAGTTTCAAGAGAATTGCTGAGATTGATAACAATGAAGAGGTTAGTAGTTCAAATACTTGATAAATGTTGGGGAAGTCTGTGATATATGATGGATCCGAGGATGTCGTAAGACTTTACCACTTTATGATTTGTTAGGGTGATGAAGAAGCTGAGCATGATGAAGATTGGAGTTGTAACGAGGATTCAGATTCTGACTCAGATGATGACATGGAATATGAAAAGGAGGATAAGTTTATATTAGCACCTGGATCTATCCCAGCTCATGAAGTTGCTGCAGTAAGGATATTTATTTGCTTGCCCTCTTGACACGCATTTCTTTTTTCAGTGACATTAACTTAAATCATATTTTGCAGAATTCAAGAAAAGGTTTTACATTTGGACTCCAGAAGATAGGGACCAAGAGAATCCCAGAGCATGTGCGATCCCACAAGCAGACTGAACTTGAAAAGGCAAAAGCAACACTTCTTCTGGCTACTTTGCCCAAATCTTTGCCCTGTAGGAATAAGTATGTGATATCTGAGGTGTTTACAGGAAGTTTACTATAGGAGTTTTATAGTATCTCTTACTCTATTTATATGTTTTTTTCTTTCCATTTTTATTTATGTCCTGTCATTTTCTTATGTGTAGAGAGATGGAAGAAATAACTGCATTTATCAAAGGTGCTATATGTGATGATCAATGTCTAGGACGTTGCCTTTACATCCATGGTGTTCCAGGAACTGGCAAGGTAGATGTTAGCAATTGGGAAAGTATGATGTTCATTTGGTTTGGTGTGGTTAACAGTTATCTTATGCATTTATAATCCTTATTCACATTTCACACAACTTATAATTTTTTTTGTTTGATTATACACGCTTGAAGACATGTATTTATACTGTACATCTTTGTGATTGTTAGGAGACTTTACTGACTACATGCTACACTTTAAAAACATAAACATGTGAATTACTTGAATCTGCTTAATGAAGCTCTTCTACATAACCTATCAGCATTTTTGGCTTTAGGGCACCCTGGATTCTAATATGGGCTTATCTACAGACAATGAGTGTGCTTGCGGTGATGCGGAGTCTCCGATCTGAAGTAGATGCTGGAATTACTAAACCTTACTCTTTTGTAGAGATAAATGGTCTGAAATTGGCTGCACCAGAGAATATCTACAGAGTACTGATTTTTTGTGCATTAGGCTGTTTTAAGTGCCTCTTAAATTATAAGTCATTGTCTAAACTATATTTATGGACGTTTTCAGGTTATTTATGAAGCTTTAACAGGACATAGGGTGAGTTGGAAAAAAGCTCTCAACTTACTGAATGACAGGTTTTCAAATGGGATTAAAAGTAGCAAAGATGATGACCGTCCTTGTATTCTTCTCATTGATGAGCTTGATCTTCTAGTAACTAGAAATCAATCGGTAAATAAAACTTCACTACCATACATCTTGTATCTAAACCATACTGGATTCTGATGCATTTGCAATGATTGTTCTCTATAGGTCTTGTACAACATTCTTGATTGGCCTACTAAGCCACATTCCAAACTTATTGTCATTGGTGGGCATCTATCTCTGGAAAATACTTGTCTCAAAGTAAATTTAGTTACTTCATTTGTCTTGGTTGATATATTTTTAATCAATTACAGGAATAGCAAATACTATGGATCTTCCAGAGAAGTTGCTTCCCAGAATTTCCAGCCGAATGGGTATCCAAAGGCTTTGCTTTGCTCCTTATAACTACTTGCAGCTCCAAGAAATCATTGGGTGCCGTCTTAAAGGAATTGATGCATTTGAGAAACAAGCTATAGAATTTGCTTCAAGAAAGGTTAATATTTGTGCCAAGTGCTAACACCATTAAATGAGTTTATAAACTTGTATCATTTATTCTTGAGCTGGTTTTCGGATATGCAATCTTGCTTATGTTTATTCTTATACATTGTATAATGCATGCCTATGTAGGTTGCAGCAGTTTCAGGAGATGCACGCCGTGCCCTTGAAATATGTCGTCGTGCAGCTGAGCTTGCAGACTATCGAGTTAAGAAATCAACATCTCTTCCCACAACAGGTAATGATTTTTTCTTTTTGAAAACATTCACACTTGGGGAGTCGTTGTCGGGATTTGGATCCACAGCCTTTTGGCTGGTTGGCCATCTTGTTAATGTAAATTAGGATATTATGGTTATTGAGGTGTAGACGTAGTACTATTAGACTTTTTACTTTACTGTACTTCAGTAATATGTCATTTTATATGGGTTTTTTGCCGAAAAATGAATCAATATTTCTCTTTTTCGCATTTTCGGGTATCAACTAATTTTGTTTTTTAAAAATGAACCACTCATTTAAAATCGAACATTTTCGGGTATAAGTAACCGTTTAAAACGGTAGCCGGTCCCAACAAAATTAGTTGATACCCGAAAATGCAAAAACGGGAACTATTGATTCATTTTTCGGCAAAAAACCCTTTTATCAACGAATGCAAAACTCGGTTACTTATACCCGAAAATGGCTCCCGTTTTAAATGGTTACTTATACCCGAAAATGTCCGAATTTAAATTAGTGTTTCGTTTTTAAAAAACGAAATTAGTTGATACTCGAAAATGTAAAAACGGGAACTATTGATTCATTTTTCGGCAAAAAACCCATTTTATATTAGTGAGCCCCAATGTGTAATATCAAACAAACGTAAAAATTTGAGTCCGCGTTGATGCTTTTAGGTGCCCTTCTCTTAACAGTAATTCATTACTAATATTGATGTAGCATCTACTGCCTGTTGCATACTTCTTTCCAAGAAAAGATGTTTATATGGCTGAATAAAGTTCAATGCTGCATTGTGTTTTCCATCATGTTCAATAATATATGAAGTGTGATTTCTTCATTTATCTATGATTGATGTTTTCAGGAAAACCACTCATTGGCATGGCTGATGTTGAAGCAGCCATACAGGAGATGTTTCAGGCTCCTCATATCCAGGTAAGCAGTGAATACACTCCGCTAGTGTTATATTTGGATATTGGAACCTTTTCAACTTATCTTCATCTTTCTCTCCTATATATATCTTCTTTCTAGTGAGCACATGAGTTCATTTGCAAGCCGTTACTATTAATCAGCTTTAGAATGGTATTAGACTGATAATATTGGATATTTATATGAGTTGGACTTTTTATCTATGCTCTTAACAGTTTTCATGAAACCCATCTTTTTTATTAGTCTTCGGGCAAATTACAATTGAATTGTGGATTACAAATGATGGGGATGTATTCTGATTAAGAAGACCAGTTATTTCCTGTAATCCAGTCCTTAGTTTTGGATGTAACTCCAGAGTTCAGATGCTTGGAAAGTTAAAGTGAAAGGGTTGTTTTTATGATTGAAACATAGTTTCTCATGCTTTATAGCTTTTATGTGATGTGATTAGCACATCTTTTATATAGCTTCTGCTAAAACCATAAATTGGCCAAAGGTCCATAGTTTTTACTATAATCTTATAAAAATCATGACATATTTAAATCTACATTTATCTCTTTTCAGGTAATGAGGAGTTGTTCTAAACTGAGTAAGGTCTTCTTAGCAGCTATGGTGCATGAACTCTATAAAACAGGAATGAGCGAGACCACCTTTGAAAAGGTCAGATTTTCTTGAGCCTTTTCTCATTTATGGTGCATGAGATTCATAACTGCATTCTCTAATGATTTGATTCATAGTATAACATTCTTTTATCATTGCTTAAATATTGATAAGTGTACAACTAAGCCACGTTAAAATACTTGATCCGTTTCTAAAAGCACCAAAAAGAAGAGAAATCATGATTTGGCATCTACACTGCATCATGCATCGCCTATATTTATGTTGTATGACTAATTCTAGTTCTACGAGAAGATGAGGTTTCTGATTATTTTTGTGTCTGCAGCTGGCACAAACCGTGTCATGTCTCTGTACAAGCAATGGAATAACATTTCCAGGATGGGACACACTGTTGAGAATTGGGTAAGCCAAGTTTCCTTGTTCAAATGTTTATTTGCAGTGAAACTGAGTTATAAAATAGTATTACCTTTGAAATGTTATGACTTACGACCGATAAATTCAAACAATATATATTACATAACCGTTCTTCATAATCATCTAATCATTCTGTGGCTGTATTTTTTTTCTTTCCAGCTGTAAGCTTGGTGAATCCAGAATCGTTCTCTGTGAACCAGGAGCAAGTCACAGGCTACAGAAGTTGCAGCTCAATTTTCCTAGGTTGGTTCCTATTAATCCTCTTTTACATCTAAGTTTGAACAGATCACGATTTCTTTATAAAATTTAATCGTCACAGCAATATCATTTAGATTGTAATCACATAATTGAGAAAACAAACCCCAATACCATTTTGAAATATTTATGGTTTGATGGCAGTGATGATGTGAGTTTTGCACTGAAAGACAGCAATGAGCTACCATGGTTGACCAAATACATGTGACATGATGGAAGGCAAGATGTGTTGTATTGGCGACCTGTATTGATGAGTTAAGATTATACCTTCAAATTACCATCTCACCTTCAATTATTGAGCACATTCTTATCATTTTTTATTGTTGAAGTTTTGTCCTTAAAATATTTTTAATCTAAGGATAAGGCTACTGAGTTACCTTTGATGATGTTTGTACCTTAATCATTTGGATACTCAATCTATTCACATGGATTATTTTTGGACAAATATTCGGTTGCACTTGGTAACAATATTTGGGAATGTGGTCCGAGTTACAGCAGGTTCCTTTTTATTTTCTATGGACAGGAACAAGTTCAAATATGGTTCTCTATACTTAGAAACAATATATGTCATGGTTTCTTACATACTTTTATGATACATTGATGCATAGGGCATCAACAATATATCTCATGTCTCTTAATATAATAACATAACATTTATAATACATTGAAAAAGGGTAATTCAGAGGGGACCTCTGATCCCCGTACCATATTTCAATGGTACGTGTCCGCCCCAGCTGCAATAAGCATCAACCCTGGGCAAATAACCTGTGCACAAATCACCCACATATGCATCAATGTATTATAAACCAAATCGACAAATAACTCTTGTATCAAATTCACATTCTTTTACTGGATGTATTTTGCATCATACACTATACTGTTTAAGTTCTTGCAAAATATAGTTTAATTATTCCCAAACCTTTTACCATACTATGACTGTTTGTTTCAGTGTCAATCTCTTTACAATGATAATTATAGTATTGCCAAGATATATGTGTTAACGATCCACATGAGTCCGAAAAATATTTGGTCATTGGGCCAAATGCCAATTCTTTTCCTGTCTCCCTTATCCATTTTTTAAGTTATACCATAAAAATCAATAAAAATTTAATATAAATTATTTTAGACTTATAGATACTTTCTCTTCTCTTATCGATAACTAGAAGAGCAAGTTGATAATATCAAAAAAAAAGTTACGTACTTTCATTTCATATAACAACAAAAAGAAATTTACATGTGTGCTGACAACTGAGAAGCAGATAACGAGAAAGTCGGTTGATCATCCATTTTCTTCCTCAATCACTCTTTCTTCTTTCAATTCAAACTAATTTCCCTTTCCTTCATCCGTACAGTCTCCTCTGATTTAAATCCTTTCACAATAACAAACAATAATAATAATGGCAATTGCAGCCGTGGTTATTTTACCAATTGGTTTACTCTTCCTTGTATCTGGACTCATCATCAATTTTCTTCAGGTATACATCCCCCATTATATTCATTCATTCATACATAAAAACATTAATTATCGGAACATTATTTATTGTCATTATATTGGTTTTGGTTCACAAGATTATTTGATTTTGTGTTTTAATGTGATTCTACTTTTCAGGCCTTCTTCTTTCTACTTGTTCGTCCTTGTTCGAAAAAAACGTACAGGAAGATCAATGCTCATCTTGCGGAACTCTTGTGGTTGGAACTCGTATGGCTTTTCGACTGGTGGGCACACATTAAGGTATATATTAGTTGTATCGTCAATAAATATAGCTTTATAACATGTTAAGATACTATGGTGGTGACTCGTTTAAAAGTTTTACAGGTTGATTTGTATATAGATTCTGAAACACTTGAATTAATGGGTGAGAGCTCTCCTTAGCCCATTTGCGGTATTATATTATTTGCATAGGTCATGTAGTTACAGTCTCATATTCGTATGCATCCTTGAGCACATTTGGTATCTCGAGCTTATTTTCATTATATCTTCAGGTAAAGAACATGCACTGCTTATTTGCAACCATAAAAGCGACATTGACTGGCTCATTGGATGGGTCTTGGCTCAGGTAGTTTTGACTTTGAAAACTGCTTTAACATAAATTTGTTCTTTATTTAATTAAATTTTCTGTTAGCAGCGTTCGGGTTGTCTTGGTAGCAGTCTTGCGTTGATTAAAAAATCACTGAAATTTATCCCCGTGAGTACTTAAACGACATTTTACAAATACTCGATCAACTCATCATAGAAGAGTATGCTTAAATGTGCGCTTATGCAGGTAATTGGCTGGTCAATGTGGTTCAGTGAATACATATTTTTGGAAAGAAGCTGGTCCAAAGATGAGAATACATTAAAGGTAGGATTTTGAATCATTAGTTAATCAAAATGGAAGTAACCAATGCTCATGATATAAATCTTTTGTTGGGGGATATAGGCAGGATTCGAAAACTTAAGAGATTTCCCAACGCCTTTTTGGTTAGCTGTTTTTGTAGAAGGGACTCGCTTTACAAATGCAAAGCTTCTTGCTGCTCAAGAGTATGCTCTTGAAAATAAGTTACCTGTTCCTAGAAATGTTTTGATTCCTCGAACAAAGGTTTAGCACCTTTTTCTTAAAAATTAATATGATATGATACTTTATGGATCTCAAAAGATAATAGAAAGATATCTTTCAGGGTTTTGTTGCTGCAGTTAGTCACTTGCGTTCGTTTGTTCCAGCAATCTACAACTGTACGGTGGCTATTCCCAAAGATGAATCATTACCAACAATATTAAGAATGTTTAGAGGACTATCTTCCACTGTAAACTCATAGTTCCTGTAACATATTCATAGCTATCTTTTGTTCATCTTATATTATAAAAAGAACTCTAAAAACTGTTTCTTATAGGTACATGTGCACATCAAGAGACACTTGATCTCTGAATTGCCAGAAACTGACAGTGGCATCAAACAATGGTGTAATGACATATTTGTCGAAAAGGTGTTATTAACAGACGTTATTGGAAATTATCATTTCATTAAGAATATCATGGTAATTATAGGTAGGAAAATGTGCGAGTTGGCGGGTTTGGGTTAAGGATCAAGCTGGGTTCAGGTCAAAAGGGTGGAAACGGTTGGGTTGGGTTGACTCAAAACACTTCTTGTCCAAAATTTGTAGTTCTTTTATATATAATTAGTGTTAAATATGATTATAAAAAATCATACTACTTAAAAATTACGTAATCACTCGATAACATGATTTAAGAGGTTTAAGGCTTCAAAATTCATGTCGGTTGACTTTCAAACAGTTTGACTCTTTTCCTTTTAAGCTAAATTTTCTTTAATTTATTTATATTAGATATAAAACATGATCCAAATTGACACATAGTAATCAATAAGTTTTATTTGTTGCCATGAACAAACTGTTTTGGAATTTTTCAGGATGCTTCATTGGAGTTACATAAATTTGATAACTCGTTTGAGAAAGTCGAAAGCCATGGCATTGGTAGACCAAAGAAATCCTTATTTGTAAGCCATGTGCATACAAATTAATATCATAATTTCACACATTCTTTTTGCTATCTTAACCTCTTATAAAGTTTTATCATATAAACAGGTGGTTATTGTTTGGTCATGTCTTCTACTCTGCGGGGCGGTTAAGTTCTTCAAATGGTGTTCATTCTCTTGGGGAACCATAGCATTTTGTTCAATACTATTGTTGCTTCTTGTGATCTTGATGCAAATCCTCATTCTGTTTTCTCAATCGAAACAATCGGACCCACCCCAATCGTCAATGGTTCATAGTGAAGACATGCTGAATCAGAAACTTATTCCGTGATCAAGCCGATTTGATCAGAAGTTTTGACACAATTCCCTCCTTTTTGGGTACACAGAGTTTTAGACTTTTGTACAGGAACCTTAAACAGGTTTTTCTTTAGCAGATTGCAGTTTGTAAATGTTCACGTGGTTATTCAGTTACTTCTAGAAACAATTACTAGTAAGTGGGCCAAAATTCAATCCTATAAACAGGGCACTGGACTTGTTAAAGCTAAATTAAAATTAAAATTAAAATGGTGTATAAGTAAAACTTATAGAACTTCAGGGTGTTAAATAAAAATTTGAACTTATAGGAGCATGGGTTGGATCATATCCATTACTCGTATCTATTAGGCCCGTTTCATTTAGCGCGGATCCGAAATATAATATACATCGGCCCACCCAAATTTAGTAGACCTGCATAAAAATGTAACCAAGTTACGAAGAGGGATAAAGATGCAATAAAAAATTTATTATGACCTTAAAAAGGTAAGATGCATTGTGATTATAATATAGTGCACATTTATAATGCATTATACTTATAATACTATGAATCGTAAATCAATAATATTAAAGACTGAGATTATTTGTACATCATTCTCTTTCTAAACTTCCTACCCTTAGATCTCAAATTTCCAATTCCAATATATATATATATATATATATATATATATATATATATATATATATTTGGGACCATCTATTCTTTTGCCTCATTAATTAATAGGATGTAACGTAATGAATAGAGTAATTGTATAGTGGAGTATAAACTTTTACATACGCTTAAATTTTTATTAAATATACATTGTCAATATTATAAAAACAGTGTAACGAATAATTGAAGATTAGATCATAAATTCCTCACTTTATGTACTTTAAACCGTTTGCCTAGAAAAAGGTCCCATGAGATTTAATGTGGGTGTGTGCGCTAGGCTGTGCCAAACGCTACTCATTCCACTTTTCATTTTATATAATATAATATAATATATTATTATTATTAATTATTATTAATTCCCAAAATGCAAACACTAGTTCATTTTTTGAATTAAAATTACATATTCTAAAAAATAGGTTTGAGAAAATTAGGTGATGAAACGTTCTAGAAGCCAATTTTCCTTTAAGAATGAAGGATCTCCCATTTTTGTGTTGTTAAAATTTCGATCATGTTTCTTTTTTCTCCCATAAGGATACTACTTTTCATACATTTACTTATCACCGTTTGCATCTTTTATGTACCCTCTCAAATCTCTTTTTTTTTTTTATTAACTAGAATATAACACAATCTATTTGTGCATAAAAAATTTGTTGATATATACAAGTTTTGTTAGAATAAATATTAAACATAGTTTTATTTATGCTACATTTTTTTGCTAACAATTTTCTCTAATGACAATTGCAGACTCTTGGTGTTGTCCTGATTCGGCCCTTGTCCAAAAAGATTTACAAACGATATAAAGGAGTGTGGTGTGATATAACGGTTTGTTTTCTTTGGCAAATTCTTTTTTCGCGCGTTAAGGTAATTATTTATGCTTGTTTTATCAATTAGTTATATAAAGTAAAATATCATAAATGATTTTGAAAGTTGTTACAGATTGTACTGAAAACGGATACTAAAACTTATGAATTACTAGGTACATATTTCATTTTTTGTTTTGTATCTTTACTTGATGGGTTCCAACTTCCAAGTTTCTTTTACTTGCATGTTAAAAAAAAAAAAAATTTTATAAATGAAGAAAAAATATGATTTTTATTTGATTTAGGGAAAGAATCGGCAATTTTGATAGCAAATCATCAGAACGCGCTTGACAACGTGATACTACTGTTCGTAAATCAGGTAAAACTACCTTATTTTGTACATAAAATAATCATTATGACCAGGGCGGAGCCAGAAAATTCAATTGATGAGAGTGAAAAAAAAATTTCTTCATTTATTTTACATTTTTGTGGGAAAAATTATTCTTTGTTTCTTTTATATTTTTGTGGAGGCGAATTATTAAAAAAAATCGTTAATACATTAAATTTTATTTTTTTTACATTTATTAAATTTCTTGTGTGAGCGGCTTTCTACGTTGTCTCCGCCTCTGATTATGACTTTTATTTGTGTTAGTACATGTCTGTATTATTCATAATTTTTATGGTGGCTTCAGTTCTTTGGTTCTTTCGCAAATACGTTGTCACTTTCGAAGAATTCCATCAAATATCATCCGGCGAGTATTTGATCTCTATGCCTTTAGATATTTATTTGAATTTTCTCAAAATTATATAGAAAAAGAATTAAAGAAAAGGAAAGCTCTAATTATCTCGACATTAAATAAATATGTACGTTTATCCATTACAAACATAAAAAAGATATGAACCATTAAATTATTTATTCCACAAAACATTTTCTCATTTACGTAGTACGAGAAGTGATTTGTAAACTGATATAAACATTTACAAAATTATTTTATCAACGCACATGATACAACAACAATATATATAGGTGAAACCAAAAAATTAGACTTCACAGTTAAAAACTTTCTAAATTTCTATGAAAAGAAAAAAAAAATTCACGATGAAAACTTTTTGAAAAATAAAAAAAATATAAAGGTTCACAATAAAAAAACGTATATGAAGCGGAGAAAATAAAAGTTCACAACTAAAAAAAATTGTGAATACAAATTGAGATCGGTTTCACCGTTTTTATTTTAACTTCTTATTTTCACCGGATGTCATCACTATATATATATATATATATATATATATATATATATATATATATATATATATAATCACTTTTTACAATTTACAAATCAGTGAATCACGACTCAAATAATACATAGCTTTATATTCATTCCTATGATCGGCATGAAAATGAGTCGTTGTTTGAACCTCAGGTTTATGGTTGGATTTCATGGCTTTCGAGCCGTTTTATATTTTTGGAGAGAAACTGGAAAAAAGATGCTCTCAGGCTGAAAGTAAGTATATGTAATGTATGATTTAGTTTCACAATGATGTTGTCATTCTAACTCCACGTAAACTATACTTAGTATTGCTCGAAATGATTAACATGGCGGACCTACTTAGTGTAAAATTCGTTGAAAAGTTAATTGGTTTTTTAAGAGGCTATCACTCATATTTTGACAGTGCACCTCACATTTAAATAAACTTAATAAACTACCAAGTGGAGTGTGCTTCAAATTTTTTATGCCACCGGTGACTAAATTTTCTGGGTTCGCCACTGATTATAGTTGGCCTTAGGAAATCAGTGATATCATGATTTATCAATTTTAGTATGTCTTTTAAAAATTTATATTTCGTCAAATTCTATAATTTCTTTTATCATCATAACAGTTAAATTAATACTAATATATTACAGACCGCTGTTGGAGTAGTTAAACGGTCATATAGACCATGGTGGTTTATTGTCTTCCCTGAAGGTACTCGTTTTACACCACAAAAACTTGTAGAAGCTCGAGATTATGCTACTTCACAAGGGCTTCATGTTCCACGAAATGTCCTAGTACCTCGTACAAAGGTAAAAATCTTTTTCTCGTCTTAATTAAAAAGGGAAAATATCTAAAAAAGTTTATACCTCTCTAGCGTTTTGGATGCAAATATGGAGATAAAGAAGAAAATGTGATCGACATATATAGACATGCATGTAGGTTTACCATTTGATCTAACTTTAATTTATTGATCATTTTGGCGCGATACAGGGATTTGTTTCAATAGTGAATTATTCACGCCAACATTTTAAAGCTGTATACGACCTCACCCTTATTGTACCACATGGTTGTCTTCGCCCCACGATAACAAACATACTAAAAGGAGAAGAAACCACGGTATGCTACGTTGGTTGCTAGTTTGCTTCAACAATTGACACATTTGTTTTTTCTCAAGAAATTAAAAATGTTTTAAATTATAAAAGATTCGAGCGAAAATATGATCGATTTTAAGTTTGAACCATTGTAAATTGAATTGTTACTAATATATGAATGTTCTTGCCACCATCATGTATTGATTAGTATTATCATTATAACACTTGCAGATCAATATTCATATAAAAAGATATCCAATGGAAGGGTTGCCAGAATCAGATGAAAATGTTGCTATTTGGTGTAGACAAAGATTTTCAGATAAGGTATCATTTAATCAAGACTAGAAAAGAACTAATATTTATTATTATTATTATTTTTTATTTTTTTTGGGGTACTTTTAAACACTATGGTGATATATACTTAAATTATTTTTACCATTTATAAAGTGTTAATTAATTAGTTCTGTACCTATAGCCACATATAATATTTCTTTTGTTACCTTGTGTAGTATCATGTTGTTTAGAAATATAAACGCAAACTTTGCATTGACATATAAATGTCTTAAAAAAAAAGACTAGCTTATAAGTTATTATAATTATAAGTGACATATTTCTACTAAGGATATATGTTAATTATATATAAGTGACACTTGTGTCATAAAATGAGCTTATATAAAACTAGAAATAGTGTACATTTATTTTCTTGTTTACTTAATCAACGGGCCTATGACCTAGCGATGTTTGAGAATCTCATCAATTTAAAGGATGTGAGTTAAAGCTCCATAAATGACAATTTGTGTATATATATGTGCGGGTGTATGTATATAATGTGTGAGATAGGTGGTTTAGGTTTGTCTTTATAAAAAAAAGTTTTTCTTGTTTACTTAACGTTTTTTAATTATTTAATTAAACCCTTATGATCTTGCATTTGTAGGATGCTTTCTTAGACAAATATATGGGCCAACAAGGGGCAATTGATGGCCAAATTTCATGTACTATCCGCAATAGAAAACCTATGCATGTAAGTTGATGCAAATTTTAATTTGGTTATTGCTTTTGTTTTTACACATCAAAGTATATATATTCATATTCATATACTAACTGATTATTTTATAATAATTTGATAACTGAATAGGTAGCTGGTGTTTGGACCTGTTTCCTACTTCAACTTAGCGTATTGGTATATTATTTGTATTTTAAACAACAAACTACCACACTAGAAAAACAATAAGAACCCTTTATTAAGCAACAACTAATGCAATAAGATTGGTGTAATATTAGTAAATTAGATTATGAGCTTGTTTATAGATATTTATAAAAATTGTATTTGTTATTGTATTACAAGGGAAATGATCAAGTAAAGATGATAAAAGTTAAAAGGACTATGGTGTTGATACCTGGCATGTAGTATTAATTTACATTTGATGCAAACGTTGTATCGGGATGAATAGAGATGGAAAAGGAAAAAAAAATGCAAAACAATCTTTTTTTTTTTTTTTTTTTTTCCTACTTAGTTGAAAGGATATAAAAGTTATGTGTTTAGTTACTAGAAAAATATTTTTATTTTCTAATTTCTATCTTTCAAGATATAAAAGTTTGTTTGAAAAACTAATAAAATTCAAAAACTACGTGTAAATGTAAGAGATTAAGTATTATTTTACATTAGTGTAATAATCCGTGCGATGCACGACATCATAAATAAGTTTATAATTTCAAATAATTGTATTGTTGTATGTCATTAGTAATCAATCAATGGTTCAAAGTTATTGATTTATAACTTGATATCTCAAATAACAGTTTTTTACACATATTTGACAAAGTTGTAGAAAGATACAAAGAAGTCTTAGATGAGCACCATAAACTAACTACCAAGTTTTTAAATTGATTGTACAATTTGTTCTTCCTCAGCTTCCGATTGTAGTTTCTTCCACTTTGATTATTTAATTCAAGATTGAAGTCTTCAACCTGTAACGTCTGCTTGTCTAGTTGCCAATGACGTTGAAGCATCCCTGTACATATCAAAATGTTACAACCAGTTTATTTTCATGCATAAGAACTGAAATAAATCATCCCTACAATAAGCATACAAATATATCTATAATCAGTTTTCTGTCTAAATTCTTAAGACCGTTCTATTCTACTATATATATTTTAAATTAAGAAAATGATTGGTTGAAAAAGGAAAATAGAAATGAAATGATAGTAATGCAATCACAACAATCATAGTTAATAGTGCCTCACATTTATCTTGTCAATAGTCCAGTATTAAAATGCTACCAATATCATATTTTGAGTAAATTTTGTCTAGACTGCACACTGGTAATGTTCCATCTACAGTTTGCAAATAGATACAAAGAAGTATTCTTCATTTGTATTTATTCAATAAATTTCAAAGTTTATAACAATAAGTGTTTAAGATCAACTCAACCCGGCCCATTTTGACGACGGTCAAATCTTTTCAATCACCAATTACCTCTTTATCTAATTGGATCTTCGTCATAGAAAAATGTTATTTAGATGAACTATGTTATACAAACCTCTACTGATCAATACAAAAATGCCCTCAAAATTCATATAGTCTCTATTTTAGTTCCAACTTCAATAACTAAAAAATTACATCTCACCTAGAAGCAATCATTGAAGAAAGTTGGGTTGTGATTTTTAAACATATATCACATTTTTAGAAAAATACAAATAATTTTCTTACTTTTTAACATAAATAATACGTAATTGTTTTACCAGTTATATAACAAGTTAGCCACCTCTATTTTGGAAATATGATTCTTCAATTCTATGACCTGCAAAACGATTTAAAAGAGAAACATAAGAAAGATGAGACGAGCATTCGGAAACATAAAGAGCCGTAGCGAAACACATAATTGAATTGCTAACAAACCTATAAAACAAAGCGTATGAAATGAGAATAAAAGGTCTAGTAAATTTATACTTGGTATTTGCATATTGAAAGTCCTTTTACTCATAATCTCCAATAATTAGTTTATATTTTAATTTCCACCAACAAACACATAATTGAACATAAGCAATCAGCACAAACCTTGAAAATCAAAACCCTTCATCATGATGGTAATAGTCATTATCTCTAACTAATAAGAAGCATAATTTTGGTGAAGCGTAATGGGTATTTGTAGTGTATATCTCATATTATATAGTATGTAGAAACCGATTGGGAATTTGATTCATCGTAAAGTCATTAAAGGCCTATAAATTGAATTAAATCTGGATATAATTAACATAATAAAACTGATATGATGTGGTATCTCAACATGCTTCCAAACTGATGTGTAATAATTAGTTAGGGAAGAGATTGGAAAGAATAATCAAGCTTTAATTGAATTGGTATTTTATGAAGTGAAAGGGAGATATTACATCAGCAAGAAATATGAGGTGGACAACTCTATTTTCTTTTCTTCTTCACATAAATTTTCTAATAATTAGATATAGAATTGAGAATGAGATGATAGCTTGAGAAATCAACACCTAATATTGGGTGATACCAATTAGTATATAGGTAAAATTTGTAGTTATAAAAGAAAACATACGAAAACAAAACTTTGAACAAAACAACGTTTTGTAGTTCCTAATTTTCTTTAAAAAATTATTTTTTACGTAAGTTAACATGGCCTTATCTTTTCAAATTAATCCAACTTTGTGCTAGAAAAGTATAAGATAAACCTGTAATCATTTACATTTCACTTAAATATGTATTTTTCTTAATTTATAAATGTAACATCCACCCTAAGGGCCTAGTAATATACGGGTAAATTCCTAACTTTAAATTTATTATTTAATGTGTTAGGAATATTTTAGTATTATTATGTTTATTTGATAATATTAGTCAAAAGGATAAATGAATTATTGTGACTAATAAATAATTCGTTGTTTTAAATTAATCTAGTTGACGGTAAAATAAAATAGTTGGTTTCGCAAAATGGTTTTAGGTTCCAGACAATAGATTAAGAAGGGAACTAAAATTATAATGGTATTGGGTTAGATTAATATATATATACATACATATGTTCTCAAACCTTCTGTAAACTTTCCTAATCTCATTTTCTCATTTCATAACACATAGTCAAGCTTACAATTTCGTTCAATCAAATTGATAGCAATCTGAGTGTGATTCAAGATTAGAAAAACGAATTTCAGTAACATCATCATCATCTTGTTCTTGTGAGTATTTTAGTGTTTATAACTTGTTTTTATGAAATTAGTTAATTCATGAATTAATTGTGAAATAGAGGCTTGAAAGATGTTACTTGATGTTATTTGATGCATATAAGTTGTTAGAAAGCTTGTTAGAATGATAGGAAGTCGAATTTGTGAGTTATGGAAGAAGAAAGTTCGGGTTTTTGGTTACAGCAGGCTCGGCTCGTAGCTTGCAAGAAGAAGAACTCAGTTCGCGATCTGAGTTGTTGCGATGCAAACTGAGTTGCTGCGATGCGAACTGAGATTCGCGAACTGAACCTTGCGAAGCGAACTGAGATTTTGTCCTGCGAACTGAGCTGCCCTTCGAACTAAGATTATTGCGAACTGAGAATCTTTGCGAACTGAGATGTTGCTTTGCGAACTGAGATTTTAAAAGTTTTATTTTGGAAATTTCAAAAGTGCACAAGTGTTAATGATACTTTTAGTGACTAAAAATTTACCCAATTTTCATTTAACACGGATTGGGCCGAGATTCGCATGGTCACTCGAAAACGGTCCAATAATTAAAACCCTTTTCAATGAGCCTAGGCGGTTTTAGGCCTTTCGGGGTCATCTTGGGGTCGAAAATGGCATTTTTCAGTTATAAACATCATTTCGGGACTTTCTGATTTCACTTCGGATTGAACTTTTGTTTCTTAGACTTCAGGGATTTGCTTGTTCGCATAAATATGCTATTATGATGATTGAGTAAATAATTATATAAGTGCATTGTTATAACTTGGAAATTGTTTGTCATTTCGATACTATGTATTGAAATATGTTATATGATTATGGAATGAGTTACTAACTCATTATTTGTGTATTCTCAGATCAGCAGAAGACTCAGTAACATTAGACTTCTGAGTTGTTGGACTGAGACTGACAGGTGAGTGGATCTGGAACTCACAAGTTTGATTTGGTTGTAACAGTTTAGTTGCAACAATTAAAAGTAGATATAATTGATAGACTGTTTAGTCTGATTTGCTGATTATGAATCTACGTGCAATGTGGCCTTCGGGCATCAGTTGTTAATAAAGAGGTCAACGTATTGTTGGACTGGATTATTACATGATTACAGATACAGGGTCTTGTACATGTGTTGTATTAGAACCTGTGTTGCGTAATGGTAATATCATGTTATCGGTATATTCTGTATAGACCAATACAGATTGTGATAAGCGTTCTTTGAGGGCCACCGCGGCGGTAGGGTTCCTCAAAAACCACCGATCCTCTTTGACGATATGTGTTTACGATTAATTGATGTAAACAGATTGTTATGCTAAATTGAATTGTTAGTTTCACATTCATTCACTTAGCTTTGTGCTAATCCCCCACCTTAATCCCTGCAGGTCATGATTGAAATGGGCGGGCAGGAAGATTATGTTCAAGGAATGTTTGACCAGCTGGCAACTCTAATATGTTTTTGATAACTTAAATGAAAGTTGAAATTATGTAACACCTAGTTGTCATACTTTGTTTTGAACAATATATATGTACCTTTTGTAAATGTTATTAATGCAATATATGTTTTGACCTACGCTTTCGAAATGAAAGAATATTTTATAGAATATAAAGAGAGGGTGTTACAATAAACAAAAAGAAATGCTAACAATAAAATATACCTAGGTTTTTCCGAAGAACTTTTTATAAAATGTCAACATATTATTGCGTTTATATAACCTTGTAAAAACTTTCTTATCATTAGGTGTATTATTATTATTATCATTATTATTAATCAAAGGTCTTTTGTTCTAGCAATATGAGAAGAACTTATCAACCGGAAGGTTGTGGTTCAAGATTCACTTGAATCAGTGAGTATATATATTTGTGAGTATATATATTTGTGATGGTTGTATACGGTACTTGTGTCAGATTGTGATTTGTACGGTTGCATTTTAAAAATAAAAAGATTATTATTCTTATTATTATTATGGCTATGGCTGAATGTACCCCATTAAAAATGCTATCCTCTTACCTCCACATTTATTACACATTAATTTTTTAATATTTCTATTAATCATTACATAATCATTAATTACTAAATTAATATTTTCCATGCATGAATATGAGGAGATGATGGAGTGATCTTGAATTAACGGATTATATATATATATATATTGCAAAACATATTTATTGAAGACAAAAAGTTATATAGATACAAAAAGGATTAACATTAATTCTTTAAACGTAAATAACATCTATACGATTAGAATTTGATAGGTTTTGTTGAGTGTACATATCGAGTCGAGTCTTGTAGGTGAATTCCCATCCAGTTGCACATGATTGTTTGTAGTGATTCCATAGGTGCAAAATTGTAGGTATGAGATATTCTCTTTGTAACTCGACCATCACATAATGATCACCATGTACATGTCCGATTGCAATAGTTAGATGTTTGTTGCGACTCAGATGGACTAACTCGAAGAGGAAAGCATGTTGAATTGTTACCAATGCTCAAAAAATGAACGATCACACCATATCTATTAGCAATCAGGACGCTCGTATCAGGCATTATCATCCAACGTTTTTTTGGTCCAAAACCCGAGCCGGCCCAATTCAACGAATTATAGACTTCATGTATGTCCGTCTCAAATATACAAGTGTATTCTTCCTAGTGCACTGGTAATTCTTCCAATAATTCACACCGAATGTTAAACCAATCATCTTGACTTCGTCCGAGAGAAGCCGCTACTACTCGAAATTCACAATTTCCATCACTAATTACATCTAGTACATGTGTAATGTAGGGATGGAATATATATGGAATTTCAGGAAGTAACGGATGTGAATAGCGTGCGTTAAAGTTCAAGTATGAGCTATCCCATGTTGGTTCCTTGTTTAAGTCAATCACGTACGAGCTTTCCGTTGTTGCTTCCTTGTTTAAGTCAATCACGAACGAACTATGCCTTGCAGGTTCCTTTATCAAATCCGAGCCAACAAAATTCAACGTGGTTGAATAACTACGTCTACGGGGAGCTTGACCCATGAGATCGACACGTTTTGTAGTTATAAAAGAAAACATACGAAAACAAAACTTTGAACAAAACAACGTTTTGTAGTTCCTAATTTTCTTTAAAAAATTATTTTTTTACGTAAATTAACATGCCTTATCTTTTCAAATTAATCCAAGTTTGTGCTAGAAAAGTATAAGATAAACCTGCAATCATTTACATTTCACTTAAATATGTATTTTTCTTAATTTATAACAATTTTAACAAAAAGAAATGCTAACAATAAAATATACCTAGGTTTTTTCGAAGAACTTTTTATAAAATGTCAACATATTATTGCGTTTATATAACCTTGTAAAAATTTTCTTATCATTAGGTGTATTATTATTATTATCATTATTATTAATCAAAGGTCTTTTGTTATAGCAATATGAGAAGAACTTATCAACCGGAAGGTTGTGGTTCAAGATTCACTGTAGTGTATATATTTGTGGTGGTTGTATACGGTACTTGTATCAGATTGTGATTTGTACGGTTGTATTTTAAAAATAAAAAGATTATTATTCTTATTATTATTATATTATTTTTAATTAAAAAGTTCGAGTAATTAATTAATTAAGTAAAAATGTAGGAAAACCCAATTGGCATGTTTGTAATTTAGCATCGAGAAGTACCGCCTCACGGATGAATATCCAAAAAGATATCATAATTAAATGAAATTAAAATTTGATGATCTCCGATCGATCCAAATCACATAAAAACAAAACAAAAGAGGAAAAGAAAAGTCCAACAAGAGTGAGTTTGTACGAAACAGATAAACAAATACACTTCCACTCCCACATTTATTGATTTTTCTATTAATTAATCCTTCAAATCAGCTACATACATACACCGATCTTGGGGTTGGGTTGAAATGGGGTCATTGATCAACAACGAAGATGATCTTAAAGAATCAAAAGATGCTATTTTGTATGTTAATGGAGTCCTTAAACTTCTCCCTGATGGTTTGGCTCACTTAACTCTTCTTGAGTATCTCAGAGGTATATTACACAACATCATCAAATATTTTATCTGATTTATGTTTTATATTATTTAGTAATACTTTTATTATTTATGTTCATGTCAGTTTAAAGATTCTGTATTGGATTATGGAATTTAGGTTTATGTATTGTGTAGGGCTGCAAAAAAGTAGAACTTTTATCCAGCAAATCAAGCTCGATCGAGTCAAGTTTTTATAGCGTCTGATCTTAATAATCGAGCTTGAAATATATATCGTGTCGAGCTGTTATCTAGCTTTTCGAATAATAAGTAATTTGTTCAGTATATAGATATATATGTGGTTTGGACTTTGCAAATGATATATTATTAGATTCTAGTTTTGTGAAACTATTGTACAGGTTTTTTTGTTACTGCTCACTTTTTGTTACAATTTTTTATATATGTTTGAAGTGATTTTTAGTATTAAATTTATTTGTTACGTATATTTCGAATAGTTTGAATATTAGAAAAAATATTATTATATAAAAATCTGTGTTTTTCTAACGGAGCTCAAGCCATATTGAGTCATTTTTGACCCAAGCTTGAGCCTGCATTATACAGGCTCGTTGAGCTCGAGCTTAGACTAAATGAGCCGAGCTCGAGCTCGAGCCCTAGTATTATGTAATGAATCCATTTGTCAAAAAAATGGCTGTTGGAGTTTCTTTAAATAGGGATGAAAATATTCCATCTACTTACCGCAATGTCTATGACTAATGTTCTGATGTGTTTTGCAGACTCTGGTTGATATATGAATTCGGTCATTTCTATATAAAACTGCAAGTTAATTTGGATGTTAAATATTTCAAATTAATTTGTTTGTGTTTGTGATATTTTGATAAATTATATGTTTTCTCTGTTTAATTTCTTGTATATATGCGTATTTTTTATTTGAGGGATCTTTACCAGGTTAGTGGTTTAGTTTTCTGGACCTTGATTTGTTATTCATAAATGATCATAGTGTAACTTTATGAGGCAGACTTCTAAAAATTAGGCTAAATGCTATTTGGTTTTCGGACTAAATGATCTGACCCGTATTGTTACCCTGTTGTGGTGATAAAGATGTAGGTTTAACAGGAACTAAGCTAGGCTGTGGTGAAGGAGGTTGTGGGGCATGCACTGTGATGGTATCTTACTTTGATCAAAATTCGAAGAAATGTGTGTGAGTCTCTCTCTGTTATCTTCATTTTCTCGTTCCTATCTTCAGTGACATGATAAAAAAATTCAAGTTAATGTGTCAAAAAGTTCTAGGCTTTATCTAGGGTTGACTGTTTAGTATCGACGTACCCATTTTTTAGGACATTGAATTTTCATTTTGTTGTTCTAGGCCGATGTGACTGATTGAAATGGGGACATATATGCCAACACAACGAACACTTTTATTGCAAAACTGATTGCTCAACCTTCATAGCAAAAAAATTACTGAACCTTCAAGGCATGTCTTGACTACTGGTTTGAGTACCTTCTGAGTGGGTATGCCCACTTTGGTCCATGTATTTTTCTTCATTATCATTTATAAATTGCCGGGGCTAGTCCCTTTTAGCCAAATAAAAATTACTGGTTATATAGATTAGAAAAAAGTGATGGTCTACCTTTGGTCGCATATCAGTTTTCCATGTGACATAGGTTGCCGATAGGACTATTTTCGCTTTTTTTTGTTCTTCAGGCACCAAGCAATCAATGCTTGCTTGGCTCCGCTATACTCCGTCGAAGGAATGCACATAATCACCGTGGAGGGGTTAGGGAATCGTAAATTTGGTTTGCATCCAGTTCAGGTACAAAACTTACCTTTTTTGGGTCCCATTTTCATTGCTCCTTACGAAAATGAATTTTAATAACAAATTATCTTTGTATAATATCTGCAGGAATCATTAGCAAGTCGTCATGGCTCACAATGTGGATTTTGTACCCCTGGATTTATCATGTCTATGTATGCATTATTAAGGTCTAGCAAAACTCCACCTACCGAAGAGCAGATTGAAGAAAGCCTTGCTGGAAATTTATGTCGATGTACCGGTTATAGACCAATTCTCGATGCATTTCGAGTCTTTGCAAAGAGTAATGACTTGTTATACACTAGTGGTTCTGTTTCATCACAAGAACCTAAAGATGGTGAGTTTATTTGTCCTTCAACTGGTGAACCATGTTCTTGCGGGCCCAACAAAGAAACCGTCAAGCAAGCCGATGTTTGCTATAACGGCTATAAGGCAGTTTCGTACAACGAAATTGATGGAAGTTCTTACACAAACAAAGAAATCATATTCCCACCTCAGCTTATTTTGAGGAAGTCGAGTAATTTAAGCTTAAACGGTTTTGGTGGGATCAAATGGCACAGGCCATTACTGTTAAAACATGTATTGGAGTTAAAATCAAGATACCCTGATGCAAAATTAGTTGTAGGAAACACGGAAGTGGGAATCGAAACTAGGTTAAAGAAAATTCACTACCCAGTTTTCGTAGCTGTTACCCATGTACCTGAACTTAATATTTTGACTGTTAATGATGATGGCATAGAGATAGGTGCCGGGGTTAGGCTCTCTGAGTTTCAGAAATTTCTAAAAAAAGTTATCGAAGAGCGCCCCACTTATGAAACATCAGCGTGTAAAGCTATTACTGAACAAATAAAGTGGTTTGCGGGAACTCAAATAAGAAATGTTGCGTCGGTTGGCGGGAATATTTGCACTGCCAGTCCGATTTCGGACTTAAATCCGCTTTGGATGGCATCGGGTGCGAAGTTTAGAATCGTTGACTGCAAAGGAAACATAAGAGACACGTTGGCTGAGAAGTTCTTTTTGGGTTATCGAAAAGTCGATTTGGGGAATAGTGAGATTCTTTTATCTGTTTTTCTTCCTTGGACTCGTAAGTTTGAGTATGTGAAAGAGTTCAAGCAGGCACATAGAAGGGAGGATGATATTGCACTTGTAAACGCTGGAATGCGTGTTTATCTTGAAAAAATTAACCAGAAGTGGATCGTTTCCGACGCGTGTATAGTGTATGGTGGTGTTGCTCCCGTTTCGTTATCGGCTGTAAAAACAAACAGTTATTTATTGGGGAAGGAATGGAGCAAGGAACTCTTGCAGAACTCGTTGGTTTTCTTGCTGCAGGATGTTTTGATTTCGGAAGACGCACCAGGTGGCATGGTGGAGTTCCGTAAATCGCTGACTTTAAGTTTCTTTTTTAAATTTTTTCTGTGGGTATCTCATCAAATGGACGGTCAAGATTCGTTCAATGAATCTGTACCTGTTTCGCATTTATCGGCTATCGAGTCATTTCACCGTCCATCTGTCATAGGTAGTCAAGATTACGAAGTTACAAAACAGGGTACAGCTGTGGGGTCACCCGAGGTGCATATGTCCGCGAGACTTCAGGTAACAGGGGAGGCTGAGTACACGGATGACACACCAATGGCTCCGGGTGGGTTACATGCTGCTTTGATATTAAGCAAGAAGCCTCATGCTCGTTTACTTTCTATTGATGATTCGGGTGCCAGATCATCACCTGGATTTGCTGGCATCTTTTTTGCTAAAGATATTCCGGGTGCTAATTCTGCTGGCCCGGTTGTTGAAGATGAGGAAGTTTTTGCTTCTGAGATTGTCACATGTGTTGGCCAGGTCAATAGTTCGTTTAAAGTTTTAAAATTGGGTTGATTTGTATCCTGATTTAGGAGTTGTCTAAAAGTATCCTTATTCCTTTACATTTTTTATTTCAAATTTTATGCAGGTTATAGGAGTGGTTGTTGCGGACACTCATGAAAATGCAAAGCTTGCTGCAAGAAAAGTCAACATTGAGTATGAAGTTCTGCCAGCAATCTTATCCATAGAAGATGCTGTCAAGGCCAAAAGTTTTCATCCAAATTCACATAGAGTTTTAAGTAAAGGAGACGTTGACCTATGTTTTCAATCAGAACAATGTCATAAGATTATTGAGGGTGAGGTTCATATTGGAGGTCAAGAACACTTCTATTTGGAACCACAAAGCACCTTCGTTTGGACCATGGATGGCGGCAATGAGGTCCACATGATTTCATCGACTCAAGTAAGCATCAAATGCTTTGGCCATTTAAGAGTATTTCTTGGTGTTTGGAAAATGGGTGGGTCGTGCAGGTTGGTAACAGGCCAAAATGGTTCATGACAAAACGGGTCATTTTCTAGTGTGGGTCGAAACAGGTTGGGTCTTGTTCACGCTTCACCTGAAGTTTTCTTTCTTTCCAAATTTCCTAAATATTTGGTAAGTAATTTGTGCGTCAAGTTTTATTACAAAATTGTATTGTTTAATAATACTGTAGTTATCTGACTCAAATGATTTTGGAGGTTAAATGCATTAAAAAAAATACCTTGAGCTACTTTCAACTTGTTTGACCCAATTTCCTTTTAATCTAGTTTATGATATTCTTACTTATTTGACATGTTACAGATAAAACATAACCTGACTCGACACATTTATAAGCAAATGGGTCAAATTTGCCGTCTCTAGTATTTTGTCTAAAGAGTGTCCGTCTCGTGATAAATTTCTATGAATATGTTGTGTTTTTGCTTGTATTTAGGCACCACAAAAGCATCAAAAGTACGTAGCACATGTGCTTGGTCTCCCGATGTCAAAAGTGGTTTGCAAGGTGAAGCGAATTGGTGGTGGATTTGGTGGGAAGGAAACTCGATCGGCTTTTTTTGCTGCTGTTGCCGCTGTACCCGCATACATGTTGAATCGTCCCGTGAAGCTCACATTCGACAGAGATATAGATATGATGGTATCTGGACAAAGACATAGCTTTCTTGGAAAGTATAAGGTATATTTTTTAGTCAAAGACCAGTTGAAATTATTGTTTTCACATATTGTTGATTAAAAATGGTAATTATTAGGTTGGGTTCACTAATGAAGGAAAGGTGCTTGCCCTAGATCTTGAAATCTATAACAATGCGGGGAATTCACTTGATTTATCTCTAGCAATACTTGAACGTGCAATGTATCACTCGGATAACGTTTATGAAATTCCACATGTTAGAGTTAATGGAAGTGTTTGCTTCACTAATTATCCTAGCAATACCGCTTTCCGAGGGTTCGGTGGACCTCAAGGCATGCTCATTACCGAGAACTGGATTCAAAGAATTGCTATGGAGGTTAAGAAAAGCCCGGAAGAGATCAGAGTACGTTTTATGATCTGAATCAATATTCTTTATGTCTAATCGATATTGTAAGTAATTGTCAGTAATACCCTACATAGTCTACCAAAATTGTAGATTTGGTCACTATAAATAATATGTGGTGCCAATGCCACTCAAGTTTCTTTTTACGTGTTGAATTAATTCAACCCTTTGACTTGGTAAACCAGTAAGTTACACTTAAATGTAGGTTAAATGTCACAAAAGGCCGCATAGTTTCCTAAATTTGTATATTTTGCCACCACAGAAGAAAGTTGTGCCGCTGAAGCCAATGAATTTTTTTTACGTGTTTAATTAATGCAATACCTAAATACATTATTAAATGGCTTTAGCGATTTTTAAAAAAATTATAGTGGCTAAACTACCTGACAAACTATATAGGTTTTATGACATTAAAAAGGAATTGATATACACTTTTGAACTAGACAAAAATTCTTCAATGACTTTAGGCAAAAAGGGTAGGTTGACAATTTTGACAAACTATATTGAGCTTTTCTGACATCTTCCCTCATTTAGAAATCACTACCAACATATGATTTTATTTTAGGAAATTAATTTCATGAGTGAAGGATCAATATTACATTATGGTCAAAAAGTTCAAGACTGTACTTTGCATCGGCTTTGGGATGAACTTAAGAAATCATGCAACTTTCTGAAAGTAAGAAGTGAAGTTGAAGAGTTCAATCTTAGTAATCGATGGAAGAAGCGTGGACTCGCTATAATTCCAACAAAATTTGGCATTTCATTTACAACAAAGTTCATGAACCAGGTGATTTTGTGTTTGACATAATCAACTCTCGGTTTTTTTTTTTTTGCTTTTAGTGGTTATGTTTAGCGTATGTTACTATGTAATATATGTATACATGCTCAATGCCTGCAGGCAGGTGCACTCGTTCAAGTGTATACAGATGGAACTGTGTTGGTCACACATGGTGGTGTTGAGATGGGGCAGGGTTTGCATACGAAGGTTGCTCAAATTGCTGCTTCCGCCTTTGAAATCCCTCTTAGCTCCATTTTTATTTCAGAAACGAGTACTGATAAGGTATTAACATATTTCGATCTACTTAAATTTAAAATGTGACACTATGTGGCATATTTCTTGACCGTTTGATCTGTCTGTATAGGTTCCTAATGCATCTCCAACAGCAGCTTCTGCTAGTTCTGATATGTATGGGGCTGCAGTTTTGGATGCGTGTAAACAAATAAAAGCAAGAATGGAACCAATTGCATCTCTGAAAAAACATACCTCTTTCGTGGAGGTATTTCAAAGACACTTGATTGATTCAGCTATTATTACGGCAGAAGGATCGAATGACTCATTATGAAAATCATCTTTTTTATTGTTATCAGCTGGTGAATGCATGCTATTTCGAGCGCGTAGATCTTTCTGCGCATGGGTTTTACATCGTTCCCGACATTGGTTTTGACTGGACAACTGGAAAAGGCCACCCGTTCAGGTATTTCACATACGGAGCTGCATTTGCTGAGGTCGAAATCGATACATTGACCGGCGATTTCCACACGAGGGCTGCAGATGTCATTTTGGATCTTGGATTCTCAATCAATCCAGCCATTGATGTTGGACAGGTTACTTTCGTTTCCTTTCATTTTTCTGCAATGAGTTATCTCATTTTAGAAACAGTTCACAGTTTATGGCTGGGATTATATGTTTACATAATTTTCCTGATACGTTTTTTAATGAACCTGCACATTCGTATATACAGATTGAAGGAGCATTTGTGCAAGGAATGGGATGGGTGGCTCTTGAGGAGCTGAAATGGGGTGATGATGCTCACAAATGGATCCCACCAGGTTGCCTGTTTACTTGTGGCCCTGGAAATTACAAAATTCCTTCTGTCAATGATGTACCTTTCAAGTTCAAGGTTTCTCTATTGAAGGTATAACAGTTTATTCTTCTATTTGCTTTCTAACCATCTTATAATACTTGTAATAATAATAAATAAAAGAGTACTTACACTGATTGTCCCTATAGTTTAGGGTAAATTACAGATTTCTATCCTTTAACTATTGAAATTACATGGATTGTCCTATATTTTGGAAGTTGCAACACTATGTCCTTTAAAGTTACATGCCAAACTATAACGGACCTACTTTAGCGGACATCCATATAAAAGACCATTGGTGTTTACAACTTTCAAATAAAGAACGATGCATTTAATTTGAAGGATGAAATCCGTAACTTACCCAAAACCACAGGGACGATCCGTTTAATTTACTCTGAATAAAAAGACAATGGCAAATTTATGACCTTTTGATTTGCTGCAAGTTCATGTTTTGCATTAAAATCTGATTTGTTTACTACACAGGATGCTCCAAATGACAAGGCCATACATTCATCAAAAGCTGTGGGTGAACCTCCATTCTTTCTTGCTTCATCCGTGTTTTTTGCCATAAAAGATGCGATTATAGCTGCAAGAGCTGAATCAGGGTCTCATGGCTGGTTTCCTCTTGACAACCCAGCAACTCCTGAGCGCATCCGTATGGCTTGTGCGGATGATTTCACCGCACCATTTGCCAAAGCCGATTTCCGACCTAAACTCAGTGTTTAGTAACCAAGTTGGGTTGTAAAGCGCCTTTCTTTTTCTCCGTCGTTGTACATGTACACCAATTTGTATAGTTATTTAAGATATCTTTCTAATGTAAATCAGGCAGCCCCTTGCATAATTGTATGAACTTACGTAAAACGTACGAATTAAGTACCACTTAAAGGATTGATGATTCACCAACTGTTTGAACTAGGTAAAGCGACCTTTTTCTTATTGCCGAACAATGGAATTGAGCTGATTTTGATTTTAAAGAAAATCTAATGATAATAGCCTCTTAATTGATTTGCACACTTTCGGAGTTTGATTATTCTTTACCCTTTTCGCTTCTAATTAGGAGCCAGTAGAGATTTGATTAGTATATACTCTTTTTGTTTCTCGTGTACAAGCAAAGATAAGATTAGTGTAGAGTCACTTTTTTTTTTCTCGCTGATTTTTACAAATAATTTTATTTCGATTATATTTCAGATGAGAACATTGTTTGTCGCTTATTTCCTTTTTCCGGCAAAGGTTATTTTCTGCTCAGTGATATCGGTTATGAAAATAATTGACGGTTCTTATTTTGATTAGCTCAAAGTTGTGCAACATGTTTTTATGAAATGCATGTTATTGAATTTGAATATACTTGCTTGTCTCTTGGCAAAGAAAAGGAAATACTAAAAACAACGATATTAGAAGATACATTTTTCATAAACAGAAAGAACGAATAACATGAATGATTTATAGAAAATTAAATAAACAAAGGTCATTACATGTTTGGACCTTGTTAACTCGTGTAAACCTTGATTAAGAAAGCAAAGGGAAAATTAATCGTATCCAAAATGAAGACAACTTCACAAAGTTGTTGCCTGATCAACTTGACTTGTAATGGTTTGATGACGAGTTTGAACTTTAATAGTGCCTTGGTGGTGGGGGAGACTTATAGTAGTAAGCAGGAGGAGGAATAGTCTTAGATGATAGATGTGGTAATTTGTAGTAATATGGGTGGTGAAGTGGATGAGACGGTGGGGGAGGAGATTTGTAGACATAAGGAGGTGGTGGAGACGGTGATAGAGGAGGGGGAGACTTGTAGACATATGGAGCTGGTGGGGATGGTGAAGGTGGTGGTGGAGACTTATAAATGTAAGGTGGTGGTGGCGACGGTGATGGTGGAGGTGGAGACTTGTAGACATACGGAGGTGGCGGGGAAGGTGATGGTGGTGGTGGAGACTTGTAAACGTAAGGAGGTGGCGAGGACGGCGATGGTGGAGGTGGAGACTTGTAGACGTATGGAGGTGGCGGGGACGGCGATGGTGGAGGTGGAGACTTGTAGACGTATGGAGGTGGCGGGGACGGCGATGGTGGAGGTGGAGACTTGTAGACATATGGAGGTGGCGGGGACGGCGATGGTGGTGGTGGAGACTTATAGACATATGGAGGTGGTGGGGAGGGCGATGGTGGTGGTGGAGACTTATAGACATATGGAGGTGGTGGGGGAAACGGTGATGGTGGAGGTGGAGATTTGTAAATGTATGGAGATGGTGGGGACGGTGATGGTGGTGGTGGAGACCTATAAACGTATGGAGGTGGCGGGGAAGGTGATGGTGGTGGTGGGGACTTGTAAATGTATGGAGGTGGTGGGGACGGTGATGGTGGTGGTGGAGACTTGTAAATGTATGGAGGTGGAGGGGATGGTGACGGTGGTGGAGGAGATAAGTAAACGTACGGAGGTGGTGGAGATTTATAAATATACGATCGGGGAGAAAATTTGTAAAGATGAGGTAGATGTGGCCATGTGTGTTTCACTACTGGTGGTGGTGGTGGAGATTTATAAACATACTTTGAATTTGGCAATGTATGTTTAACTGGTTTTGGTGATTTCCAGCCGTTTGAATTTGGAACTTGATAACCATATGGTTCGGCAATGACAATAGTGGCAAGTAATAAAAATGCAAAAGTAAACACAATTTGAGGCCAAGGCCTCAACACCCCAAGACTTCCCATTAGACACTCTCTTAATGCTTTTAGAGTAGTACAATTTATTTTGTGTCTCTAAATGGTTTGATTAGAAAACCATTTTATAGAAATCATGTACTCTTTTTTAAGATATATTACAGGATGTCATAATATTTTATTTCTTAAGAATGGTTCGTGGTTTCCCACTCGGTGTCATAAACTATGAAGTCAAACATGGCTTTTCAAAAAAAGTCTAGAGTAGATAGTTGATGAATGCAAGTAAGGGAAATTGTTTTGTTTATAGTTTTAACGCTCTTATGATGGAAAATGGTATTGCATGCCTATAATATTAGTGCAACGTATATTTCTCTTAAATTGTTTTAGAAAGTTATTTTACGTTCATTGCATACAATTTCTAATGCAGATAACAGTTTTGATATTATCGGCTTATTTCAGTTGTTCACCAGATTAAGTAGTCTAAATGATAATATAGTCAATAGTAGATGTAGACATAAAAATCAAATACGACATGAGATTTATTGGTTTGGCTCCCTAAGCCTATTCCACCACTCTCTCTAGACGGATATATTACAACAATTTGGCGCCTTCTACATTTTTTTAATCTCTGAAAACTCACACACATAAACGGGCGAAGACTTACAATACGACTATCTTCAAGTATCTCATATCTCTCGACCTCTTCAACAAATCTTTTGCGTTCACCTCTTATCAATATATTGGGCAAATTCAATTTTTTTTGTAATATGATCGGTAATCAAATCTCCATGAAACCCATTAGTCTTCAAAGTTAAGTTATTTTCTAAGTTAACGTGATCTCAAAATTCTCACTAGTTAAAGTTATATTAGCCTAATCCTAAAATGGTATTCCGTTTTGATGATGTCAAACTCAATAATTGGACTAATAACATCTACGAAAAAGCAAGAGGACTGAATGATCATTATAGATAATGTAATGTGTGTGAGTGAACATGTTCTTTTTAGTTGGTAAATGCATGCATGAGTGTACGCCCGTGTAGATCATCATAGATTTTACAACATCGACCTTGACATTTTCTTGGATTAGGAAACTAGAAAAAGCCATCCATTTAGGTTTCCCCGAGCTTCGTTTGTGGAGGTTGAAATCGAAAAATTGATTACTAATCACAAAATTAGCAACCATGTATCATACTACATCTTAGAAACATTACAAAATTTATGGTTGGCAATATACACATTTAGATGGTTTTATCCACCTTCTTCTAGGATCTTACTTTTCTTGACTCTAAATGTGTGTACCTGAAATGGGGGTGATGAATATGGATTCCATCACATTGCTTGTTTACTTGTGATCTTAAAAATTAAAGAATTACATATAGCAGCGATATCGTACAGTCTTATCATATCGTATACATATTTAAATGGCTCATAAGTATGTGAAAAATTACATGGTATATACAAAAAGTTAAAAGAAAATTACAAAAACAATGTATGTCATAACTTTAAATTTCATGCCAAAGTCAATATTCCGGAGAACGATTTAAATAAAACTCATAAATGACAAAACAAAAATTTATATATAGAGACAAATTAGTAAAGGAATAGAGATACAAAAGTAATGTAGCAATAATACAAAATTCATGCCATAAATCCATTTTCGGCCAAAAGGTTTACAAATAGTTTTATTTCGATTATATTTCAGATGAGGGCATTGTTTGTATCCTATTTATATTTTCGGGCAAAGGTTATTTTCTCAGTGATATATGGTTATGAAAATACTAGTCGTTCTTATTTGATTTGCTCAAAGTTGTGCAACAAGTTTTTATGAAATGCATGTCATTGAATTCGAATATACTTGCTTGTCTCTTGACAAAGAAAAGGAAATACTACAAACAACGATATTAGGAGATCCTTTTTTCATTAACAGAAAGAATGAATGACATGAATGATTTATAGAAAATTAAATAAACAAAGGTCATTACATGTTTGGACCTTGTTAACTCATGTGTAAACCTTGCTTAAGAAAGGAAAAGGAAAATAAATCGTATCCGAATTGAAGACAACTTCACAAAGTTGTCGCCTGACCAACTTGACTTGTTAAGGTTTGATGATGGAGTTTGAACTTTAATAATGCCTTGGTGGTGGGGGAGACTTATAATAGTAAGGAGGAGGAGACTTGGACGATAGATGTGGTAATTTGTAGTAATATGGGTGGTAAGGTGGATGAGACGGTGGGGGTGGAGATTTGTAGACATAAGGAGGTGGTGGAGATGGTGATGGAGGAGGGGGGGACTTGTAGACATATGGAGGTGGTGGGGAAGGTGATGGTGGTGGCGGAGACTTGTAAATGTAAGGTGGTGGTGGCGATGGTGATGGTGGTGGTGGAGATTTGTAGACATATGGAGGTGGTGGGGATGGTGAAGGTGGTGGTGGAGACTTATAAACGTAAGGTGGTGGGGGAGATGACGATGGTGGAGGTGGAGACTTGTAAACGTATGGAGGTGGTGGGGAAGGTGATGGTGGTGGTGGGGACTTGTAAACGTAAGGAGGTGGCGGGGACGGAGATGGTGGAGGTGGAGACTTGTAAGCGTATGGAGGTGGTGGGGACGGTGATGGTGGTGGTGGAGACTTGTAGACATATGGAGGTGGTGGAGATGGTGAAGGTGGTGGTGGAGACTTATAAACGTAAGGTGGTGGGGGAGACGGTGATGGTGGAGGTGGAGACTTGTAAACGTATGGAGGAGGTGGGGAAGGTGATGGTGGAGGCGGAGACTTGTAAACGTATGGAGGAGGAGGGGACGGTGATGGTGGAGGTGGAGACTTGTAAGCGTATGGAGGAGGTGGGGAAGGTGATGGTGGAGGCGGAGACTTGTAAACGTATGGAGGAGGAGGGGACGGTGATGGTGGAGGTGGAGACTTGTAAGCGTATGGAGGTGGTGGGGACGGTGATGGTGGTGGTGGAGACTTGTAGACATATGGAGGTGGTGGGGATGGTGAAGGTGGTGGTGGAGACTTATAAACGTATGGAGGTGGTGGGGAAGGTGATGGTGGTGGTGGGGACTTGTAAACGTAAGGAGGTGGCGGGGACGGAGATGGTGGAGGTGGAGACTTGTAAGCGTATGGAGGTGGTGGGGACGGTGATGGTGGTGGTGGAGACTTGTAGACATATGGAGGTGGTGGAGATGGTGAAGGTGGTGGTGGAGACTTATAAACGTAAGGTGGTGGGGGAGACGGTGATGGTGGAGGTGGAGACTTGTAAACGTATGGAGGAGGTGGGGAAGGTGATGGTGGAGGCGGAGACTTGTAAACGTATGGAGGAGGAGGGGACGGTGATGGTGGAGGTGGAGACTTGTAAGCGTATGGAGGAGGTGGGGAAGGTGATGGTGGAGGCGGAGACTTGTAAACGTATGGAGGAGGAGGGGACGGTGATGGTGGAGGTGGAGACTTGTAAGCGTATGGAGGTGGTGGGGACGGTGATGGTGGTGGTGGAGACTTGTAGACATATGGAGGTGGTGGGGATGGTGAAGGTGGTGGTGGAGACTTATAAACGTAAGGTGGTGGGGGAGACGGTGAAGGTGGTGGTGGAGACTTATAAACGTAAGGTGGTGGGGGAGACGGTGATGGTGGAGGTGGAGACTTGTAAACATATGGAGGAGGTGGGTAAGGTGATGGTGGAGGCGGAGACTTGTAAACGTATGGAGGTGGAGGGGACGGTGATGGTGGTGGTGGGGATTTATAAATGTATGGAGGTGGCGGTGAAGGTGATGGTGGTGGTGGGGACTTGTAAACGTATGGAGGTGGCGGGGAAGGTGATGGTGGTGGTGGGGACTTGTAAATGTATGGAGGTGGAGGGGATGGTGATGGTGATGGTGATGGTGGAGGTGGAGACTTGTACACATATGGAGGTGGTGGTGACGGTGATGGTGGTGGAGGAGATAAGTAAACGTATGGAGGTGGCGGAGATTTATAATACGATCGAGGAGGTGATTTTAGAAGATGAGGCAGATGTGGCCATGTGTGTTTCACTACTGGTGGTGGTGGTGGAGATTTATAAACATACTTTGAATTTGGTTTTGGTGATTTCCAGCCATTTGACTTTGAAACTTGATAACCATAAGGTTCGGCAATGACAATAGTGGTAATTAATAAGAACGCAAAAGTAAACACAATTTGAGGCCAAGGCCTCAACACCCCAAGACTTCCCATAAGACACTCTCTTGATGCTTTTAGATTAGTACAACTTATTTTGTGTCTCTTAATGGTTTGATTAGAAAACCTTTTTATAGCAATCATGTACTCTTTTTTAAGATATATTACAGGGTGTCATAATATTTTATTTCCTAATCTTCATGGTTTCCCACTCGGTGTCATAAGCTATTAAGTCAAACATGGCTTTTCAAAAATAGTTGGTGAATGCAAGTAAGGGGAATTGTTTTGTTTATAGCTTTAACGCTCTAATGAAGGAAAATGGTATTGCATGCCTATAATATTAGTGTAACATATATTTTTCTTAAATCTCTTTTGAAAGTTATTTTACATTCATTTCATACAGTTTCTAATGCATATAACCGTCTTGATATTATCTGCGTATTTCAGTTGTTCACCGGATTAAGTAGTCTCTGTATTAATATAGTCAATAATAGATGTAGACATAAAAATCAAATACGACATGAGATTTATTAGTTTGGCTCCCCAAGCCTATCCCACCACTCTCTCCAGATGGATAGATAACAATAATTTGGCGCCCTTTACATTTTTTTTAATCTCTGAAAACTCACTCACATAAAAGGGCGGAGACTTACAATACGACTATCTTCAAACATCTCATATCTCTCGACCTCTTCAACAAATCTTTTGCTTTCAACTCCTATCTATATATTGGACAAATTCAATTTTTTTCTAATATGATCGTTAATCAAATCTCCATAAAACCCATTAGTCTTCAAAGTTAAGTTATTTTCTAAGTTAACGTGATCTCCCAAATTCTCACTAGTTAAAGTTATATAAGCCTAATCCTAACACGGTGTTCCGTTTTGATGATGATAATTGGTCTAATAACATCTACGAAAAAGCAAGAGGACTGAATGACTCATTATAGATAATGTAATATGTGTGAGTGAACGTGTTCTTTTTAGTTGGTAAATGCATGCTTGAGTGTACGCCTGTGTAGATCATCATAGAATTTTACAACATCGACCTTGAGATTTTCTTGGATTAGGAAACTAGGAAAAGCCATCTATTTAGGTTTCCCCGAGCTTCGTATGTGGAGGTTGAAATCGACAAATTCATTACTAATCAAAAAATAAGCAACAATGTACCATACTACGTCTTAGAAACATTACAAAATTTAGTGTTGGCAATATACACATTTAGATGGTTTTAGGCTCTTACTTTTCTCGATACTAAATGTGTGTACCTGATATGAGGGTGATGGATATGGATTCCATCACATTGCTTGCTTACTTGTGATCTTAAAAATTAAAAAATTACGTACCACAGTGATATCGTATAGTCATATCATAGCGTATACATATTAAAATGGCTCATAAGTATATGAAAAATTACATGGTATATACAAAAAGTTAAAAGAAAATTACAAAAACAGTGTATGTTTTAACTTCAAATTTCATGCCAAGGGTCTCTATTCCGGAGAAGGATTTAAATAAAAACTCATAAATGACAAAACAACATTTTATATATAGAGACAAATTAGTACAATAACAGATACATAAGTGATGTAACAATTATACTAAATTCATGCCATATATTGACCCCTGCTATAATTTCATTTCTTGGAAAAGTTAAGAAAGACCACAAACAACTATCATATGAAGATCTTTTTGATTTAATAGAAAAAAAGAATGACATGGATACTTCAATGAAAATATATAAACAAAGGTCATTGCATGTTCAGACCTTGTTAACTCTTGTGTACACTTGAATAAGAAAGGAAAAGGCAAATAAAATATATCGGAGGGCAAATTCACAAAGATGTAACCTCCTCACCTTGTCTTTTGTTATGCATTGTTGAAAAAGTTTCAACTTTAATATGTTTTGGTGGTGGGGAGACTTATAGTAGTAAGTTGGACGAGAAACGGACTTTGATGGTAGATGTGGTAATTTATAGTAATAAGGATGGTGAGGAGATGGAGGTGGGTGAGGATGGTGATGGCGGTGGTTGAGAGTTGTAAACATATATAGGTGGTGGAGACTTATAAATATACTTAGGTGCATGAGATTTTTCAAGATAATGTGGCAATATGTGCTTCACTGGTGGTGGTGGAGATTTGTATACATATGGAGGAGGAGGAGGAGGTGGAGACATGTAAACATATGGAGGTGGTGGTGATGACGAGGGTAGAGGTGGAGACTTGTACACATACGGAGGTAGAGACTTGTAAACATATGGAGGTTGTGGAGACTTATGGATATACGAAGGTGGGGGAGATTTGTAAATATGGGGTAGATGTGGCCATGTGTGTTTCACTGGTGGTGGGGGTGAAGACTTGAAAACGTACAGTGAATTTTGCTTCGTTGGTCATTTCCAGCAATTAGACTCCGGTTTCTCAGCAATGACAATGGTGGCAACTAATAAGATAACACAAGCATATACAATTATAGGCCAAGGCCTTAACACCCCAAGGCTTCCCATATGAAGATACCGTCTTGATTGCTTTAGAAGACTACAGTTTGTTTTGAATGGTTTGATTGGAAACCGTTTTATAATAATCATGTACTCTTTATTAATCATTTTTTACCTTGTAATAATATTTTATTTCGTAACAATGGATTGATGGTCTCCCACTCCGTGTTTAATTACTTAATCATATAATCAAGGAAGTAACAAACTAATAAGTGGCTCTTCAAAGAAGTCTACAGTTGTTGGTAAATGGGTTAATGAAGAAAAATGGGATTACATCCTTAAAACTAATGCATCCCCAGTATAAGTTATGGCTTATATATACTTTGATGTAGTTTATTTGCGTGTAAATAAACAATATAATTGATATTAATAATTGAACTAATCACGTCTATGAAAGTGCAAAGAACCTAATGACTCGGAAAGGTCAAAGTTAGGGAATCCAACATGATTATGGGAACTAATAGCACGATTTTTAGTTTATTCAATTATATGCATATGCATATGCATATATATTATTTTAGAGTCATGATCAAAATATTATATGAGCATTTTTAATTAGTTTATTCAATTATAAAGAAAAGCATTTAAGTTTTAAACCAAAAGTGGCATTGCAAATTTTTAAAAATCAAATGTGACATTGCAAACTGTGTAAATACAAATAGATTCTATACCTCTGCATATGGATTTTATAAAAACTTTATTTATGTTTTCTAATCAGTTCAAAATATTGTACTCTCAAGTCTCATCTAAAAAATTACTAATAGGTTTTGTCTTAATTGTCTCAAGATTTGTCTAACTTGTTTCAAAATATGTCATTCCAATATATATACTTGCTTGCATTGACAAAAGTGAATAAATAGTTACCAATCTATTATACAAGGAATGAAGTGAATAATTAAGAATTAACTGTTTTCATTAACAGAAAGAAAGAATAACATAACTCATTCATGAAAAATAAATAAACAAAGGTCGTTGCATGTTTAGACCTTATTAACTCACACATACATTCGTTTAAGGATGAAGAAAACAAATGAAATGAATTAAAAGACACATTTAAATTGATGTAATCAAGAAACCTGTGACATTAAGCTTTGTTGTAAGAATCTCTTCGTTAATAATGTTTCGGTGGCGGGGGAGACTTATAGTAGTAAGCTGGAGTAGGGACTGACTTTGAAGGTAGATGTGGTAATTTATAGTAGTATGGATGATGGTGTGAATGAGATGGTGGGGGAGGAGACTTGTATATATATGGAGGTGGTGGAGATGGTGACGGTGGAGGAGGAGACTTGTAAACATATGGAGGTGGTGGAGACTTATACAAATACTTAGGTAGAGGAGATTTTTCAAGATAATGTGGCAATACGTGCTTCACTGCTGGTGGTGGTGGTGACTTGTAAACATATGGAGGTGGTGGTGACGGTGAGGGTGGAGGTGGAGACTTGTACACATATGGGGGTGGTGGGGATGGTGAGGGTGGTGGTGGAGACTTGTACACATACGGGGGTGGTGGAGATGGTGATGGTGGTGGTGGAGACTTATACACATATGGAGGCGGTGGAGACTTGTAGATATACTTCGGCGATACTTCTTTCACTGGTGGTGGTGGAGACTTGTATACATATGGAGGAGGAGGTGATGGTGATGGTGGTGGTGGAGACTTGTATACATACGGAGGAGGAGGAGATGGTGATGGCGGTGGTGGTGACTTGTAAACATACGGAGGTGGTGGTGATGGTGAGGGTGGTGGTGGAGACTTGTAAATATACTTCGGCGATACTTCTTTCACCGGTGGTGGTGGAGACTTGTAGATATACTTCGGCGATACTTCTTTCACTGGTGGTGGTGGAGACTTGTATACATATGGAGGAGGAGGTGATGGTGATGGCGGTGGTGGAGACTTGTATACATATGGAGGAGGAGGAGATGGTGATGGCGGTGGTGGTGACTTGTAAACATACGGAGGTGGTGGTGATGGTGAGGGTGGTGGTGGAGACTTGTACACATATGGAGGTGGTGGTGATGGTGATGGTGAAGGTGGTGACTTGTAAACATACGGAGGTGGTGGAGAGGGTGATGGCGGTGGTGGTGACTTGTAAACATACGGAGGTGGTGGAGATGGTGATGGTGGAGGTGGTGACTTGTAAACATACGGAGGTGGTGGAGAGGGTGATGGCGGTGGTGGTGACTTGTAGACATACGGAGGTGGTGGAGAGGGTGATGGCGGTGGTGGTGACTTGTAGACATACGGAGGTGGTGGCGAGGGTGATGGCGGTGGTGGTGACTTGTAGACATATGGAGGTGGTGGGGATGGTGAGGGTGGAGGGGGAGACTTGTACACGTACGGAGGAGGAGGAGAAGGTGGCGGTGGAGGAGGTGACTTGTAGACGTATGGGGGTGGAGGAGAAGGTGACGGTGGAGGAGGAGACTTGTATACATATGGAGGCGGTGGGGATGGTAATGGTGGTGGGGGGGATTTGTAGACATATGGAGGTGGTGGAGGAGACTTATAGATATACTTAGGTAGAGGAGATTTGTGAAGATAAGGTAAATGCGACAACGTATGTTTCACCGGTGGTGGTGGAGACTTGTAAACATAAGGTTTAATTGGTAAAGTATGTTTCACTGGTTTTGGCAATTTGTAGCCATAAGACTTTGGAGATCTATATCCATAAGATGCCTCAGCAATAACAATGGTGGCTAATAAAAGGAAAGCAAATGCATATACAAGTTGAGGCGAATGCCTCAACACTCCAGGACTTCTCATATTATGCCACCTTCTTCTTTATGAGACCAGTAGTTGTTTCTGTGTGTTTATATGGATTAATCATAAACCTATTTATAGCATTGGTTTACATTTTTTTAATTTCATATTATAGGTTGTCTTAGGGGATTTTTAATAGTAATAGATCATTGGTAATGGTTTTCCACTTAGTGCTCTTCATCGACTTTTTATTAATAAATTAACATTAACATGCTAAAGATGTTTCTTAACAAAAGTCAAAGAGGTTGGTGAGTGCCTATAGGGTGATTTTTGCTTTATATGTGTTATGGGGGCAAATGGGTATCCTTCAGGTTACAATAGCATTTCTTTTCTTTTAACATTTATTTTCTAAGGTTTGGCTTCTTCTTTTTTTTCTTTTTTTAACGACAAACCTACAATCTAACACACATACTATATACAACGACCACAAATATCTACAACTCACTCCCTAAAGTGAAGTTTGAACCCCCAACGTCTTGATTGAAGGGTTCCTCTTATACTGCTAGGTCAAGGACCCTTTGGTTAGGTTTAGCTCTTTTGAAAGCCATAAGCAATACTAATGTCGTCTATTTTATTTAACCGTTAATGTTTAGTTGGTATATGCGTGCTAGTTACAGCATTTTATCTATTAATAGAAAATTCTCGTAGTGCATTACACTTTTATGAACTTGCTGCATGCTTTTGTTTTGTAAAAGTACTAAATACTTCATACCTATTCGGAAATAAGCATTTAATATGCTAAGTTAGTAGGTAATCGACACTTGACTGGTGATTTCAACAAGGGATATTATAATTAATTTTAGCAACAACAAAAATGTTAGGTGAAAAATGTGGAATGAAATTGAAGATGTAATGTTAAGATACGTTGATGATTATGGCGACGATGAAAGAAGTTAAAGACCCTCCTTCAAAAAGTCAAAGGAAATTTAATTGCAAACGACACAAAGAAGTCAAACTCAAATTTTGTTTCACAATTTGTAAAACTGTACGGTTCATTCGTACTGCAAGGGTAAATTGAAGGATCGATAGTAATAAACTTCAAGGACTAACTTCTATTTGAATAAAATATTTTTAACTGCACCAAATATGTTATTTCTCCAATTTATAATAGTAGTTTTTCATTAGTGTAGATTCAAGATTAACTTATATATTTCACCATATTTTGTAAATTATATAGATATATAACTTATAAACTTATTTGTATGACTAAAGTCATATTTTTTGTAATGTCAATATATTGCTTGCCTTTTATTGACAACAAAAAGGAATTGAAAGGCTAAGAGTAACAATATCATGCAGTCTCGATTTGATGGTAATACTTGCTTCATATATCGAAAGAAAGAAAAACACAAATGATCCGTAAACGAAAATAAGTGAAGGTCACTATTGCATGTCGAGAACTTATAGCTCATAATAAACTTTCTTTTTATAAACGTGTGTAAATTACTTTTAAATTTTATTTCAAATTACATTGCGTTATCTTTGTCTCCAGTTAGATCACATTATTCGCAAAAACTCACGTAGCAAACCCCGTCAATAAATCTCCCATTGATGCATGTAAACACACACATTAAATTAAAGATGATCAAATTGTTTACTTATGTTTCATAGGTGTTTTGAATATCTTATTAAAAATCTTAAATTAGAAGCAAAGATATGTTAATTAAGGTCCGTGACAGTATACTTGTTGCTTGTATTTTCATACCCAAAAAAAATGAATGCAAATAACTTAATATTAATCCAAAAAAAAAATGAAATTGATATTTAACAAAAGAAATATTTGTTTTCATTCAATTCATAGAAACTAAAAATAACACAACATAAATGATTAATAAAATTAAATAAATGAAAATCGTTGCAAATAAAACAAATATAGGTTAATACACTTGATTAAGAATGACAAAAGAAAATAAAGTGTCTTGCGAGACAACTTTGCAATGGAGTTTTAAATACCCCTTGTTAAGAAAGTGTGCTTAATAATGTTTCGGTGGTGGGGGAGACTTATAATAATAAGCAGGAGGAGAGACGGACTTTAAATGTGGATGTGGCAAGTTATGGTAATATGGAAGGTGGTGGGAAGGAGATGGTGGAGGGGGAGAATTGTAAACATATGGAGGAGGTGGCGAAGGTGATGGTGGTGGTGGAGACTTGTAGACGTAAGGAGGAGGTGGTGAAGGTGATGGTGGTGGAGGAGACTTATAGACGTAAGGAGGTGGCGGTGAAGGTGATGGTGGAGGGGGAGACTTGTAAACGTACGGAGGAGGTGGGGAAGGTGATGGTTGTGGTGGAGACTTGTAGACGTAAGGAGGTGGTGGTGAAGGTGATGGTGGTGGAGGAGACTTATAGACGTAAGGAGGTGGTGGTGAAGGTGATGGTGGAGGGGGAGACTTGTAAACGTACGGAGGAAGTGGGGAAGGTGATGGTGGTGGTGGAGACTTGTAGACGTAAGGAGGTGGTGGTGAAGGTGATGGTGGTGGTGGAGACTTGTAGACGTAAGGAGGTGGTGGGGAAGGTGATGGTGGTGGCGGAGACTTGTAGACGTAAGGAGGTGGTGGTGAAGGTGATGGTGGTGGTGGAGACTTGTAGACGTACGGAGGGGGTGGTGAAGGTGATGGTGGTGGTGGAGACTTGTAGACGTAAGGAGGTGGTGGTGAAGGTGATGGTGGTGGTGGAGACTTGTAGACGTAAGGAGGTGGTGGTGAAGGTGATGGTGGTGGTGGAGACTTGTAGACGTACGGAGGGGGTGGTGAAGGTGATGGTGGTGGTGGAGACTTGTAGACGTACGGAGGGGGTGGTGAAGGTGATGGTGGAGGGGGAGACTTGTAGACGTACGGAGGGGGTGGTGAAGGTGATGGTGGAGGGGGAGACTTGTAGACGTACGGAGGGGGTGGTGAAGGTGATGGTGGTGGTGGGGACTTGTAGACATAAGGAGGTGGTGGAGATGGTGACAGTGAAGGTGGAGACTTGTAGACATAAGGAGGTGGCGGGGATGGAGAGGGTGGCGGTGGAGACTTGTAGACATAAGGAGGTGGTGGAGAGTTGTAAACATATGTTGGTGGTGGAGAATGTGATGGTGGTGGTGGAGACTTATAAATGTATGAAGGTGGTGGTGGTGGAGATTTGTGAAGATAAGATGGATGTGGCCAAGTGTGTTTCAGCGGTGGCGGAGGAGACTTGTAAAAGTAAGGAGAATTTGGCAATGTATGTTTCACTGTCGGTAATTTCCTGCCGTTAGAATGTGGAGAATTATAACCGTAATAAGGTTTATCGGCAATAACAATGGTTGCTAAGAAAACAAAAACCAAAGCAAGTTGAGGCCAATGCCTCAACACCCCAAAACTTCTCATTTTATGATAACCTATTCTTTTACAAGAACTACCAAGAGTCGATTTGTGTGTTAAAATGGTTTGATTAGAAGCTCTTTTATAGCAATCCTCTACATCTACTAATTAATTAATATTTAATATTGATACATAACAGGTTGTCCTAAGAATATTTAATGATATATAGCAATAGAAGATTTATGGTTTCCCACTCGGTGTTCTTTTCGTCGTAGTTGTAAACTAATAATAAAAATTGTCTCTTGAGAGAAGTCAAAAGAGTACGTCGTTGTTGGTGACTGCCAGTAGGTCTGGTACGTGTATTTTCTTCATTTTTAAAGGCCCTTTTTATTAATTACAATCTGTTAATTTACTTGATCTCGCTGGAAGGAAACAAACTATATATGTAATCTATGTAAAAGATTCCAAGCATATTTAAGATTAACGTTTATTAAAAATACTAGTTTGTTTGTTAATAATATATGGGATAATATTCTTTGATGTTGAACTGTACGGATCAAAAGGGTGTTGTTAGTATTAATAGAAGGACTAAATATGTATGTATAGAAAACTTAGAAGGTCAAAAATATGAAATATATCACTTTTTTAATTAATTTTGATTCGCCAACAGCATAGTTGATTTGCCTATAATATACTATGTTAGGGAATTTAGATGCATTTATATATTTTTTGTTCTTTGCATATAGGAAAGATCACGTAAACATGTTACAACTGCAACATATAGTCGATCTATTCTATTCTTTCCGATCCTCTTGTATTCGTCACCAAAATAGCTCGCTATATAAGAACCTTGTATATCATATTCACATTCTTTATAACGTATACATAAAATAAAATTAAAGAGGGCTGCCAAAGTATTCTTTCTAATTAATTAATTAATTAATATCTTTATTAAAGAAATAAATAATAGGAAACCACCACTAGGTTTCACTATGATTCGATAGTAAGCTAGATTCAGATTTAAGGTTTCCCACTAATTAAGGAAGATGAAAGAGTCAAGAAGATATGATGTTGGTCGACGTTTTGGTAGATTAAAATATGAATTGAAGCCTGCTTCGATCATTTTTATATTTAATAATTGTTCTTTACTTTTTAATTATATGCAAGAAAATGGCATTTGGGATTGAGTTTAAAATAAAAATACGAGTACAATTATTAACTACTATCAAGTGTTTTATGGCAAAAGGGCATTGAGTTTGACATACTTTTGATAGATCTAAAATGATAACGGTACATACTTCTTAACGTATACAATCTTCAAGATGATGGGGGCATATATGTAGACAAATGCAGGCGGTATATGGTAATATTGAAGAGTACTATTGTTGTACATGTACGGAAGATACGGCGTATTTATGAAGTAAGTTTTGTTATGAATAAAACGAATTACAATAATATAATAATAATACCATGTCTTAACTAATACAAATTCAAAGAATGTCTGATCATTGCTAATTAACATACAACAAAGTCAATGAATTTCAACCTAAGAACATGAGGAGTATGTGGTCTAGTGTGGAACTCAGTGTACGTGAAATTTAACATCAAGTTTAACATTGTAAATCATTTTTAGACAGACTAAACGTGATAATTGGTGTGGAAATGAACCTTTCTTTTTAACACCAATAAGATTGAAAAGGAAATTTTAAAAATAGAAAATAAAAGAAAAAGATACAAAACTTAATTGTTCACCCGACGTACATGCCACCAACGCTAGTTGTTCCACGTCGAAGCCCACGGTGGTGGGGAGTGGTCCACCCATTATGGAGGAGCTTCCACGCCGAATTTCAATGCTCCACTTCCATTGCTCTAAGCAGCCTCTAAGAGGGTGAAACAAACACATACAACAAAGCCTATTACAAACCCAAATCAAAATTAAACTTAAGCACGGATTGTTAGTTTATTGGTGCAAGTCATGGTTATACCCCAAACCCTATCTTAAACCATTCATTAATTATTGATACACAATGTGAGTACAGTGATCACCTATGTTGTGGGTACTAGTCTTGATTTTGATCAATATGAGTTGTAAATGTTATGCTTTATAATTATTGTCGGTACTAGTCTTGATTTTGATATACTTATGTATATGTCATGTCTTTTTTGTTTCGTAAATGTATATAAATTATTTATATGGTATTGTATATATACCTCTACACAAGGTGATAAATTATATTTCGTAATAAATTTAAAAACAATAGTTGATAATTGATCGTAAAAGATAATAATGTAAACAAATATGCTTTATACAAAGAATTTTCGGTTAAACGGATCACGACCTAAAAATAACGTACATTATGAAATTAATAGTTGTATTTATTGATTGAAATAACAATTGCATACAATGTGTGTGAAATATAAATACATCAAGGTAATAGCATATTGAAACGTTATTAACTCATGAATACATTTGTGCAAGAATGAAAACATAATGTAAATTTTATTGTGAATCAACTTAATGGAACGATAAAGAGTTATACTCCAATCAATTTGAAACGTTAAATATGAACGTCTTTTAATAATGATGTGGAGGTGGCGGAGACTTGTAGTAATAAGACGGTGGAGGAGGAGACTTGGACGGTGGAGGTGGTGATTTATAGATATAGGGAGGTGGGGGAGAAGGTGATGGAGGAGGAGGTGATTTGTATACGTATGGAGGTGGTGGGGATGGTGATGGTGGTGGTGGAGACTTGTACACGTAGGGAGGAGGGGGTGATGGTGACGGAGGAGGTGGAGATTTGTATACATATGGAGGTGGTGGAGATGGTGACGGAGGTGGAGGTGACTTATACACGTAAGGAGGAGGAGGTGATGGCGAAGGGGGAGGTGGAGACTTGTAAACATATGGAGGTGGAGGGGATGGTGATGGAGGTGGAGGAGACTTGTACACGTATGGAGGTGGTGGGGATGGTGATGGAGGAGGTGGAGACTTGTACACATATGGAGGAGGTGGGGATGGTGATGGAGGTGGAGGAGACTTGTACACGTATGGAGGTGGTGGGGATGGTGATGGAGGAGGTGGAGACTTGTACACATAAGGAGGTGGTGGAGATGGTGATGGTGGAGGTGGTGACTTGTAGACATAAGGAGGTGGTGGAGATGGTGATGGTGGTGGAGGAGACTTGTATACGTAAGGAGGTGGTGGAGATGGTGATGGTGGTGGAGGAGACTTGTATACGTAAGGAGGAGGTGGAGATGGTGATGGTGGTGGAGGGGACTTGTATACGTATGGAGGTGGTGGAGATGGTGATGGTGGTGGAGGAGACTTATATACGTACGGAGGTGGTGGCGATGGTGATGGTGGAGGTGGAGACTTGTATACATACGGAGGTGGTGGAGATGGTGATGGTGGAGGTGGAGACTTGTAGACATAAGGAGGAGGTGGCGATGGTGATGGTGGTGGTGGAGACTTGTAGACATAAGGAGGTGGTGGTGATGGTGATGGTGGAGGTGGAGACTTGTATACGTATGGAGGTGGTGGAGATGGTGATGGTGGAGGTGGAGACTTATACACGTATGGAGGTGTTGGTGATGGTGATGGTGGTGGTGGAGACTTGTAAACATATGGAGGTGGTGGAGATGGTGATGGTGGAGGTGGAGACTTGTAGACGTATGGAGGAGGTGGTGATGGTGATGGTGGTGGTGGAGACTTATACACGTATGGAGGTGGTGGGGATGGTGATGGTGGTGGAGGAGATTTATATATGTAAGGAGGTGGTGGAGATGGTGATGGGGGAGGTGGAGACTTATAAACGTATGGAGGTGGTGGTGATGGTGATGGTGGTGGAGGAGACTTGTAGACGTATGGGGGTGGTGGTGATGGTGATGGTGGTGGAGGAGACTTGTAGACATATGGAGGTGGTGGTGATGGTGATGGTGGTGGAGGAGACTTGTAGACGTATGGAGGTGGTGGGGATGGTGATGGTGGGGGAGGAGACTTGTAAACATATGGAGGTGGTGGCGATGGTGACGGTGGTGGTGGAGACTTGTAAACATATGGAGGTGGTGGTGATGGTGATGGTGGTGGAGGAGACTTGTAGACGTAAGGTGGTGGTGGTGATGGTGACGGCGGTGGCGGAGACTTGTAAACATATGGAGGTGGTGACGATGGTGATGGTGGCGGAGGAGATTTGTAAAGATATGGTGGATATGACCAGTCATGTTTCACCGGTGGTGTTTTGGATTTGTAATGATAAGGTGGATATGACCATCCATTCTTCTCCCGGGGTGGCAATTTCCAATCACCATAAGGCTTTGGTGAATCATCATAAGATTTTTCGGCAACAACATTGGCTATCAATAAGAAAGCAAGAGCATAAGCGAGGCGAGGCCAATGCCTCGACATCGTAGGGCTTCTCATATAAAGTAAGCTTCTTTTCTTGTTTGCTTGTCTCTAAGAAACTTGAGTAAAGAATTGATTCTGTTTGTTAAAATGGTGAGATTTGAACCCAATTTATACAAGTCATGTATACTTGTTTAATGCATAAAACAGGTTGTCATGATAACTGTTTTATTATATGTTTTGATTTGAATGTTTCCACCAATGAGTTCTTAAGGTAAATCATGAAGACGAAGTCGAAGAGTAGTTGCTGAATTTGTAGCGTCTCAAAGTTAATTTATTGGTTTGTTTGTGCTCATATTCATATTCATATAAAAATATATATAAAGAACATCAAATTGATGTTGAAATTTGAAGCCATCTTGATTCTTTATTTGTATTTTGACAAATGATTCATAGTGTACAATTATTATGTCAACTATCTATATCTATAGTCAAATATTATAATTTGTTTGATATACGGATACACGTATATGTTTCCATAAATTTTTCATATATATATATATATATATATATATATATATATATGTGTGTGTGTGTGTGTGTGTAATCTGCTATCTATCTATATATATAAATTCTAACTTAAAAGCTAATTATATTCAATTGGAATTCAGACCATAATAACAATCGAAAAATTTTAAGTGGTGTACAAATCATCACCTGTTAAATTACTATTTCCTTGTTCACGTTATAACATCCTTGTTAACCTATTGTACGGCTTAAATGGTGAGCTTATTTAATTTATTTCATCTAATTTTATATTTTATATATAATATAATGTGGAAGGTAAAATATATCAATCGCTAAAGAAAGAAGAAAAGGTCGTAGCATATTAATAGTCGGTGATTTAAATATAAGTTACAAGTTCATCATCACATGTAAATTTTCTTTAGTTTCTAGTTGTACTTATTTAAATACATTTACCAATTCCTGAAAAAGATTAAACTTGGTAAATATATGTTAGAGTGTCCTAATCCAACTCAGGTTGTAAGCATTGACTTTGTTAAATGGAAGGAAAAGTCAACATTTGATTGCACAAAAGACCAAGTAAGATTGTAGTAGTTACTAACAACCACATTTTTTATCAAGTTATATGACATTTGGATATTAGTACAATTGGTTGTGTGCTTCTTAGAAACACCTCTTAAATTGTATTTTGAGGTGTGTTAGTAACTTGTAAAACATCAATTTGTGGTTTTAAAATTATTGTGCTTCATGATGTACTGATTTTTAACTAATTAATATATTAGTAAAGAAAGTATTACTTTTTAATTTGCAGATACAAGTAACATTGATTGATAAGTATTAAAAAGCTACGTGGAAAAAATATAACAGAATATATAAAATATAAAAATGAAAAAATCATTTACCACGACCATCTCTAATTACATAAATTTATTTAGTCTTTTTCTATACAATAAAAACAATTTAGAAGATAAATCAATAAATTATTAATTAAAATATGTAACAAAGATTTCCAGATTCTAAGCATTCTTGTGAAAGAGAATGTCAAAGCAGCGTTATGTACCTAACCGCCGGCTGAGTGGCTGACCCCTTGCAAGTTGGGTTACAATAATCACCGAACCATCGCTCCTACCTTAATTACTCTGCTCACGTTCTCAACACTTTTTTCAGATTTACCCTATATGGTTTATTCCTTAAGAGAACATATATAATATGCCTAATGTAACGTCGTGGCGCATTTGATTTAGCAATAAAACCAAGTATATTACAAAAATATCAGTTATGTGTTTATAAAGAGAAAACGTTTTTTAACGAAAGAGGCCTCTAGGCCTCGAAAATTGCTCGACTAAAAGATCATTGGCTGAAAATTGCTTGACTAAAAGATCATTGGCTTAGTCGTACCGAGATGGCATTCAAATAATCAAATCGTAAGGTTGAAGACAAAGATGATTGAAATTGAAACTTGAAGCTATGACAAACGAGATTTAAGAAAAACCCGCATTTAACAGATAAAACCTTGACGCAAGGTATAGCATATTATTCAAACATATTAACTTTCAACATTCAATTCCATGTTAGAGCTAAAAAACAGTTGATTTGATACCATATTTATTAAAATAAATAAATTTCTTAGGTGAATGTTACATCAAAAAAAGCAATCAGAATTCAGAATATCAAAATAAGCAAAAGTACCCATCCAACCCCATATCAGTGATAACAGCGGTATTCGCAAGTCTTTCGGGGAAAAAGGCGTCATACATGGTATACCTAGCAAAAAAACTCAAATAATCCAACACGTAAAATTCAACAGAGTACCGCAGGATGCTTTGATCCTACTACAGTTATTTAGTCTCTGAAAAGATTTTATCACCATCATCCATCATATATTGTTCAAAAAAATTAATCCATCGTACGGATAATGCCAGCCTCATAAATATAACCAAAACTAAAGACCTGACACAATTCGTCTTCTATTAGTTAGCCTTAGCCTCCACCAGAGCCGTATTTCTTTCCGAAAACGATGACCTGAAGCTTATCGTAACCGGCAAGAACACCAGCACCAGCCACAGCTCTGAGGATGTTAGCACCTCCACCCTTGAACAAGGATTTGAACCCTTCTTTCTTCACAATTTGGTTGAATGCATCCAAAGAGTTCTTGTACTTGACAGCTTCACCAGATGTCATCATCATTCTTCTACGCACCGTGTCAATTGGGTATGAAGCAAGCCCAGCACCGTTTGTAATGAGCCAACCAAGAGCGAAACTAGCAAAGAAGCTATCCTGAAATTCCATAATTAACAATTCATTGAGTATCATAAAATAAAAATTTCAACAACCGTTATTTCTCAAGAATAAAAGAGCAGCAATCTACTAACCTCCAATGATCCAGTGAGGAGAATTGGTTTGAGCGAATCGTACAACCCAAAATACAAACCACGGTACACGAAGATACCAGCAGCTGAAAGGTTGAACCCACGGTATAACCCAGCAATACCATCTGATGCGTATGTCTTCTTGTACACATCAACTAAACCATTAAACTGCCTCTCTCCACCCTTCTTTGCCGCCTTGGCATCATTTGCTAAACGGGTTCTAGCATAATCCAAAGAGAACACAAAGAGTAAAGAAGAAGCACCAGCGAAACCACCAGAGGCAATGTTACCACCAAACACTTTCCAGTAAGGATCGCGGCCTTTCTTAAAGCTGAACAAACTCTTAAAGTAATCCTTGAATGCAAAGTTAAGTGCCTGGAAAAGGTTCAACAATAGCACAACATCAGGAAACCGAGATATATAGATACATAATAACGCTTCATCAATATGGGTTGTATAAGGAACAGTAACAAACCTGAGTAGGAAAGTAACGGATAACGTTAGCTGTGTTTCCTCTCCACAAAGCCACAAATCCTTCATCACTGATTGTCCTTTTGAAACAGTCTCCAATACCCTTGTATGGTTCTTGAAGACGGCCACTCTTGAGCATCTCATCTTGGTTTTGGATCAAAAGCTTAATACGCTCAATTGGAGCAGCAGCGGTTTTTGAGACAGCAGCTGAAACACCGCCCATAAGAAAATCGATGGCAAACCCATAAGGTCCTTTCTCTGATGGTGCTTGAACAAACACAGGAGAAGCATTTGCAGTTACCAATGATCGTGTCATTGGATAATCGAACCCTGCATTTGTGTAATTTCCGTAAGTGAATTGCCTCTGAGTTGCAGCGGGTCTGTTCAAGGCACCGTACTGAGCTTGGGAATATTGAGAAAGGTGTAGCTGGCTAGCTACTCTCCTTGTAACAGCTAAATGATGATTCTGATCGGCCATTGTGTTCCAAATGATCTTCCTACAGTTAAAAATAACAGGATTACAAGGAAATGACTTATCAGTTTCAGTAATTCATTAGATGGCCTACAAGTCATTTTCAGGTATTGCTAAAACTAAGAATCAATCAGTAACATAATAAGTCATGAAAGATAGGAAAAGATTAAAAAAAATAATAATAATAAAATAAAATAAAAAATACACTCCATGTGAGTATGTATCCATGGGTCTAAACATCATCAAGAACTCCATAAAATAACAACATTTTTCGCCAGAAAGACATTTGCAATAATGTTAACCATTCAACATACATTTGAACAGTGAAAAATCAAAAACCATTAGAAAAAACTAAAAACAGAGCTTTTCAAACCTAACAAGCAATATGCCACCCAGTAAATGCCATCAACTAAAGATTAGGGCTTTAGTCAATACCTATTGGATGTTTGGATGGGCTTGACTGCTCGTTAGCTTACTTAATAAGCTCAAATTTTAGTGTCTAGATTTCATAAGCTCAAAATAAGTTCGAAGTATCCAACTTATTTACTTATGTGCTTTAACCAACAAGCTTAAAAAATAAGCCCCTCCAGACACCCGCTGAATGAACACCCAACAAGAAGCCTATTAAATTAAGTATCATGCTACTATCTCAATAAACACACCAAGTCTCAATCGATTCAACTCAGCTTATAACATGACATATAATCATATATACACATATATACACGTTTAATATTGACTATAACTTCAAGTTAATTCAAACAAACTAAAATTCAATCTATTTTGTCACTTCTGTTTGCGCACAAAAATATCAAATTGGAAAAGAAAAAAAAAAAACAGATCCAACGCAAAATAGGCGAATAAACACAAGAATCAACAGTAAAGTGACTTAGAAATGATTCATAAAATCGGAGATCTAACAAAAGAGACGAAATGTCAAACTAAAGGTACAGATCTACAGTAAAACGACTAAAATTTGCACTATTAGTATTTAAAATCGTTGATCTGACAGAAGAACATATATATAACAAGTTCAAATTAACTGCAACAGATCTAAACAGTAAAATAACTAAAATTTGATGTGAAAGAGAGTAGCGTACCTCTGCGTTCTGTGCGGAGGAAAGATGGAATCTGCGGAACTAGGGTTTTAAGCCGAGAAATGCTCAACCTATATACTGGGGACTGGACTGTATGAGTTCTAGTGCGACGCGGGTGTAAAATAATGGGGTGCATCTTTTTGTTAATGATTTGTCAGGATAAGAAAATCGACGGTCACAGATTGGTCACGAGGATTTTTATATTTCTCGAAAGAATAAAAAAAGATATGGGAATAGATTATTTTTTTCTTTTTTTTCTTTTCCTTTTGAACAGAAAAAATCATTTTCAAATGAGTAATGAATGAACGTATTTAACTGATTTATTTATTTACAATGTTTTAAAAATCGGTTTTTTAGTCGAGTCGGACAAATGTTATTTTACGGTCGAACCGGTTGGACCGGTTGAGCCGGCCGGTCGGACCATTTTATCACAAAAGATACCGAATATATATATTATATAAAATACTAGACCCTAAACCCGTGTATACACACGAACCATTGAATTTGTATTTATTTATTAAAAATATTCATAACTAAACTAGATGGAAAATGTTTATGTCTTCGATGTAGTTGACAAAGAGAAGTGATTAATGTTGATGAAACAATAGTGGATGAAGAGAATGTGATAGTTAAGAGTAAGTTCTAGAAATATTCAATTTGTAAGTTTCGAAAGTTATACCTAAACAACAAAATTAATAATTAACTTAATAAATAAAAGGAAAACCATTACAAACTCAACATTCCGTCATAAGCAAAATAAAAGCTATAGTTTCCTGGGCCAAATGTGAAAGTTGCCCAAACCCTTCAAATTTCTATATATATTAAGAGATTTTAATAAAAGTGACTTTCATAACAACGTACAGTTAAAGAGTTTAGTCCACAATCAAAACTACTATAAATAAAATCAACTTTTATCTTTACATGATTATAATTATTTGGAATATGAAAATACATCTCACACAATCACTAATATACTCTCTTATCTTAAAAAGTACAAATTTCAAATTGTAAAATTACAAAATCAAATGTCCTAACCAGGGGCGGACTTGTATAGACTTAAGGGTAGACACTTACATACCCTTAAATAGAAAATGTTAGTGTTAATTTGTTTTCCTTCAATGTTTATATAACATTTTTACGGAGAAGGCATCCCCTTTGAAATATACGTGAACACCCTAATATTGAAAAGCCCAATCCAAATCTTGAAGCAAACAAAAGAGAAAAAACAGCATTACAAGTCTAACCTTAAAAGTCCATTAAAGAAAAACTTCAAAGTATTCAGTAAAGAAAATAAGCCCAAATTTAACCCATATATCCAAATTTACCTCAACAACCCTTGGTTCCTTTTCTTTTACTTCTCATTCGTCTTGTTTCATTTGTTTGTAACTTTAATTGTGATGAAAAAGTGTGCTATTGTATTTGGCTTCCATTTATGATCACATCAATTTATAATCACAAACTGATAGTAGTAACTCTTTGAGAGTGTTTATAAATAACAATGAATCTTTATTTAAGGTGAATTAGTAAATTCCTAATCTTTAAATGACTATATTTTGTTTTGTTGTCATAGTTTGAAGACAAATTAATGATGATAAATAAAGAAGAACATTGGATTGGTTAAGAAATGAATTTAGGATATTACACTAAGCTGTAAACATACTTAATCTAATAAACTTCATGCGGCGGAGGTTGTTAAAATCCGCCGCCGCTCAAAAAAAAATTTGGTACCGACCCCGAATGTATGATATGTTTTTGCTACTTAGTATATTGTACTTCAACTTTTGAGTACTTTTCTTTAGTTGATTGTTAAATCGAAAACTTGAACCGCAAACTTCAATTAATAACCCGTATTTTATCGAATTAACTCGAGTAAGAAAATTTTTTGTTACCGAGTACTACCCTAGTACGAATTTCTAGATCCACCACTGATCCTAACCGGCGTTGTTGCGGGTCCTCACCTAATTAACAGTATATTAGACAATTGAGACGTTAATTGGCTAATTAATAAAGTATAACATCAGCTTCTAGCTTTCTATATAGTATATAATATTTAATATTAAATTTAAAATGTATCATGTTTTCCTTGTTGGTCTAATTAAATTTAGGTTTATATAAGTTAAAATCTATTTTTAATTATTTTTTTCTAATCAATATACATGTTATACATCAAAATCTCTATAGATCTTTATTTTAATTCTAATCAGAAAAAATAGATGAGATATTTTTTAAAGTCTAGATGATGATAGTAAACTAAAATATTACTCGTATGCATCCCTTTTTAAATATATCATATTATTATTGAGAAAGCTTTTTTTTTAAGTTAATTTATTTTTTCTAATTATCAACTTCTAGTTTCATCGACGGAATAAGGCTCAAATATGAACACTTTTTATGGTGTAAACCGTAAAAACACATATTTTTATTTTTAAATTTAAAATTACCAAATTTTTTGATTAAAAAAATATTATATCAAAAATTATTAGAATTTTATGCTGTTTAAAATGAGATAATTTTTTTAAGAAAATGTTATACACAACTTTAAATTGTGTATCATATATATATATATATATATATATATATATATATATATATATATATATATATATATATATATTATATGTAAATCAATTCACATTTAAGAGGATAAAATTCTAATAATATTGGTATTATTTATTTTGTAAAAAGTGTATATATAATCAAATTAAAAATAAAAAAGATCGTTCTACGAGTTCCTACCATAAGAATGATTCTACAATAACCCTCCATCGACCATGTATGTAACAAATTAGTAGCGGTCTAATTTAGCCAACCTATTCACAAGCAACTCAAGTTCGACTCTTTAAAAGCTCAAGTCGAGTCTAACCTAACCGAGCTCCAGTGCGGGCTTCAACATAATTTGAAGTTCGTTAAATAAAAGAGCTTGGAATTCTTATATCAATCTCAAACAAACTCGCGAGTCTAAACGAGTCTTTCATTATATATACATTATTAATTATTTTTTATAGAATAATATAATACCATATAATCATAATGAGAACTACTATTTCAGTATTTTCAGTATTTGAAGGCCAGAGTCTCCGATGCCTTAAAAGGTATAAAAAACTTCAGGGCTTTCGAAAGAGCAGAAAACTATCGAGGCCCCTCACTTAGAGAACAGAATTGAACTTCACAAACAAAGAGCAGATAGAAAAGGAAGCCAAGTTAACCATAAGGTCTCGGCCCTGCTAACACTGGTCAAGAACAGGCAGCTACAGTACAAAGATGAAAGTAATATGATTATAAATCTGCTGTATTAACGCACCACATTAAAGAAATTCAAATCAAGGATGTTTAAGTTCTTGGACCACCAAAACACCTGTGTTGCAACGAGTGGAGGCTGCAGCAAGGATTTATAAGCTTAAATGAACCTCGAACCAGGGTGGTTCTAGTTCCGACATTCAACAAGAAGTGTGGGTGGCACTTAAGTTTCACTATAACAAGGTTTGCAACAAATAAGAAGCATCAATATCAAACTTCAGTTAAGTTCTCGATTGAAATTACGTATCGTCTGAAAAAAAGGACTTCCAAAGAAGTATACCATGCAAAAAAATACCATATAAAGCAACACACAAATAAAATTCAACAAAGTACTGCAGGATGCTTTAATCCTACGACAATTATTTAGTCTCTAGAGATTTTTATCACCGTCATCCATCATATGTTGTCCAAAAAATTCATCCATCATATGGACAATACCTCACGAATATCTGCAAAAACTAATGATCGACTAACCTCGCCTTTAATTAGTTAGCCTTAGCCTCCACCAGAGCCATATTTCTTTCCGAAAACGATGACCTGAAGCTTATCGTAACCGGCAAGCACACCAGCACCAGCAACAGCTCTGAGGATGTTAGCACCTCCACCCTTGAACAATGATTTGAAGCCTTCCTTCTTCACAATTTGGTTGAATGCATCCAAAGAGTTCTTGTACTTGACAGCTTCACCAGATGTCATCATCATTCTTCTACGGACTGTGTCAATTGGGTATGAGGCAAGCCCAGCACCATTTGTAATGAGCCAACCAAGAGCGAAACTAGCAAAGAAGCTATCCTGAAATTCCATAATTAACAATTCATTGAGTATCATAAAATAAAAATTTCAACAACCGTTATTTCTCAAGAATAAAAGAGCAGCAATCTACTAACCTCCAATGATCCAGTGAGGAGAATTGGTTTGAGCGAATCGTACAACCCAAAATACAAACCACGGTACACGAAGATACCAGCAGCTGAAAGGTTGAACCCACGGTATAACCCAGCAATACCATCTGATGCGTATGTCTTCTTGTACACATCAACTAAACCATTAAACTGCCTCTCTCCACCCTTCTTTGCCGCCTTGGCATCATTTGCTAAACGGGTTCTAGCATAATCCAAAGAGAACACAAAGAGTAAAGAAGAAGCACCAGCGAAACCACCAGAGGCAATGTTACCACCAAACACTTTCCAGTAAGGATCGCGGCCTTTCTTAAAGCTGAACAAACTCTTAAAGTAATCCTTGAATGCAAAGTTAAGTGCCTGGAAAAGGTTCAACAATAGCACAACATCAGGAAACCGAGATATATAGATACATAATAACGCTTCATCAATATGGGTTGTATAAGGAACAGTAACAAACCTGAGTAGGAAAGTAACGGATAACGTTAGCTGTGTTTCCTCTCCACAAAGCCACAAATCCTTCATCACTGATTGTCCTTTTGAAACAGTCTCCAATACCCTTGTATGGTTCTTGAAGACGGCCACTCTTGAGCATCTCATCTTGGTTTTGGATCAAAAGCTTAATACGCTCAATTGGAGCAGCAGCGGTTTTTGAGACAGCAGCTGAAACACCGCCCATAAGAAAATCGATGGCAAACCCATAAGGTCCTTTCTCGGATGGTGCTTGAACAAACACAGGAGAAGCATTTGCAGTTATCAATGATCGTGTCATTGGATAATTGAACCCTGCATTTGTATAATTTCCGTATGTGAATTGCCTCTGAGTTGCAGCGGGTCTGTTTAAGGCACCGTACTGAGCTTGGGAATATTGAGAAAGGTGTAGCTGGCTAGCTACTCTCCTTGTAACAGCTAAATGATGATTCTGATCGGTCATTGTGTTCCAAATGATCTTCCTACAGTTAAAAATAACAGGATTATAAGGAAATGACTTATCAGTTTTCAGTAATTCATTAGATAATCTGCAAGTCAAAATCAAATTTAGCTAAAACTACGAATTAAGCATTAGATTGTGCATCATGATCATTAAAGAGACTAAAAAATAAATAACTAATACGTATGAGTGAAGCCATGTGTACGTATTTTATATTCAATAAAAATCATAGAGCAATCAATTCTAAATAGTTAACAGACTCATATGATGCATAGTGAAAAGGTTATTACGAATGAAAAGGAGAAACACAAGTTAATACAGTATACCAGTGTACTCAGTAATATAAATGAAGATCAAATGAAATAAACTGATAATTTAGTGAACTCAATCATTATATTCTTGATAACTGCAATATTAAACGTAATGTCGCAAAACAAGAGCCTTTTAACAACCAACACACCACTTATTCATGTCAATGCCATTAACTACTTATTAGGACTTTAGCAATACATCATTGAACACATAATAGGAAGCCTGTTAGAATATGACTGACAATTGAATCTTTCAATATATACTGACATCCAAACCATAGTTGTTAGAATCGTACGAGTCACGAGTCGAGTCAAAAACCACCTAAAAGGGTTCGACTCGTTATTTGACTCGTCACTGCATATGACTCGCAACCTGACTCGTCAATCACGGACCGAGTTAGCCCGAGTCGACTCGACTCGAGAATCAAACAAGTCATGAAAAGCATAGTACAAAGCAGCCAATATGTTATTCTTTAGGCTTCCCCACAAAAATTCTGGTAACCAAGCCTGCTTGAAAGTAAATGAAAATGGAAGACATGCTCGATGAAGATGAGAGAGACATGAGAGACAAGTTAAGAAACTAATCTTAGAATGGTTGATGAAGATTGAGAGTATCAAGTACATTTAAATGTTTGTTTATATGGGGAAGTGGAGATGAATAGTATAGCATACGGCTAGAGGGCAGGAGGGGTATGGGGAAAAAGTAACAAGTACAATTGGTATGGGAATGAGGAATAAGTACAACTAAAAGCCCAACATTTAATTGAGTCTAATACTAACTAATGTAATGAACTTTGAATTTGTAACTAAATTCTAAATCAAAATCAGTTACTAAACCAGATTAGAAATTGTTTTCAATTAAAATAAATAAACCAACCTTTAGTAGATGAATAATACATGAGTTATATACATATAATAATAATATTTACGTATAATATGACTCTTACGAGTCGAGTCACAATACGAGTTAAAAATCGAGAAAACAAGTCACAATACAAGTCACGAGTCGACAACTATGATCCGAACCTCAAACACAACAAATTGCATTTTGTACAATAGCCTTTTATTGATTTTTGTAGATTTTTGTAGCCTAATATTTACCGTTTTTCAATATGTGTAGATAGTTGTCTACAAGTTCTAGTTAACTCAAACGGCATCGAAATTGAATCTTTTTTTTAGAGCTTTCCAACCAAAATTTCAGCGGTTATCAATAATCATTTCCCAAATTTATATAGGACATGTATATGTAAGCTAAAATTAAGTTTGGATAAATCATAGAACAGACGGACAGATCTAGACCAAATAGCACAACAGATAATCGAATATTCAGAAAAAGAAAAATCAGCGATAAACACGACCAGAAACAAAGACCAACATCAGAGATCATTTGGAATAATCAATCACAGAGACAAAATTTTGTATCATAAAAGCAGCGATCTACAGTCAAACGGCTAAATTTGTATCATCAAATCAACGATCAACAGAAGAACACGATGAAATGAGAAACTAAATTTTACAGATCTACAGTAACAAAACTACAATTTTACATAAAATAATCAGCGATCTAACTTTAAAACAATTCAATATCATTTTCAAACAAAATGCTACAGATCTACACAGTAACATTACTACAATTTGCATCATACAAATTACAAACAGCAAAGTTTTGGAGACAAAAACAGTTGTTAAATTGAACTTCAAACATTTTAATCGGAAATTAGAGAGTAATAATACCTCTGCGTTGTTAGCGGAGGAAAAAGTTGGATCTGGCCGAGTTAGGGTTTTCAGCCGAATGATAGTGCCTCTGCTATATACGAGGGACCTGCCCGATAAATGTTCCAGTGTATCGCGGGTGTACAATTTGGAAGTACAGCCTTTTATCTATTGGACGGTTGGATTCTTAATATATTCCGTAATTGAAATAGATTTTAGATATTTACATTTAAAACCTCGTATAAATCATTTCAACTTAATTAAATAGATTTATAGATTTAAAAGTGTTACCATGAATAAAATCGTTTTTAAGCGCTGTGATGTATTATTTACGTTTTAATTTAAGTTTATTGCTATTTATTTATTTATTACTAATTAGTTGGTGTACGCTGCGGAAAAAGTTGTCAAATTCGTGAAATGATGATAGATAAACCATTACAAAAATTTATGCTAATAGTATCGTTAATATGTATATGGTAGCATAAAGTTGTAACTAATATAGTACTTTGTTACTGTCACAATTCAAGGATGACGTGCTATTTAACCAACATCTTGTTGCATGTAATAGGAATAATTATTATCGTCAATGTGATGATTCTATAAATGTATTAAGTGTAACTCAAATTTGAACGGATCAAAATCAAGTTCAATATTAATTAGTAAATCAACTTGAACTAACCTATAAAGTTATTACACTGGTTAATCAAATACTCATACAAGCATATAAAATGTGGTGACTTAAATACATTTGTTGGAAGAAAAATGACAGTTAGACATAACTAAATGAGTATAATAGTGTGCTTAACAAGGATCATTTGACACGTGACGCAATCAACGAATTAGATACAGAAGAATATATTAACCAATAACTAGCAAAGACTCGCGTTATGCAGCGGATAACATATTCAAAATCGATCAAGAAATATTGTGATTAATCGTTGAATAGTTGATTTGAATAATATGTTTTATTGTTAATTCGATCATATAGATGACTCTATCTTGATAAAAACAAAAAAAAAAAAGATTTATGTTGCTATTGAACTATATAAGCCAAATAAGAGTCAATAACATCATCACGTATGTTGTTTGATCATAGTAAGTTGAACTTTATCTCGATAACTACAAATAAATTCATTTCTATAATTACATTTGTTTATTTATGGATTGCATTACATTTTATTTAATATAAAAATATACTTTAAGTATTATATGAAGTAAGTCCTTTTCAAAATTAGGTATGTATCTTTTATCATTTTAGATGTAAATAGGGGCAATTTAGTCATATCTAATCTTTATTTGTTTAAGGCATTGAAGAAAAGCCCTAAACACTTTATAAGGGTGTATGATAAATCAGACATATCACTACTCCTATTGAAATTTTACTTAATTCGATTTAAGTTAATTGCATATTTGGACTTCTATATCATCAATAATACTCTTTAATTCTTTCTCTCGTCCTTCCATTTATCTATACCCTTTCTTTTACAATAACAAGGAATACACTATAAGTATATTATTGAGATTAGTGTCTTAAAATTCATTCAACTTGTACCTGATGTCTATTATGTGTATTCAATTTAAATTTGCTACTTTAATGCATCAAACATTCAAAAACGTGTGTTTTAATATATTTTAATTTACTGATGTGTCATCTGTTTATGGTGTCACGTGAAATCCAAAGTACTACATAATACATTAAAACACACTTTTTTAAAAAACTTGATGTATTAAAAATAGCAAATATATGTTGAGTACACACAATAGACATCAGATACAAGTTTGATGCATTTTTAGACACGAAACCCTAATTTTTTTGTTGTAATTGTAATAATAATATAGATATTTAAATTCCAAACATGATTGTGAAGGAGAATGTCAAAGTAGCATTATGTGCCCATCGGCAATTCGACACGTATGAGCATATCCGACCCTTGTCTCCTCATGTTTTCAACAGTTCTTCAAAATCAAGCTAGATCCATCCTCTATTTTTTAAAAGTTTGAAATATACGTATAAAAATATAAAATGCATTAGGTACCCTTTGATTTAGCCTAAAAGATACATATGTATAGGGGAACTTTTTTGACATAAAAGTCAACAACCAAAAGTACTCCACAACTAAATATACTATTTCCTCTATATGAAACGAACATTTGCATTGATTTGATACATGTTAATATAGTAGATTGTTTTGTCTGTTTGAGTTTTCCAATAAATAGTAAATTGTATTGATTAATAAATCAGGTCATAACTTTGACAAAGCTAAACGTAAGATCAACTTGAATTCTTCCATGACCAGTTTTGTCTATGACACTACAACGAACATGAAAAGGTATAGTAAATGATATCACAACCTAATCGCGGAGGGATGGTTCTTCGATGACCATAAAACTTATAGCATAGGTCACACAAGTTGAAACGAAATCATACAAGAAGAAATTTATATCAGTCAAAAAAATAATCGATAAAGTACTAAGGTTCTAACTTTTTTGGTATAGTCACAACATTTGGTACAATTGTGGCGATACAAAGTAGATGTCGAAGTACAAGGTTTAGGTTTGGCAAATCATTTGTCTATTGGTAAGAGAGATAATTTATCAAGTCTAGAATAGTAGAATAGTAATTTGTGTGAACGTGTGGCATTAAAACTGTTGACTCTTTTTAGCTAACTAGCAAAGTATTTGTTTAACAGTGAACAATCGTGATAGTGTTATATCATTATATTGTATTATTTTTCGATAAATTAACAATGAAAATGAGTCGGTCATCATAATATGCATGTTTGACTACTTTAAAGTGTTGGATAAATTAACTTTAATGATAGACAAAGTGAGCATAATGCGAAACCTACTCAAATACTCCGTATTTGGAAATACTCCCTCCATCTCAATTATATTGTCCCCCAACAAAAATTGTTAGATTTAAGATAGTGTAAGTAAATGTCATTTTTTCCTTATATTCAAGTCAAGTTTGACTCGAAAGTTATTGAGAGTAATAAATGAGGGTATAATTGAGAGTTTAATAATTTTTATAGTTATTTTTTGCAAGTGAACAATAAAATTGGGACAGAAGGAGTATAAAATTTCTATAAATAAATGTTGTGCTAGGGTTGGTTACTATTAACCCGTTAATCAATTTATCAAATTAGTTTGTGTTCATGTTGTCAACTTTGACCCACAAATTTAAACTTGATTCGAATTGCAACTTTTAATTATAAAAATTAAAAGTAAAAAAAAAAAGCTACAAATAATTAATGTATCTATAAAATGCTTATACTACTTAATTAAATGTTGTATTAACTAAAATGGCCAAAAAAATTATTTTAAGAGTACTACGTGGTAAAAAAATTTTATATACTAGTAATAATTTGTAAGACTAAAATGCTTATACTATTTGCATTAGATTATTTTCAAGACTGCCATTAGAATTATATATATATATTTACTTTAAGTGCTGCATAACATACTTAAAAGCAAGGTTTGTCAAGATTTCGATCTTGATCTTAACGTCATACCATTTTACGATCCATATGACGAAACAATCCCAATCTCGCATAAGATCTTAAAATCATAGGATTTGTTTAGGATCTCGGTCCTATGTCGATTATAAGCATAGGATCTCACGAATATAGTAATATAAATCGTTATGACTTATGAGTAGGATTGAATTAATGTTATATTGTTAAAACTATCAAAATTTAATTAATTTGTTATGCATTCGGTCTTTTAGATGTATTATAACACACATGTACGGGACTAAAGTAATTATAGCAGATGGTTATAATTTGTATAACTATTTGAATTTCCACTTAGATTTAGATCAAAACAATTATGTAACACATTTATTATCAATTAATGTGTTACATAACTTACATCAGTTATATAAAAGACAATTAATTATGAAAATATTTGTAATCGAAATTAATTATGATATATAATAAACTATATAATAAATTATATTGAATTCAAATGCTAAACAGTTGAAAAAGAGTTAAAAAGGTAAAATAATAATTTATTATTTCTTATTTTTTGAAACCTGTGCTCAAACTTTTTATAAATCATCAGTGTAGATATAAATAAATAAATAAATTGGCAGTAGTAAATTGTTAAGACAAAATGCAGCCCTACTCCCAAGACAACATCGTCGTCGCCAATCAATCGTGCCATACTGCCATGAGCCCATAGCCAATTAACCATCTCCATCCCCAATTTAAGTTTCGAATGAAAAACGAAATCAATTGTTCGGAATGTTTTTTTATTTTTTTATTAATTTCCAGAATCGAAAATTCAAGTATATGTAATGTGATTGTCACCGATAGATTGATGAAAACAGCTTATCTCTGTACATCTAAAACATTTTGATGCTAGAGAAAATAACTAAATTGTCCCTATCATAACTAAATAAGGCAAGTAATTGAATTGAATAATGATAGTAAAATTAATTTATCTTATACAAGACAAGCGTCAATAATAAATTGTTGAGTGTTGGACCCTTGTTACTGGATCTAAATCGAATCAATTCAACAATTGAAAGCGCGGAATACAATCAATTGAACAAAACACATTAACAATCACACAAAACTCGTCGATTAGCTTTTATATATATCACTAATAGCAAATCAATCAATTACACAAGATTCCTCACAGATCGCTTGAAAACACTCTAGGTTCGTCAACCCTAAAACTGAACCCGTAATGATCTATTTATAGCCAAAACCTAACTGACCTGCGACACAAGCCTTGTGTCGCCAGGCCGACATATGCGACACAAGCCTTGTGTCGCTATTGCGACACAAGCTCTGTGTCGCCTAAACAGTGACATTAATTTTGATTTCCAAAACAAATAACATTTATATCACAATCAAAATATTACAATCGACTTTGACCTAGACCAACTGACAGACATACAAAACATGTATCAACAAACTCCCCCGTGTCTTCAGCTTGGTCTTCAAGATTTCTTCGTTCGGCTTTGGTCGTCTAACACTTCCAGCTGGCAGGGAAGTTTCCTCCAGCATGTACTCCTTGAGCTATACAGACATTGACAACCTTTTGAAAACGCATCGCCTCAGTCTTGAACTCTTGAAAATAATCAATCTTCTTAGCATGAAGAGCTTCAAGGTTTTTCTTGGTAAGGTTAATCAAGCTCAAAGGATCGTACACTCTAATCTTCGATATTTTGGCTTTCCATAGATCTTCAGGCTCTGAATCTTCAATATAGATAATTTCAGCTTCGCCTGTATATCCATCATATGTCCACAGTTGTAACCTTCTCAAGAAATCAACTGGGAGCTTCTCCAGAGGAATAGACTTTAAGGTCTTTGGAGATTTATATACAATCTTAACCCAGGGCTTGTTGGTAAACGGATGTATCTTGTTACGATAAATATACCTCATCCCCAGATTTGGTCTCAAAAGATAGAACACTTTGGTGTTGACCTCTTTCCTTAAGATTCTCTGTAGTTGATTCGCTAACTCGCTATTGGTGGGATTTATGATATTCAATTGCGCCAAGTGCAGTATCTCACAATATGGTAAGGTACTTAATACTTTGAAGTTCATAGTGAAATACTGCATCCCATCTTTTCGCTTGATAACAATCACTTTATTTGCTTCATCATACTTCCAGGAGATGATTTGACCTTTGTAGCGCTTGCTGCTGATTTTATAGAACTTGCAGGTCTTTGACAGAATAGGTTCAGCAGCAGTGGAAGTAGATGGTTCAGTTGTAGCCGGAGCAGGAGTGGGATTTGCAGGTTGTTCCTCCTCAATGATCTCCTCAGTATCAGAAATTTCCATCTCCTCTCCCAAATTTACTTCGTCAGCATTTACGAAGTCTTCGTGCACGTTTTCTTTTTCAATATCAACCCCTTCATCATTATCAAACACAAATTCTTCATTATCATTTTCTGTACTTTGCCCTTCCTCATTTATCAGACTCTGTAGATACTCTAGGTTTGCTTCGGAGTAATCTACATTTAAAGGAATTGGTTGTCCTGGAATTGGTGCAGAGTACGCAAAGTAATCCAAATTAATATTTTCATTTATAGCTTCTTCGGTTACATCATTTGTATTTACAATTTGAGTTGAACCAGGGGCCATTGATGTTGTTTCATCTAAGCCTAACTCCCCCGGAACAACAGCTAAGGCCTCTAGTTCTAACAGGCGACTCTCCAGCTGAGGAACCCTAGCCGCCGTTGCTTCTAACTCCGTGATTCTAGAAGCTTGCTCAGCCAACTGCTTGTTCATTCTGTCTAGAAGAGCCATTATCTGATTTAGCGTTTGTGGTTGTGGCTGAGACTCAGCAGAAGTAGAGACCGGATGAGGTTGAGTTCGAGGACGAGGACGGGGTGCGAAAGTATCATCATCTGAGTCCTGTGCGTCCCGGGGCCGTTTCCCCCGGTTAGACGGCACATGCACCCGTCCTGCCCTAATTCGGCGTTGAACCCGCTCATATCGATGAGTATTATGGATTCGGAGGCTTTCAATGGTTTTCGGTGAAGGAACATCACCATCCGAATCCGTTGGGGTGTCGTTTGGATCCACAGAGACAGTATTATCCGAGGCCGCATCAGCAGCATTCTCGTCAACTGCTTGAAAGGTATTAATGTCCTGCAAAATGTCATTAAAACTTTCCTCCTCGGTTTGAATCGGAATATTGACAAAGACATCCTCAGAGGAAAGAGGAGCAGCAGCATCATCCAAAAATCCTTCGTTAGCCGGAGGGACATAGCCCTCATGTACAATATGGCCGAAAAGCGGCACATCTGGCGGTGCAGCAACTCCTTTACCATAAGAGTTGCAGATGGCAAAGATCCGCAAGTTCATTGGTGTTTGGCGGAAGGTTGCATCAGGATTGACCGGAAGATCCGGTAACAGATGATTAATCAGCAACTGGATAAACCTTGGGTACATGACCCATTTGTCATTTTCAGCTTTTGCATTGTCCACCATTTCACGGAACAGATATCCGGAAAAATTATACGGCTTATTGTAGACCAGGGCCAACATGGCAGAGATGGTACGGTGACTTGCACCATCGAAACTTGCCTTCCTGGCAGATAAACACACGATTATCACGTGCATCAAAAATCTCCAGACTCGGGTGAGGTGCCCCTTGCGATACTGATGAGAGGGTACACCTGGGTAACCCATACGTGCCATCCCACCAGCAATGAAAGCATTTGAGAATTGGGTGGGCATGACTGGAGAATCATGAAACTGAAGCACTTCACGTAGCAGCTGCTCGGTTATGATAATTTCCCGATCAAAAACTGTAGATATAATCCTGGTCTCCTCCAGTTCGGTATTTACAACCGCATTTCTCCAAAAAGGACCAACATGGTCTCTATAGATAGTGGGAGCAGCAGTAATAGCGTAAAGAATCCTGGAACGCCTAAGGAACTGGATCATGGGGCGAAAAGGAATAGCAGAATCCCTGTCATCTTCCAGAAAAGCCACCGTGTTGTGACGAGGTTCAAGCAACCTCAGAAACGCATCTTGTCCTGCCATTTCTAAAAGACACGAAAAAGGGAACACTACAGAATCGTTAGTAATAATTACGTTAATTTAAACAATCTGCAGTGGCGACACAAGGGTTGTGTCGCACAGATGTGGCGACACAGACCTTTGTGTCGCAAAAGTTGAAGTTAATTAATTCAAAACATGTAAGCGACACAAGCACTTGTGTCGCAACAGAAAGATGCGACAGAAGAGGATTGTGTCGCATTTGGCAATTGTTTTGTAATTAATTAAATCAAGCGACAGAAGGACTTGTGTCGCAAAGAGGTAGCGACACAGATGTTAGTGTCGCAACCCAACACTAGCACGAAAATTATTTTTGATAGTACAACGACACAAGAGCTTGCGTCGCCTAGCATAGCGACACAAACCTTAGTGTCGCACCCAAAGTTTGGTATTAAATTAATTTGAAAAATCCTGCGACACAAAGGCTTGTGTCGCAGATTGTGTCGCAAAGATGAACACCAACCCGTGCCCAGATCCCGATGGTTCAAAATTTTGGGTGTTTTCAAAGCAAACGCAACCCGAAGGTGCGTATGAACATCAGGATCTCTAAAATATCCTAGATATCAAGTTAAGCACACCCAAACACCTCAATTTAATCCCAACCCGAAAACCCTTAAAACCCGTGACTTTAATTCACAATTAAACACAATATACACGGTAAAAAAGGGAAAAATTTATACCACTAGATCGAGTAAGGTAAGGAGAAAGAGATTGTATGGATTAATTGCAACAAAACGCTAAGAAAATGTAGATGAAGTCGAAAAATCACTCGATTTGCTTGTGTCGCTATATCAGATGCTTGTGTCGCAGTAATTAAATGTGATGTCGCAGGTAATTAAGAACAGTGAACGGTTTAAGGTCGCCTGAGGTTGGCTTTTATACCCAAACACTAAGCAGCGACATAGCCTGCGACATAAGAAGCGACAGAGGCAGCGACACAGTCGGCGACACAAAGCTTGTGTCGCATAGAGGCACTTGGTGAATTTTCGAATCGCTTTTGATTTTCAAAGTTCGATACCCGATTCGATATTAACTTATAAACTTGGAGAAACTAATTAAGCTACAGATAATTAATAGATAATACAAAAATAAAATTGTTGATTCAATTTTACAATCAACGGAGACTTCATAACATATTTTTGGTGACGGAAATGTGTAAGTCTAGGTAGGGATCATATCAGGATAATATGCAATTATTAGGAATAGTAAGTGTTATTTCGATTATCAGTATGTTTGTCCACTTTTAAATTTACTTAGCATATTTAAATCATCTGTTATAAAGATTAGTTCAAGACGATTATTGATATTTTATCCATCTAAACATTTGTTCTTAAGTATATGATTTCAACTCATAATGAGATGAACCACTTATGTTATTATTAGCATGCATATTAGATTATATAACTCACATTAAAATATACATTTGAAATCAAAACATGTTAGTATTTTCTTTATAGAAGGTGAGGATATGGGTGTATCTTTAGAACTAAGTTAGCGGTGACAGGTCTGTACTGTCGTACAACAGAGTCACATAATCAATAGTTCTGGTTGAACAAACACCAGTCTGAACAATTAAACTAGAGGGTACAGGTCTGTACTTTCGTACAACAGAGTACCATAGGTTAACACAAACCAGTACGTGGCAAGATTTTTATAACGTTTCTGTACTTTTGTACATGTTATTTTGAGAATTATTGGAATGCCACGGGTACGTAACAGTTGTCTAACATTTAACATAGACTACGCACCTAAGTTCCTTTCAAGAATATATTAGATGAAATCAGGTCTGTATTTTCATACAACAGAGGAGACACCTAATATATTCCCCCAGATAACACCATACAAAGACCCTATATTTTTAGATCATAACATGTTCATCATCCAAATATTAAGACGAAGCGTCAAAATATTTCGGACATTTTTGCCCTTATTTTAACTTAAAGTCATACATATTAATATGTCTTTATATAAAATAATATGCATATTTGAAAGTTAAACTTCTTAGAACCTTAGAACAAATGCCTATCAATACATCATTTGATGAATCTAATATTTATAAGAGATATTTCAAGTATGCTAGATAAATCTACTGACACATCAAACATAAACCTTAAAATTCCATTTTATGCATGTCTCCTGATGTACTATCATTTCCCTATTGTTTACAAACACAATTCAACGTCTTTTTTTTTTTTTTTTTTTTTTTTTTTTTTTTTTTTTAACAATGTTGCAACTATTGCATTTCTTTAATACTAACAAGTATAAAGAGTGGCAGTTGCCTTATTTAAATAAACACGCTCCAAGTTATAAATTAATTTTTAACAAAGAACCTCATCCCTATCATAGAGACAAGTTCATCAAATCGAGATCGTGAAAAAGCTTTTGTAAAAAGATCAGCATTTTGCTTAGATGTATCGATTTGGACAAGGTCTATCAGGTGTTTCTCATAGCAATCCCGTATGAAATGAAACCTAAGTTCAATATGTTTAGTTTTTGAATGTTGTACGGGATTGCGTATGATAGAGATAGCAGCAGTATTATCAATATGGATAGGAGTTAAAGTTAAGAGTAACCCGTAATCGCGCATTTGATGTTGAATCCACAGAACCTGCGAACAGCAACTTGCAGCAGCAATGTATTCAGCCTCAGCAGATGAAGTAGAGACTGTGGTTTGTTTTTTACACTGCCACGAGACTAAGCGACTACCAAAGAACTGACATCCTCCAGTCGTAGACTTTTTATCCACATTGCAACCACCAAAATCTGAATCGGAGTAGGCAGTTAAAGCGAAGTTGTCCTCATTAGAATACCAGAGACCCAGGTATGGTCGAAATTTGAGGTAACTAAAGATTCGCTTAACCGCCTTCATATGAGAAACCTTTGGATTTGCTTGAAATCTTGAGCAAATAGCTACAGCAAACATTATGTCGGGTCTTGATGCTGTGAGATACATCAGTGATCCTATCATTGACCGATAGTCTCGCTGATTTACATCTTCTTCGTCTTCAGCCAAGCCAAGTTTGTGATTTATGTCAATGGGAGTCCCAAAGGTTTTACAATCGAGCAACTGATATTTTGTTAAGATGTCATTGACATACTTAGATTGATGAATATAAATACCTTTATTAGATTGCTCAACCTGTACACCTAAGAAGAATGTAAGTTCTCCCATGGCACTCATCTCAAACTTGTCTTTCATGATTTTCTCGAAGTCCTTACACAGCGTATCATTGGTAGATCCAAAGATAATGTCATCCACATATACCTGCACAAGTAACAAATCGTTTCCAACCTTTCTAATAAAGAGTGTGCTGTCAATCTGTCCTCGTGTGAATCCGTTTGTCAGCAGATGCTTTGACAATGTCTCGTACCATGCCGTTGGAGCTGGATGAAGTCCATACAGTGCTTTGTCTAACTTGTAGACATATTCAGGATGCACTGAATCTTCAAATCCAGGAGGTTGCTTGACATACACTTCTTCACTGACCTTCCCATATAGAAACGCGCTTTTTACATCTAGCTGGTACACTCTGAATTTCTTGTATGAGGCGTAGGCAAGAAATATTCTGATCGATTCTAGCCTGGCAACCGGAGCGAACACCTCATCATAATCAAGTCCTTCAATTTGAGAAAAACCTTGAACCACTAGTCTAGCTTTGTTGCGTATTACAATCCCACGATCATCTTTCTTTACACGAAACACCCAACGCGTACCAATAGGGTGTTGTCCCTTCGGGAGTGGAACCAAACTCCAAACTTGTAGCTTTTGAAATTGATGAAGTTCATCCTGCATAGCCTCAACCCAGTGAGAGTCAATTAATGCTTCCTTCACATTTTTCGGTTCAATCTGAGATAGAAAACATGATTCCATCTCAGCTACAAGGCAAGAAGATGATTCGGATGTAGCCTTAACTTGATATCTTGTTTGTACACCTTTAGTCAACTCACCAATAATATTATTAGTCGGGTGAGATGTGTGTACGCGTTGCTGTGGAATTTGAGGTGGCACAATCTCAGAATCCAAATTGTTTAAGTCTCCCTCAACTTCAAAAATATCATTCGGTTGAACAGCTTCATCAGATTTATCCTCAGATTCATCATTGGAAAAACCCGGCATCTCAGGATTAGGTTGTGGAATAAATACACTAGGAGCTGTTCCAGAAGTAGAAGGGATATCATTGTTTGAGGGTGGTGTGACTTTAGGAGGAGAAGATACATCTTGGAACATATCCATTCCATGCAGTAGGGTCACCACCTGATCAACATTATCATCCATAGGAAGATGAAATGAGTCAAACAATTCATCGTATTTGAATAGTGAGTCGGGTCCCGTGCTTTGAGGAGATTCAGTATATCGTAAACATTTAACTTCATAGTGCTCCTCAATCTTCTTGGTTGATTTATTATAGACTCTCTTGTTAGGAGAATTGACAGAATACCCCAAGAAGAAACCATCACTTGACTTTTCACCAAACTTAGCAACTCGTTCGCGTGTGTTCATGATGATGCAGGGACACCCAAAAGGTTCAAGAAACTGCAAATTTGGTTTACGGTTATTAAAAAGCTCATAACAAGTTTTATTGCGTTTCTTCACCGTCAAAACCCTGTTAAGAACATAGCAAGCTGTATTGACCGCCTCTGCCCAAAAAGTGATAGGCAATTTTGAGTCTGAAAGCATGGTGCGTGCAGCCTCTATGAGAGTCCTATTTTTTCTTTCAGCGACTCCATTTTGTTGTGGAGTTCTTGCTGCACTGAATTGATGATTTATTCCTTTCTTCAAACAGTAAATCTCTAAAGTTTTATTTTTGAATTCAGTTCCGTTGTCACTCCGCAGTTTCTTTATCTTCAGATTGCATATGTTTTCCAGTTTGTCAAACAAATAAATCAGAATATCAGGCACCTCATCTTTAGAAGAAATGAAGTACACCCAAGAGAATCGCGAATAGTCGTCAGTCACTACCAGACAGTAATAACTTCCTCCTATACTCCGTTTGCTCACCGGTCCGAAAAGATCCATATGCAATAACTCAAGAGGAGTTTCAATAGAATTCACTAACTTAGACTTATGGAATTTATTGTGTTGTTTCCCTTTGAGACAGGAAACACAGGTATCATTTAATCCAAAAGATTATTTAGGAACGCCCAACACAAGATTATGTTTTACAAGATAATTCATCTTGCGGAAATGAAGATGTCCCATTCGTCTGTGCCACATTAGTGATTCCTTTTCATCAGCTTTAGACAATAGACAAGTATGCTCAGTGGATGTAACGGTTCGCATATCTAGTACATACGTGTCCTTTGTCCTTGGTGCTCTCATTAGTACCCATTCCTCGGGAATCACAAAACCCGGCTTCAGAATCAAGCATTCTACATCAGTAAATGCTGTTATGTATTTCTTGTCACACATTTGAGAAACACTGAGCAAGTTGTGATTCAACTGTTCAACAAAGTTCACTTTTTCAAAGCTCACTTGCCCATTTGTGAGTGTTCCTTGTCCAGTAATTTCTCCACCCTTATCACCAGCAAATGCAACATAACCCCCATTATATGGCTTCAAATCAGAAAGTAGGGATAGGTTGCCTGTCATGTGTCGTGAGCAGCCACTATCGATGTACCATTTACTATTTTTTACTTCCTCGGACTGCTGCAGACACAAAATGCAAGAGTGAATTAGTTAGAAGTGGAGACCCAAGCCTTCACAGACTTGGGTCTTCCAAGGTCATCTACAATAACAACATCAGTTAAAATTTTATCTTTTAACAAATCAGTGGTGTTTCCTGATGTGTTATTGTAGGATGACAGGTCATTTGTTGACCTTTTAATCTGCCAAACCTGTTTAGGTTTGGATAGTGGCTTGTCTATAGGATTGTGCTTTTTGACACTAGGTTTAATTGGCACAATCTTATTGACTTTCTTGACAGGTAAGGGAGATGATGAGCTACGCCTCGATTGAGATGAATTTCTATATAAAGAATTTCGTGGCGTGTATTTCCCAAATCGTTGTTTAGAAAGCAACGGACAAACACTAATGAGATGACCTTGTTTCCTACAATAGAAACAAGATCGTCTTTCAACGAATGGTTGAGGTTTAGGATGAATCACTGGAGGTTGTTTAACTGAAGCATTAACAAAACATGTACATTTGTGTGTACACGATGAGTTAGATGCTTGTGAAGATGTTGATGGTTTATCCGAGATATCAACAGGTTTAGAAGATTTTTCAGATGATTTGTTCTTTTTATCTAACTTTAAAATCTTCTTTTGAGGCTCAGCCGTAGCTTTGCCTTTTCTTTGAAAAGCCATGTTACTCAATTCAGTAGTTATTATATGATTTTCAGGCTTAATATTTTCTTTCTTAATCTTCATATTAACTTCCTCAGTCAAATCCTCAACTTCAACTATTTCCTGTGCACTAACTGGAGTTGAAATCTTGATTGTTGCAAATTCAGTTTTCTTAACAGATACAGGCTTAGTTTCAACAGTTTTTTCAGATTCATTAGCAGTAGATAGATTAGTCTCAGATTTAACATTTTGCTTAGAATCTTTAACTGGCTCATTCACAGATTTCATGACTTCCTTTAAAAAAGAAGGCACACAAGTCTTTGGCTTCATCCTGTGAAGGCATAGGTAGATAATTCATAGGAGGTGGTACTTGGTGATAACCAAGCCCAGCCTTGCTTTTAGTGTCATACCTTTGCCCTTGAAGAATTTCATCAAAGACAAGTGAGGACGTTGAGAAATTAGAGAGTTTTCTTTTAAGGTTAATAATTTCTGATTGTGAGTCAGCAAGTTCTTTTCTAAGATCAGCTAATAATTTAAGGTAACTATCAATTGCATCTTGTTGACTAAAAATTTTAGCTTTTAGATCCTTTCGGTCAGAAAATGCAGCATCTAGTTTCTTATCAAAAGCTTGTTCATTATCTTTTAAGATCTTATTAGCCTTATCAAGTTTTTCTAATTCATTATTTAGGCGTTGGTTATCCTCAGAATATCTGTTAATTTTACCAGTTAATTTAATGCATGATATACACGAAAGTGGTTCTTCGATGGGTACCTCATGCACACTAGAGATTTCAGCCATAAGAGCACTATTTTGATCGTCATTTGCTTCTTCACTCCAGTCATATGCCTCTTCATTTTGAATAAGAAGAGCATTTGAGGCAGGCGTTTTCTCTGGAGTCCTCTGAGGTGGTCTTGTGTAGGTAGATGGTTTGGAGAAGCCAGAAGCAGGGTGCTTAGCTTTCTCACATTCCCTAGCGAAGTGCCCAAGATTTTGACAGTTGTAGCACTTCACCTTACTCTTATCAAAACCAAGACCAGAATCGCTTTCATCATCCATATTCTTTCTCCCAGTTTTCTTTAAGTATTTCTTTGCTCTCCTGGTTAGCATAGCAAAATTCCAACGTAGATCCATCCTTTCAAGATCATCAGGATCTATTTGTTCAAAATCTCTCTCAATAAGATCAATGGTGCTAGTTTTCTTTGAAAGAAAGCTATCATAAGCACTGAGAAAGACTTGAAATACAGCAGCATTCTCTTCAGTATCAGGTGAGACTGGAGTGTTTGAAGAATAAGGTACTCTTCCAACTGAAGGAATAGTCGGTTTAGTAGAGGAAGCAGAAGATCCACTAGAGCTTCCAGATAATAAAGCTACGCCAGTAGTAGGAGACGAACTACCATACAAGCTGGGATCTTGAACTTGTGCACTAGACTTAGTTTCCTTTCTCTGCATATCTAGTGCATAAGCTTGTAGTCTTCCAACAAGATCATCTAATGAAAGATTCATCACACGTTCATCTTCCTCCATCATCATAACACGATGATTCCATTTCTTAGGTAAAGCGCCTAAGAGTTTCTTGTTGACATCCTCAGTAGTTAAAGATACCCCTCCCTCATTCAGCTCACTAACCAGATGTGAGTAGCGAATAAACAGTGCATTTATGGATTCATTTGGTAAGATATCAAACAGTTCATATTGCTTCTTAATAAGTGCAAGTTTACTCTTTTTGTATCTCTCATTACCCCCACACCTTTGTTCAATAGCCTTCCATAAATCATAAGCAATGGTGTAATGTTTAAACATTTTCAAAACATCAGCAGACATGCTCATTGTGATGGCTGAATGTACTTTTCTTTCCAAATCCCAAGCCTTTTTCTCATCAGGAGTCAAAGATCTAATAGGTTTTGGTGGAGCATTGATAGAATTAAATTGTCCATCAGATGGTGGATGTTTATAACGTTCAAGTAAAGGAATCAACATGTCTGGGTCATTGTATGAAATGAAGGCTTCAAAACGTTGCCTCCATTCCACATAATCAGTATTTGCAGTAAATAATGGAGGTTTGTTTGTGCTTCCAACTTCATTACTGTGTTTTAATAGCTGGGTAAAGCTTTGAAGAGACATTATATTTCCTGCACACTTATAAAACAAAATTGTTATTCAAAAATTAAAACAGCGACAAAAAGTAATGTCGCAAGCAGACACAAATGGCGACACAAGGGTTGTGTCGCAAGAAAGCAAACAGGCGACACAAAGATTGTGTCGCTAATAGTGAATAAATGAGTCCAAATGCGACACAAAGGTTATGTCGCAATCCACTGTCGCAGTCCAATGTCTCAGGTTAATGTCGCACCCAATGTCGCAATGGTAATGTCTCAAATAACTCTAATACGACACAGAGTGTTTGTGTCGCAGAAAAAGCTTATGTCGCTAAAACCCTAATGGCGACACAGAGGTTGTGTCGCTATGCTGCGAAGTCAGCCGCACTTAAACCCCAAAATTCGAAAATTTTCGTAAACCCACTAAAATTAACGACCTGCAATCGGACGAGCCTTCAGTGATCTTTCAGAAAAACCAGATTTCAAACTTTTACCACCTCTAATTAATAGTATTTGCTAAAAAGTATGTGATTTAACACAAAAAACGCACAAAATTGATTCAATACCACAAAATCAAACGATTTTAGCTCTGATACCACTTGTTGGACCCTTGTTACTGGATCTAAATCGAATCAATTCAACAATTGAAAGCGCGGAATACAATCAATTGAACAAAACACATTAACAATCACACAAAACTCGTCGATTAGCTTTTATATATATCACTAATAGCAAATCAATCAATTACACAAGATTCCTCACAGATCGCTTGAAAACACTCTAGGTTCGTCAACTCTAAAACTGAACCCGTAATGATCTATTTATAGCCAAAACCTAACTGACCTGCGACACAAGCCTTGTGTCGCCAGGCCGACATATGCGACACAAGCCTTGTGTCGCTATTGCGACATAAGCTCTGTGTCGCCTAAACAGTGACATTAATTTTGATTTCCAAAACAAATAACATTTATATCACAATCAAAATATTACAATCGACTTTGACCTAGACCAACTGACAGACATACAAAACATGTATCAACATTGAGGATTTTAGTAGGACTTATAATTTGAATTTCGATATAGCATACAAACTCACAAAAACTCAGACTTTTAACTTTGACTTTTAAAATAAACAATCAAGTAGATATTACATTCATGTTAAAACACGAAAGCTACGTTCAAATTTTGTCAAATAAGAGATTGTATAACCAACATCAGTAAAATTCAAGTTACTTTAGTTATACACTAAAGTAAACAAAATAGATATCTCGCTCCTTTGCTCGGATATCCAGCTTGATATAATGTTCACTTTATAAAAATGTTACGAAAATTTATAACTTTCCCAATAGCTGAGTGCTTTAATCATGTTTAAAAGTTATAAATGTCAAAGAGCTCAAATTTAACTAAGAATAATAATCAACTTCATCAAAATGTTAAATAAAAATGTTAATCGTAAGTGACTTTAATAACACACCAAGAAGTTACTCTTATAATATCAATGACTTCTATAGTTGTGAGTAATACATAGGGGTGTAATCGAGTCTAGTTGAGTTGATACGTGGCCAAGCTCGAGATCGAGCTCGACTAGACTAGAAAATTCAAAAACTAAGGGCGCGTTTAGTTACGGAAAACTCCTTCATTTTCTTAGAAAATTTTATAAGAAAATTGAAAATTATAAAATGTGTTCAAGTTGGAGTTTTTCGGAGAAGTTTTTCAAGAAAATGGAATCTATAATTTAAGGTTTTCTACCTTTCCTATTTTGAAAAATAAAAATTTAATCCATTACATTTGAACGCGTTCTCTAAATTCTTTATGATTTTTAAGGAACAAAAAACTCTAAAAAATAGAAAAGGAAAAATGAATATATTTTTTCGTAACTAAACGCGCTCTAATAATATGATTTGTTCTTGTTTTTTTTAAATGCCGATTTTATCATCACGAACACATAAATATACAAGAACTCACACATAGAATGGAAAATTTCAAGTCAAAACACCCACTAAGAAATTACACTCAAGTACCATCGTCCAACTTCAATTCAATTCTTTTAACTTTTTTTTACATTAAAAATAAACTTTATTGTTTCCTTCTCTGGTTGTTTCATTCTCACACAACCCGATCTCTACCAACGTGTCTCCCTGGAACATTTTGAATCAAACAATTATTTTAAGAGTGTTAAATCATTTTTGGCCTTAATCTACGGTTGTTTGTGACGATACATATGGGGCTGTGGAGCAGAGAAAAGATACAACAAATAGAAAGTTGTAGAGATATGTGTCTACTTGTTATATGTATATTTAATGATGTTTGATTATAGGTTTAAACACTACGGTGTTAGTTCGAAAAATTTTACTTGCAGAAATGTGTCCAAATATGTGTGGCAAAAAAGATATACGTGAGGAGAAGTACGAAAAGACTCACTTGCCCTCAAGGCTTGATTTAATAGAAGAATTTACCAGTCATTTAAGTAAAGAAAAAGTATTCAAGGATTGTATGGCTCAGAGTAATATACTCAACAATAAATATTTACTTACATGTATTCATGAAACTATATGAACTTAATTCAACGAACTACGTACGTGAAGATGAAGTGATACACAAGTCAAACCTGTCGATATAATGCAATTAATGCTTGCTTACGTATGCAAGTTAATTAACTATTTTTGTTGCATCGCGCGAGTTTGCTGTTAATAAAAATAAAACGACTTTGGATAGAATATAGATTTTTAAAGTTTAGCCAATTTTGATTTTGTTCAAAAAAACAATTTCCCTATACTACGGACTTCTTGACTTGTTGAAGTACTGTATATCAATAAATTTAGGCCCAAAATTTAGGGCACAGTACAGTAGTACACCAATACTTTCAATCGCAGCCCAATTGCATGCCCAAAATTCCCCAATCCCTTGATTTCTCCGACTAGTTGTACGGAAAACTCATCGATGGCTCCTAAAGCGAAACCGAAATCGGCGGTCGCGCCGTCCGCCGCGCCAGCGATCGCCATTGAAGACCTATTCACAACTCTCGATCGACATATACAAAGATCGGATTACGAACAGGCCGTTAAAGTTGCAGATCAAGGTATAGATTTATCGATATCCAACTTTTATTGAATTTGTGAATCAAGTAAGTCAAATTATTGTTTTTCTGCAGTTTTATCAGTTGCTCCTGGTGATGAAGATGCAATCCGATGTAAAATTGTAGCTTTGATTAAGGCTGATAACATCGATGCTGCTCTTTCTACTATTGTTGCTTTATCGAAGAAGTTCCCGATCGATTTCGGCTTCTTCAAGGTACATATAATGATGAATGTGTGTTAATTCGACTTGGTTAGTTATTGTTAAATTATTAGTAGGAATGTGATCTGGAATGAAGTTTATTTGATTCAATGAATATTGAACAGTTGCTGAGTATGAATAATGTGCATTTATGATTTGAGATTTACTCAATACATGTTAACCTGAAAACTCAAGGCTTGCCTATGTAACACTTTGTTCTTGTTACAAAAAAGCCATCATTTTATTTATTAGACACATATAAATGTAGGGTGATACGGGCTATTTTAGTAGTAAATCCCATTTTGGTCATTTTAGTAATAACTTGGTAGTCGTAAATAAATGGGAAACCTTTGTTGACAGGTGGCAAGTCACTATTGGTTCTTAATCATGTAATTGCGTCATAGCTGTAGTAGTATATAAGTGTGTCTAATTGATTGTTAACGGGAACTACCATTTAATTGAATGAAATACAATATCACCTTAGCTTTTCTCTGCGTGTTTAACCCTAATTTGAGCTGTTCTTCCCATTGATAATGCTATATGAGTTTGCTTAGAATAGTGTGAATCTGTGGCAATTTTGTATAATCGAGAATATTCACTTATAGCTAGTGTACCTTTATGTCATTGGAGTATAGAAACCAAAATTAAAAGGTTCGGACTATATGGAAACAAGATATAAGGTTCACTACTCTATATGATCAACTTGAGTTTACTGTTGTTGCTCGTTTCAAGCTTTGATCAAATTATTAAATTGACTACCGGCCTAATGGGGATTTTTGTGTTCTGTGATGCATGAGATTGAGAAGGATAAGTGGGATAGCCATTTCTCTCCTTGGGTCACTTTGTATTTCCCCCCAAATATTTGAAAGGCTTTAATAAAATTGTTGACCTAAAACTTGATTACTGAATGTTGACTGATGTTAAGAAGTAAACATTGGTATTAAGGTTATATATCAAATCACAGTCATTATTAAAGAGTAAGGACTTCGGATCTAACTGTAACAGTGGATAAATCACCAAATATAATAAATGGTTACTAAACATATCAGTTTTTTTTTTTAAACGAAAAAAATCTGTATCTCAAACTGCATTATTAATTTTGATTTCTTACCAAGGTCAATACATTGTAAGTTGATAGTAAGTTTGGGGTAAGAAGTAAGAACAAATCTAGACGTAATAGTCCATGTATGTTGCTTTAACTAAACTCCCGGCAGTTTTTTCTTTTTGTTTCTTTTCGCATTTAGACAAATCTATACAAATTAACAGAGTTTGGGGATTCACTTTACATCCATTACTTCTACATGTTTTTGAAGCATGCAATTTTGCCTCTATTGATGATTTTTTTTCTCTTTATGACAGGCATACTGCTTATACAGACAAAATAAGTTAGAGGATGCTTTGGAATCCTTGAAGGGCCTAGCAAAAGACTCTGCAACAATGTTATTGGAATCACAGATTCTATTTCGTCAAGGAAAGATGGATGCTTCTGTGGATATATACCAAAAGCTCCAGAAATCAAAAATAGAGTCACTGGAGATAAATCTTGTTGCTGGTTTGGTTTCAGCTGGCAGGGCTTCTGAAGTTCAAGGAGTGATGGATGCCATGCGAGTTAAAGCAACCAGCAGCTTTGAATTGGCTTATAATACCGCATGTTCATTAGTTGAAAAGAACAAGCTCTCAGATGCTGAGCAACTCCTACTTTCAGCTCGAAGGTAATTCTTTTTTTGTTAAATACAAAGTTTGCATCACATCTCGATGATAGTACAACCTATGACACACTAGGTTGAATATGGAGTCCTTCGCATATCTTTCTGGTTGTTGATTCATGAAATTATGTAATAAAAAAGTACCTTTAAGTATACATTCTTATATAGTCGCCTGTATCGTCTATCTTTGGATTTTGGATCAAGTTGTCTTGATTAGAAGTAAATCTAAGGTGTAATGGTGACCTGTCATTTAACTTTTTAATCAGTTTTAGTTGTTTCTTATTCTTGTTATGGGTCTTGCTTTCTATTTATAATATTATCCACAATTTACAACATAACCTCACATCCTCTAAATATTATGTGTGACAGAATCGGTCAGGAGACATTAATGGATGAAAATTTAGCTGATGATGAAATAGAGATTGAGTTGGCACCCATAGCTGTGCAGTTGGCCTACGTACTGCAGGTAACAAGCAGATTATGAAGCTTCTTCATGTTATACTCTTTTGCAGTCTTAGTTAAACGAAATCTATGTTTTTACTTCAGCTGTTGGGAAACAAACAAGATGCCGTTGCATCTTACACAGATCTTATCAAGCGGAATTTTCCAGATGAATCGTCAAATGCTGTAGCAATAAACAATTTAATAGCATTGAAGGGCCCTAAAGATATATCTGATGGCATAAAAAAGCTTGATCGTTTAATTGAAAAAAACAGTGGAGATCGAAGTTTCAAACTTATCCCTGGATTAGAGTTGAAGCTTTCACCTAAACAGAAGGAATCAATTTACATCAATCGAATGCTGTTGCTACTCCATTCTAACAAGATAGATCAGGTCATAATTAATCATCATCCCCTTCTATTTCTTTGAACTTTTTTTGGGAATCTTATAAAAGTTTAAATGACTTTCTTTGCTAATCTCGTTTATAAAACTCAACAGGCTCGAGAACTTGCTGATGTGTTGCCACAAATGTTTCCCAGCAGTGTGAACCCTATACTGCTTCAAGCTGCTGTCTTTGTGAGAGAAAATAAGGCAGGAAAAGCTGAAGAAATGTTGGTGAAATACGCAGAAAAATTTCCTGAAAAATCAAAGATCATTTTGCTGGCTAGGGCACAGATCGCAGCAGCCGCAGGGCATCCTCAGATTGCATCAGAATCTTTATCAAAGATACCCGATATTCAGCATATGCCCGCTACTGTTGCCACACTAGTAGCTCTCAAGGAACGGGCTGCTGACATTGACGGGGCTACTTCCGTGCTCGATTCTGCCATTAATTATTGGTCAAATGCCATGACTGAAGAGAGCAAGTCAAGTGTTATTATGCAAGAGGCAGCAGCCTTTAAGCTTAAACACGGGCAAAAGGAGGAAGCTTCAAAACTCTTTGAGAAGCTTGTAAAAAGCCATCATAGTATTGAGGCCTTAGTAGGTTTGATACGGACTGCTGCATATACAGATGTTGCAAAGGCAGAAACTTATGAGAAGCAGCTAAAGCCGCTTCCCGGTTTGACATCTGTTGATGTCAATGCACTGGAGAAAACCTCTGGGGCAAAGCACGTTGAAAATGGGCTCCACTTGGGGAACAACATTGAACCTCAGGAAACAAAAAGCAAGGAGAAATCAAAGAAGAAGAGGAAGAGAAAGCCCAAGTACCCAAAAGGGTTTGATCCTGCTAACCCTGGTCCAGCACCAGATCCAGAGCGATGGTTACCTAAAAGAGAGAGATCAAGCTACAGGCCAAAGAGGAAAGATAAGAGGGCGGCTCAGATTAGAGGTTCTCAAGGTGCAGTGGCTAAAGACGCTGCCAATAGTGGGAACGCGAAATCAACCCAAGCATCAAATGCAAGAGCATCTTCCAGCAGTACAGCTGCTGTACAACCAAAACCGTCTTCAAAGTCCTCCAGGAAGAAATCCAGAAACTGAGTGCACATCTGGCCCTTCAACTTACTGTTTTAAAGTTTTAGTGTTCAAATTTTGTACTATTATGACTAAAATGAGATGTGTTTAAATTGTTCTGTTAGCCATTGGTCATAACTCATTAATGAGCGGGGCGGGACATATTACATTGTTTAGTGACTTTTTCGGTATTACCAATTCATGGCAGTATCTTTTGCTGTTTTGACTTTTGATGACATAGAATCGAGCATGCTAGCTGATTAATAAAATTAGAGCTAAACTAGAATATCATTCGTAGTACTTGATTTTTTTTTAATATCGGGGTTGTGTTTTTAGAGACTCGGACCACATAGCCACTTAAGAGCCGCCCCTTGAACCAAGATTCCTGGATGGTTTTTGTTTGGACCATCAGCTCAACTTGTATAGCAATTAGCAAGTACTTGCAAGAACCTCAACCAACGGTAGTTCTTGGACCGTGATGCCACTTTGTCCTACTGCTTTAAACCCCTGAAAGCATCACGTATTTGATCAACCTTGAATCAGTTTAATCCTTGTTCGTGTACCATCACTCCACTTGTCTGACATCTACCTTAGCAAACATCTAGAAAGATTCAGGTCATACCTTCTTTTGGAACAATGCGAGAAGCTTAAATTTTACAAAATAATAGTTTGATCTTCCACATGCTACATGTCAAACTTATCCAAATCAAATTCAATAATCGAAAGAATGATGATTGAGCAATAAAATAAAAATAAACACGCAATGAGTTGATCGGTAATTGGTAAGGTTTACTTTAACCTGGAGACCAAAACCAAAAACACTGATTAATCAGATAATTAACCTGTTTCATTTGTTCCTTTATTCAATTATTAATCATTCTTCAAATAATAATACATCTCAAACTAGTTTCACTTTAACTTTTGAAGACTGTGAACGGAAAAAGTGACTAAAAATCTACATATGATACAAAATAAAACATAATTCTGGCCTCATAATCAATGCAATTATAAATATAACTGTAGTTATTCACCAAAAAAGCCCTCATTGTTTTGAAACAAAATGAGTTCTTATGTTCTAAAATTCGACAAAAATAAATTTGTTCAGATTGTGTAGTAATATGCAAATGAAATTCAAGGAAATACTGCAGAACGCTTTTAACTCAATTAGTCTACAGAATCATTTTATCACCATCATCAATTATAAAGCTAACGCATTAGCCTCCACCAGATCCATATTTCTTTCCAAAAACAATGACCTGAAGCTTATCGTAACCGGCAAGCACACCAGCACCAGCCACAGCTCTAAGGATGTTAGCACCTCCACCCTTGAACAACGATTTGAACCCTTCCTTCTTCACAATTTGGTTAAATGCATCCAAAGAGTTCTTGTACTTGACAGCTTCACCGGATGTCATCATCATTCTTCTGCGCACTGTGTCAATTGGGTATGAGGCAAGCCCAGCACCATTGGTAATGAGCCAACCCAGAGCAAAACTAGCAAAGAAACTATCCTGAAATTCCATCATTTAACACTTGATTCAGTATTTTAAAATAAGAATTTCAACAACCATCATTCTCAAGAATAAAAGAACAGCACAATCTACTAACCTCCAAGGATCCGGTGAGGAGAATTGGTTTAAGAGAATCGTACAATCCAAAATACAAACCACGGTACACGAAGATACCAGCAGCTGAAAGGTTGAACCCACGGTATAACCCAGCAATACCGTCTGATGCATATGTCTTCTTGTATACATCGACTAGACCATTAAACTGCCTCTCTCCACCCTTCTTTGCCGCCTTGGCATCATTAGCCAAACGAGTTCTAGCATAATCTAAAGAGAATACAAAGAGTAGAGAGGAAGCACCAGCAAAACCACCAGAGGCGATATTACCACCAAACACTTTCCAGTAAGGATCACGGCCTTTCTTAAAGCTGAACAAACTCTTAAAGTAATCCTTAAATGCAAAGTTAAGTGCCTGGAAAAGGTTCAACAATAGCACAGCATCAGGAAACAAAGATATATAGATACATAATGCTTCATCATAATGTGTCGTATAAGGAAGAGTAACAAACCTGAGTAGGAAAGTAACGGATAACATTAGCCGTGTTTCCTCTCCACAAAGCCACAAATCCTTCCTCACTGATTGTTCTTTTGAAACAGTCTCCAATACCCTTGTATGGTTCTTGAAGACGGCCACTCTTGAGCATCTCATCTTGGTTTTGGATCAAAAGCTTGATACGCTCAATTGGAGCAGCAGCAGTTTTTGAGACAGCAGCTGAAACACCGCCCATAAGAAAATCGATGGCAAACCCATAAGGTCCTTTCTCTGATGGTGCTTGAACAAACACAGGAGAAACATTTGCAGATACCAATGATCGTGTCATTGGATAATTAAGTGCTACATTTGTGTAATTCCCGTATGTGAATTGCCTCTGAGCTGCAGTGGGTCTGTTCAAGGCACCATACTGAGAAAGGTGTAGCTGGCTGGCTACTCTCCTTGTAACAGCTAAATGATGGTTCTGATCAGTCATTATGTTCCAATGGTCTTCCTACAGATTAAAAAAAACAGGAATGCAAGGAAATGACACATCAGTTTCAGTAATTCAATGGATGATTGTCAAATTAAAGTAATGTAAAGGCTAAGAATCAATCAGTAGCATCCTGCATCATGAATCATGAAAAATACTAAAAATATCACAGAGAAAAGAATCATACATAACAAAAATAATAAGAGAAAGCAACAATTTTCTATGAGAAAAGCATTTACAATTGAAGTATCCAAAATCTGTATAACAAACACAATGATACGTTAGCTGGTCCATGTTTGCATTATACAGTTAAAATATAGCAATTGGTTAAGATTTCTTGCACTACTATATGTCTATACCAACAAAAGAAATATGTGTAGCCATAAAATTCCCAGCCCAATCAAAGTCGAGCCCAGCTTAAAAAAAAGAGACTAAATGATAAATGATTGTACATAGAACTAGGCCCATATAGTATTATAGTGGATAGTAAAAACATGATCAATAATAAAAAAAAAGCAAGAGCAGAACTTAATACTACAACATACGAGAACTGCAAAATAATAATCATCAAATGAAGATATTCTTCTTGTAAACTGTGTGTCAAAATAATTATGTTAGAACTATTTTTCTAGTTAAATCCTATATCAATCTCGAGATTTTCACAAGTCAGCATTAAACACGAATTGCTTAATAAGTTATAGTTATTTCAAGCTAAACCAAAATACAATCTATTTGTCACACATAATGCTTTACTTCTAATTCCAAGATCATGATGATTGGTTGACACATGTAACAATCATAATGCCAAATAGATAGACAGATCTAATGCCAAACAGTGGATTACAACTCAATCACCAGCAAAAAAAAAAAATCAACAATCATACTGCAATCAATTAACACTACCAAAAACAAACACACAAATAAACAATAACATAAACATCAGAGATCGTATGAAATTCGAGATCAACAGCAAAACAACTATTTACAACATCATAATCAGCAATCTGACCTAAATACGGTGAAATGTCAAAATAGATTTTAGTATTTCAAAGATCCACAATAAAGCTAATAACATTTGCATCTTTATAATCAACGATCTAAGAAATAAACAGCGATATATCAAAGTTGATCCGTATGTAACCGATCTACACATTAACACGGTTAAAATTTCCATCACAAAACTCGTCGATCAAACAGAAAACAGTGAAATGTTCGATTAAAACTAGATGCAACAGATCTACACAGTAAAGCACCTACAATTCATATCGTAACATCAGCGAGATGTTAAATCCTAAAGAATTGCTACAATGAAACTAAACATGTTAATCGGATATACAAATAAATAAAAATCAAATAATTATACCTCTGCGTTGTAAGCGGAGGAAAAGAAATGAATCTGGCGGAACTAGGGTTTTCAGCCGATCGTCAACAATTGTGCTATATGCGGGGTTTTGGCAGAGAAATGTTCCTATGTATCGCGGGTGTACGATTAGTCAAATGGATTTTATTGACCGTTCACATTTTAGGATTGGACGTCGTAGATTGGCTGCTAGGATTTTAATAATATTTTCCGAAAAAGAAATACTTTCCACAATACACGGCTTATAATTCCATGTGCACACACTATTATTGACATGTTAATTAATAAAGTTTTGTATGATTCTTCGTTACGTCACGATGAAAAAAATAAACCATTCTTAATTCTTTCTTATTCTTAATAAACTATATATAACTGTTTCAAAAGATTATTAAAAAAAATATTGTAAGACGTGTAATATTTTCTAAAAGATCATGATTTTAATTTATCGATTACCAAAAAAGAAAAAAAATATACACCGTAAATGTTAACAATAGCTTATGTCATACAAAAGTCATCGTATCGTAATACTGTAATATGGTGGTCTAAATTTAACAATGATATGGGTTGATCCAAATTAAATAAATTAACTTTTCATAATTGACATGAACCAAACAAAATAATTAAGTAGTTAGTTGTCATGTTTTAATTTTACTAACAACTTAATTAGGTACTTAACCTTGTTTATCAGTTTATCTACCTTGGTATTTTCATTCAACATAGTAAAGGTTGGTTGGTTGGTCATATGTATCAATGTTTTTGCTTTCAACGATAAACAATTCAATCCTTGTTAATTCGTATTATCCATATATCTATATGTACGGGTTAATTACAAAATATCACAAATATTGTATATACCCAACTTAATTCAAAAATCACATATATATCCAAAATCTCAATTTAATTATAATCAAAATTCTAAAAATTATAAATAATTATTTTTAAAGTAAGTAATGACTATTATACCATGTTCCTTTATATCTCTGTATTAAAACTCTACAATTCTGCAACAAATAAACCAAATTATTAGTTAGTATGTGATGAACTCATGGGATAAATCATAAGGTAGTTAATCGGCGATGTTTATTAGCTAGTGTTTGACATTAAATTAATACGTGGTCAAATTGTAGGATGGTCTCATGATGGATTTTTTTTTTTTTTTTTTTTTTTTTTTGAGTTTTCATGGAGGCTCCCTGACATTTTGTTTGATGTGAATTACATATATCAAATTAATAAAATATATTGAAACAAAGTAGGTGATCAATTAACTGCATAAAATATTATTATGTGTGTGATGAACGGATGAGTAATTTTTGCTTCTTTTTCTTTTTATATTTAGGCTTTGACGAGAGAGATGATAAATAAAGTGATGTTTTCTTGTACTCGAAATGTATATGGAACGCATATGTTTCACCGCTCATTTCATTGACGAGAATTGTGAACTAAAAAACAAGGTAGTTTATTGCATATAGGATACCAACATGGTGACAGTGATACCTCGTTTAACTTTATTTGAGATTCAAAATTAATATATTAGATATTAGAATATATCATTTAGTATTATTATAGTTAGATCAATTAGTATTTATCTTTAACTTATATTTATCTAGTTTATATTGTTTTAGTATCGTATTAAGATTAAGTTACTTGTTTAGCTAGATCGTCTTAGCCTATAAATATATGTTCTTTTGTAATCTCTTTTAATCAATTCAGTTCAATAATAATATTATTCATAATATAACATGGTATCAAAGCTAAGGTTTTAAAGAGAAATCGATAGGATAATAGTTATCCTCCGGTTGCCGATTAACTTCCGACGGTCCGGAGGGATTCTGCTTTTTTTTTCCGTTTGTTTCTTTAGTCGTGGTAGTCAAATTAGTTTATTTTGCCAAAATGGCAGCTGTATTTCTTTTGCCAATACTTCTCGACACATCAAGGCCTGTTATAATTAAGGCTCGTATTAGTTTCTTGGTTTCTTTCTGGTGCAACATCATCCAATTGGTTTAAAGTTCCTATCGCCAAACTGCTATTATGAATACTTCATTAAATTGCTTTCCACACTCCCATAAAAATTTGCTATATCCAAACTTTTTTTTCCCTAAAACCCTTTCCATCCTAGTTACAAAATCAAAGCCGATGATAGTTATTTTTCGTTCTTAATTCTCCAAACACCTTACTTCTTCAATTTATTTGTATCCTTTGTTTCTTTTTCTTAATTCTACTTAGTTTAATTCCTAGTACGTCTAGTTAATCAACACCTTCTCGTTTTATTTATTTTTGAACTCTTTCTCTCACAAATCTCTCTCATCAGAAAATTTTTAAATACAAATAACACAAACAAAATCATAAATCTATCTGCATGTTTTTGTTACTTCTACAGAAATATTATATATATATATATATATATATATATATATATATATATATATATATCCCTCGTCATTATTCTTCTATTATATTAGTCATATTCAAACTTCTCTTAATTAGTATTTTCTTCTTCTTCTTCTCGTCCGTTTCTTTTTTAATTAGTCGTACAATCCTAGCTTTAAACTTTTATATGATATTTTTTTTTCTTCATAGCCTTTTTCTCGAATCGTCTATTCTATAACTTACAACTTATCCTATAATAACCATAAGTCTACAGTCTCTATCTCTCTCTTTAACTCTTTCTATTCCTACTCAAACACTAACTTATCTAACGAAAAATAATTTGTAGACCTAAACTTGTAGATCTAAATATAGGTCTAAAAGTTTGATTGGCAGACGTGAAAATTTGATTGAATGAGATTAGGAGAGAGAAAAAAAAGTCAACCAATGAGAGAAGTAGGTCTATTTATCTTTAGCTTCTATTTATCTAGTTTATATTGTTTTAGTATCGTATTAGGATTAGGTTACTTGTTTAGCTAGATCGTCTTGGCCTATAAATTTATGCTCTCTTGTAATCTCTTTTAATCAATTCAGTTCAATAATAATATTATTCACAGTTTAAATTAGAGTAAAAAAAGTGATAAGTAACGAGCCATTTTAGTTGCAGCCTCCGTAGATAATGAAATGGATTGAATATAGATTGAAAAGAATGTACTTAATTTTGTTTATTCGATTTAAATTTTCCGAAGTCGAGCATATATACGACAATCTTCATGCGTTTTAACATATAAACCTTTTTCTATCAAGGATATGCAAATGCAAATGCAAATGTAACATGTTTTTCATACGTTACGTATCAAGTATCCTATACGTGACCTAATTATTTCTCTCAAAATCTGATTCCTATTTATCTAAAAATAATGAACTGAAGAGAATACTAATTCAAAAATAATTTAAAAAAATTGGTCCAGGAAAATTATATCAACTTTTGTGGTAGGTACTAGGTAATATGTTTGTTATTCCTATAAGCACACGCAAAAAGAAAAAGAAACGAAAATGGGCCACTGATTAAAAAGACATGAAAAAGTAGTCGGGCCTTTCTGAATAACTTTTCTGGCCTAATTATCTGGACTAAGGTATTGCGCAGCGCTTAGTTGTTCACGGGTTGGGCTTCGAGTATATATATTTGAGGAGCATATAAACATAAATTACATCTACTGATCTACATATGCATTACTCTCTACTTGAGATTTTTACTTATTTTAAGTTTTAAACTAAACCACTTAAACGAAAATGATTTTCAATAAATTATAATCTCATAAAAAGGATTTACCTTGAGTCGATTAAGACATGAGGTTTTTAGTGAGGGGTCAAGCTTACTTTTACTGATAATAAAATTCAAAATACTCTTGATTAGTCTTGTAGGATGTAGAATTTGGAAAAAAAATATGTCGAATACAATGATCACGGATGAAAATTACGTTTGAATGAACATTTATGAAAAAAGACAGCAAATAACATTGCGAACTTACGCTATTTGGTATGCTTTAAATGTCATACCTAATCTGGTTTTAAAGCTAACAAATGCATCTTGGTGACTCAAAGATAATACATTGCTTCAAAGCTTGGATGAATTGCATCATCATATAAATAAATGATGGTTCACCAAGAAATATGGTTTCCATGTTATTTGTACGTATATGCATTTACTACTTTGAGGCAGCTTGGATTTAATTTCTTGACATTTAGACCCACCTCGATTGTATTTGGTGTAATTTAACATCAAAAATAAGTTTTTTTATTTAACTTATCATCGACCATTGTTGTTGATAGAATGCGAAATGGTAGCATAGAAATGAAATCATCCATGGAGTAAGGTAAAATAGAAGGACCGATTCTGTATAGTTTCAAAAGTTCAAGGACTGTATGTGTAGATATATATATTGAACATTTAACCTTTGTTGCAACTATCATATTCATATATATGTTGTCAATGGCATATATGATATCCCCTAAAAATATACACATAAATGTCTAGACACATTTCTAAAGTTCGTAAGTTTATGAGTATGAGAAAGACGAACTATTATATTTTCGCATAGTGAAGTTTATGTTTTGATCCACAAACACTATTAACTAGCTAGGCCTTGTGAAATGAGCTCATTATTTTAGGGTTATGTATGTAATTGTTTGTTAATTCAAGAAATTAACCAATTTGAAACTATATATATATGTTTATCAAAGTGTGAAAGTAAATCTCTTTTCTCATTCATATATAGTTAAGGAGACATAGATGTTTTCTTAAGTGGACGGCTGTCCAAAACATTGCAATGCAAATATGTTGAGTTTCCTCTAAAACACATGTATTTGTTTTCTTGTTTTTCTTTTTTGTTTCCTAGTTTTTGTTTATTTTCATTTGTAAACAAAAGTTGTTGGAAACAAGGTCAAGGGAAACACAAAAAGGGAAAAGTTGTAATCCAAATTTAGGGTGTACAAATCTCAAGGGCGCACGTGACTTTTGGATCACTTGCACGTGTGTTTATGGTCTTGATATATGCATTCAATGTCTCATGCCCAAAGGACTTGTTAACTTTATTTTATTCTTGTAACACTATTTCCTCCAGGCTTCAATCCCCATGATCTTTAAAATATAAACCCTAGTTTATCATATGTGTTTGGGATTTTGTTTTGACTATTGATTATAAATTATAATGTTTATAAAATTACAAAATATTGTTTCACAGACTTTATGAAAAAATTGATTATTTACATTTTAAAAGAGCTTTAACACGAGTTTGAAGAAATATATATATAGCTTGACACTTGTTTGTATAAAATGTAACTTGTACATGTGTACTTTTATAAAGCACATGCTCATAGAGTCATAGGTCTCTTGCTTGTACTATAGTCAAATGAGATTTAAAAACATAAGTCTTATGAATTTACCTTCACCGAAAGAAACGGAATGAAAATGAGTGAAAGTAGACTTCAATCATTAGCATTTAGCAGGAAAGGTCGTAGACATACAATGATGCATCTTTGTCTTGAAATTAAAATTAAAAATTATATTTTAATTAAATCATCATCGATCAAATTTTTTATTTTATTTATTATTAATATAAATAAATAAACTAGATTGGCTACAATCTTTTGGTAAATCGTAACTATCTCATTAATTATAATATATTTGGTCTTTTATATGTATAATAACATACATTTACGAGATTAAGATACCAATGTTGTGTTTTTAGATTCTGATCTAATTTTATGATCCGAACTTCTGAGTACAAAAAAATAATAATAATAATAAAAAAAAATTACATGTAAGATTGTGATTATAACACCGTTGAGTTAACATGTCTAGTTCCGCAATCTCTTTTTATTATCTCTAGAAACCTAACACCTTAATTTTAAGTTTAAAATATGCTTCCGGTAAACTATGATTGAATGAAAAATATTTCATGCATCTACATGTATGCCTGAATTTGTACTTAAAAGTTTGATTAGTGAATATAATACAATGATTGGTAAAAAATATGATAGAGAATAAGTGAAATTCATCTATACTACTTAATAACCTATCACTGTATATCACACAAAGAGATTGCGTCTATATCAAACTTTGTAACCTATATTCCGTCTATATAACCTATCACCATATATCACACAAAGATCGACTCGGAAATTTCGTCTATATAACCTATCACCATATATCACACAAAGATCGACTCGGAAATTTTACATAAACTTGTAGCGTATCCTCATAGTCATCTGTAATAATACTACGATAGGCTCACATATTGAAACACAAGCGTTGAATTTGAAGTTGTGAAACGTCCAAATTATGAGCTAAAACTAATTTTTAACATAAAAATTCTCTTTCTTCTAGCTATTTGGAATAATGTTGATCCGAAGATCATCGATGAAAATCAACTTAATATCGAATATGACGTGTTGGCGTTGAAATTACATAAGAAAGATAAACTCTTTTCGATTAATATGTTTTTTGTTCGATTTATTATTAACGCCGCAGTGCGTGGGTAGTATAGTTATAAATTATTCGATGCTATATAGTTGAATTTATATAGTTTTATACATGAAGTTATGTGTATGAATATATAATAAATGTTGTATACATAGAACTAATAAATAAAGATGTTTTAAAATGATAGAGATGTTTATACATAAATGTTGTATACATAGTTGAATTTATATAAAGATGTTTATACATAAATGTTGTATACATAGAACTAATAAATAAAGATGTTTATACGTAAATGTTGTATACATAGTTGAATTTATATAAAGATGTTTATACATAAATGTTGTATACATAGAACTAATAAATAAAGATGTTTATACGTAAATGTTGTATACATAGTTAAATTTATATAAAGATGTTTATACATAAATGTTGTATACATAGAACTAATAAATAAAGATGTTTATACATAAATGTTGTATACATAGTTGAATTTATATAGTTTTAAAATGTAAAACTAATAAATAAAGATGTTTATACATAAATGTTGTATACATAGTTGAATTTATATAGTTTTAAAATGTAAAACTAATAAATAAAGATGTTGGAAGGTCAATTTGGGAAACATTGGAGTAGTTTATGTGTGGAATTAAATGAATAGGCCCAAAACCAAAAGGGTACAATCAGGTGGAGCCTACCAAACACTATTTTCACATCCTTAACAACTCGTCGTTTTGCACAATGGTACAATAACATAATGCGTACTTGTGTATGAACAGTCAACAATCACTGTACTCTTTGCTCTACTGTACAACCACCTTATGCGTATACTCATCCAAACAACTACATAGTTTTACTCAATGGTACACCCACATAATGCGTGTATGAACAGTCAAAAATGTCTGTCACCTTTGTACAACCACATCATGCGTACGTGTATAATATTTGTTCAACTTCAACCAGTCTTTTAATTTAGTTTACTCGTTTCATGGTATGGTACAAACAAATACTAAAATATTTTTAATTATTGTGCCTGTGAGTTTTTTTTTTTTTACAGTCAACAATTACTGTGGAACACTTGGGGTTGACAACAACTTACTCAAACTAATCACCTTCATTTAATTGATGTCGTTGACATTAGGCACCAACATACTTATTTCCATGCAAATAATTTACTTTTTGACGTGTTTCAAAATAAGAAAATAAAAGTTGTATTAGTAGATAATAAAATTAAAATTAAACCAATCATTAGTATACATAATATATATTTCTTATTTTATACGGCATAAGAGCACAGAGAGTAGGAAGACATATTTTCATCGTTCAACCAGAGCCGACGTTCAACCACTCCATCCCAATGTTCACTTTCGGCGTTCAACATTAGTGTTCAGTCTAGAACGCTGATTGTAAGCTTTAACATTTTTTTCCTTTTCTTCATTTTTGATTGGTTAAAACTATTATTGTGAGCCCATTTGAACATTGAGTTGGACATTGAACAACTCCTCTTAAACTCGTATCCATATCAAACTTCAGTGTTCGATTGAAGAGCACAAGGGCAATCACTATTTGTGCTCTAATAATCAATGCATGTACGCTACATTTCATCCAATTCATAAATTATATGTACTTTAAATAGATACAATAACAAAAAGTAGTTTAGGGATGAATGAATATGATTTGAATATGAAGTTGTTATTGCATGTCTATATACGTATCTATGCGTGTTATTTGTTATTTGTTATTTGAATATGAATATGAATTACAATTGATTATAACGAAATTAAGTAAGCAATAACAATATTTGGGAATTTGATCGAAACGAGTAACGTAGTGATCATGAGTGTGGGTTTGTTGTTAAAACTTAGAAGCCTCAGATTGTGGATAGAAATTAAGAAAAGAGAGTCAACGTTTGAAAAGGGTAATTTAATTGCTATTGCAAAAAACTCATAATCATATGTAAAGCTAACCATTAAATTTAATTTTAGAAATTGTTTGTTAATGATGTTGTTTGCTTGCACGTTGCGAATATATTTAAAAATATGCATGTTCGATTGGATACTAAAATCTAACTATCATTTAGGTCCAGAAAAACAACTTAAAATAAAAAAAAGTAATAATAATAAATAAATAAAATGAAAAAAATGTAAGTAATATATTTGCTTGTCGATTTTAATGAAAAAGAAAATGAGAATAACAGTCAATAGTCCACACAACCAAGTATATATGTTTGAAAAATTTAGTGAAATTTTTATCTGATTTTAAAATCATCTGCAACTGGGCGTTACGACTTTGTATAGTCTAACGTAGAGCTACCACAGACACAGTGGTTAGCTGGCATCGTGGAGGAAGTAACGGAGTGAGAACGCTCAAAAAGTGAGTTTCAATGATATTTTATTTCTTTCATTTGTTTCTTCTTATTTAGTGTAACACTTCCGTTCCAATAACAAAACGGGAGGTCACATTTATTGTTTAATAATCAATGTCATAATAAAGAAATAGAATAATAAATAACCAAACTAATAAATTAAAAGTGAAATCTCTAAAGCAAGTCTAAGTCTTAAAGCTCTCACACTCATCCCATATTATCCTGAGTACCTGCTGCAGAAAAAAAATGTGACTGAACTAATTGCTCAGTGCGTAGATGTTAACAGAAATAAACAATAGTAATAGTTCAATGAATGAATGTAACGAAATAAATAATTTTAATTTTTCCAAAATCCTTAATTTTTCAAAATCACCATTCGAGTAACACCACCAATCATCAGAATAAACAAATGAATATAAAGGTTGAAGCAACGAGGAATTGAGTTATTTTATATCGAGTACCCTACTTAACAAAATATCCAAACTGCACAATACCGGTGTCAAAGATTATATCTCGCCAAATACCATATCTCAAATCATATATCAAAATATCACATATCAAAATCACACACTGGTCGCAACTTCAGATGTATCCGCTAATTGGAAGGTGTGTATGACCCTACACTACACGACCACTCTACACAAATCATATCATAACATAACATAGCCTAGGATGCATCTATACGCCTCCCAAATAATCCAAGCTCACTCCCGAGCATAATCACACAAATAATGGCTCATTCCGGATCATAAACAAATAATATCACAAAAGCGGGGACGCTGTGGACTAATCCCACCGTCACGGTTAGTGCGACGCTATTGGTGCCGCCATGACGCCCATGTGGTACCTCCAATCTCCAATGTGGAACGATTTGGAACACAAACTCTTCTAACGATTCTCCTGCTCGAACTTAGACCGTCACCTTCATGTCTCCTTGTGTTCTCTATTCTATTTTATTGATTGTGTGCTTTTGGTTGTGAGTAACTAATATGAGACTAGGGTGTATATGTGAGCCGATAAAATGATCGACGCTCCCATTAAAAACGGGCGTTTGACCAATTTCAATCATATGACACCGTTTCCTTATTTATTTATTTATTATTATTTTTATTTAACTTAATGTAAAGATTTAATGTTTGTTTATTTTGTTTAGTTTTTATTTTATAATAATGGGTCACGTACTAATAAACGTCCCTATATTTCTATCTTTACTTATATAATTTAGCTTAGATTATTATAACATATTATCTTAAAAAATGATTTCGTTCCCGATATCAATGAAATAAAAGTTTGACCATTAAATTCTCGGTTGTTATATTAAGCCCGGACAAAATTTGTTATGTGAGACCTACCTCTACAACACATCACAATAGATTGTATTACAATTTTATGTGTTTTCGAGATAACACTATTTTATGTTGACGTGACATTCATAATACAATCCAACATTATCATTCCAAATGATCTAACGGTATACATTCAGTGTGTGAAGTTTTTTATTTTGTGAAACAAATTAAAATGTATAATTTGAAGCCAGGCCAACAGGTTTTATCTATATTACTTTTTCGTTTTTCGTAAAAAAAGAAAAAAAGAAAAAAAGAAGAAGCAGGTTATTTGATGCAAATATACAATTAATTTTTATGTTTCTTTAAAAAGCAAAGAATCAGGTAAGGCAAAGGGAACAGGAATCAAAAGAAACGAGTTCGGTCTTCATGCATATATCATCACATCAATCACTTCAAAGAGGATTCTTTCTCCCAATGTTTATGTCATTTTACGATGGAACCTTTTTTTTTTAAATTTTCCTCATAATTATTTCAACCAGTATAATTACAGTCAAAAATCGTAAAGCTGACTAATTATGGAACGAAAAAAAACACCACCATTTGAGTCAAAAGTGAAGTAATCAAAGTAATTGTACTACTCCCTATCTCTTTTTAGTTTTTACAAATCTACTGAAGTGGTAAATTTCTTCTATACATACGGAGTATATATATATTTTATATGAAATGATTAATTATTACAACTTCAGTGTAATAAATAATCCACGATTTTTTAAGCGAATTACATAATTATTAACATCATATCATAAATTAAAATAATTAAATAAATTGATATAATGATATAAATTGTTTTGTTAAATGTACGTACTTATCCCTAGTAGTAAAAGCGTAAGTTTATAGGGAAGATCTAATTAACTTGTCGATGATTGTAATATAAGTGTTATATTTCAAAAATTAAGGAATGTTTGCAATTCAGTCCATTGTGTAGCATTTTCCAGAAGGAAAAATAAAGCCGATCGAGTACTATATATATATATATATATATATATATATATATATATATATATATATATGTGTGATTGGGTTGAGTTCTGGTGAAACAGTGAGTTAAAATAAAAACGGTAAAAACGATTTCAATTTGTATTCACAATTTTCTTTAGTTGTGAACTTTTATTTTTTTCGCGTCACATACGTTTTTAATTTTTAATCTTCACAACTCATAAATTTTATGTGAAGTCAAAAAAAATAAGCGTCACATTTAAAAATTAAGTGTAAAGCAAAAAAAAATTCAACTTCACACTTAGATAAAAAATATATATAAAAAGCGGTGGAGATAAAATAAAAACGGTAAAAACAATTGACCTTCACAATTTTATTAAGTGTAAAGTTGAATTTTTTTTTTGCTTCACACTTAATTTTTATATGTGAAGTTTATTTTTTTTTGCTTCACATAAAATTTATTAATTGTGAAGATTGAAAATTAAGTTTCACACATTCATAAATTTATGTGAACGTTAAAAAAGTTAAGTGTGAAGTTGAATTTTTTTTTGCTTCACACTTAATTTTTACATGTGAAGTTTATTTTTTTTTTGCTTCACATAAAATTTATTAATTGTGAAGATTGAAAATTAAGTTTCACACATTCATAAATTTATGTGAACGTTAAAAAAGTTAAGCTCACAGTTAAAATTTTTTTAAATTTATGTGAAGTTAAAAAAATAAAGTTCACAATGAAAACTTTTTGAAAAAATAAAAAAATGTAAAGGTTTACAAAGAAAACATATGTGAATCGAAAAAAAATAAAATTCACAACTAAAAAAATTGTGAATACAAATTGAGATCGTTTTCACCGATTTTTTTAACTCCTTGTTTTCACCAATTCAAATATTTATATATATATATATATATATATATATATATATATATATATATATATATATATTATATTGGAGTTAGATAAAAGAAGAAAGATTTTTAGGGAGAGAAGATGGAAAAATATTCTTTGTTACTATAATTCAGTATTATTTTTCTAAAATTTAATTTTTAATTACTATAAACTTTTGAATCATAGTAACAAAATACTAAATCTTATTAATAAAATATTGAACTTAAGAAATAAAATATAGAATTGTATAAATAAAAATTTGAATCATATCATTAAAGTAACAAAAAATATTTTCCCTCTTCTCTCCTTAAATTTTCTTTCTTTTTTGATCATTTTACTATATATATATATATATATATATATATATATATATATATATATATATATATATATATATATCTGGGAGGTTAAAATGAGAACCACATAAAATTGAGAACTTGTAAGAACTAATAGATAACGTATTTGTTCACATGTGATTCACTCCATTCATATGTAAATATTGATATATGATAGATTTAGAAAGAAAAAAAATGCTAAAAACTTTAAAAATCACGTCGTAAAACACATTTAAACCGATTTGTTCTCATGACCGTTCACATATGAACACATATTTATATTTTTGTGTTTTTCGATATAATTTTAGAATTTTTTTTGTCTTTTTTAATTATCAATAAAACGTACATCAATGTTCACATATGAATAAAGTTAATCACATGTGAACGAATACATAAACTAGTAGTTGTCACAAGTTTTCAACTTTTTAGTTGGTTTTCATTTGAACCTTCCCATATATATATATATATATATATATATATATATATATATATATATATATATATATATATATATATATATAGATATATATATATAGGAGTCGGTTTAGAGAGAAGAAAATTTAGAGAAAGAAGAGGGAGAAACAATCTGATTCAGTATTTTAGTACTATGATTTAAATTTTTATTAACTATAACTTTTGAATCATAGAAATAAAGTAATGAATCTTATTAATAAAATATTGAACCAAAGTAATAAAATGGAGAATTATAGTAATAAAAATTTGAATCATAGTAATTAAATACTGAATCATACTGCTTCTGCGTCTTCTTTATCTAAATTTTCTTCTTTTTTATCCTCCAATATATATATATATATATATATATATATATATATATATATATATATGGTTTGACTTGCATCATAACATTAGAAACAAAGTACTCTGGTAGCACACCTAACCTATATTCAGTTTCAACAGAGTTAAATGGTTGATTAGTAATTTGTTACATCTTTTAGGAGCCAAAATATATAATATATACAGTAATTAATAACAATTCCACACATTTGATGAATATATATATATATATATATATATATATATATATATATATATATATATATACGTTTTGTTAATACTAAGTTAATTAAGTCAATCATAAGACTCCACTATATATCTTCACAAAATAACCAAAGAACATAATCTTAATGTGTTAAGTTCACAGCCATATATATATAAATTAAATGACATGCATTAGGTTAGGTTTAAATGTGCATGGAATAAGAAAAATGAAGAAGATGATGAATTGATTCAAGTGTGTGTGTGTGTATAAAAGAGTGTGTGTATGGAGCCAAAGAGACCGTATCACTACAACCAAAGCTCACTGCCGGAGTACTGGGGTTTAAACTATTTGCTTCCCGATGAACAGTGAAAAGATCACACAAATACATATATTTGATGTATTTTGGAGTTTAGTATTATGTACGTAGTAGGATAATGGGAGACAACAATTAACCCTAATTTCATGAACTTGTCTTTTTTGCTTAATTCTATGACTACTAGTCCCCAATCTTATATCTATCTATCTATAACAAATATAAACCCAACCACTTTAATTATGGTCAATTTAAATAATGTGCCTAGCTAGCTAGTATATACGTATATATGAAATATCTAATAAATACATAAAATGTATATAGGTGTGAGTGTATATATGACCTTTATTATTTGGGTGTTTTTTCTTTGGGCTTTTGCTTGTTTTTTAATTAATTAGCGTATGTATGTATTAGTTGTGTGTTTTAACTTTCTGGTAGGTATTATTGCTTAATGTTGATGGTCATCCATATATATTAGCCCCATCTAAGTTAATATGCTCTTTATGTATCATTAAAATTTGGAGTTGAGAACAATTAAATTCATATTATTATGGATTGGGGATCGATCGAGTATGAGGGAATTTAATTTGTTTATGACTTTGATGTTCTAAAATATAAGAAATAAGTCAAATTATAAATTTGAATATATTAGTCATCAAAGAATTTTTGTATTCATGTGGGTATTTTAACCAATAAAAAAGCAATTAGTTGCACATTCTTAACTCACAATTATAGTTCTTAATTATATCATTTTTGGTGTACTTTCATTGTTTCAACTAAAGATGGGTGCTCAATTGGTGAGGAGTGGATATAGACATATAGTAAATAAGATAAGATAATAAGTTAATTTTAATCATAATCATAATAGATCCTTATTAATTACGCGTATGAGAAGATAAGATGTAAGATACTATTAAATTGGATTAAAATAGATATAATTGATAGTACTGTTATTAGAAAAAATGCACATGTGATCGAGTAATTTTTTTTTTTTGTTTTACTCTTTTGTTATTCTTTCTAAAAAGTTGTCAATTGTAGAAATTTAATAAACTTCTAGATCCTAAAACAACCATCTTTTAAAAATAAATTCAACACGTTTTTAGAAGAAAAATTTCTATTTTCTCTTTATGTAAAACAACTAACATTGGTGTAAACCTTTGATGGCATTTATAAAACAACATTAAAGTACTTTTACAGTTTCACCAACATGAAGATTGATGTACATGCATGTGATTTTAGATATCATGTTCGGTTTGCAGCTGTCATATATGGATTAGAATTTAAAGACACATTGTGTAGTAATGAATTGAAGTAAAAACATTTTTAGAACTCATGTACTCTGATACCACATCATATGATGTGAATGAAGACCACCATGCATATATATCTTTTAAAATAAAAGCCTGAAATTGGCTAATATGAATAGTTCAAGGATCATTTTAGTAGTTTCCTATATTTACAAACTTCCCCTTTCCACACAGGAAAGTGTTATCAAACAAACCTTTGTTCTTTCAAGTCCCAACATTATCTCTCTCACTGCCCCCCATTAATATTAATTGATTCTCTCTCTCTCATCAAGTATGTATGTATGTTAGATGTATTGTTTAGTCACATCTACGAAGGCTAGTAATATCTTGTCTATCTATAATAATATTTTAATCTGAAGAGGAGCTTTAAATACTTTATGAACCTTGATTTCTCTTGTTAAAACACATCTTGCACTTCTTTTAGCTTTGGTGTTTTTGTTCAGTTTACAACTTTTTCACCTTTTTGGTCATCTATTTCTCTGAATATAAACCTAGCTTAGCTGTTCATCTGATCTTTGAATCTCACCTTTTGCAAAACATGAGCAGCAATCATCCTTACTCCACTCATCACTTCAATGGATCTTGGTTCAATCTTAACCCTAACCCTAACCCTAGTAATAACTATCACTACTTATCATCATCTCCACCAATACCTATTTCTTATGCCACTAATTTCACTCACTATTATCAACCATCACCACCATCTCCACCCTTAAGGGAAGCTCTTCCTTTACTAAGTTTAAGTCCAACAAGAAGATCATCACCAAACAACAACCAGAATCAAGATACTTACCCTAATAGTACAACCACTGATGCATCTAGTACAACCACCATGGAACTAGATCATAACCACAAGAACAGCAAAATCACCACCACCATCACTACTATTGATCTTGATCATGATCATGACGATGATGATCATGAAACTGTGACTGTAGCTTTACATCTTGGCCTACCAAACCCTAGTTTTTCAGAAGCTGATTTAATCCCAAGGTTGTCCACTAATTCAAACAATAATATTAATATTAATGTTACAGAAGTTGATGATAATAAACAAGTGGAGGAAGAAGAAGAAGGTACAAACAAATACGGGTATCTTACAAGCGCACTCAACAAGGGTCAGTATTGGATCCCAACTCCAGCTCAGATTCTGATTGGACCAACTCAGTTTTCTTGTCCACTTTGCTTTAAAACCTTCAACAGATACAATAACATGCAGGTATGTATATGATAGATGGATAGATACCCTAAAAGCTATGATCTTTATATAGCTATAAGCTATAATTATATGTTATACTATACTACTAACTTTTGTTTCACCTTCATTTGAATCTTTATATCTTTTGTTACAAAAAGAAAAAGAAAAAGGCCAAAACTCATATATATTCTTCTTTCCTTGTACACTTCTTTTCTTGTTAATTTTCAACTCTTCTTTTTCATTTTTCACTTTACAATTTGAAAGAAAGTATGTATCTATAATATTGGTTTTTTTAGGGTTAGGGTTAGTTACCTCTTTTTCTTCACTTTCAGTTTGAAAAATTTCTTTATTTTATATTTGCATTAATTAACCATTAATTTATCCTCAGTCCCATGAACTTTTTCTTTCATCTATCTCTGCATGATTTGTGGGTTTTTGGGGATTTTGAAAAAATCAAGAATTTGGTCCAACTGATCATAAGGTCCAATACTAATCAGAAATAGTGCTGTAAAAACAATTTCTTCTTTTTCTGTGATTGAACAAGACAAGGATTATGCTTTTTGTTCCTTGGAGTTTGTATTTTTCTTCCTTTTTCTCTTTTCTTCAACTCATTGGCAGTTGTGTCATGAATACTGAAATCTTTCTCTTGTTCTATTCATATATACTCCATATATGATCTTCATGAATCATATAAATTTGAATTGATAAAAAGAAATAAAGAAGCCATTTACATGTAAATTCCCACCCATAATTTTAACCCCACGTAGCTTCCTTTTATTTTGTGGTTGGGAGATTCTATGTTATAATCTCATTTAAAACCTCAAATAGTATTTTGCTTTGTTTCCTCATTAAAGAGAGCAGATTATGTGTATACAGCCTTTAAATCCTTTTTGTACTTTTTTTTAATACCCTTATAGTGCAGATTTTTTTCTTTCTGTACTTCCATTTATTATGGTAGCAGTAGATTGATAGTGCTTTTAACTACAAAGAAAGTGTTTTTTGATTTTGAAACCTAACAGATCCAAGATGAATTTTTTGAACACCCATAAAATCAACAACTATTAATGTCCACCACATACTTTGATTGCTGAACAAGTTTTAACCCATGTATAGTAGATACAAAAGTCTACCTAGCAACTTCAAGTTTTAATTAGAAGATTTTAGTCTCCAATGCATTTGACCATAGCTAGATTTTAGTGGTTTCAATCGATGATAATCATACACTACATTGCAAATTGTTTCAACCTGAAATAAGTTTATTATTGGATCTTAGTTAGCATGCAAAATGCATTTTTCACTATTGCATGTAAATAAATACATCGTATCATTTTTCCAATATATCTGTTGTTGTTGGACCCGTAATGTAACATTTGCTATGTATACATAATTTAACTATTTATCAAACTTTAATCGAATAATAACTTAACCGTATTCGCTTAATGTGATCTTGATATAGATGCATATGTGGGGGCATGGATCACAATACAGAAGAGGCCCAGAATCACTTAGGGGAACACAGCCAACAGCTATGCTAAGGCTACCATGCTACTGTTGCGCACCAGGATGTCGAAACAACATTGACCACCCACGGGCTAAACCGCTCAAAGATTTCAGAACCCTTCAGACACATTACAAAAGGAAGCATGGGATCAAGCCATTTATGTGCAGAAAATGCGGTAAAGCCTTTGCGGTGAGAGGAGATTGGCGAACACACGAAAAGAATTGTGGGAAACTTTGGTATTGCAGCTGTGGATCAGACTTTAAACACAAAAGGTCTTTGAAAGATCATATAAAGGCATTTGGGAATGGACATGCAGCTTATGGGATTGATGATTGTTGCTTTGAATTAGAAGAAGAAGAAGCTGCTTCTGAGATTGAGCAAGACAATGAATCATCTCATTGTGATAATTAATTAAAAGTTAAGTTGTGTCTACTGTTTCTAGCTCATATCAGAATCACTTTTGAAGGACCCTCTTTGATTTACTTGCATGTTCACTTTTTTTTTTCTTTGGTTTGCAACTTTTTTTTTGTTGTTGTACGTCTTGTTTAGGTATTTCTTTTCAATTTTATGAGACTTTAAATCAAGATATGTATATTCTCTTTCAAGTTATAAGTCCCTTTGCTTCTGCGGGTAGTAATTAATTCCAATCTCATAAATGTTAAAACCCTAATGACCTATTAGAAAACTCTGTACAAAATTGCAAAATATACAATTTTGTGGAGATTGAGATATATTGAGCTGTGTTGGTACTCAAGAGCTCAGTAACTTGTTTCTTTTTTGGAAAAGGCAATAATATATTAAAATAAATACTAGATCTTTTTTTTAGGAGTTACAACTACCATAATTAATCAACCATCACAACGACAAAACGGCCCTAAACAACAACCACAATGACAAAACGACCCGAAATCAACCATACAACAAACGACCATAAATAACCATTTCAAGATAACGCCCCTAAACAATCATCCAACATAACGACTCTAAAAACAGCACCCCTAAACTTCGCTCGAATCTAAAACAATGTAAAACATCCAATAACCATACAAACTACGACTCCTGGGGAGAAATCTCCGCCAACCATCCAATAACTTACCGTATGATTTAAGGTTATTAATTAATTTTAATTTAATTGTATGATATATATATATATATATATATATATATATATATATATATATATATATATATATATATAACTAGCATTTTTGTCCGCGCAATGCAGCGGCGATAAATGATTTTACTTAAGTAGATTTGTTTAACGACCATGCCGTATTTGAGAAAAATTTAAAACAATAATGTTATACCAATTTGTACATTATTTTATATACATTGTATTTCAAATGAATTACTTGACGGTAATAATTCTCGACACAACTTAAAATTCTACTCGAAAAAAATAGGGAAGAGTTGTATTATCAAGTCTCAACCCGCCGACTGGTTTAATTTATCTAATTGGATTTGGGTTAAAGTCCAAGTCAACCGGTTGACAGACAACCAACACAATGCATGTTGTGTCCAGATTGGTTACTTTTGACCTGTTAACATGTTCATCCAATTATTTCGGGTTTAGATTGTGTACTTTTGACCCTCAAATCTAACTCAGCCCATATCGCAATTTCTAATTTTAACAATTGAAAGTTAAATAAAATTAAGATAAAAATATCTAATATAGTTGTAAAATGCTTGCAGATACGCGTTTGACGTTGTATAAACTAAAATAATATTATTTTTTAACTTTTTTAACTCGAATGGTCAAATCCTTTATATAAGAGTGCTATATTAACTTTTATAATTACTTGAATTTATTTTAAATGTTGAAGTGTTGAATAATGAATAACATACTTAAAAGTATAGTAAATAAATATTAAGTATCTCTTTTTTAATAGTTTAAAATTTGGTAACATATTCTTTATATATTAGTATAGATGATATAGAAGATAGAAGTTAGTTATAATTCATGAATAATTTATAATTTTCATTAATACTTATATTAAAAAAAATTAACATACATTTGAATATTCATAAATGTGTAATTGAATATAGAAAAAAGACTACTATTTATGAGGTTACATTTGTAACCGAAACTTATTATGAGATGTTAAATTGCACTCAATTTAAGTGTTTAAAAGTTGAATGAGATTGTTAAAAGGGTATAATAGTAATATACTATTTATCCTTTTAAGACTATACCTCAAACTCTTTATTATATAGTATAGATGTATACATATATTTATATATACATACATATATATATGGGAAGAATCAAGAGGGAAGTTCTAAATTTGAGGGAAGGAGGGAAGCAAACTTCAATCACACATTTCCTTGTATCTTCTCCAACTCATATACAATACCCTTTTCATCAATTTTTGTTTAAAATTCAAAATTAAAGCATGTAAATCAATCAAAACATTATAAATTTCAAATTTATCAAAGGGATTGATACATATTTTTAATTCGTCATAATTCATATTCATCAAATATTAAGAATTTTTTGTTTAACTTTTGGGTTTTTGTGAAAATTTTAATTCACCAATGATTACAATAAAGTTAAACGAATATCAACATACGAAACTTATAAACAAGTAATTAATTTAATTATAGTCGTCATTAATCATCGAATTTAACAAAAAAAAATTAGAAACATCAACATTCATTTGGAATGAATGTTGATCAAAATTACAAATAATATTCATAAACAATAATTGATGATGAATATTAACTTATATATGTTTTTATACATTATTGAACGAGATAACTTAACATTCATCAGTGTATAATAATGTATATGAGTTAACATTCATCGTAAAAGAATGTTTAAAAATATTAAGTTGTAATTTTGATTAACATTCTTTCCAAATGAATATTAATATTCTGAAATTTTTTTGAGTCATTTACAATATTACCACCGCGTTGACTTTTGAGTTGACCAGAATGTATGGTTAGGAATAGCTTTCCTCGTTCTCCCATTTTTTACTTCACTCTTTATCCCTACCCTATCTATATATACTAAAGGAGTATAGCAAAATTGCTCCAGAATTTACCACGTAAGATTAAGTGCCATGTGACAATCTCTTATAACTTTCATTTAATAATATAATATAGCTTTTAAAATAACTATTAAATTAAATATAATAATTAGAGTTGTAGATGAAATCAAATTACCTTGAATTATGTATTAGTTTATTTGTGAGAAAAGTGTAATAAATTAAATATAATAATTAAGAGTTGTAGATGAAATCAAATTACCTTGAATTATTTTTAAACTAGGAACGTTCTTTGTTTATAATAATAATTGGTACCCAAATATAATTATGGATGTTTTTATCATAATCGCCTAATATAAACTATTGTGCAAGACATAATATAAATTTTCGTGCATCGAACGGGTTTTCATATAGTGTATATATATATATATATATATATATATATATATATATATATATATATATATATATATATATCTATGAGAATCAAAAGCTAAATAACTTGACTAGTATGATTAATCGGCTTACATTTAATGCATCAATTTTAAGCATCCGTTGAATTGAATTGTCGTGAAACGGAGAAAAACGAAATGAATCTACTTCAAGCTGGTAGCTTTAAAACAAGATTTATTTTTTGGTATTTTTACTATATTCCTTGGGTGATATAATGCAAATGAAACATTATGTTGACACATTATTGAATGAAGTTAATTCGAGTACATTGACTCTTTGCTAAAAAATTCACAAATCAAGCATGGTTTTTTGGTCTTGTACGTTAGACACAATAAATAGTGCTTATAACCACCTCCCACCACCAATAAATTAATCTTATAATGAAAAGTCAACAGATTAATCAATTTTGTTGACCATTTTTATTACTGTAGTAAGCGTTTTACACTTTTACATTATAACTTTTGACAGCTGATCGAGCTTATGATATTTGGGCTGATGTTTTGAATTTTCTTAGAAGAGTCGTTCAAGAGAAATGAAAACGTAACAAATGTGACGATAAAATATTAAAGTTAAGGACATAAAAATACTAAGGCTAATTAAAATGAGCGGTGATATTTTCAACATGATTATGCATCGAGAGGGTACGCATTGAGAGGGTACAGTACAAATAAACAGCGCATTACTATCCGATTAAAATATATGATTTAATGAAGAAATTATAGATCGAGTAGGTGTTAATTTGTTTGGTATGTGTTCCTTTGGGCATCCCAGGGAGTTGTTGTGATCAGCTTTTAGATACGACTTTGGGTAAAGTGGGAGAGACCCTTCCTTGTTCTGTTGATGGATTTGATATAACATAGAATTCAAGATTGCTTTTTTCTGTTTTGTTTTTTAATTTTTGTCCCTGTTTTATTTTCCTATAAAATTATTAATCATTACTATTCTGTTATTTTTTATTTTTAAAATTTATTTATACGATTTTCTCGTTATAAACAAACTAGCTTTACAGCAAAAACCAAAAACAAACATAATAATTGGTCAAATGAATTACTTTAAAATAAAGTAATTTACTTTTTTAATCATTTTATTTGATATTTTATATTCAAATAATCACTATATATCTAAAAGAACCCATCAAAAACCATCTACAGGCATTTATTCATCACAAAAAAATAAAAGATATATCTATGTTGAGAACCATGAATAGGATCTAATGAGTATATATTGAAACATTTTTTTATAAAAACAAAATCATATTTAAATGATATAAAATTCAAATTTTACAAATAGAGATGATTACTTGTGCACAACAGTCTGATCTAAAACTATGAATTCAGTATACTTAAACTAGGTTATAACTTTTTTTTTTTTTTTATGTTATTTTTTTTAATAATATGTGTGTGACAGGGGTTACAGGGAAAATTGGATACATGGGTTGGTTGTAGAATGTAGATGGAGGGGTCAAAAGGGATGTTTTGCAAATTGCAATGATGTGTCTTGTCAATGCATACCAACTTAACACATTCAGATCATTGCAGATATGAGATACATATGTACGTACTGTTCCATCTACAAACACCTACACCTTGCTTCTTTCTTCATTCATTCCACTTCAGGCCTCCTGTTGTGTTCCAAAATTACACACTTTTATTTTCTATACTTTATAATGTATATATCATATATCATATATCAATCAATTCTTAATTACTAGTATTAGTATGTTGAATGGCGCCCTAACTACAAATACTCACATATGTCACAACTATATATCATTACAGGAATTAATGTATGTGATCTTTGCACCCATCGTTAAATTGATGCGGGCATTTTGTGTAGCTTTTATCATAAAAAGGTAGTAGGTAAAGTGATAAACGGTAAAACTATATATTCATAGATAATTTTAATTGTGTATGGATGAACAAAAAAAGGGGTAATTTGGAGGGTAACTTTAACCCTCGTACTATATTTCAATAGTACGCGTTCGCCTCACCTGTAAGGAGCATCAACGCCCTACAAACTACATGTCCACAAATCACCCATATATGCTGATGCACGGATTCAAATCACTGACATGTCGGTTACACATGTGGGGTGTGGTCATTTTACGGGGCCGTGCAACTTGAACAATGCCCATTAAATGTATGCATGAATAACAAATATTCTTGATCGGTGAGTTTTTTTAATGAATCCATCTTATCAAATTACAACACAACATTAGTTGCATAATGATCCATATATAAATAGCTACTTCATAGTTTAATTGTTTTCAAATTTGAAGTATACAAATATTTATTTTTATATAATAAAAATAAGAATAAGAAACATTACTTAAAAAAGGATATGAAAAGTCAGAATTTAATGCTTACAAGTCAAAGACTGTTTAATCAACCAAGGAATAGACCAAACAATATGAGAATTCATCAGCAAAATAGGGATGAAAAAACATAACGTAAGGCTTTTACACGTGATGATATAACCGAATTATCAGGTAACAGGATTAAGTTGTCTACTCACTGTTTAGAGTTAACAAAAGTTTCTATTGAGTTAAAGATGTGTTAAATTAAGATCTTAAACACACTAGAATTTATAAACTCCTGTGTCAATTTAATCGTTGATAAAAAAGTGATTAATTTTCGTTTAATGTTTACCATTTAACAATAGATAGTTGGCAATTTTCGAGCGGTTAACGATTTTCGATGAAAGTTAATGATTATTTTGTGAAAGTTGTAATGTACTTTTAAACATTAAACATATCACCGAAGACTATGTTTAGCAAAATCGTAACACAAAACACCAACTTAATTTGATAGTGTGTATACACACGATAACGTTTGAAGTACGGAGTAGTACAACTAACACCGTTTATGTTTGATGTAGTAAAGATAAAAATGAATTACAAAAATTATATTTTATTTGCTTTGTCATTTTGTCGTATAAAAAATTTAAAAAAAAGTAATGGGCTTTGTGTGGTGGTCCTCTTTTTCGCCAATTTTGGGCCTATCACTGACTTCAGTCTCAGACATAGTTTTTTTTTTTTTCTTAATTTTTTTAAGAGCTTAAATATGTTTAAATATTGCATATTAGATTTGCAATTGTTGGGTTATATATATTTACTAGGGCTTGTGTCCGTGCGATGCATGACCATTTATAAAATACAATTATATTAATTTGTAAGTTAATGTTATTAATTAAAAAAATACAATTATCATTGTGATAATGATTAGTAACATAAATTAAACTATAATAGATAAATTTGTATTTATTTTTCATCGGTTGATACAATAAGTATGATGTAGTCTCCTCATTTTCTTACGAGTGGTTGAAATTTGGGTATCTGTCTATTTATCACTGTAACACCAATCTTGTCACATGTGAATGACAAAAGTAACAACCATTAATTGTAAAATTTTATTAAGTTTTGATATATTTGTTGAGCCCTTGCGATGCACGGTAATTAAAAAAATAAAATTAATCATATGTTTTTTAAGTTTTCAATTGTATTAATATCGTTTAAAATTGATTATTGAAACTCAACAGTAACGTATACCACAATGTACAGAAAATAATCAATTTTATATATTTTATTAAAACTAATTTTCTTAAAATTGGTAGTTGATGATCCTAATATTAGATCATTGCAATGTATGAGATATCAGTAAGAACGTGAGTTTATTTTTTATGTGGGAAAAAATTATTACTTATTAAATGTAATGCATAAATTTAAAAAGCTATTATAATAAATTATTATAAAATTGAATTAGAAATCTTCACAAAATAGAAGGAAGTAGTTTGTTAAAAATTCAAAATTTTGAAAACTTTAAGAAAGTGTTAGAATTATGAAGATTTTTAAGGAAAAATTAATTTGATAATGTGGCGTAATTAAGTAAGTTTTAGGAAAAAGGTAAAAAGATGATGTGAGATGACTAAAAAATAAGAAAAAATATTTGTTTTATATATATAAAATAGATAGATATGAAAGCATTTAAACGTAAACCAAACTCTTTAAATGTATAGTATCTTGCAAGTCATACCATAGAATCATTTACACAATTGGAATAAAAGCGGTTGTTTATTTATATTAAAAATGTAACCAAACAAATCAATAAATATTAATCACATAAATCATCAACATCACACATTTTCACATGGGATGATTACTTCAATTAGGTTATGATGACTCTTTGGATGTATATATAATAATTATTGAATTGATCGATCATTAATCATTAATTAAACTTAAAAAGAGTAGACAAACAAACACCCTAACATTAATTGCACAGAAATTATAGTTATTACCACACTTATAGACATGACAATTGTTGATAAAGATGTAGAATTGTCACAACCTAAGGTACAACTCACTTTTGCTGTTTTGCATCATGAGTCTACCTAGATATAAATTACAATGTAGCTTTTATTGCATAAGGTAAAAAACTACTATGCTAAATCAGTAAAATAACAATCCAGCCCACTCACAGGCCCACAATCTAACCTAGTGTGCAGTGTGTACCCACATCATTTTTAAATTTATTGTTTATATTTAATTTTTTCTCTAAAATCTAAATTCGGATAAGTACAACAATCACTGAGTAATTAGACGACTCTGAACTCTCAACTGTTGTTGTGTCAGTTTTGTGCTACTTCATCGTTACCTCAACACTTTTCAGACTAACACAAAATGAACACAACATTATCAATAGTATCACTTTAATTTCTGAAACCCACACATTATTTAAAATAAAAACATAACATTTAATTAAAATAAAGATAGTACATTAATTAAAATAAAAAATATTACATACAATTAAAATAGTAAATGTAAAATTATTGTCACACCCCGTCTAAAGCGGAAACAACGGGGTACAACTACGATAGGATCACAACACATCAATATATAGAACGCTAAATGAAATTTATAAATCAATGCATTGTGATGTCTTTAACACGAATGACAATTCGTGCTATAACATACACATCAACCAAGAAACCAAGTCGTACACTCAATAAATGAATCCCATATCACTAAGACAAAACACATCTATCCAAAACCATCAATCAATAACTCAAAACCACATGTTTTAATTGTCTTGTAATAGTACTTAATGCAACTTAAAAGGTCCACTAAGCTTTCTTGTCCTCAGCCTTAGTACCACTAGTGCTACCTGAAAAGATATGCTCAAAAACGTCAGCATGTATGTTGGTGAGTTTCGTAGGTTTAAGATGACACCAAAACAAACGTTTGCTGTGATAAATAAGCTTGTTAGGACCATGCAATGAAATGGTACATATAACATGAAATTACTGTAAATAGAATAACCACAATAGTTCTCATAGTTTTCAAGTTCTCATAGCATCGCAAAATTTCACATATAACATGAAATTACTGTAAATAGAATAACCACAATAGTTCTCATAGTTCTTATAGCATCGCATAATTTCACAGCATAATGTCACACACTTCAAGCATTTGTCCAAAAGAAATAAGTGTATTCACAGCATAAGAAGAAAACAGTTGAAAACATGTGAGCATACTTTTCCCCCAAGGGTAAAATGGTAACAAAAATGGGGCCACGAGAACACACCTTGATTAGCAAAGCAAACTACGCTCCCAAATAAGTCCACCCAAGTTGGTACGTTAATCTATAATCAAATACATATAGGTTACAATTTAAATAAGGCTATCCCCTTCTATTGTATCCTATAATGATATTTCATTTCGTCTCTCTTAAATTTCTCACAATCCTCCCCCATATATCATGGCTAATATAAGTCTTTAAATATAAAATTGTTGCAAATTACATCCTCGATTGAAATACACTTTCTGTCCAGAAATTTCATATCACTTTGCAATTTTTAAAACATGACTAAATGAAATTATTAGATTCTCAAAATTTTACCGCAGACCCTTTTATAAGTCTAGAACTTATAGAAATTTTCTAAAATTTTATTTCAATTCTTAACTATTTTTAAATTTTTTTTCAATTGAACTGCACATAGTAAAACCGTTTCCTGACATCTCAAAACCTCTTATAAAAATTAAAATACTTAGAATTCTTCAAAAATTACAATATTTTTACACAAGTCGGTCAACCTACTCAAGAGGTTCCAGAAATATTTTTATAACCTAACTCCTAATCTAACCTACGAATTTACATTTCTCAAAACGTACAAAAATCATAAACCGAAATCATAAATCATATCCCCATTACATAACACACCCCATTAATTAAAATAAATAAGTTAAATTTTACAATTTCATAAATGTATTTTATTCACAGAAAATCCAACCTTAAACATATTTTAACCACCCCAAATTAACTATAAAATAATTCGATCAAACTGATTTAAGTTTATCTATGTTTTCTGAGAATTCGTCACCCATAATAGCAGTTTACGAAATAATTTTTATAAAATAATCTAGTGCGTTTTAGAGACCGAAACCTCTCGAGTCTATGTAAAACATCGAAATCTACAACTTTCTAGTTTTGACTGAAGCCTAAAAACGTACGTAAGTGGGTCAAATAGACCGTCAATCGTGATTGACAGATTTGGACAGAATCTGAGGTTTCGAATATATGTAACGTTCGGTTTGCAAAACATACTATACTCAACATATCCCTACCCCAAACGTATAATTCGACCAATATGTATGTACATCTCAGAAAAGTATAAAGGAAACCTATTTATTAGGGTTTATGAAAAATACCTACACGAACACACCAACGAGTAACACACGAGAACAAGACTCGAATCCGATTTGGTTCCTCCTTGATGTTTCGGTCGACACACGGAACAATTCAGCAGGGTCGATTCTTTTTTTTTTTTATATATAAACAGGTTAGGGTTAGGTTTTAGGTTTGTATTTATAGGTGTAGGATTGTTTGGAGATTAAGTTAGTGTATTGTAATGCAATTAGGAAACCATTTAAAAGGAAATATGGGGTGTTTGGGTTTGGGCCGTTTATTGGTCTCACAAAAGTTCAACAACAACAAAAATAATAATAAAATAATATAAAAAATGAGAACACAGTCTCATTCACGCCAACGGGACCCAATTTATTATTATTCTATTATTTATTTTAATTTATTATTATTCTTTATTCTTTTTTTAAATTTATTATTACAAATAAGGAATCTAAGAATTTCATTTTAATGATGGTTGTCACAGTATCCCCCAGTTGAAGGAATTTCGTCCCGAAATTTAGCCGGAGTTAGTACTGCTCACCAGACAAGAAAACAGATGCGGATACTTGAGCTTCATTTGGTCTTCACGTTTCCAAGTAAACTCAGGCCCACTTTTTGCATTCCAACGGACCTTGACTATAGGAATCTTGCTACGTTTCAACTTCTTAACTTCACGGTCCATAATCTCTACGGGTTCTTCCACAAAATGCAACTTAGGATCTATTTGAACGTCTTCTAACGACACTTGCAATGTTTCATCAGCTAAACATTTCCTCAGATTTGCTACGTGGAATACGTCTTGAATACCACTCAACTCTTGCGGTAATTTCAACCGATAAGCCACTGGACCCACACGCTCGGTAATCTCGAACGGTCCAACGAACCTTGGTGCTAACTTGCCTTTCTTTCCGAAACGTACAACTCCTTTCCATGGCGAAACTTTTAACAAAACACGATCCCCAATAGAGAATTCTAACGGCTTACGTCGTTTGTCCGCGTAACTCTTTTGTCTATCTCGTGCTGTTTTCAGCCTCTCCTTAATTTGAATGATCTTATTAGTAGTCTCCCGAACTATCTCGGGTCCAATCATCTGACTTTCTCCGACTTTCGCCCACATTACAGGTGAACGACACTTGCGCCCATAGAGTGCTTCAAACGGTGCACATTGTATGCTTGAATGATAGCTGTTGTTATATGAAAATTCCACTAACGGTAGATGTGTATCCCAACTTCCTCCAAAATCTATCACACACGCCCTTAGCATATCTTCCAAAGTCTGAATGGTACGCTCACTCTGTCCATCAGTTTGAGGATGATAAGTAGTACTCATATCCAAACGCGTACCTAAGGCCCTTTGTAACGTTTGCAAGAATCATGAGGTGAAGCGACCATCACGATCGGATATGATCGATACAGGTACTCCATGTCTTGCTACAATTTCGTTAATATACAACATTGCCAACTTCTTCATTTTGTAGTCTTCGCGGATAGCTAAGAAATGTGATGACTTAGTTATTCTATCAACAATAACCCAAATTGAATCGTGCCCACTACTAGTTCTAGGCAGTTTTGTGATAAAATCCATAGTTATGTTCTCCCACTTTCACTCGGGAATCTCCGGTTGTTGCAACAGGCCTGACGGTCTCTGATGCTCAGCCTTGACCTTCAAACACGTCATACATTGGCTTACATACAGCGCAACATCCTTCTTCATCCCCGACCACCAATTGAAGTCTTTGAGGCCGTAATACATTTTATCAGCCCCCGGATGAACTGAGTATTTAGACTTGTGAACCTCGTCCATCACTAGCATTCTCAACCCACCTAGCAACGGAATCCATAGCCTCTCCATGAAATAGTACAACCCATCTTCCTTGCGTTTCAACTGTTTATCCAACCCACGTAGTGTTTCACTTGGCACATTAGTATCTATCAACGCTTTCACTTGAGCTTCAATCAACCTGTCCTTTATACCCAAGTGAATTGTCATGCCCATTTCCCTTACTCTCCTTGGCTTAACTTTCTCTTTCCTACTCAACGCATCGGCCACAATATTTGCCTTTCCTAGGTGATAGCGAATTTCGCAATCATAATCGCTAAACAATTCAAGCCATCTCCTTTGTCTCATATTCAACTCCTTCTTATCGAAGATATGTTGAAGGCTCTTATGATCAGTGTAAATCATACTTTTAGTCCCATACAAGTAATGTCTCCAACATTTAAGTGCAAAGACCACCGCTCCAAGTTCCAAGTCATGCATAGTGTAATTCTTTTCATGCACTTTTAACTGTCTAGAGGCATAAGCTATCACCTTACCTCTCCGCATTAAAACACATCCTTAGCCTTGATTAGATGCATCGCAATACACAACGAAGTCGTCAGATCCTTCGGGCAGTGCCAGTATCGGTGCATTACACAAAGCCTCATTCAAGGTCTGAAACACCTCCTCTTGTTTTTGACTCCATTCAAACTTCCTCTCTTTTTGTGTTAACAAAGGGAGCGGTTGTGCAATCTTAGAGAATTTCTCAATAAAACGCCGATAGTATCCCGCTAACCCTAAAAATTGCCGAATTTCAGAGGGTGACTGCGGGGCTTTCCAAGCTTTCACCGCCTCGATTTTGTTGGGATCCACATGAATACCTGCTTCGTTCACCACGTGACCAAGAAAACGTACTTCGCGTAACCAGAACTCACATTTCGAAAATTTCACGTAGAGTTGTTCTTTCAAGAGTAATTCAAGAATAAGTCTTAGATGAACCTTATGTTCCTCCTTAGATTTCGAATAGATTAGAATGTCATCGATGAAAACAATGACGAATTTGTCCAGATACGGTTTGCACACTCGATTCATTAAATCCATAAACACCGCAGGAGCATTAGTAAGACCGAACGGCATAACGAGAAACTCGAAATGACCATAACGAGTCCTAAAAGTTGTCTTCGGTATATCTTGCTCATGAACTCTCAATTGATGATAACCAGAACGTAGATCGATTTTTGAAAACCATTGAGCACCTTGAAGTTGATCAAACAAATCATCAATCCTTGGAAGAGGATAACGATTTTTGACCGTAAGTTTGTTGAGTTCGCGGTAATCAATGCACATACGAAAAGAACCGTCTTTCTTTTTAACAAATAGAATAGGTGCTCCCAAGGAGAATGACTAGAGCGAATAAAGCCCTTGTCTTGGAGCTCCTAAAGTTGAGTTGACAATTCTTGCATTTCAGAAGGCGCTAAACGATACGGAGCTTTAGCAACTGGGGTCGCTCCGAGAATAAGATCGATACGAAATTCAACGAGACGTGAAGGAGGTAATCCCGGTAAATCGTCCAGAAATACAGCAGGAAAATCTTTGACAATGAGAATATTCTCGAGTTTTGGCTCCTCGGAATTCGTATTCATAAGCATCGTACGTTTCACTTTGGGTTGTTCACCATGTACCTCGAGTACCCTACCCTCTGGCAGCGGTATACGAACCACCTTCTTAAAACACACAGACTCCGCCCTGCACTTCGTCATCCAATCCATCCCAGCTACGACATCAAAGCTACCGAGTCCGAATGGCAACAAATCAATGCTAAAGGAATGACCATCCAGTACAAGTGTACAATTTCTTATGACCTTATTTAGTTCTACTTGCTTGCCATCTGCAATTTCGATTTCATATGTAATCTCTAAGTCACTAGGCACGACATCAAGTATAGGCACAAATTCCATGGATACAAAGCTAAAATCGGCACCACTATCAAATAACACAGTAGCAAAATGATCATTTAACGAGAATGTACCAGTCACTACATTTGGTGTCTGGCGCGCGTCGTTGGCATTCATCACGAAAGACCTCCCTGGAGCAGTGTTCATAGTATGTCCCCTATTGTGATTTCCACCCATCGTCAGAGCTCGCTTACTGTTATTTCCAACTGCCCCTATCGCTCTGACCAACCTGGGACAAGAATCAACAAAATGATCCAATCCGCCACACTCAAAACAACCCCTTGCATTTCTTGCCATGTTAACTAGTGCAACAGCGCGTGCAGTAGATCGACAGTAGTCAGGAGTGTGACCCCATCAGTTACAATTGTTGCAATATCGACAGCCGACGGTTGGAGAATGATGGAAATTACACCTTGCACACAACGGATAAGGCCCAGAATAAACTTTCTTTTCCACATTGGCAGCCACATAACCCTTGGCTATTCTTGCTTTCTTGTTATCTGTTTTACTAGTTCCAGTTTTGCTAGACTCTCCTCCCTCCTTGCTCTTCTCGTTTCCCCGTTTCAAAGTACCATTTCTCACCATCTGTTCAGTAAGTGCTCCAGCCCTCAGTATAGCACTTTGGATAGTAGCCGGCTCAGTTACCTCTACCATGCCCCGGATTTTCGGTACCAGTCCCTCTATGTATTTGTCAATTCTTTTTTATTCCGGTGTCACTAGGTGAGGAACCAACTTTGCTAGCTCATGGAAACGATCAATATAAGCTGCATGGTTAGCTCCCTCCATGGAATACTCCCAAAACTCCTTTTCCAATTTCTTCATCTCATTATTGGAACAGTACTCTTCTCCCAATAGCGCCTTGAATTCGTTCCATGACATACCCATGACAGATTCTCTACCTCTAGCTTGCACCTGTGTATTCCACCAAGTCAATGCTTTACCAGATAGCATGCTGGAAGCATACTTAACCTTCTGAGTTGCCGCACAATTGCTAATATCCATTACAACCTCAGTTTTCTCAATCCACCGAGCATAAGTCACTGCACCCCCTTTTCCATCGAACTCTCTTGGCTTACATGCCATGAACTCCTTATACGAACATCCTCTCTCTCTTCCCCCAGTTTCAGTCCCATTCGCATTACCTCCACCGTTACCTCCAGTACCATTTGGGTTCCCATTCACATTGATACCCCCTTCATCACCAGCCTCTTCTTCATCACCACCGCCATTATTTAATATTCCATGAGTTACCTGTGCGACAATTTCGGGCAATAGCGCATGCAATTGTTCTGCAATCATCGCAGCAACGTCGGGAGTTCTGGCCCCAGCTTCACCTCCACCAGTACGGCCACCACCCCTACTATTGCGGCCGCCAGCTCGGCCACCACTTCTACTAGGTGCTTCTCCCCTGTTTGCATTACGAACAGAACGTCTTGGCGGCATTTCTTACTACAATCACGAGTATATAAGGATTTAGAATAGTTGTATAGTATGGATACGATAATTTCATGTATGCGCGAATTCACAAACGTGATTAAGATGTAGGGCAAAATATGATCGTGGATTTTATTCCACATATGTCCATAATGATAGCACATTGGATACTTGGATATGGTCGGATAGGTGCATATACATCAGAATACTTTTATCCATTACGTCGGCCGCCATAATAGTAAAAGTATTCTTCTATACACATACCTATCTTCCAAGTCCTTATATCGCAATTCGCTTTGTATATAGGATAGAGAATCGAATAATGATATGAATTTTATGCACAACACACGTCAAATAGTTCACGCTCATAAAACAATAGGAGAAAACGTCTAATAGATCATAATAAATATATCCCAATAACTCAATGTCGTAGTATAATGATAGAATGTCGCGTAGCGAAAGTCAAACATAAAAATACGATAGACAGAAATAGCAACTAATAAAGAAATCAAGTATCCCAAGAGCAAGTGGCTTCAAATGGGTTGGAACTCATGTGTATACGGGGAGGAGTTGACACTATCTCGGGTATGGACCCAACTCTACTCTCAACGCTATCTCCAGATGTTGTTGGTATAGGATGTCGCCCCCAGATGGCATCCTCGGACTCCATATGGTTATTAACGGCTTCTTCGGGTTCTTCCTCCTCGGGCTCTTCCTCAGATTCCTCTTCTCCTTCCTCTTCTTCCTCAGACTCGCTTGACGAGAAGATAACTATGACGGTTTTCCTTTTACGCTTAAAATATTCTCTTCCTGGGGTGTTGTACATCCATAATCCTAGTTTTTCATTTAGATAGTGTTATATTTTAATCTTTTTCGGCTTAGCTTCGACAGTCAGTTTAGGGGTTTTTGGAGCTTCGGGTGTCGGCGGAACATTCTTGGGAGTAGTGTCGGATGAGGAAGATGAAATGACTACGACTTCTTTCCTATTTGACATGGCTGTGTTGTACAATAAACGTTAGGAACAATTAGATTCACATAATTATATGCACTCTTTAGTTTTCTAGTTCATGTTATATATGCGGGTACCTAGGTTATAGTCTAGGTCAATCCACCTATTTCTCTATAACCAATGGCTCTGATACCATCTGTCACACCCCGTCTAAAGCGGAAACAACGGGGTACAACTACGATAGGATCACAACACATCAATATATAGAACGCTAAATGAAATTTATAAATCAATGCATTGTGATGTCTTTAACACGAATGACAATTCGTGCTATAACATACACATCAACCAAGAAACCAAGTCGTACACTCAATAAATGAATCCCATATCACTAAGACAAAACACATCTATCCAAAACCATCAATCAATAACTCAAAACCACATGTTTTAATTGTCTTGTAATAGTACTTAATGCAACTTAAAAGGTCCACTAAGCTTTCTTGTCCTCAGCCTTAGTACCACTAGTGCTACCTGAAAAGATATGCTCAAAAATGTCAACACGTATGTTGGTGAGTTTCGTAGGTTTAAGATGACACGAAACAAATGTTTGTTGTGATAAATAAGCTTGTTAGGACCATGCAATGAAATGGTACATATAACATGAAATTACTGTAAATAGAATAACCACAATAGTTCTCATAGTTTTCAAGTTCTCATAGCATCGCATAATTTCACATAACATGAAATTGCTGTAAATAGAATAACCACAATAGTTCTCATAGTTCTCAAGTTCTCATAGTTCTCATAGCATCGCATAATTTCACAGCATAATGTCACAATAGTAGTCTAGTCATCGGCTTCGTTTTGTTGCGAACACGAACCTAAAGCCGAACCACAATACGTTTCATCTCAACTTTGAAGTTGTAGTTTTTTTATACGGTTTTCAAAAACTTTTTTCCAATGGTGAATTTCCTATCACACAATATGTGAAAGCTTCGACCCAGTGTTCGGTCAAGATTTTGCAATCATTCTCAGTCCACTGTGGAGTTTGAATGTTTTGAAAATGATTTTGAGAAAAATTGTGAGAATGTTTAGATATTTTTGTGTGCAAATATGGGTGTGTGAAAAAGAAGAGTTTGTATAAATTGTGTGAAAAAGTGTATAATGTGTACACATATAGGATTGAAAAAAGTGAAATTTGTTTTGTTTTAATAAGATGTATGTTACTGTTTTCTATTTTTAATTATTTGTTTTATTCAACGGTCGAAATATGCACCTTGGCCCACCTTTGCGCCGCTGGATGTGTCGCTAAAGGAACCCAAACCAACCGGCGCAACCCATGGACGTGGTGGTGCCATCCGTGTGAGTTTGGAGACGCACATCAGTTGGGTGCAATGGTTGAGACCAGTCTTAGAGAGCACTTGCTTATACCAATGCTGTAACATTTATGAACCATAATTGTAGTTAATATAATACCGTGTCCCAATTTGACTAATGGATACAATCATCTACTAGTTCTCAAAAGTTACGACACAATAGTAAAAATGCAACATGGCTGTGGCTCGATTAAATCAAGAGCAATGCTAGATTTATAAAACTTTTACAAAAAATAATACAAAATGCGATGGACCAATCATGTGAAGAAAAAGAAATACATATTATATGATTGGTCAAACTCTCTACAATGTGATTTTGTAAACTTTTTGTAACTTTAGCATTTCTCTTAAAATAATACAGTCTTGAGTAACTTGTAACCAAAGATGATAGATAGATAGAAAAGCTTTTTAAATCTAAAACTACTGGAAAACATTTTATAAAATATTTATTAATTAATAATTTAAAATTAACTACAGATTCTTATAATGGTTAACGTATAGTATCAATGGAAAATATTTTAACTCTTTCTCTAATCTAAATTTGTTACTTATTTATTATATATTGTTGATGTTGATATTGGTTAATAGGAATACTACTACCCACTTTTATTGAAAATAATTTATAATTTATTCTCAATTTTTTTTTATTTTTTTTTTTACAAAAACGCCTACTTTTTCTCTTCTATCTCTTATTTGAAGTTCATTTTCATCTCAAACATGTTTAATGTTTACTACTCCGTATAATATTTGGTCTAAAAATAAAGAGAGGCCTATAAAATATATCAGAGCAATTGGATAGACTTAATGAACAATAAAATTAACAAACACGTTTCTTCAAAATAAAAGAATAATAAATATTATAACTTCAAAATAGTAGCAGTAACAATGCAACATACATATAATCATATATAAACCCTAACCAAAGATTGGGGCAATACAGAGAAAGGATAGCTAAATTAAGGGTAACATAATATCACTTCATATTACTATCGGTCTTCACTAATGAAATACGATTCCGGTGAGAGAGAGCAGCAGAGATGAACAACATAGAAACAGTGGCCGGAGATGCAGATCCGGTGTCCATCGAGCAGGCGCCGGCGCATTCAAAAAATCAAAGTCTCGAGCTAAACCGGTAGTTGAGGAAATGAGTAAAACGAAGAGAGCAATGAGTGTGGATCTGAATACACCGTTGGACGCCAATTTTTACAGCTGCTTTGATTTTGATGTGGAAATTAAAGAAGCTGTGTATATGAAGTGAGATAGATAGATGGATACAATGAGTGCGTAATTTGAATTTGGGGGTGAATTGTGTGTGTTTTTATAGGTGAAATTTAACGGTAAGAAATTTAAACTTTGGGGGAGGTGTCCGTTGGAGATGAGGAATAACGTCTTTTGATGGGGCAAATGTCCGCCTTTTCGTTTTATATCTTTATTTTTTAATTAATTTTCAGGAGATTATTTTCAATGAACTTTTTTTTTTTTAATTTTTTTAACACAATTTTGCTTTTAGCTGTTCTCTTGGTTTAATTTTGTTTTATACGTTAATTAAGAAAACTTAAAGATGTTTGATGAAGTTTTTGAAAATTTAGTTGGTAAAAAAAAAATGTATTAATTCGCCATTTAGTTAAAAATTAAAATTAAAAACTATATATCCGAGACTACTAGTAGACAATTGGTTAAAAGAGTAAATACAATAAAAATAACAATTGGTTAAAAGGGTAAATACAATTAAAAACTATTTTCTAAACATAGCCCTCAAAGCTGCTTTTAACACGCTTAAAAGTTTTGTATTATAAAAATAATCGTCTTTTAGAATTAATATTTAACTACCAGGTACAACATTAACAACAACCATAAGTGTTATAACCATAAGTGTTATGTTTAAAAAAATTCAGTGATATAAACAATAAGAGGTTTGTCTAGTAGGTATTACAGAAAATTATTGGGCTTTAGGCCCACCAACTATAAATGAACTTTAAAAGCTCAATCACATAGTTAGAAACTTAGAACAGTAAAGAATAGAGTCCAATTATTACATGCTTGTTTCTACTCTTCCTTTTTAAGACCTCAAAAATGTCTTGCAACATCACAATCTACAATTAGACAAATTAGACAGAAATACCCCTGGAAGAGAGGTACTTACACATCCTCTCCATCACCTCTCTACCTTTGGCACTGTTCTGCTGAAACTTCTCAACACATCTCTGTTCAATCTTCTCTGCCATTGATGCCAACGTGGACAATGGCTTTATCCTTATACTCGTTTCTTGCCTACAAATTGTCCACTCATTCGGATTGTCTGGGTGTGGATCATACCTAGAAGTGGCAAGTTCAAAACATTTATACAAAACAAACTAGGTTGTACTTGTTTATCAACATATCATAACAGAACTAGTGAAACCGGTCAAACGGGTTTAAACGGTCAGAAGTCACCTAATGTGTATTCAGATGCTTAAAATGTCCTCTTGATATAATAACTATAGGCAAGATTCAATAAAGGTCAGCGAGCAGCCAAATTCAACCTGAAAATTACCCTGTTTGACATGAACCCATCTATCCAACCTGCCCAACCTTCCCATTTTGCCATGTTTAATCATACCTGATCTTCTCCTCGACCTCCACATATTTTTGTAGACTAATGTTCTTGATTCGACACAATGGCATATATCTTGACCGACAATCTTGCGAAGGAACCATGGTCCAGGAGCATGGATGGTGAGCGCACGGGTGGTGTAGAGCTTACCCGATTCAGAGTCGAGCTTGTGGTTCAAGGTGTCGACTTCTAGGATGTGGGATAAGGTGCGTTTGTTCTCTGGATCAGCAAACTTGCGCCAAGATGCAGATGTGACTCGTTCCCATGGGTGTTTTTAAGTGTGTTCTTGTGAGTATGCTCTAACCATTTTGCAGTTTTAGTGGCTTGTGTTGACCTGGATCGAGGTATTTGGAACATCAGAAATGTGAAGTGAGTATAAAAAAATTTAGTTTTTTAATCACGGAACAAATATGGTCACACGTGATATTCATAGCAGACAGTAAAATATCAGAATTGCTGAAAGATCAAGGTAGACAACATGTGTCTGCAGATGTTCTTAAACTAAAGGCATGCTTATGTGTCTCCAATTGGTTAAGATTTCTTGCACTACTATATGTCTATACCAACAAAAGAAATAGACTAAATGATAAGTGATTGTACATAGAACTAGGCCAATCGGGGAGTACTCGAATTTTTCTTTTTTACCTTTAAATAATATATTTCAAAATTATATGTGCAAAAATATAAAATAGAATCATAAACATAAACATTCATGGTGAAATCGTGTTTGAGATTTAGAACCGTTGGTGGTGACCGGTGCAATAGGGTTTGAGAAAAGAAAATAACGGCCCAATTTTGAGTATATGGAATCAAAACCCTAATTTTAAAAAATATTAAAAACGTTTACTAAAGTTGACTTTGACCGACTTCAACCATCTTCGACCGATTAATCCCGTTTAATCCGAGTTTGACCAAGTTTGACAGATTAATCCCGATTAATCCCGTTTTTTCGTTGACCAAGTTTGACCGCTTTTTTAGACCGCCCAGGCCCAAGTTGGGGCGCCACCACCCGTACCCCGATTAATCGGCTGCCATGACCGCTTTTTACAACACTGAATACTACAACATACGAGAACTGCAAAATAATAATCATCAAATGAAGATAATCTTCTTGTAAACAGTGTGTCAATCATTGTAAAACGAAACCTAATATAGGCTTACTAAAAAAAAAACACCAAGCAGAAACGACTCGTACAAACTGAGACCTCCGGCCTCGATACAGGCTTACTCAATCAAATCCTCTCATTCAACAAATTATGAATCGTAAAACCTCCACCTCCACCTACAACCTCTATCTCCTACTTTCCACTAATATTAGTCTCACAAGGCATTGCTGCCGATTGATTTGAGACTGTTTTTGTCAATCGTAGAGATGCGATGACGCTAAGATCAATGTCTTCACAGCAACTATTATGGCTCTATACGTAGAGCATGACTGACTAAGTATCACAACTAACTATAAGTCTACAACAACTACACAATTATCATCTGGTGGCCGATGACATAATTCAGTTGTTTTCTGATTATGTTAGAACTATTTTTCTAGTTAAATCCTATATCAATCTCGAGATTTTCACAAGTCAACATTAAAAACGAATTGCCTACTAAGTTATAGTTATTTCAAGCTAAACCAAAATCCAATCTATTTGTCACACATAATGCTTAACTTCTAATTCCAAGAGCATGATGATTGGTTGACACATGTAACAATCATAATGCCAAACAGATAGACAGATCTAATGCCAAACAGTGGATTACAACAATTCAATCACCAGCAAAAAAAATCAACAATCATACTGCAATCAATTAACACTACCAGAAACAAACACACAAATCAACAATAACATAAACATCAGAGATCGTATGAAATTCGAGATCAACAGCAAAACAACTATTTACATCATCATAATCAGCAATCTGACCTAAATACGGTGAAATGTCAAAGTAGATTTTAGTATTTCAAAGATCCACAGTAAAGCTAATAACATTTGCATCTTTATAATCAACGATCTAAGAAATAAACAGCGATATATCAAAGTTGATCCGTATGTAACCGATCTACACATTAACACGGTTAAAATTTCCATCACAAAACTTGTGGATCAAACAGAAAACGGTTAAATGTTCGATTAAAACTAGATGCAACAGATCTACACAGTAAAACACCTACAATTTATATCGTAACATCAGCGAGATGTTAAATCCTAAACAATTGCTACAATGAAACTAAACATGTTAATCGGATATACAAATAAATAAAAATCAAATAATTATACCTCTGCGTTGTAAGCGGAGGAAAAGAAATGAATCTGGCGGAACTAGGGGTGTGTTTGGGAGAGGGAAATGAAAGGGAAGAAATGGAAATTAATTTCACTTGTTTGTAATTCCCGAGATATTAGTTCCTTTGTATTTTCATTTCCGTCAGTTAAAATTTCTCCGTGTTTTTCATGAAAGAAAAGACTGAACTCAAAATAAAAGGGGTATAAGTAGACACATCACGTGGAAAGTACATTTGCACACAAAACTTTTTAAACTATCCAAATTCCGAAAAACCAAGCAGAGCATCTTCTTTGCTCACCATCTCTTCTTTTTGTCTCTGGTAATACATTTCCATAAACACATCAAAATTATTCCCCAGTTGTTCATCTCATCTCATCCATTCCTTCTTTTAACCTAATTATCTTTTTTCTTGCTAAAATTAAGATTCCTTTTATCATACAACAATACCTTTTCAATTAAATTAACAATTTATATGTACTCTGCGATTTACTCCACCACGGTTTGTTAACCCGAGGATGTGAAATTAATGATTCAAACTATATTTGTTGTTGTAAAATGGTAATGGATGTGTGTTTCAAAGCTATTTTTGATTTTATTGATTTTAGTTATATAAAATTTGTGAAAATAAATAATAAATAAACTGATGAAATTATTGTAAATCATCCTATTTTCGTTTCTCCCATTTCAGTTTTCTCAACAAAACAAAGGAATTGGTTTTCTTAGTTATTTCTCGTGCCAATTCTCCATGGTTATCAAACAAGGGAATTTATACAATTTCTCAACCAATTTCATTTCTCTACTTCATTTTATTTCTATAAATTTCTCTCTATCAAACGAGCCCTAGGGTTTTAAGCCGATCGTCAACAATTGTGCTATATACGGGGTTTTGGCCGAGAAATGATCCTATGTATCGCGGGTGTACGATTAGTCAAATGTATTTTATCTCCTTAAAGCAAACTATCAAACTAAATTTCAGCTTACCTCTAATATGCCATATTCACTAAGGCACACAACTGGATGTTACATAAATTAATCATATTTCTTATTTCAATACTAGTTTCAACCTAAATTCGCATCACAATATTGTAAGGATCAACTAATATCAAAATCAGAGATTTAGTTTTGGCATACTCAAATGAAAACACTTTTGTCTACTCAAAACATGTTAGGATAGACAATCAAAAAAGGAAAAAGGCTAAACAAAGTTACTTTTTTATACTTGTATAGAACTATAAACATGACTAATTGTATTCTCCTAAGTCCAATGCATAACCTCATTAGTATTCGCCATGTTATCACTTGACCATTAAGCCAACACCAAGATGCGGACCTTCCATCTCCAATTCCAATAAGCCCGTCACAAAACCATTTCCGTCTAAACCATTTCAACTTAGCTTCACTCCAACATTCATTAACCATTCGAACTCATTTAAGCTTTCTCGAGAAATAGTGATCAAGATCATCATTAACCCATTTGGTGACAGCAATCATGATAAAAACACTATGATCCACAGAACATTATCCTTTTTTCCTAAACCCAAATCCTTTTCTTTTGACTTTCAAAATGAACTAAATATATTTCATCATTGTGCTTTTGTTCTTGAATGCAGTCATACCAACACTTGTAAAATTTGTTGTAGCCGAAAATTTTCAGTATTCCCTTTGACTACAGAAAGTCGACAAATAGAGAATGAATACATTTTCTGATCAAACTACAATCAAGTTAGTAATTGGCTTAAAACCTTTCGATACTACGAAGAATTTACTAAAACACAAAACAGTTGTGTTAAAGAATTTAGACCTAGCAACTATGTTATACCTATTTTTCTAAATCCCACACACTCGATTGCTTCCCACAAATACTTCATCTTTTTTTAATGAATATATGTTAACACGGTTCAATTTTCATTGTTAAGAAATATAGAGTCCGAAATATGGATGAATGATAATAACGGGTAGCAATTTAGAACTTTATTCTTCCTTTTGTCAATCGGCTCCCAGTGCATATAAGGTGTTCTTTAGTTCTAAAGTGTACATGCTGCAAAATCAGTGCACATGCTCTTTGTTTTCATAAGCAACCAATAAATGGTTTTCGACATAAAAAAGGTCTAGGTCGTGCCCATAGAATAAATATTGGATAACCAAAAAATATATATGAGAACCTAAGTAAGAGCTAATGGATGGTGAGCATGGGTTAGAGATAATTAACGTTGCATCATCTAGCCCATTCTTTGGTGACTCTATAACCACAAAGTAAAGATTATAAACAAAAATGTCATTAGACTATTATAAATTTTTCTGAAGCAATAACAAAGATAGATTAACATAGAAACAAAAGGTATTACTGCTGAAACATAGTTATACACCAGCACAACCTTTGATTTCAACAATCAACTTTGCTTAAAACCTGATCATATGAATTTTCAACACAAAACAGGTGACTTTTATTAAAAGAGAAACTAACATGTCTTAGTTCAAATCTCTCACACTGCATACATGTTTTTACTTCTTAAAATTCCAGAATTTATATGGGTAATATAAATAATTCATTAAACTCATTGTATACATTGCAGGATAAGAAAAAAAAATATAAAACTAACCTTTCCCTACACCTTGAAGCAAAAGTTTAGCACATTTGTTATGCCTGTTCATAAACATTCTCGGGGAACGTTGAAGAAAACTTACAGAGTTGCCCATCACCCAACAAATTTCATAGCTCCAAGCGCAACAACAACTTTATCTATAATCTCAAAGAACCAAAACATCTTAAAAGCAACATAAAACTAAGCTCATGAAGCTGCAAACACGAAGCCGCTACATGTAATTTTTATTTCTAACCCTTTGATATTACCTTTATCTCTATGTGGCCAATTTCAATCTATCAAAAACTATCACCTATTGAACATTAAAAATAGTACTTAATACTGACTCAAAGTAACACAAACGAAGACAAACATTAACATGTGAATTTTGACAATTAAATTTATTTCAAATATGAGAATGAAAAGATATTAGAAAGGGTTTGTACTTACCACTTTATCCCTCTATTTAAAAGGGTTTGTACTGCTTGCAACTTCTTAATTTCTTAATTTGTCCTTTCTAGGATTCCAAGGAAACTGTTGAACCAACATATGATGTATGTGATGCACAACAAACCAAAGCTGCAAGCACAAAGTAGAACTCACATAAGTTGCAAACATGGATTAAGCTCATTATATCACTTTTTGTTCCAGAGTCATGCTAGAGTTTTATTGTATTGATATTTTAAACGCAAATGTCGATCCTTCCACCTACGCACAATATAAAGTACGTTAAACATACCAGCCAAATTGATCTCATAATCTCATGCTCAATTCATATTGATTGCTTACCAACACGAGATGATCTTATAGCCTGTATAGTTGTTAAAATAGGTCAACAGCCATAAATGCATAAAACTTACTACTTGACACCGAAATACAACTCCAAACCCAGATAAACAAAACTGAAAGAAGATTAGAAACCAACATGTAAATTGTAGCAGAATGGTAGTCAATGAAATTAATAACAAAGCCTATAAGTAAAAAAGTGATGACAAAAATGGCAATCACCCACACAAAGATCCTGTAGAAAAGTTGAAGGCTTTGTACTCCTAAAAAAATCATACAAATAATATCAAATCCAAACCATATCTATGCATGAAATTAAATTAATCAAAATCAAATCTAAACGATAAAATTACCTGTGGCTTGTTTATTAATCCGTTCTTCACTTCTTCAAATATTTTACTGTAATAAAGCTTAACCAGTTACATCATCTACATAAGTTGATTTAGGCAAGAATCCAAACCCACAAAGCCCCCAAAGAAGTAAAATCAAGACCGCATTGAAATACCAAATTAGTATTGAAGAAAATCTCAATTTGAATGAAAGAAAACTAAAATAAAAAAGAATTATATATATATAGAAATCAAAAATCGAATTTGAAGATATTTAAAGAATTTCAATTCGGAAAAAATCATAAAAACCCTAGCTACAAATTATACAGAAACACATAAACTGATGTATACATACCTTTATACCTTCTTCAGCGTTTCTACAACATCAAAATCAGCAATATTTCGGTATGATTTGAAGAATTAGGGGTTTTCAAATGAATGGAAGGACGTATAAAAAATACGGATTAATTGAATCCGACCGGATTTTTTGTGATTATTGATATTTATTTAATTAATTTATCTATTTAATAATTATATTTTAAAAGTTTAAAAAATAATCGAGGGGTGTAAAGTGTAATTATAATAAACAAATATAGATAGTTAATAGTTAATAAAAAAACTTAATCAATGGTCAAAACTTCTCTATTGTATCATCTTTTCTTTTAATTATATATATAATATAAAAAGTTAATACTTAATAAAAAAACCTAATCAATGATCAAAACTTCTCTATTGTAATTGTATCATCTTTGAATTATATATATATATAATATAAAAGGTTAATAGTTAATAAAAAAACATAATCAATAGTCAAAACTTCTCTATTGTATCCTCTTTTAATTATATATATAATAATAATAATATAAAAGATAAGTTACAGGGCAAAAGACATCATTTTTTTTCTATATCTCTAAGGGTCAAAATTCTTAAAATATCATTTATAATCTTAGAATTAGATTTTTTTTTTCCTTTTCCTTTACATTTATACATAATTTAACATTTCTTAGAGCAAATGAAGTGGTCATTTTGACCACTCTTAAAAAAGTTACACACATCAGTGTCATGTCATTTTCATATTAAAATCATACTGAAACTAACTTTCACCCGTAATCATCAAATTGAAAACTGAACCTACATTAACCTTTATAGATAATTACACACACACACAAAATATAATAGAAAAAGCTACCACTCAATATGGTAGCCACCATATTGAGTAAATAAATTTGACAACCATTTTGAGGGGGGAGTGGTTACATCAATATGATTTTTGACCATATTGTGCCACATCACTCCACTCCCTTCACTGTTAGGGGGCAACTACCCAATATAAATCCGTCTCTGGTCAATTGTTTTGACTTTTGAGAATGTATCTAAACAATTTGAACCGTTAATCAACATATTATTTCGATGATAAACTGTTTTGTAAACTCGTTGTTACGTATAAAATAAAGCCACTGTTTTCTAGTGCCATAGAATCCATGATATGATGGTAAAGTCTTTTTGTTGGGTGTACAAACTTTTGTGTAGTCTTTTTAGCTCGCTACTAAAAAGAATTCTTATCAAAATGTACAAGTGATTAGGTCGGGGAATGATAATCGTTTTCTTTCGTTTATATTATGACATATAGAAACGAATTGGTATTAAATAATACTTCTCCGATGCTAAGATCTTCCAAAGCGCTTAATATTTTTCGTCAAATGGCATTATAGTTTTTTTGGGCTAGTGCAGTTTTGATTTTTTGGTGTTTTCAAGTGTGTCGGGATAAATTTAGATTAGGTGTTCTCTTTTGGTGTTGTTTATGTACTTCAATTGCCGGGTATGATTAGGTTTGAGTGACTTTCTTAGGTTGTCTAGGAAAAAAGAGTTTCTGAAGTGTTTAGAGGTTATTTCTTGTTTGTCCTAGCTTCTTGCTAGTTTATTTTATATTTATAATATATTCTGCAGTTAAGAAAAAGTTTAACTTCATCGTGAACTCCACACGTCACATATAATACACAAACTTTTATTTCGTAATAATGTATACAGATACCACATATATGTGGATGGGAATTTAACGTGGGGTTGACTTGATTGAGTGAACCTGTGAAGATATAAATAAATATAAATATAAATAATACTAATAACTTAACATTTAAATAATGATGATAGATTAGGCTCATAATCTTCCCCCGTTTCTTATTTTTGTTATTAAATAGGCCCATTTTTTAGCCCATCTTTTATTTTTGAGCCCGTTTGTCCCATGATTCCCATTTACCTTTTTACCAAGTATCAGGCCTGAGTCCATCTTTACTATGACAGTGTCTTTTGGAAAATAGTTGTAATCCATTTTAACAATTAAAGACTATTGTTCAAACACAAATTTCATACTTGCTAAAAAATAATAATTTTAGGTGAATATATTATACGCGCGTGTTGAATATAAAAAATAACATATCAAATATATATACTTAAATATACCAATTATCATACGTGAATCTTACACTTGATTACGATAACGTTAACGACAATATTATGTTGAAATAACTTACTCTTTATTTACGATAACAAAAACATGTCATTTGTGATTTATATCAACAACCATATACAAAATTAAATAAAATATACGTTATGTTAAAATAAGGAAAGATGGTTTATTTTCAAGTTCGAAGTGAAATAAATTTGACTAAATTTTTCTGAATGACCTTAACGCATCTCCTTTTATGTAGTATGTCAACTCTTCTATTATGTTGAAAATTCCTTCTAAATTTGTTATATTATTATTTATATTTTAATAAACTTTATATTATATTGTTGAAAAAAAGCTACAACCTTTTATGTAAAATTTGTTATATACATACTTGTACAATATGTAATTTTCTTTAACGATATCTTAAAACATTAGTACTACTTGAAGCTTACAGTAAAAAAATATATTATTTTTCTAGCTTCATTGACTAACTTATTAACTTTAAAATCACATTTTCAATATACATTATATTAAATGTTCAACCATTTTTCCATTTACTTCCTACAATTTATCACCTTAAAAATTAACCAATTTGTAATTTATACCATATCTTCCAACTCCAAATATTTGACAAACATAATAAAAAAGAAATCACTCTTTAAAGCTCAAATTAAAATTTATTATTTATGTACATGGAAAGATTCAAATTAAACTAGGGGGTGTTAGTCTCGACTGATACTAAAAATAAATCATACTACAAAAGATAGTGTCAAAGTACGGAGTAACTTTTATTAAACTTATAAAATATTGTAACTCTTTAAAAAATACATTTTTTAAAAATATGTAACTTTGTGATGAAAAAAAAAACTCTACTATTCATTGAATAGTCATATTCACTCCTAGTGAATATAGAGTTTTGGTAATTTCACGAGCTTAGGTGGTACAAATAAAATGCATGCAAAGTTAGAATTTGATAACATTGAAATACGGTCTAACTAAAAACCGAATGAACAAAGTATTTCTATGGAAAGGATTATCCTCAACTCAAAGAAAACATGATTATCAAACTGCCGAGAAGACCATACACCTATTGCAAGCGTATGATGCATGCAATCTTCACCTTATCTTCCCTTGAATTATAGTATTGGCACCAATGTAAGTGTTGAAATTCATAGATAAGGCATCGGCTTGACCCTATAAATAGAATCATTGCTCTCCAAGATAAGTAAGGGTGTTAAAAACTAGATATCCGAAAATTTGGATAGAAGCTATAGAATATACGAAAGTTGGAATTCGAATATCAGATCATCCAAAATATAAAATATAAAATTACCAAGAACTTTGAATGGGTTACGAAGTTTAATTAGATTCAACGCATTTAAACTCAATTAGAGTAGTGAGGGAGCCAACAATAGGTTTTGGAAGCCGAGAAGCTCAATTTCTGCCGGGCCAACAACTCAGATCGAAACTTTGAACTGAACCCAAGATGGAATTTGGAAGCCAAATTACGATCGCAACCTATTATCATACATTGTCAAATAATGTTTATATGTTTTCAGCACATTAACTAGTCTTGTAAAATGGTGATCAATTTACGACGTATGTGAAATATTAAAACGAAAACTAAAAAATGCCGATAACTACAAGAACTTTTAAATAAATGATTTTTCACTTGAAATTAAATTTGTTCATGCGTGAGTGTTATCAAAATTGAAAAGAAAAGAAAAAAAGAAGAAGAACGTATCTAATTTAAATTTATATAGTTTGGTTCACATGTGAATAGTCAACCCGTTGGCATGTAAACATTTCATATAACCTTTAATTTGCAAAGTAATTTGTGGTTTTCGAATTTTATTTATATGTAATATGAATATGAATACTAAACATATTTAAATGTAATATAATTCATTTTGTTCAACTGTATAAAAACTTGTAAAATTTGTAATATCTGTAGGTCTCAACGTTTTTGTGATTATGGTTCGAACCCTCCTATCACATTTATAGACATAGGACTTAATCGTCGAGGAATTTCTTGCATGGCTACGCGTAAAGAGTTCTCCATAGTCAATACGTTAAATATATTCAAGAAAATATTATGATTAAAATGATTTACAATTTTACATCATTCATCCTTAATAAATAATTGATGAAAATTAAATTAAAATTTATTTTAAAATAACTCTAATAAACTGACGTTATTTACTTGGCCTTGAATAAACTAGAAATGCGTTGCTTTGTCAATAATTTGCGGGCATCTGACAACCACATTTCCAAAATACTTTGCTGGAAAAGTTGGTCCATCCACCATGCTCTATATTATCCTTCTTCTGACTTTTTCCTTTTTTTTTTATTTATTTATATTTCCAATTTCCAATTCCAATTTGCCAGCCTAAACTTGAAAACGAAATAACCAAATATATTAAATACAATATTCAGCACCGTAAATAAATCATTAAAGAAAAAAGAAAAAAGAAAAAAAAAAACTTCCACTAAACATCATAAATTGACAATATTACCCTCATACTTTTCATCAAATTTCACTTACCACCCCTAATCCCCACCCACCGGTAAACACCTACACCGCCAATCTCTCGATCTTTTTCACTCTTTTCTTTCCGTTCCTTGGCGCCATATTTTTTACAACCGGAGATGTATGTATAACCAAACGACGTTGTTTAACCTCTCGTTCCGGTTTTGCTTTTTCTCTAGACCTTAACTATCTTCGCCGCTCTAACTACCGGATTTTCACGCGCGATAGCTTCACGTCCGGCAGCCTTGTAATCGTAGCTACAGTCGTGGCGATCGGAATAACGGTGCTCGGAGCAAAACATCTCTCCGCAACGGCACTTAAATCCGATCAATCCGACCTTCTTTTTGCAACCTGAGCATCGATTCGCTACGCGCCTTTTAGAACTGTTACCGATGCTTTCATCTAACGGCTCGATTGCTTCCGAACGTCGTTTTTTAGACAGATCTGAGGTTTCCGGGGAGATACCGGTGTTCGGTCGAAAGTCAACGATGATGCCGTTGGCTACACCTGTTTTGAGATCGGATCGGTCCGGCGAGGATCGACGGTCATCGGAAGTGGAGATCTTGGAAGGAGCGGCAGAGATTGGGGGTGAGCATAAGGTTATGGTTTCAGGTACCTTGAGCTCGGTTTCTTCTTTCTCTCTCTTCTGAGCCATACCTTTTTTGTGATATGAGAGAGAGAGAGAAATGTAGATAGAGAAATAGATTGGGGTTTTAGAGAGAGAAATTGGTGGGGGAAATATGGGAATAACTTTTAAGGGTCTGAAATGTGATGAAAATGACGAAATTGCCCTCTACTTTATTTAATCATTTCTGATTTCTGACAAGTTGTATTCACGACTATAAAATGGAGTACCACGTCAAGGAAATTTTAGTTTCTCCAAGGAAAAAAAAATACTAATGGATATGAACTATGATATTAAACTATCGTATTGTACGTAACAAGGAAGGTAGAACCGCGCGTTGCGACGAGCCTAACTTTTTTGTTGGATATGTTGATAGTCAAGATAGAAGGTGTTAATATACATTGTTAAAACGAAAGCCGTAATAAAAGATTGCATCAACATCGATGCTGAAACAAAAGTGGCCATCTACCTTTAAACCCTATGTACATATAATTTACATTTCTAATTAGATATTAGTGCCAGAGTTTAGTCTAATCAGCATTTCAAAAATATTCTGTCAACTTGAGGTTGCAAAAGTCTGATGTGTTGATGCAGTATCCGGTATTAAACAATATCTACAGTCTCAAAAGAGGATTCCAAATATGTACATGCATGCATATCATGATGTGAGAATTACATAATATTAAGATAACAGGGATTTTGATATAGAGATTTGTTACCTGAGTATGTGATTCTATTTGGATGTTGTGTGATCCGTGGTAGTCTTTTGTTGGGTATGTTCTTCGTGAATGTGAGCTGAACTTTTTTGCTTTTTAGATGATTCTCCGTCATTTGTAGGATAAGTTAGTTATATACGTTATCTGTAGTGTGTATATATATATATATATATATGTGTGTGTGTGTGTGTAAGTGTACCGAGTGTCTGAAAAAGTTGCTTCCTGAAATGTGGTTTAGGAGGGGTTTCTGTCAAACTGGTTGGAAAAGAAGAATGTGTTGGGTCACAAGGTTCCCAAAACTTAGATACAGATTAAATAACAGTTATCTTAACTTGTTAGTTTATATCCAAGTTTTATATCAAACAAGTTTAAATTAATCTAGGCGGAAAACAAGATTAATTTTGACACATAGTTTATTATGAATCAAAGTATTATTCACAATAAAGTGTTTGTCTCACACAGATGACAATGTATTCAAACCCACACAGATGGTTTGAATACGATATAACCTTTTATCTTGGCAACAGAGTTGTCACCATATTTGACAGAAGGTCCTTCTTCTTCTACAAACTCTGACAGATTCTTCAGGGACCCTGTCATGTGTCTTGAGCATCCACTGTCTAGGTACCATTTGCTGTTACCCTGCACAGGACAAACAAAATCAATTAGTTACTTTTGGGAACCCATCTTTTGATGGGTTCTTTAGAGTTGGTTGAAGTCAATTCTTTAGCAGTTTTGGTGCTAAGTCTGTGAAGTTGACTTTTAACCTCTCTATTTTTGATTTTGTTGTTTGTAGAAGACATTTGTTTGATCAAAGCAGCCTTTGGCTGTTTAAGAATGGACTTTGTGCATTTAATACCTTCATATCCCAGATTTCCACAGTTGTAACATTTTTTGTTCAACATAATGGTCCTTTTGGATTTTGGGTTATTATTTGCACTAGATTCTCTGTTAAACTCTTGTTTTGACTCAACAAATGTTTTAAAATATGTGGTTAACTTCATTAAGTTTTCACTAAGCAGCTTAATGGTCTCAGTCTGGTTGTTAAGATTTGACTTTTGAGAGTCAGACTGACTGTTAACACAAACAGACTTGGAGTTAAGTTTGCCAGACTGAGAATTGATTTTTCCAGACTGACAGTTAGATCTCACATACTGAGAATTTTTTAACTCCCTTGTTACTGGTTTCATGCCTTTAGATTTGTCATTTGGTATATTGTTGTCTGGACCAGTTACAGACTGAGATGTGGAAGGTTCAAACACATTGTAACCTTTCTATTTATTCTTGATTCTTTTTACCTCTTTTTGTCTTTTTAAAGATGGTACTGTGGGAATATTAACTTTGCTTTTTATAAATCTTTTCTTTTCAAGTTCTATAGTTTCTAAAGATTCATTAGTGATTATAAGTTCAGGCTGTTCAGATTGAGAAGTTTCACAGACTGAGATTTCTGAGTCTGTGTCTTCAGAGTCTGGCTCTGTCTCATATACTAGTTCTTTAGCAACTATTTTTGGTCTAACAAAGGCATTTGTCAATATAACTTTGTCTCCCACAGTATGACTAAAAGTATGAGGTAAAATCTCAGGTACAAATATAGTAGGTTTTGAGTTTATTTCTGAATTTCTGTGACTTTTAAGATCAAACTCATCACCTATGACTGCTTGTATCTGAGCTGGAATCCGTTTGGATAAACAGTCCACATTTTTAAGTGATGAAATACACCAAGATTTACAGATCCTTTCATAATGATCAGCTTTGTTTTTATAAGCTTCTTTTTCCAGCTTGATCTTTTTGAGAAGGTCATATTGAGCATCAAGCTCAAGTTTGTACTGTTTATTTTGGTTTATTTCATTCACTTTTGATTGTAGATCTTTTTGAACTTGACTGAGTTTGGTTTTTAAATCTTGTATTTCCTCCAGTCTTTTCAAAAAATCTACATAGATGTGTTCAAACATTTTCTGTTTTTCTGCATCACTATAGTAAAGTTTAAAATGATTTACATTGTAAGCAGATCCTCTGTCCCAGTCTGGATGAACACATGCCTTTTTTGCAAATTTGACATCTTTGTCAAACTGGCTCTCTGTGATAGCCATTAAGCACATATCTTCATCATCCTCAGATGATGAAGATTCTTCATCTATCCATTGTTCAACAACCAAAGCTTTCTCTAGTTTCTTTGGTTGTTGTTTCTCTCCAATTTTCTTGGAGTTGAAGTACTTTTTCTTGTACTTCTTGGCCTTTTCTTCCCACTTATCAGAATTTGAAGATTCTGCAATCTTCACTCTACAGTCAGAAGAAATATGACCAACTTGCCCACATTTATAGCAAGTAGCTTTCTTAGGATCAAAAGTTGGCCTTCCTTTTGAACCTTTGAATCTTGCCTTTTCTAACCTTTGGGCTAGCAATGCCATTTCAGCTTCTAGAGACTCAGTTTCATCATCTGATTCTGAGTCTGTAAGAGTAAGATGGTAATCTGCTCTAGAGAAAAGTTCTCTATTTTTTCTTGTTGTTGCAACAAGGGCAGCAGATGGATCTTTTGCAATCCTTTTGGCATTTAGATCCTTTCTGGCTTTGGTTTCTTCAAAATTTAGTAGAAGTCCAAACAAGCCAGAAAGATCATATGTCTCCAATTTTTCACTTACAAATAATGAAGTGATAACTTCAGAAAAAGTGTTTGGAATGATATCAACAAATTTTGCACAGATTTCAAACTGTCCCTTGATGATATTATACCTTTCAAGATCATTGATTAAGATCTGAAATCTGGTATGAATATCAGTTAATGACTCATTTTGGCCAGCAGAGAAGTTCTCATAATTTCTTATGAGATTCTTCTTCTTTTGGGATTGTACTAAACTTACACCATCATATTGGTCAGTTAGCATATCCCATATGGCTTTAGCAGTTTTGCAGCCAGATATCTTAGCAAAGATAGGCTCAGTAACTGCATTGCCCAGTATGGATTTGGCCTTGAAATCTAGTGCATATAGTTGCCTGTCTAGATCAGTCCAGGTACTTTTGGCAGCCTCAACAAATTTTTCAGGTGTCAAAATAATACCATTTGCATCTAAAGTTGCAGGAACTATTCTGCCAGGAATAATGGGTCCTTCCTGAATGACTCTAAGCATTTCATCATGAATGCTAGCAAGAAACCATTCAGCTTTCAATTTCCAGTGGGTAAAATTTACACCATTGAAGATTGGAATTCCCTTCCCAGCTATAGCAATAGAAGAAGTCATTTTTCAAGGAAGAAAATGTAGACAAAATGGATTTAGATGATTGTTTGATAAACTGGGTTCCTTTGATCGTTAAAGATTAAATCTTTATTTACTCTGATACCAGTTGTTGGGTCACAGAGTTCCCAAAACTTAGATACAGATTAAATAACAGTTATCTTAACTTGTTAGTTTATATCCAAATTTTATATCAAACAAGTTTAAATTAATCTAGGCGGAAAACAAGATTAATTTTGACACAGAGTTTATTATGAATCAAAGTATTATTCACAATAAAGTGTTTGTCTCATACAGATGACAAAGTATTCAAACCCACACAGATGGTTTGAATACGATCCAAGTATTAGTATATTAAGATACAATTATCACTACAAACTTTAACAGTTAGTGTGGTAATGCTTTGAGCCTAAGCTTAAAGGTCTTGTATACTATTTTTCTTTGAGAGCTTGAATTACTTGGATACTTGGATACTTTGAAGAGTGCTTTTGAGCTGCTATTTATAGAGTTGAGTATCAACTTCTATTAACCAGTTCAGTCAGTTGTCCAAGGGATAACACATTCATCTTGGGCAATTTTGCACTCTACCCTTTTTGCTTTTCTTGGAAATAGAAAAAGCAAAAGGTAAAAGGTTTCTTTGCTGAAAAAGTAAACCTTTATCCAATGTTCGACTTTACTCAAACATCTCTTCAGTTGTACCATAGCCTTGGGAAAGAAGAACTTCTTTTGTACGATTGTACTTTCATTCTTCAATCTGTGCTCTTCAGTCTGTGCTCTCAGTCTATGATCTTCAATCTGTGATCATCAGTCTGTGATCTTCAGTATGTGAAGTCTTTTGTCTTCAATCTTCATTCTTCAGATGATGAATCCATAAGTCTTCAAGTAAAGCACGGCTTTCAGTCTGTGAGAATTCTTCAGTCTGTGCAGCACAGACTCAGAAACAATTCTTCAGTTTGTGAAGCACAGACTCAGAAACACAGACTCAGGAATTCACTAAGTTTTTCCTGAATACAACTGAGATAGATTTTGACTCTTCAGATTTATAACTTAGGTTTGATCATTGTTTTTCCCAACAATCTCCCCCTATCTGATGATGTCAAAATCTATTTACAAAAGATAATGGAGAAATAATAAATACTAAAGTACAACATAACTTATGAATCTTAGACTTATATATATAAAGTCAAAGTCATAGTTAGTATACAAAAATATTACAATTATTACATAAGATTGTAAATAATATAAATATAACAATCTTCAGTCCTTTCTCCGAGCCTTGATCTCTTTCATCTTTTCCACTTTCCTCTTCAACAGTGTTTCCATTTCCTTATCAGATTTGTCTTCAAATTCTTGATACTCTAGGATGATCTTCTTGCAGATATCTTCAAATACAATCATCATCCTGATCTTGGAAAGGTTGTTGAATAACCAGCTGATTAACCTTCTTCTAAATGGCTTGGCTTGAGAATGTTTGCATTCCTTCAGCAGGGCAATGCAATGCAGCAGAGATTCTCCATACAGTCTGTTTTGATCCTGGAAGCACTCTATCCCATTGATATCTCTGTAGCACAGACCTTCAACTTTGTCAGTCTGGACATAGGATCTATCGATAAAAATGATACCTTTAGGTAGAGGATGCTCCCTTCTCTGCTCATTCTCTGTAGATAACCCAGCTGACTTCTTCTTTATTACAAAGTTGTTTGCTATGCGGAACACTTTGTATTCTTCTTCTGAGATAAGCCTCAGACTGAGAAATAACTCAATCAGGTAAGATAGCTCATCCAGAACTTCTTTCTTCAGATCTTTGTCAGCTTCACTCTTCAAAAGATTAGCAATGGATTGCCATTCTTTAAGTCCTAGAGTGTACAGGTTATCCACCCACACCATTTTTGAGCTCTTGGTCAAAGTCAACTCTAGCCTCAATCTCTGTCCAATCTTATTCAGATGACAGTCTTTAATCTTTTGCTTGAGCTTTGACTTTCTGAAAGTGGATTGTAGCTTTGCTTTTAGGCTCTCTATCTTCTGTAATCTTTTTGACAGCTCTTCATCTTCCTTTATCTGCTGCTCAACTTGACCCTTTCTGGTTTGAGTCTGTGAACAGTCTTCATCTTCTAATTCTTTGGAGAGCATGTCAACAAATCTTGCTTCCTTCAGCTTCTGCTCTTCTTCAGTTAGTACATTTAAGTACTCAATTAAAGACATACCTTGAGCAGTAGCTTCTTGTTGCAAGAGTTCATCATGTAGATTTGTCAGTTCGGGATTTCTTGTGCCAGCAACATGATCATCCACCATCTTCTTGATCTTGATTAACATTTCCTGCTTGGATAAGGCAATCTCCTTGCCCTTACCCTTATCCATAACTTCTTCCATGGTAGAGCTTGACTCAGGACAAGTGCTAATCAGGTGAGCACTTCTCCATTGCATTTTATCTTCAAGTTCACTTCTACCTGGAGGCAGTATTCTGGTTGTTGTGGTTGATCTAGCAGAATTAGCTTCAGCTTGGATGGCTTCAGCACTGATGATTAGAGCATCAATGCTTGCTGCTTGTTGTTCAAAGCTCTGAGTCTGTGTCTGATGCTGTATCTCAGTCTGTGCAGGTTCAGAGGGCACAGACTTAGACTCTCCAGTCTTGACTTTTGAGGCACCTTCATCTACACCTCCAAAAGTAGCATCATCTTCATCATCATCTGATCTTCTAAATACCTCAGACTCAGAACTGCAATCAGGATTAATGGCATCATCATCTTCACCATCAGTTTCCTGTTCTTCAGCCAGCTTCACAAACTGATCCCAGGTCTTGATCCCCTTCATCTTTGGTTGGGAATCAAAGATATCCCTTTCAAGAATTCTCCTGGCCATTCTTTTTGTCTTCATGGCTCTTTTGATCTGCAGTGGTTGAACATCTTCATCTTCTTCCCTTGGTCTCTTCAACTCCATCTGACCTTTGGCTGAGATAGTTGCAATTGGGTCTATGTGTAAGACAATGGATGACTCCCCCTGAGTCTGTGCAACCATCTCAGTATGTTCACCTGCCTGCAATCCTTCTTGCTCCCCCTCAGTCTGTGCACGCGTATTTTCAGTCTGTGGCACAGACTGAGCTTCAGTCTGAGACTTCACCCTAGCACCTTCGGGTCCATCATCTCCATCATCTCCCTCACTGCTATCTCCCCCTAAATCTAAGGATTTATTATTTAAATCTTTATCTTTTGAGGTTTTAGCTTCTGCAGACCCATACTTCATCTTCTCCCCCTTTTTGACATCATCTAGTAAGTTTGAGAGGGTGGTCTGCATTTCATCTAACCTATTGGATACCTTTTCCTCCAGCATATCCACTTTATCCACCATAGTAGAGACTAGATGCTTCATCTTCTCTAGCTCTTTCTTATTATTATTGAACTCAGTCTGTACCCATTCAGACAACTTGTTGATGGCAGAAAGCACATCATTAAGTGTACTAGAAGGCACAGACTGGGTCTGGTTGGAAGGGTTAGAATTGGATGATGGTATATGTTCCTCACTTGACTCATGTTGTAACTGAGCAAGATCACTGGAATCTTTGGGGGTTGCACTCTTTGCCTCACTCTGTGTCATGTGCATGGAAAAGCGATCATAGGCATTGAGTGGTGTAGCTGTTCCCTCATATCTAATCCGGTGATAGGATAAGATATCACTAGAAAATGATTGTGTTGCACCTGTTGCCTCAAACAATCCCAGGTGTAAAGGAACAGTATCACTGGCAACTGATGTGGAAGTTGGTATGCCTTCACTAACCATCTGGTGATAAGATGGTAATTCATCAGGCAAAGAAGAGGAGATCTGTACCTCAGTCTGTGACATGACTGGGGCATTGGCGATCTGTGCAGAGGGGTGTAAGAAAGGACTCACTGGAATGTGAACTAGTACAGGACTAGTGGTCATTATGGGTTCAGCCATTGTGAGTGGGGTAAAGAGGGGTGGTAGTGCTCAGGATTGGAGCATCTTCTTCAATGCATACTACAGGGGTCAGTGTAGTAGCAGTAATGTGGGAATCCAAGCTGACTAATCTAGGTTCAGGTTGGGTCAGTTGGGTAGCCATTGACACCACAGACTCTAGCAGAGTTGTAATGGAATGGTCTACAGCACTGGAAGGTGCTCTATTGACATCCAATTCCATGGATGATGATTCCATTTGTGCTATACTTTTGGGGGTTGAGTCTGGTGATTCCTCCAGAGTGAGTGGTGACTCATCTGGGTTGGTTTGTTTGTGACTCTCTTTTGTGGGTGAGGATGGGCTAGGATAAGAAGGTTGATCTATATCCATGTCCTCAGATGAAGAAGTACTACCTGCATCTTCTGTTGAAGATGGAACAGACTCAGAAATGTTTGAGTCTGACTCCAAGTGCACAGACTGAGTTGAGTCTGTATCCCTGGAGTCTGTGTGCTCTGCTTCAGCCACACGATCTTCAACAGCCTGGGTCTCAGTACCCTCACTATCACCCTCCATAGATGCAGAAGCAACATATGGGTGATCAATCCATTGCTGCATAGCAGTAGTGATAGGTGCTCCAGAAAGTGGAACCGGATGGTTGAACACTTTATATGTGAGCACAGGTACGGGTATATCTGCAGTTTTGTTATTAAAAGACATATACACAGACCCAGTTAATCTGGATTGGATGCACAGGGAGAGTAACCTTATAAAAGGTACATTAAAAATTCTCTGTGACTCATTCACTAGTTTTAAAAGTTCTTTAAAATACAACTCTGCAAAGTTGATGTTTAAACCTGTGATGAATGAGCTCAACAGTTGAGTTTCAAACTCATTTAACTCCCCTGTGCTACCAGATTTTCCTCCTAGACTTCTAATGATGCCAGAGATTAAAATTTTCCATCTGGGGGTGAATCCTGACATCAAGATGGTGCCCTTTTCTTTGGTATATCCAACCAAAGTAAGAGAAGCCCTTGCTGCTTCTTTGGTTGGAATGGGTTCAAAATTATTTCCCAAAGGCAAATCTAAGACATTTCTAATTAGCTCCTGATCAATGGTAACTGCCCGTTTACCATGATCAATAGTACCAGTAATTGCAGTATTGGTACTATTTGAGGAGCAAGTATACCACCATTCCATTAAAAAATGTGGGTATATTTGAGGGACTGAGTTAAAAAATGCTCCCCTTAATGGATGAGCAGACATAAAAGCAGTTAGTTGCTCAAACCCTTTATTCTTTTTAGAGTCAGGAATGGAAATGGTAGCTACTTGATTATTTATACAGAGTTTTACCTGTTTACCCTGTTTGAAGGGTTTAGCCGCAGCGATGTTGGCAGGTGCCGTGTAAGCCCATTGATCAGCCATTTTAAATGAAGAATTTTTGAGATTGATTTCGAAAATGGTTGAGCGATTTAGGTTAGGGCTTACAAACTCTGTGTAATTTTGGAAGTGCAAGTACAGGTGAAGAAGAAAGGGGAAAACAGAAGTGGGTATTTGAAGAAATTAAATTTCCGTTAAATGGGACCCATTTGACGGTTTATCCCTTTCTCTGCAACAGTAACGCTGAGGCACGTGCACTTTTTGTATTAAGCAGATAAATAGACAAAAAGCGCCAAAACTTTTAATGATTATTACCATAAAAATGGTATTAGCATTAAATGCAAAGATATTGTTGTTTATTTATTTTTAAAAAGATAAAAATAAAAAGATTAAAAAATCAAAAAATTTGTGCCGGCAGTGATAACAGATTTATATAGCTAACAGTACTAACTTGTGAAAGCAGTACTAAAAGAAAATTTTGCCAGCAGTGGTAAAAGATTGATATAGCTAACAGTACTAACTTATGAAAGCAGTACTAAAATTAACTAACAGTGATAACTTGCAAAAGCAGTACTAAAATTGACTAACAGTAGTAACTTGCGAAAGCAGTACTAAAATTAACTAACAGTGGTAACTTGCGAAAGCAGTACTAAAATTAACTAACAGTGGTAACTTGCGAAAGCAGTACTAAAATTAACTAACAGTGGTAACTTGCGAAAGCAGTACTAAAATTAACTAACAGTAGTAACTTGCGAAAGCAGTACTAAAATTAACTAACAGTAGTAACTTGCTACATTAACAGTGTTAATTGTACCAATCTTTACCAGCAGCATTAAAAAAACATATCAGTATTAACCCAGCAGTACTAAAAGTAACTAGCAGTATTAATACTAACAGTGCTAAAATACTAATTCATGAGGGCAGTATTAAAAAGGCTTATCAGTATTAACCACCAGTACTAAAAGTAACTAGCAGTATTGTTAATGATTTTAATAATTTTACAAATTAGTTTTGGCCAATAATATTTTTACCATAAAATTAGACCCACCAATATGTATAAGTAGTTGTACTATGTACATAGATGGTTATACTTTATGGTAAATCCATCAAATTTTATAGTGAAATTCGGTGCAAAAGAGTAAAACATACATACATCATCCATTGCATCACGTTTCATTGGAACTCTCCTATGCGAAAGATAACAATATGCTTAATGTGATGTGACTTTTGTCTATTATAGCAGGACAACGGATGACAAAAAGGTTTGTAGTTTGTGGATCCATTTTTCTCGCGAATGAATAAATCCATAAAATTCATGTGCGATCATGGTCACGCTAGAATAAGCATTTAACCACCTTCATTGATAGGTACGTGGTAAGCTGCTCCTTCAAAAAATATCAAATTACATAAAAGAAAAAAAAAATTAAAGTTATGAGCGACGGTTTAAATATTTTGGTCCCTTAAAATGATAGGAAAAAAAACAAATTGCCCTCTCATATATGTTTCCTCCGTCTCAAATTTAATATTAACTTCCATTTTGCACACAGTCCAAAAAAAATGAGGACCATCACATTGTGTACCAATAAAATTTTATTGTTCTTCTTAAAAATTTTTTTGATCGGTTAAAAGTTTAAAATAGACAATTCTTTTGAAACAAATCAAAATAAAAAAATGTACATGTAATTTAAAACGGAGTGAGTAATACGATATAATATAAAAAGTTAATACTTAATAAAAAAACCTAATCAATGATCAAAACTTCTCTATTGTAATTGTATCATCTTTGAATTATATATATATAATATAAAAGGTTAATGGTTAATAAAAAAACATAATTAATAGTCAAAACTTCCCTATTGTATCATCTTTTAATTATATATATAATAATAATAATATAAAAGATAAGTTACAGGGCAAAAGACATCATTTTTTTTCTATATCTCTAAGGGTCAAAATTCTTAAAATATCATTTATAATCTTAGAATTAGATTTTTTTTTTCCTTTTCCTTTTCATTTATACATAATTTAACATTTCTTAGAGCAAATGAAGTGGTCATTTTGACCACTCTTAAATAAGTTACACACATCAGTGTCATGTCATTTTTATATTAAAATCATACTGAAACTAACTTTCACCCGTAATCATCAAATTGAAAACTGAACCTACATTAACCTTTATAGATAATTACACACACACAAAAAATATAATAAAAAAAGCTACCACTCAATATGTAATTTTTATTTCTAACCCTTTGATATTACCTTTATCTCTATGTGGCCAATTTCAATCTATCAAAAACTATCACCTATTGAACATTAAAAATAGTACTTAATACTGACTCAAAGTAACACAAACGAAGACAAACATTAACATGTGAATTTTGACAATTAAATTTATTTCAAATATGAGAATGAAAAGATATTAGAAAGGGTTTGTACTTACCACTTTATCCCTCTATTTAAAAGGGTTTGTACTGCTTGCAACTTCTTAATTTCTTAATTTGTCCTTTCTAGGATTCCAAGGAAACTGTTGAACCAACATATGATGTATGTGATGCACAACAAACCAAAGCTGCAAGCACAAAGTAGAACTCACATAAGTTGCAAACATGGATTAAGCTCATTATATCACTTTTTGTTCCAGAGTCATGCTAGAGTTTTATTGTATTGATATTTTAAACGCAAATGTCGATCCTTCCACCTACGCACAATATAAAGTACGTTAAACATACCAGCCAAATTGATCTCATAATCTCATGCTCAATTCATATTGATTGCTTACCAACACGAGATGATCTTATAGCCTGTATAGTTGTTAAAATAGGTCAACAGCCATAAATGCATAAAACTTACTACTTGACACCGAAATACAACTCCAAACCCAGATAAACAAAACTGAAAGAAGATTAGAAACCAACATGTAAATTGTAGCAGAATGGTAGTCAATGAAATTAATAACAAAGCCTATAAGTAAAAAAGTGATGACAAAAATGGCAATCACCCACACAAAGATCCTGTAGAAAAGTTGAAGGCTTTGTACTCCTAAAAAAATCATACAAATAATATCAAATCCAAACCATATCTATGCATGAAATTAAATTAATCAAAATCAAATCTAAACGATAAAATTACCTGTGGCTTGTTTATTAATCCGTTCTTCACTTCTTCAAATATTTTACTGTAATAAAGCTTAACCAGTTACATCATCTACATAAGTTGATTTAGGCAAGAATCCAAACCCACAAAGCCCCCAAAGAAGTAAAATCAAGACCGCATTGAAATACCAAATTAGTATTGAAGAAAATCTCAATTTGAATGAAAGAAAACTAAAATAAAAAAGAATTATATATATATAGAAATCAAAAATCGAATTTGAAGATATTTAAAGAATTTCAATTCGGAAAAAATCATAAAAACCCTAGCTACAAATTATACAGAAACACATAAACTGATGTATACATACCTTTATACCTTCTTCAGCGTTTCTACAACATCAAAATCAGCAATATTTCGGTATGATTTGAAGAATTAGGGGTTTTCAAATGAATGGAAGGACGTATAAAAAATACGGATTAATTGAATCCGACCGGATTTTTTGTGATTATTGATATTTATTTAATAAATTTATCTATTTAATAATTATATTTTAAAAGTTTAAAAAATAATCGAGGGGTGTAAAGTGTAATTATAATAAACAAATATAGATAGTTAATAGTTAATAAAAAAACTTAATCAATGGTCAAAACTTCTCTATTGTATCATCTTTTCTTTTAATTATATATATAATATAAAAAGTTAATACTTAATAAAAAAACCTAATCAATGATCAAAACTTCTCTATTGTAATTGTATCATCTTTGAATTATATATATATATAATATAAAAGGTTAATAGTTAATAAAAAAACATAATCAATAGTCAAAACTTCTCTATTGTATCCTCTTTTAATTATATATATAATAATAATAATATAAAAGATAAGTTACAGGGCAAAAGACATCATTTTTTTTCTATATCTCTAAGGGTCAAAATTCTTAAAATATCATTTATAATCTTAGAATTAGATTTTTTTTTTCCTTTTCCTTTACATTTATACATAATTTAACATTTCTTAGAGCAAATGAAGTGGTCATTTTGACCACTCTTAAAAAAGTTACACACATCAGTGTCATGTCATTTTCATATTAAAATCATACTGAAACTAACTTTCACCCGTAATCATCAAATTGAAAACTGAACCTACATTAACCTTTATAGATAATTACACACACACACAAAATATAATAGAAAAAGCTACCACTCAATATGGTAGCCACCATATTGAGTAAATAAATTTGACAACCATTTTGAGGGGGGAGTGGTTACATCAATATGATTTTTGACCATATTGTGCCACATCACTCCACTCCCTTCACTGTTAGGGGGCAACTACCCAATATAAATCCGTCTCTGGTCAATTGTTTTGACTTTTGAGAATGTATCTAAACAATTTGAACCGTTAGTCAACATATTATTTCGATGATAAACTGTTTTGTAAACTCGTTGTTACGTATAAAATAAAGCCACTGTTTTCTAGTGCCATAGAATCCATGATATGATGGTAAAGTCTTTTTGTTGGGTGTACAAACTTTTGTGTAGTCTTTTTAGCTCGCTACTAAAAAGAATTCTTATCAAAATGTACAAGTGATTAGGTCGGGGAATGATAATCGTTTTCTTTCATTTATATTATGACATATAGAAACGAATTGGTATTAAATAATACTTCTCTGATGCTAAGATCTTCCAAAGCGCTTAATATTTTTCGTCAAATGGCATTATAGTTTTTTTGGGCTAGTGCAGTTTTGATTTTTTGGTGTTTTCAAGTGTGTCGAGATAAATTTAGATTAGGTATTCTCTTTTGGTGTTGTTTATGTACTTCAATTGCCGGGTATGATTAGGTTTGAGTGACTTTCTTAGGTTGTCTAGGAAAAAAGAGTTTCTGAAGTGTTTAAAGGTTATTTCTTGTTTGTCCTAGCTTCTTGCTAGTTTATTTTATATTTATAATATATTCTGCAGTTAAGAAAAAGTTTAACTTCATCGTGAACTCCACACGTCACATATAATACACAAACTTTTATTTCGTAATAATGTATACAGATACCACATATATGTGGATGGGAATTTAACGTGGGGTTGACTTGATTGAGTGAACCTGTGAAGATATAAATAAATATAAATATAAATAATACTAATAACTTAACATTTAAATAATGATGATAGATTAGGCTCATAATCTTCCCCCGTTTCTTATTTTTGTTATTAAATAGGCCCATTTTTTAGCCCATCTTTTATTTTTGAGCCCGTTTGTCCCATGATTCCCATTTACCTTTTTACCAAGTATCAGGCCTGAGTCCATCTTTACTATGACAGTGTCTTTTGGAAAATAGTTGTAATCCATTTTAACAATTAAAGACTATTGTTCAAACACAAATTTCATACTTGCTAAAAAATAATAATTTTAGGTGAATATATTATACGCGCGTGTTGAATATAAAAAATAACATATCAAATATATATACTTAAATATACCAATTATCATACGTGAATCTTACACTTGATTACGATAACGTTAACGACAATATTATGTTGAAATAACTTACTCTTTATTTACGATAACAAAAACATGTCATTTGTGATTTATATCAACAACCATATACAAAATTAAATAAAATATACGTTATGTTAAAATAAGGAAAGATGGTTTATTTTCAAGTTCGAAGTGAAATAAATTTGACTAAATTTTTCTGAATGACCTTAACGCATCTCCTTTTATGTAGTATGTCAACTCTTCTATTATGTTGAAAATTCCTTCTAAATTTGTTATATTATTATTTATATTTTAATAAACTTTATATTATATTGTTGAAAAAAAGCTACAACCTTTTATGTAAAATTTGTTATATACATACTTGTACAATATGTAATTTTCTTTAACGATATCTTAAAACATTAGTACTACTTGAAGCTTACAGTAAAAAAATATATTATTTTTCTAGCTTCATTGACTAACTTATTAACTTTAAAATCACATTTTCAATATACATTATATTAAATGTTCAACCATTTTTCCATTTACTTCCTACAATTTATCACCTTAAAAATTAACCAATTTGTAATTTATACCATATCTTCCAACTCCAAATATTTGACAAACATAATAAAAAAGAAATCACTCTTTAAAGCTCAAATTAAAATTTATTATTTATGTACATGGAAAGATTCAAATTAAACTAGGGGGTGTTAGTCTCGACTGATACTAAAAATAAATCATACTACAAAAGATAGTGTCAAAGTACGGAGTAACTTTTATTAAACTTATAAAATATTGTAACTCTTTAAAAAATACATTTTTTAAAAATATGTAACTTTGTGATGAAAAAAAAAACTCTACTATTCATTGAATAGTCATATTCACTCCTAGTGAATATAGAGTTTTGGTAATTTCACGAGCTTAGGTGGTACAAATAAAATGCATGCAAAGTTAGAATTTGATAACATTGAAATACGGTCTAACTAAAAACCGAATGAACAAAGTATTTCTATGGAAAGGATTATCCTCAACTCAAAGAAAACATGATTATCAAACTGCCGAGAAGACCATACACCTATTGCAAGCGTATGATGCATGCAATCTTCACCTTATCTTCCCTTGAATTATAGTATTGGCACCAATGTAAGTGTTGAAATTCATAGATAAGGCATCGGCTTGACCCTATAAATAGAATCATTGCTCTCCAAGATAAGTAAGGGTGTTAAAAACTAGATATCCGAAAATTTGGATAGAAGCTATAGAATATACGAAAGTTGGAATTCGAATATCAGATCATCCAAAATATAAAATATAAAATTACCAAGAACTTTGAATGGGTTACGAAGTTTAATTAGATTCAACGCATTTAAACTCAATTAGAGTAGTGAGGGAGCCAACAATAGGTTTTGGAAGCCGAGAAGCTCAATTTCTGCCGGGCCAACAACTCAGATCGAAACTTTGAACTGAACCCAAGATGGAATTTGGAAGCCAAATTACGATCGCAACCTATTATCATACATTGTCAAATAATGTTTATATGTTTTCAGCACATTAACTAGTCTTGTAAAATGGTGATCAATTTACGACGTATGTGAAATATTAAAACGAAAACTAAAAAATGCCGATAACTACAAGAACTTTTAAATAAATGATTTTTCACTTGAAATTAAATTTGTTCATGCGTGAGTGTTATCAAAATTGAAAAGAAAAGAAAAAAAGAAGAAGAACGTATCTAATTTAAATTTATATAGTTTGGTTCACATGTGAATAGTCAACCCGTTGGCATGTAAACATTTCATATAACCTTTAATTTGCAAAGTAATTTGTGGTTTTCGAATTTTATTTATATGTAATATGAATATGAATACTAAACATATTTAAATGTAATATAATTCATTTTGTTCAACTGTATAAAAACTTGTAAAATTTGTAATATCTGTAGGTCTCAACGTTTTTGTGATTATGGTTCGAACCCTCCTATCACATTTATAGACATAGGACTTAATCGTCGAGGAATTTCTTGCATGGCTACGCGTAAAGAGTTCTCCATAGTCAATACGTTAAATATATTCAAGAAAATATTATGATTAAAATGATTTACAATTTTACATCATTCATCCTTAATAAATAATTGATGAAAATTAAATTAAAATTTATTTTAAAATAACTCTAATAAACTGACGTTATTTACTTGGCCTTGAATAAACTAGAAATGCGTTGCTTTGTCAATAATTTGCGGGCATCTGACAACCACATTTCCAAAATACTTTGCTGGAAAAGTTGGTCCATCCACCATGCTCTATATTATCCTTCTTCTGACTTTTTCCTTTTTTTTTTATTTATTTATATTTCCAATTTCCAATTCCAATTTGCCAGCCTAAACTTGAAAACGAAATAACCAAATATATTAAATACAATATTCAGCACCGTAAATAAATCATTAAAGAAAAAAGAAAAAAGAAAAAAAAAAACTTCCACTAAACATCATAAATTGACAATATTACCCTCATACTTTTCATCAAATTTCACTTACCACCCCTAATCCCCACCCACCGGTAAACACCTACACCGCCAATCTCTCGATCTTTTTCACTCTTTTCTTTCCGTTCCTTGGCGCCATATTTTTTACAACCGGAGATGTATGTATAACCAAACGACGTTGTTTAACCTCTCTCGTTCCGGTTTTGCTTTTTCTCTAGACCTTAACTATCTTCGCCGCTCTAACTACCGGATTTTCACGCGCGATAGCTTCACGTCCGGCAGCCTTGTAATCGTAGCTACAGTCGTGGCGATCGGAATAACGGTGCTCGGAGCAAAACATCTCTCCGCAACGGCACTTAAATCCGATCAATCCGACCTTCTTTTTGCAACCTGAGCATCGATTCGCTACGCGCCTTTTAGAACTGTTACCGATGCTTTCATCTAACGGCTCGATTGCTTCCGAACGTCGTTTTTTAGACAGATCTGAGGTTTCCGGGGAGATACCGGTGTTCGGTCGAAAGTCAACGATGATGCCGTTGGCTACACCTGTTTTGAGATCGGATCGGTCCGGCGAGGATCGACGGTCATCGGAAGTGGAGATCTTGGAAGGAGCGGCAGAGATTGGGGGTGAGCATAAGGTTATGGTTTCAGGTACCTTGAGCTCGGTTTCTTCTTTCTCTCTCTTCTGAGCCATACCTTTTTTGTGATATGAGAGAGAGAGAGAAATGTAGATAGAGAAATAGATTGGGGTTTTAGAGAGAGAAATTGGTGGGGGAAATATGGGAATAACTTTTAAGGGTCTGAAATGTGATGAAAATGACGAAATTGCCCTCTACTTTATTTAATCATTTCTGATTTCTGACAAGTTGTATTCACGACTATAAAATGGAGTACCACGTCAAGGAAATTTTAGTTTCTCCAAGGAAAAAAAAATACTAATGGATATGAACTATGATATTAAACTATCGTATTGTACGTAACAAGGAAGGTAGAACCGCGCGTTGCGACGAGCCTAACTTTTTTGTTGGATATGTTGATAGTCAAGATAGAAGGTGTTAATATACATTGTTAAAACGAAAGCCGTAATAAAAGATTGCATCAACATCGATGCTGAAACAAAAGTGGCCATCTACCTTTAAACCCTATGTACATATAATTTACATTTCTAATTAGATATTAGTGCCAGAGTTTAGTCTAATCAGCATTTCAAAAATATTCTGTCAACTTGAGGTTGCAAAAGTCTGATGTGTTGATGCAGTATCCGGTATTAAACAATATCTACAGTCTCAAAAGAGGATTCCAAATATGTACATGCATGCATATCATGATGTGAGAATTACATAATATTAAGATAACAGGGATTTTGATATAGAGATTTGTTACCTGAGTATGTGATTCTATTTGGATGTTGTGTGATCCGTGGTAGTCTTTTGTTGGGTATGTTCTTCGTGAATGTGAGCTGAACTTTTTTGCTTTTTAGATGATTCTCCGTCATTTGTAGGATAAGTTAGTTATATACGTTATCTGTAGTGTGTATATATATATATATATATATGTGTGTGTGTGTGTGTAAGTGTACCGAGTGTCTGAAAAAGTTGCTTCCTGAAATGTGGTTTAGGAGGGGTTTCTGTCAAACTGGATGGAAAAGAAGAATGTAATGGAAGTGATGGTGTGGAAGGTTCGGTGGCTGCAATGTCGCTGGCTGTGGGGGTGGAGGACGCCATTGGTGCAATATCAGTTTCCGAATCTTCAAACACGTTGTCTACTACATATTCTATAGCCTATGGTGTGCTTGATTTGTTGAATTTTATTTGAAAGACTTTTGTGATTCCTTTAAGAACGATCAATGGTGTGGGTAGTATGTGTGGATCATTGTGACCAAGTTTTTCAATCATGGTTTTGCAATCAATTTTAAGTAGCAACCTAGCAACATCATCAAAAAAGACTGTTCTAACTTCAGCTGTGTCGTCTGCTATGGTGGCTGTGAAGGAGTATCTATTGGAATCGAAGTTAGGTGTATGTAATGTGTGAGTGTAAACTATGATGTTTAATAACTTGATGTAAAATGTATGATACTTACAGATTTCTTAGTAGAATAACAGGCTGATGATCTTCGCATGCGAATGTTGTTCCCCACTGATACGCTCTCTTGCGACACTGGTCACATGCCTTGTAAAACCAACCTTTTTTCTCATCTAGGTTCGTTATTGTTGCTTTGCACGTGAATTGGGTGCCCTGTAAAAATAATCATTATGATACGGAATTTGTATTTTTGGAAATACTTTAATATGAATGAAAGCACCTACCATGTATCGGCTAGGATTTTGAGCTAGTAGGTCGCGTAATGGACATCTATTTCTGTATCTTTCGTTACCCGCATCTTCACACCTTCGATATTGTATTTTTAAGCTTGGCCTGGCGTCTTTTCTCATACCGAACCTACAATATATGAACTTCGTGTTAATATAAAAATGGGTTCATATATATGTTAAAAGAAAAAGAGTATTCTTACTCGGCTGCCATTGCACGTGCCTCTTCAATGTCAGGATTGACGTATATATGTGAGGCAGCGGTTTCGTCTAGTTGCAGATCTATATTTTATTTTGTAAATGGAAAAGTAACTATGAGAACTTATTATATGAAGCTAAGAAATTGACATATAAAATTACTCTAACAAAGAAGTAATTAATGTCGGTTTTGCGAATCTATATATTGGGTGACTTTCATTGATGTAATAGCAATAATCACTGGAGGAGGTAAAGATTCAGCAGCCTCCTTGTTGAACGATGAAAGAAGAGCGGTGTCCCAGAAAGCAGCCTCAATTATGTGTCCACTAAGATGTATAAAATAAATACAATGTGGGTCATAAATATATAGGAATAGTTTTTTTTGTAAGAATATAAGATGATACGAACCTAAGATTTTCAAGTTTGATTTTGAGCATAGGTTTTCCTGTACGTGATGGTGCATCTTGTATAGTTTCTAATTTTCCCAGATAATCTTGAAAACCACAAAAACATGTGTTATACATACACATACACATACACATACACAGATACGCATATATCAGTCTCATATATATAAGAAAAAATAAGCCAAAAGATATATTTGTAAATGTAGATACCTGTTAATATTTGGTGATTATTAAGTCTTTGAGATAAGCTTTCGTATCGGAAAAAGTTGAATTAGTATGAAGGAAAACCATTATCGGGTATCAATTGGAACTTTGCTGCCTTTCCGAGTCTTATTGTAGTCTTATGTGGTACGATCATCATGAATGTTTTAGCCTCCTCACATATGTAGTTACTTAAGCGGTAGCAACCATTTATTTTTATCAATGAATCAAAGTAGGCTTTATCATTTGAGTTTGCACCGACCTGGATCGCGTCACCCTAAAATGATGATACATTTTAAATATATAATCAAATCAAATAACACACACAGTAGAAAAAAAAGTGCAAAAGTAGAGGAAGTAAGGATGTTACATTTTTGTCGACAAAATGGAAACAACTCCCAAAAAAGGTCCATTTTCTTAGCAACTTTATCTCGATTGGTTCGTCTCCATCTCCGGGTTTAAGGTCTGATATCATTTTATTTTTCATGTTGATGTACCTGATACATGGAAACATCAAGAGTTAGTCATCAATAAGGCAAATAGTGGATAATTAAGCATAATTCAGATATGCATTTAGAGTTTTTTATTTTATAATAACTAACCATAGAGATAGGGATCTCTAATTTATTTAGGAAGTCTGAGTAAACAATATTTTTGGTTGAGTTATATGAATGATGGTCATGTTTCTTAATAAGTATTTTAAGACCGTTAGGCGATGTAGCCCGCGATAATGCTACATATAATTGGCCATGACCGAAAATAGGTTTTGGGAGATAAATTCCGATCTTTTTTAGTGATTGTCCCTGACTTTTATTGATTGTCATAGCGTAGCAGAGTCTGATCGGGAATTGCTTTCTTTTTAACACAAACGGTAGCTCTTTGTCTTTGTAGTCTAGGATAATTCGGGGAATGTAAACTTTGTGGCCTATCTGTATTCCGGTGATTATTTGTGCCTCAATGATCGGAGGAAATAGTTGCGTGATAATCATCCTAGTTCCGTTACAGAGACCGGCCGTTTGGCTGATGTTACGTAGTAAGATAACGGGGCAACCGACTTTTGATTCAAGTGAATAACTGGGAAGTCCATTGTAATTGAGATATTCAGATGGGTAAAGAATCTCAGTGTCACCTTTATCATTTACATGTGGAATTAGTGAATCGACACTTAGATAAACTGTTGGTTCACCGGGTAAAATATCAAGAACTAATTTGTTGATCTCATCTGCAGTTTTATTTTTAGGACAAACGATAGCCTTGTCGCAATACATAGATGCACTTGGATTTTGAAGAATTTCATCGTCGTATATGAACTGTATTAATTCTGCGAGAGGGTTGACATCATTAGTTATCAAAAACTTATCTGGTATCTCCACCCATTTTGCGTCGGTGAGGTCATCTACGCCGATGCAGCCGTCACCAATTTGTAACAACCATGATGAGAAACCTTTTATTTCGTGTTTTTCTGCCAGGGAAAGGTCGGGTCGAAGAAGTCTCATATTCTGAGATAATTTGCGTATTTTAAAAAGCTTCCATAATGCTGATTCAACTATGCACGATGCTATGATGTCCATTTTTAATCCCTTGGGCTTTATTGGCAAAGTTTGCCTGAAGTCCCCACCCAGAAGTACTGATTTACCACCAAAAGGTTTATTCGGCTCGTCAAGTATGTCTCTAAGTGTCTTATTCAATGCTTCAAAGCAATTCCTATCGTTCCTAGGCGCCTCATCCCAAATAATCAGTTCTGTTTCAAGGACTAAACGTGCTAGCTGTGTATTTTTCTTAACATGACAAAATGAATCATTCGTAAGGTCAATGGGAATTTTGAATCGAGAGTGCGCTATTCTTCCCGAAGGTAGGAGTAGAGATGCGATCCTAGAAGACGCAACAGCTAGTACAATTTTCTCGGAAGCTCGTAATGCTGAGATAATGGTTTTCCATAGAAACGTTTTTCCAGTGCCCCCATGCCCATACACAAATATAAGTTCCTGCCTATTTTCCAAAGATGCCTGCATAACAGATTCGTAAATTTGTCGTTGCTCGTTGTTCAATTTAGAGACTAAAACCTTATGCTCCTTTGTAAGTTGGACGGTGTCGTAATTTTTGTCTTCCATGAGTAATCTGTTTTGCAATTGTTCAAGTAGTCGTGGTGGGGGCATGGGTAAACCATAGTCACTAAGTGATGAATAGTTGTTATTAGAATTCAGCAAGATTTCTAATTCGTATAAGATATATTCTTGCAATCGTTGATCAGTAATATGTAAATTGACAACCTGTGACTGAGAACCAACTTTTTGGAGTATATCGTCACTCATTCGACGCCATTGTTGTGTCCATAACGCAACAGGATTAGAGATCTCACAAAAAAGAAGTACGTAAACGAATAGGGATCTGAGTTCTTTAGCAGAGGCCGAAACAGAAGCCTCATCGAAAGCATATGTCCACTCTTTGTCATCACCAACCAATCCTAAAGCTTCGCATGCCGAACGATATGTGGAAAAGACGACTCCACCAACTGTCCTAATGTCAACAAATGTTTGACATCCTATTTGGTGACCTAAAAGCATCCTTAAATAATACACCTCACCACATGTCGGATGAATATAGATTAGCCTTCCTATTGTAGGGGTTTTTTTTGTGGACCTACGGATCCAATCCTTTCATTGAACATCCCATTTATATTCTTTCAGGTAATCAACATAAGTGAGATGTCGACCCGTATCATCAATTTGGTTACTAAATAACCATTGTGTTAGTGTTGTTCTTTTTGTGCCTGGGTTGTTCATGATATTTTGCAAAAGCTGGTTATCTCTAAACGTTATCAGTTGCATCCTCTCCAAGTGCACAGCAAGAACCTGTACTGCAGGATTCCTACTATGGATGTCAAAGTTCAATATTCTCCAGGCAGCTTCGTGAGGGCAGATGAACCTAACGTCCACAAAATTCTGGATTTCATTAATTTCCTTTGTTATACTGACCGTATCAGGAGACTCATTAAGAGATCTAGTAATTGTTGCTCTAATACGATCAGCTCCTTTAGAGATATATTTAAACAAATACTTTATCATCATACTCCAACCGCAATACTCTACATTGATATGAGCTTGAAAAGCCAAAGATAGATTTCTATTGTACGGAACGACATACGAATTATCTAACTTATTGTCTTTTTTAATTGCGAAGCGTCCATCATCTCTTCTTCTATAGCAAACGTAACCGTTTTTATCAAATCGTGTAGCATCTTCATCCTGCTTGGGGAAATGTTTTGAGCATGTTTTCTTAACCAAGCACGGAGCCTCTTTCTTAGCAAGACCACATGGTCCGTGCATCATAAGTTCAGTTAAAATTTTGTGAAGATGAGGATGTTTCTGGGGATCAGGAATTTCAGCTGATATTGTTCTGATGTACTGATTTTATATGAAGATGTGACCCATAATAGTGTATGACAATGAGGCAGACCTCTATTCTGCAATTCAATAGTATACAAACCTGCACACAAAACAAAGATCATTATTAGATGAAAATGGTCTTTCATTTTTCAAATAACCAATAAAATCTTGAACCTTCATATGAAACACTATGGCAATAATATAGGCTCTATCATGGCTTTTGATTTGCGTGATATTTTTGAAGTATCTTTTAACCTCAGGCCATTTAACGTTGCACGTAAATGTTATAAAATATTGAGGATTGCCATGAACTCTGCAAATTGCAAACGCATCCTGATAATGCTTATACATGTATCTCGGACCGCCGGTGAAAGATGCCGGTAATATTGTCCTTTTCCCACGTCATGGCCATCTGAGTCACCTCTTAACAGTGCATCATGAACACCCTGAAAGTACTCGTTCCTGAGTACATTTTGCATCGACTGAATGTAATCTAATCTATTCTGTTCGATGCTTATGTACGCATTAACTAAATATTGTTGAAACAATCTGCCTCCTTTAAGTAGTAATGTATCTATATTCAGACGATCATTGATTTGGTAACTATAGAGCATATTCATGGTAAGTTGCCTGTTTTTTCTAGATGCATTACTTACCAAAGTAAGCTCAGTTGACCACCCGTGCTCGCCAAACATAAACTGCAACGGAAATTGCAGTGACATATACAAAGGATGCAATTTATTGATTCTTTGGGGCACGCTATCTGTTGTGTGAAAGACTATGTCAAAATCATTTTTACTTTTAAGGCCACTATCATAAACAATTGCACCAAGTGTTCCTGAGGTTGGAGCATCATAACGTAGCTGATTATAACTGTTGTACAACCTTATATTGAAATCTACAGGTTGTTGAGCAGCACGATTATCTCGAGCTGTTCTAAATAGTTTGACTAACTCATTATATTTATCAGACACTTCAATTAAAGCCTCGACAATTTCGGGTTTCAAATCCCCAGGTTCATTTCTACCAAAATGGCGAAGCCTGTTGCAAACCTCATTTTCAGTATCATAGATATACATTTGCAGAAATCTTGGATTTTCATCTGTTGAGGGACATAAAGATCCCATCCAGTGAGAAATCTGACCTTCAACTTTGAATATGTACGGAGCAGAACCATCATTTACATAGTTATCCACCCGAGCTCCAAAAGAAGTCATGGCAAACATCAAATTGTAAGCACGGATATTTTCCATGAAATGTGTGTCTTTGAAAAGTTGTTTAACGATAGTTGGTGGTTCTGTTGGAAGTGGTAACCTTACCTGGCCACCCTTACAACATTGGTTATACCTGGGCCTACTATTGAGTGGGTATTTTTTTAGTCTTTCAGCGTTCCAAAATTGAGCACTACAATACTCACAAACTTGATCACAATCTCCTAAATCTATATATGGTGTAGATGGAGCTGGAAAAATTTTTTGTAAGCAACGGCATACGTTTACACCTGAAATCTAACAAAAGGGTTACGTATATGCGCAATAGATAACCTTGCGAGGTTGACCCCACATTGAAAGTGTCTGCAACATTGCGGCGTCTAAGCAACATATTATTTCTCATTTGAAATTGCAAAGATGATTGAATAGAATTCTCACTACTGGATAGTGAATTTATCGAATGTTCGTGTAGATCACGTTTTCTCTTTTTTCGTTTATGATGATCCATATTTATTAGCATTAATTTACAGACTGAAGTTATTATGTATATAATGCCAGAAATGTAAACATTATCTTAAGTATAAAAAAGGATGAAATATGATAGCGTCAGCAGCACAATAAAATATAACCATCAGTAGAGGAAAACGTAAGAAAATCATAGGACAAAAATCTATATATATGTAAATACTTGTATCAAAATGTACATAATACATGTATATGATTTAATACAATTGCCGATATAGCACGCCAAAGAGGAGTAGAAACCTGAAAAGGTCATAAAAAAAACTCCAATTATTGGATGAACAGGAACCTATGATAATAATAGTATGTGGGATTGAAACGTAACCGCTATGTATTGAAGTTAAAACCGACAATCTAACAAACTATATTGTTTGACCTAATACTGTATAATCATGTAATATGTAATATATTTAACAGCAAAAACCTACACCTGACTTTCAAATAGTACATCTTAAAGAAATATTTTACTAAAAGATCATGGCAGGAAGTATGCAATTGGAGATGAAATTTATTTAAGCATTAGTGATTGTTGAAATAGAAATGAGTGTAGCTTTACAAAATTATGTTTGGTCTATAAGAGGGTTAGAATACTTAAAAAATAGCTAACAAAACCCATTAAAACTATGATGTTGGTATAAATTTAAAAAATAGAAGTGGCTCACAAAACTCATCCCCTTGTGGCTTGGTATACCTTTTTTTTTTAACCCATCTGTCAAATACTCTTTAATTGGTATTGACATTCCATTACCTCAATTTAAATCGGTTTAATTGGTAGGACAGAAGCATACTTGTAGGCAAGACCCCTCAAAATGTGATTAATGAAATTCCAATCAACAGTTGTTAGACAAAATCTACGGGTCTCAGTTACAGGTATTCAATCCATTGAAACTTGAATAAATTGGATACAGCAGGTATCCCTATATTGGTGGGTGGAACCAAATTCCGGCCAAAATTCCCATACACCCATGTCCATGATTTCAATATCAATAAACAAATTACACTACAACAACAAATAATCGTAAGCCCTATCTTATTTGCCCTAGATAATATCAAAAAAAGTAACTATTAACTATAACAATTGAGGGAAGGAAAAAAACTCATAATGGGGGAACCATAAACTAAAACATTCAAAAGACGTATAAATAATTACCGAAGAAAGGATGAAGAAGATCGGGATTAAGAAGCAGAGAAGATGATGATAAGAGGGAATGAAATAAATAATGTAATGTAATATCATATATTGAATAATTAGTTAATAACTAATAATAATAATATAATAATAATAATAATAATAATAGTATGTAAATATGTAGTAATTTAATAAACAAAAAAAATACGTGTAGGATAGAAAATCACCAACATACATGTGTCACGACCTAAATCATGTGAGTCAGGAAAAAAAAAAAAAAACCTCCCAAAAAGAACCCCAACTGAGGCTCGAACTAAGGACCTGTCACAATTATTGGGGCATACTAACCGGTAGGGTAGCAAGTCACATACGTTCAAAGTTACCATTGTTACTAATTTACTATTCGTCTAGCAGAAAATGTGACTACAACCCATTGGCCATGTTACTGTTCATGGCGTTCTAAAATGTTATTATTTATAATATAATGGCATTTTGATTAATATTAATTTAATTTTTTATTATTATAAAATTTACAAACAATTACTGTAATTATTTTTAAATTAACAGTGGCCTAATACTTCTAGTAACATACTAAACTTTCAAATGATGTGCCCTCCTAATCCCCGTTATCAAAATCATTCTTAACTAACATCTAGAAACTTTGTAGACTTGAAAACTTAAGAATAAAATAAAGAAATATATGCTACTAGTGTTATAACTCATCCCATGCAAGTAAGATAATGTTTATATTACGATTGTCAATGCAATTGCAAATAAGATAATGTTAACCTCACAAAGTACGTTGCTCCCTGGTGACATCAAATAATATGTTTAAAGTTTTGTCAAATTCAACAATTATTATTAGCAATTTATATACAACATAATTTTTTTGGTGACAAAATAGTACTAACTCCGTCTCAAATTTATTGCTCAAATACACAAAATACGCAGTTTAATAAAATACAATTATTTCAATGTATATTTGCCTAATATGACAGTTTTATCTTTACTTTTTATCCACTTTTTTATAACATACGTATAAAGTATGGATAATCTAAGAAGTTTAACTAATAATATTCTCCTAATTTTAGAAGTAGACGATTAATTTGGAACGTCCAAAAAGTAAACTGAAGGAGTAAATGAGACACACTTATGCCTACTTTACGCCTGAACAACTAATGACAAACATCATTTTGAGCAACTTGACCACCATTATTGACTATAGACCAATTCTAATATGTTGTACAACAAAACTTCTATGGGACTATATTGCAGACTACAATGCCATATATGCAACACTAAGGATATACAGATTAATTACTAGAGTTTACAACATTATTAGAGAGTTAATACAAATATATGTTTATCACGCTCAAAATTCGATGGTGATTAAGTTGAAGCGAATTTAGAATTTATATCAAAATTTAATTTAATTTAATACCTACGTATATACTATATAAAATTATTATTGACATATAAGAATCAATTAATCAATAATTGGACATACATTTCAATAACCAAATTTGTGATTATGATAAAATTAAAATACCGAGAAACTTACATGAGACTAGCACATGTTCAAGCAAAAAAAAGATGATAGGTGAGTCGATAGAAATTCAATTTTATAAGACATTGTGCGATTGATTCGGCATAATTTAGGTGGACAATAAGACCACTTCCAATAGTTTCATCTCTTGGTTTCGTCACTTAGTGACACCATTAGTACCGTTTCATCCATTGGTTTTGTTGATGCATTATGGTGTGACAACATCTTATTTAGAAATATTAGCTTGATTGTATTTATAAATAGCGACACTATTGGTTGTTGCGACACTTAGTTTCTGCGTGCTTGGGTTTGTTTAAAACGAATTTTGGGTTGATTATTTGGGTATATTCGTCGTCGGTTCGTCAAAATTCGTTAGGGTTTGTTTTAATTCGATTTTTAGGGGTTTTTTGCTGCTGCTGCCCGTCATAGCGACACTACCTGTGACACTTCTAGCGACACTTTCTTAGTGTCTCACATACTAGTGTCACATACTTCATAGCGACACTACCCTGCGACACTTACCAGCGACACTTCCCTAGTGTCTCATACAAAAAATTATTTATTTCACGGGAAAAATTGTTGCATTACCAAATTTTGTTTTTGAGCTTAAAAGTACTTAGTTTTAGTTTTGAAAAAGTTTCGTTGTACTCGCGTATTTTTCAAAGTTATTGTACGAAATTTTGGTGGAAATTCGAATATGGATTTTTTTACCGGCAGCATGAGAGAAAGGTTGAAGACCTTATTCTCTAAGGACTTTGCTCGATGGGAGACTATTTTTGAAGATCTGATTACGTTGAATGATCCAGATTTGTGAATTTTTATCATCGAGCCATATGAGAAACTGAGAATCGCAGTGAATTTTGGAAAGGAAGTATCTTTTAAAACGGTAAACCAAATGTCAACTGCATAACGCAAGAATTTTAATGTGGAAAATGAAAACGTATGAGACAATTATGGCGTGCTTACCAAAAGATGTGGCTTCTTGTTACGATATTCAGGAAACGTCGTTTGATTTGTGGGACGCTCTTGCAGAAGATTTAGGAAGAAATACTAAATTGAGATTAAAAAGGCCGGACGATGGGATCAAAGAGGAATTGATGAAGAAGAAAAAAGAAATCAAGGTCCTTCAATCTCAGATACTTACCATGGAGAATGAACGCGAAGAGACGCGATTAAAAATTGTAGGACTTGAGAAGAAGGAATAAGAGATTAAAATTCTTCAATCTCAAGTGCTCAACATGGAGAATGAACGTGATGAATTACGTTTAAAGGTTTTCAGAATAGAAGAACGAATTCTGGAACTTGAGAGCCAACAAACAGTGTTAACCAGGCTACAAGAAGATCATGAGCTTGCATTGAAGACTATTCAAGATCTTCGTAAACAACTCTCTCATGACTCTCACTCAACAAACCAACCTGAAAAGGTTGTGAAAAAGATTTATGCAAGTAAATCTTCGAGCGCGAAAAAGATTTCTCAGTTTACAAACTATTCTTGACAAAAGAATATGAAGTATTCAGAGAAATTACAATCAACTAGCCAGCGTAAACATCAAAAGGTTGATTGTTGTAATGATTCTGGTAACTATCAACATGTTAAAAGTTTGGTTTCAAGACTTCAAAAGCCAACAAGAGTTTTTAAACCGACACATAGACCGGAATCGAGACAAACAAAATCTCGTGCTTATACTCGCACGCAAATGTTTGCGCTTGCACCACCATGATCTCATCATATGGTGCAAAGACGACGGAAAGATTTTGTTCCTTTCTCTCTAAGGAGACCTCCTTCACCATTGATTCAACGGAAACTCTTTAGAAATGAAACACCGCGTTTCAATTTCAGATGGAATTCAATATCTTTGGATTATATCGACACAACTTATAACTGGGTCTCTAAGCTTTCAAGACCAATTGGATCCGTGCTCAAATGGGTTTCGAAAGTTGTAGTTTAGTTTAGTTTTTTTGTTATTTGTAAATATCAAATACATATTAAAAAAAATTGTTTTTGTTTTCTGAGCACGGTTCTAGTGATGATTTATTAAGAAGAACAAAGAGAGAAAAGGAGGAAGAAAGAAAAAAGGGAAATCCAACACGATTTCTTAGTATCATCTCTACGTGTGTATGAAGACTGATATTCAACAACAACAAAATGTTTGAATCTGAAGATCCTTCAAGAGAAAAAGAGGGAATCTACTGTTCAGGGAAGTAACTTTCATATTCTGATTATGGTTATGGGAGAATATTCGGATCAGAATTGTGAACAGGCAGATTCGTGAAGGTTTCAGTGAAGTTGTTGATAAGGGGAAGATGATATTGCTATATGACCATAAGTTAGCTTTGAGCATATGGTGTTGATATGACCTAGTATGGGATAGGTTCGTGTCAATTGGTTGGTAAATAAATGAATTTGTGCTGGAAGATAACTCTCTCATCAAACTCAAGAAGAAGATTGCAAGATTCAACGACAACAACATTTTTAGAATATACTTTGAAGGTTTAATTCAAAGAGTGAGCAACAAAGAAGATTATTCCGGCGTTCGTTAATCCAAAAGAGTTGTCGTTGAGGAAAAGATTTCTATAAGCTGTCGTCAAAGGAAAGTTTGTTGATGCATTATGGTGTGAAAACATCTTGTTTAGAAATATTAGCTTGATTGTATTTAGAAATGGCGACACTATTGGTTGTTGCAACACTTTGCTAGTGTCGCTACTAGTGTCGCAATAAAGCCATGTATATATATAAGTTCGCAAACAGGGTTTTGTGGGTGACTATAGAGAGAAACTAATTTAGGGGTTTGAGAGAGAGATTTTTGTACTTAAACGTTTGTAAACAGAAACATTATTTAATTTTGCTTGTTCGTATTCGATTTTATATATATGTTTCACGTTCTTGATTTGTTATACAGATTCCGCACGTAATTTATTGCTCACAGACACAAAACATGCAGTTTAAGAAAACACAATTATTACAATTTATATTTGTGTAATATGACAATTTCACTCACATTTTTATGGCATACATATAAAGTATGGGTAATATAGGAAGTTTAGTTAATTATATTCTCCTACTTTTGAAAGCAAACAATTAATTTGAAACGTTCAAAAAATGAAACGTGACTATCAATATGGGACGAAGAGAGTAAACTAGACACACTTGTGCCTGCTTTACGCCTGAACAACTAATGACAAGCATTCTTTTGAGCAACCTGACCACCATTATTGAATAATGACCAATTCTAATATCTTGTACAACAAAACTTTTATGGGACTATATTGCAGACTAAACAACCATATATGCAACACTAAGGATATACAGATTAATTACTAGAGTTTACAGCATTATTAGAGAGTTAATACAAATATATGTTTATCACGCTCAAAATTTGATGGTGTTTAAGTTGAAGTGAATTTAGAATTTATATTAAAATTTAATTTAATACCCACCTATATACTATATAAAATTATTATTGACATATAAGAATCAATCAATAACTGGACATACATTACAATAACTAAATTTGTGATTATGATAAAACTAAAATACCGAGAAACTTATTTCAATAACCAAATGGAACACTGATCCCATAAAAAATGTACAGTGGTGGAATTTATTTTTCAAAATGAGAAACTAGTGATTCCCGCTCGAAACAACAATGGAAAAGAAATGCGATTCGAAAGAAAAAACCCGCGGGTATTTGCTAAAACCACGCGGGTATTGCTAGATATTCGACAACATACAGGAATTGATCGTTGACCGCGGAAATTGTGTTGACATGCAGAATTTCATGTACATGTGACGGAGTGTATTTGGCTTATAATTAACGTTGTCCTACTGGGTATTTTCTGTGAGATCATTGTCCGTTTTGAAGAAAATTTTTGACACAAATCATAAAAGATAAATGGGTGTATTGAGTGACCATACATGAATTTTTCTCTTTTATATAAGAGTCCAAGAATTTGGTAAGAATCGGCACACGCGCGGTTATTCCACTTTTGGACTTTCCCTCTTATTTCTAACTAGTTTGGTTCAACTATGTGATGGCCGTAAGACTTATCAGTGATACGTTTTTGAATATGTTTTTTTCTTGTTTTTATTATTATCATTATTAAAAAGTAGTCGGCCTATGCATTTACATAACACCGTCAATTCTTTTTCCACTTTACAACGCAAGTTGTCTAGAACACCTTTAATAATTTTTAATGTTTACAACCATTTATATTACACTTTATATTGTAAAAACATATAATAGATAGATCATTAGTTAGGTTTGAGTTACTTTCTTAGGTTGTCTCGGAAAAAAGAGTTTCTGAAGTGTTTAGAGGTTATTTCTTGTTTGTCCTAGCTTTTTGCTAGTTTATTTTATATTTATAATATATTCTGCAGTTAAGAAAAAGTTTAACTTCATCATGAACTCCACACGTCACATATAATACACAAACTTTTATTTCGTAATAATGTATACAGAAACCACATATATGTGGATGGGAATTTAACGTAAGGTTGGCTTGATTGAGTGAAGCTGTGAAGATATAAATAATACTAATAACTTAACATTTAAATAATGATGATAGATTGGGCTCATAATCTTCCTCCGTCTCTTACTTTTGTTATTAAATAGGCCCATTTTTTAGCCCATCTTTTATTTTTGAGCCCGTTTGTCCCAGGACTCCCTTTTACCTTTTTACCAAGTATCAGGCGTGACTCCTTTTGAAAAATAGTTGTAATCCATTTTAATTGTTCAAACACAAATCTTCATACTTGTTAACGTGCTAAAAAACTTTATTATCTAAGAGAGATGATGATAGTAACACAAAGATGATGAGTCAATTTTAACTTTTTGACTGATAATTTTGATAAACAGACTAAAAGTTAAATAAAACTATGTTAAGCTAATAATAAATCAGCTTTCAAGTATAGATCAACTGCACATTTCGTCTAAAAAATAACCACCGTAACAAACTATACATAAAACATTCATCTCATTGGAGTCCTAAAGTATCATTATTATAATTTATAATTATTATTTATTAATTAACTATACCATCATGTTAGTGGGATTAAAGGAATTAATTCTACAACTTAAGTGGTGAAACCATGGCCGACAATGGTTATCATCAAAGTGTAGATACCTTTTTACCTTTGAGAATATATGTTTGTTTCATGTGTTTTATACAACAATATTCTTTTCATAGTTTGGTCATACATAATATAAATAAAATTTATTACTCTAAACTTTAATATAACTTGTAAGAGGCACTATCTATTTATATGTATATGTCTATTGTAGTTTGTGATTTTTATTTTTAAGAGAAGTAAAACATGATGAGAGTCGATAGTTTAGTCGTTAACCAACAACCAATACAAGACTTAATTTAGAATAGATTATAGTAATTTTTTCTCTATTTTGTCATTTAACATTTTGTATTACATTACAATAAAAGTTTGTTTGATTTCTAACTTGAAAGAGTCGTATAAGACTCTGAAGAGTCAATAAACAACTCGAGTCAAAGTCATTTAACAGTCGCAGTTCGAGTCGACTCGTAAGAGTTTAACAACTATGAGTTACATGAATTCGAATATATATAAAGGAAAATGCTAAACGTAACCCTTAGGGCTATGAATAAGAAATTCACACATGCATAAATTGTTTGTACGTTGATAAAATCACCCACCCCTGAATATAACTGCTCCCAACAAATTTAATGTGTCATCAACTTTTACACAAATTTAATTCTTAAACATACCCATTAGAGTTACAGATATCAAAATCCATATTCACATATAAAAACAAATAAAAGTATTTTAGTGGAGAGAGGTCGTAGTTTGGCGGGGTACATCATAACTTCATAAGCACAATTATGAAACATGAAAAGTAAGTTTAAAGGGTTTAACAATGAACTACTTGGTGGGCCACTTATGTCAAAACATAAACATATTACATACCTTCAAAAGGTAATTTGCCCTACAAGTTGTGTTTACCGGATTTACTTGTTTGTTTTTTCCCTTCTTATATACTCCGTATAATATAGTTAAAGTGAATACTATATATATACTATATATTATTAAATCATATGAATGTGAAATTTTAATATACATAAGCTGTGTTTGAAAATATAGAAAAAAGATTCTATTTTATATTTGGATCATATCATATTGAAAAGAAAAACTGTTTGCACATAATATGTTGATCCTTGTTTTTCGCATATGTTAATAGTTGGCCAAAAAAATACCATGTTATCTTAAGATTAGTTATCAATTTGGAATATTGTAAGAACAAATAACCTTTATAAATTTTATAACTCTTGAACAATTTTAATCTTTTTTTTTATAGAATTACTGTAGAAGAAAATTTTGAGAAAGAAGATGCAGAAGCAATATGATTCATTATTATTACTATAATTCAAATTTTTATTATATATAACTTTTAAATCATATAAATAAAAGACTAAATCTTATAAATAAAACATTGAAGCAAAGCAATAAAATATAGATTTATAGTAGTAAATATGTGAATCGCAGTAATAAAATAATGAATCAGATTGTTTCTTCATCTTTTCTTCCTAAATTTCTTTCTTTTTTATCCCCTAGTGTAGTCTCTCTCTCTCTCTCTCTCTCTCTCTCTTATATATATATATATATATATATATATAGCTATATATATATATATTCAAAAGTTCAAATAAGAACCAGAAAAGGTACAGAACTTCGATAACTTTTTAAGTTATAGGAATTTTCACATATTTAATAATTCAATAACATGCGATTATTGATGTAAATTAATGTTAAAAGCAAAATAGTTTGACAAAACCTCAAAATAACTTTTAAAATCAAATTTATATTTTTCGTTCACATGTGCACATTTGACGTGTGCACATGTGAACATTTCATATATTCGATATTTTACATATTTTTAGTGATTTTTAACTTTATTTTGTCAATAATATGAACATTAAATTACATTTTTATTTAATTGGTTGCGTTTACATGTATAAAAACAATTTAATTTAAAAGTTCTTGCAGTTTTGTACCTCTTTGTAGTTCTCGTTTGAACCTAACCCTATATAATATATATGTAAGAATTATATAAAAATGACGGACACTGGTAAATGAAATGCATTACACGCTTACATGTAGATTAGAAGTCTAATCACTTTTTTAGCGGTCTAATCATTTTGTTTGTGGACATATCACTACTCTTAAGTCTTAAGGATGGGTCATTTGGGTCACACCAGCTTCTTTAGTTATTTATAAATCCTCGCATCAATCAATATTTATAATACACAAAAAATTAAAATGAAACGTACTGATTTTTTATTATGTAATAAAGCATTAAACACATCATGTTATTTCAATTGATGGAATGCATTGTTATTTACCAATTTTATCCTTAAAACACAAAAAACACACGCACAAAGTTTCTCAAAGTTCTCAACTTTTAATTAGTTCTCATTTGAAACTCCATATATATATATATATATATATATATATATATATATATATATATATATATATATATATATTTCGGATTCATAGGGAAGCACTATTTTCTGCGAAAGAATGGAAGCTACACATTCATCAATGATGAATGTTAGCGAATTCCCTTAATATTCATCATATGATATTATAAGTTATGAAAAATAGTTTATTGATAGATATTAGTATTTATAACATCAATTTTGATTAATATTTATTGGTAAAAATATATTTTTATACGTTCTGATAATCACTCATCGTGCATTAATGTTAACGAATAATTTTTCAAAGAAAATGATAATATTCACTTCGTTTAACATTTATTAATGATGAATGTTATTCATCATATAATATTATAAGTTATAAAAACTACTTTATCTATGAATATTAATAGTTATAACATCGATTTTAATTAATATTTTTGGTAAAAATACATTTTTTACGTTTGATTATTAATAATCGCGAATTAATATTTAGCTTCCCTACTTCTCTCAAAAAATTGTTTCCATCTTGTTCCCTACCCTATATATTATATATCATAGTAAAGTAATAATCATTTGATAATTCTGTAGTCTGGACAATTATTAATTTGAACCAAAATAGTTCAAAATCAAAAAGTCAAAGATCGTGTGATTAGCACTAGAAAAACTAAGCAAAATGTAATTCCAAAGTTTAATTAATTAAACGAGTAATGTTACCACGAGAGAGACATAGGATAAACTTTAATTGATTAACTACATTTTGAGCGATTATGAGATACTAGTGAGATTTAGCTATAAAATTCAGAAATTTTAATTATACGAATTATTTTATATATTTAAGAGTACGTGCATATTTCATTATTGTAACACCCTTCTCTTCATATTTTATAAAATATTCTTTTATTTCGGAAGCGTAGGTCAAAACATATATAGCATTAATATCATTTACCAAAATGTACATATATTTTGTTCAAAACATCGTACAACAACCAGGTGTTACATAAATTCAACTTTCATTTTAGTTATCAAAAGACACATATAAGAGTTGCCAGCTGGTCAAACATTCTTGGAACATAATCCTCCTGCCCGCCCATATCAAACATGACCTACAGGGATTAAAGTGGGGGATTAGCACAAAGCTATGTGAATGAATGTGAAACTAACAGTTCAACTTAGCTTAACAATCTGTTTACATCAATTAATCGTAAACACATATCGTCAAAGAGGATCGGTGGTTTTTGAGGAACCCTACTGCCGCGGTGGCCCTCAAAAAAAGCTTATCACAATTTGTATTGGCCTATACAGAATATACCGATAACTTGATATTACCATTTCACGATACAGGTTTTAATACAACACATGTACAAAACCCTGTATCTGTAATCTTGTAATAACCAAATCCAACAATCTGTTGACCTCTTTAATAACAACCAATGCCCGAAGGCCACATTGCACGTAGATTCATAATCAGCAAATCAAACTAAACAGTCTATCAATTATATCTACGTTTACTTGTTGCAACCAAATCGTTACAACCAAATCAAACTTGTGAGTTCCAGATCCACTCACCTGTCAATCTCAATCCAACAACTCAGAATTCTTATATTACCGAGTCTTCTGCTGATCTAAGAATACAACAAATAATGAGTTAGTAACTCATTTCATAATCATATAACATATTTAAACAAGCAGGTAAATTCCTGAAGTCTAAGAAAAGAAACGTTCAATCCGAAGCGACATCACAAAGTCCCGAAACGAGGTTTAAAACTGAAAAATGTCATTTTCGACCCTTAGATGACCCCGAAAGGCCAAAAACTGTCTAGGCTCTTTAAGAGCCTTGATTATTGAGTCGTTTCCAAGTGACCATGCGAATTTCAACCCAATCCGAGATAGTGAAATTTTTCACTCAGTCGCTACCCTGAAAACACTTACGCAATTTCAAAATTTGCAAAACAAAATTTTAAAAATCTCAGTTCGCAACAATCACGGTTCGCAAGACCAAATCTCGGTTCGCAGGGCAACTCAGTTCGCTTCGCAGCAAACTCAGTTCGTAGCCCAGCTCAGTTCATAAGGAACTCAGTTCGCAGGAACTCAATTCGCAGCCCAACTCAGTTCGCAGGAACTCAGTTCGCAAGACAACTCAGTTCGCAGGAACTCAGTTCGCAAGACAACTCAGTTCGCTTCGCAATCAAGCACTGCGAACTGAGTTCATCTTCTGCAAGCTGCGAACCGAGCCTGCTGTAACCAAAAACCCGAACTTTCTTTTCCAAAACTCACAAATTCGACTTCCTAACATGCTAACAAGCTTTCTAACGACTTAAATACATCAAATATCATCATATAACATATTTCAAGCTTCTATTTCACAACAATTTTATGATTTGGCTAATTTTCATAAAAATGAGTTTAAACACATAATTACTCACAGAATGATGATGATGATGAAATGAAACTCGTTTCTGAATCAAGCTGATGATACTACAGAAGATTATAATCTCTCAGAAAGCTTTCTTCGGTTTTGGTTTTTCTCAATTTTGTTTCGGTTCGCAGGAAGTAGAAAATGTGTAGAAACTTTGAGAATGATACGGTATATGCATATATATATATATATATATATATATATATATATATATATAATCTAACCTAATACCAATACAATTTTAGTTCCCTTCTTAACCTATTGTCTGGAACCTAAAACCATTTTGCGAAAGTCAATTATTTTATTTTACCGTCTACTAGATTAATTTAAAACAACGAATTATTTATCAGCCACAATAATTCATTTATCCATTTGACAAATATTATCACATAATCATAATAATACTAAATTATTCCTAACACATTAAATAATAAATTTAAATTAGGAAATTACCCGAATAATACTAGGCCCTTAGGGTGGATGTTACAGTTATTATACACAATAGGTGTTTGGAATTGAGTTTTAATAGTGATTTTTTGATTATTGCAATTGAAAAACACAATTAATCCGTTTCTTAGTGTTTGGTAATAAAATATTAAAATATGATTATTAGCGTTTTGTGGCTCTTGAAACGCAGCTTTGTAAAAGCACCTCACCACCTACTGTAGGAAACCGCAATAATCCTGTTGCTCACAAAATTACCTAATTATCCTACAAATCTACTTGGTATTGTTCCGTAGATAGTACAGGGTGAAATCCAATAATAATAATAATAATAATAATAATAATAATAATATAATAATATAATAATAATAATAATAATAATAATAAAATATGTGTGTAAATTTTGTTAACATCTATTTTCTAATTTCTATATTTGTCGTCCAATATCATATCCAATAATATCACTAATTTTGTATATTAAGGTCTCAATGGTAAAAGAAAAAAGATAATAGATCCTGATCATGTTATATTGCATGGGAATGTTTTACGGTGAATGTCATTTTGTTAAATAAATCAATTGTCCTTTAAGAAGTTAAATAAATTCAAGTCAAATATATAATTGAATACCAGAATGTTTTTTTTTTGTCATTTTACTTATTAAGTCGTTAAATGATGTGATTTGACAAACACTAAAAAAACGATTATCTAATTATTGTGATATCATACTGCAAAATCAAATCCAAATACTAAATTCTTAAATTGCATTTTCTTACCGCTGATTATCTGATCTTTATTATTAAAAACGTATAATCTATTATCATAACGCAATCCAACACACCCCATAGTTAACGTTAATAGTTAACTATCATTAACTAAGAAATTGTACGTTCGTTAGCTAATGACTGTCTTATACTCTTATCTACACTCGTGGAAATTTTATTATATTATATAATATATATATATATATATATATATATATATATATATATATATAAATTATATATATAAGGTAATAATATTACGAGTTAATTATTATTATTAAGATTAAGATATAAGGATCATGCATGTCACTAACATTGAAGCAATCAACAAATGAAATAAAAAATTCAAGTTAATTATAATTTACATTTAATAATTAAGAACTTATTAATTTCGATGTTGGTGCTACTCACATGCGAAAATTCTTAGGTGTTTCACAGTCTCATTTAAAAAATAAATTAATATTTTTTATTGGCTAGCTATACGTAAAATTATTTAACTGTTCAATCATAAACGATATTTATTTTAATTAATTAATGGGTAATTTAACAACATTCTAATTTGTTTAGGTTTAAGTGTGTTCCCTTGATACCAAACCTCAAATAATAGGTTAAGTGTATAATTTGGGAATTTCTTCCAAAAACAAAGATTCAGATTCGAATTTTTTGCTATTTGTCATCACTTTTTATGATAAATGCATTTTTTTTAGATTGCGTTTAGAAAATAGCTTTTGCGTGTTTAAAACGGCATTTGAAAAACCATGTTCCAGTTTTTTTTTTATTTTCAATTGTGTTTTCTTTCTAATAAAACATAAATAATTAAGTTTTTATCATACACAATCTCAAAAGCAATACTCATATAATATTTTAAAAATGCAATCTCAAATTCCTCCTTAGATGGATCATGGTTACATGTTCGAAAGGTAAATAAACAGAAAATTTGGAGTATCGTAAACAAGTTTAGTATCTGATATTTCAATACTAAACTGATGGTACACATCTTGATTAATTAATGATATAATAAAATAAGTTTTAAGAATTTAGTTTGAAAACAATACTCAAAAGAAAAGAAAAAGCGTTCCCTTAAATTGAGGTACCACCATATGATATTTTTGTCTTTAATTATCTTCTCTCTTTAAGCCTTTACACGTGTGTTATAATAATGTTAACATATATTGAAAAAAGTTAGTTAAATACTTGCGATATGCAATAAAGTTTATTATTTTTAATTTATTTGAAACAATAATTCAACAATAGTTATATATTATTTTGTTATTCACTGGTGAATTACCCGTTATTATAAGTTTGTAATTAGAGTTTGCTTGTATATAGAGTTTGAGATTCGAGATACAATTGACGAAAATTGAAAAGTATGTGAAAAATGATAAGGTTATATATAAAATAGAATTAGATTAGATAACTAAATATGAAAGTGTGTTAAGTCTTATTTTTAAGATTTTTCTAAAAATAAAATATCAATATGATTTATATATTTTTATATAGTATAGATACACATAAGAGTATATAAGACTATAAGAATTAAGAAGAATTTGATTATTTTTTTACATATATCTCAAAAATAAAATGGGTAATTATTACTCGTACTTTTTATAGTCATTCATATTCATAAATAACTTTATTTAAGGGTAAAATTAGTTACGAATTAGATTAACAATAACTTATAGCAATCAGATCGACAATTTATAACTTTGCCACAAAAAGTTAAAAATTGTTCTTGTGAGTGTTATAAGTTATCGTTCCTGTAATTTATAACTTATTATAACAATCACAACGTATATATTATCTCACAGACTATTTACCAATTAAATAACGTAACTATGAATATAGATTAAGGATATATTCGTATACGTATTATTATTACTGTTATTATTATTATTATCATTATCATTGTTGTTGTTGTTGCTGCTGCAGCAGCATGTTGAGAAATTATATAGATCCAGTCCTAGACGATTCATTGTACTCTGATATGATCTTATTTGTGTCTTTTGATTTACTGATTATAATTATATTATATATTTTTTCCTAATAAACAACAGCTATTCTGAAAAATAAGTTTAAATGTAATTATAATAATACCGTTCTAGAAAAATGTAATGTAATGTAATTTAATTATATAAACAAAAAATTAATTATATAAACAAAAAAAGTATATACATGATTACACATGAAGAGAATCTAAGAACAAATTATTTAAAACATTTATTTATAATAGATGTTGCATGTTGACAAATTAGCATCCGGTTTCAAGGAAAATTTTTATTGAAATTCAGAGCGTGGTTATTTATAGAATTTTTGTTTGTATCAAAATTTTAAGAAAATGAAAAGAATTTGTACCTCAAGAAAAATTGTAATTAAAAAAATGTATTTAAATGTTATTGAATTTTTCATTTTGAAAAATTGATGTCGAGAGAAAGTAAAATTAAATTATTTTAGATAAGTGGAGGGACAGCTATAAAAGAAAGAGATATGTTAGGCTCACAAATATTTTACAAATAAAGTTGTACAAAACGTCGTGGCAAATGATGTGAACCAGTCATAACAATTTTATTTTTTTCTCTAAAAATTATGTGAGTCAAATATTTTTCTAAAAGGAAATGATAGAGAAGTGGGAATTCAATCTTGTTTTTCTAAATTTTAGTTATAACTTAAAAAAATGAGCTTTACATTTTTTTTGTCAAACTTTTTTTGAAAAATATACATTTTGAACATATTTTTAATTTTCTATTTTTCTTAGAAACTGTTTTTAAAAAATTGACAAATTTTTCTATAACTAAACACACTTAAACAAGTATTTCAACAATGACAATAATAAATGACGGTCATAACTCATAATTAATTGACTGTAAATCATAGTCTTTCTAACACCCGTGAACATCTTTTCTTAATCTTTTCTTAATGTAAAGGCGAATGAATAATGACGTGGCATAAGTTTATTGATATTTATTAAGATTAAAGCATTAAATGTTTTGCGTTATTTTTTTTAGAATAAGGAGACCAATACCATTAGAAATAAAAACCAAAAGTCTAAACCAAACCTTTACAAGTTACCTTCATGCAAAACAAGATCTCCAACATTCCTCACATCACAAGACCCAAAACCCCACCAACGAAATTTTTTTTCCAAAGGCTCTTCACTAACGAACAACTTAAGAAACAATGATCCAACGATTCGACCTCCTCCAAGCAACACGGGCAAAGAGTACTATGAAGATCCACATCCATATTATCAAGAATCACACGAACCGGAATTCGACCATTCCTTAATCTCCAAATAAAAACACTTATCTTCCCAGGAATACTCTTACACCACACCGTTTTCACCTCTCTTATTATCAACTAACAACTTTTTATCCTCTCACTTTCTTAAATCACTACCCGAAAAAGACCCATCACCCCTCAACAACAACCTCCAGTTGTCTTCCCCTTCCTTTTTTAACTCACACTCATCTAACAACCAGTAAGTTCCTCCCATTCACCTAAAGATTTACATCTTTTCTCTTTAATCCAATCCCACTTCCACCTCCAACAATCACCTTCCTAATAACCCCTTTCACTCACTTTCTGTAGGTCCTTTATCTCAGGATCTAACGGATTGCAACTTGATCAAACGAATTTAACACGAGTAATCAAGTCTTGAACATATTAAACGAATCACGAAACACACGAATATCAAAATCTTTTGTATATAATATTGATCAGAACGTGTATAGTTTTTACAGAACTCTTATTAGTCGCCTATATCAAACTAGGGTTTCGTCAACCCTCAAAACGAACTCTAAGTCGACTATTTATACAACTCAGACTGCACCACGACGACACTAGCCAGTCCCTAGCGACACTAGATAAGTGTCGCTATAGCGACATTGCCTGAGTGTCGCCTCTTAACACTTGAACAAATTCTGTAACTCCAAAACTAACATTCACAAACTCAAAACAATTACAAACTCTGACCAACTGACTGACACACTGACATGTACCAACACTTTCACCTCTTTATCTCTATCCAAAGAATTTAATCTAACAAACTTATCACAAAGTGCCACACCATCACTCAACCACTTATCTTTTCAAAAAAGAGTATTCGAACCATTATTAATTTCTTTCTCGAACGATTTAAAAAAGTTTATCCCAACCTCATCAATAGCCTTCCTACCTTAATGATTCCTCCAAACCTTACCCACCTGAAACCTTATATCGTCTTGACCTCCCAAATCCCCATTCCTTTCATATAAAAAAAGAAATAACTCTAATTCAAAAAGCTTTCTTTTCCATTTTAAAACGCCACCACCATTTCCCAAGCAAAATCCAATTAGTCGCCTTGAGACTCCCAACATTTAGACCCCCATCCCAAAACAAGAAAGAATACAATTCCAATTTATCCAAGCCAAATTATGACTACCCATCCCTTTCCCACCCCAAAAGAATTCCCTACGAAGACTCTCAAGAGAGTTAAGAATGCACACTTGGGCTCGAAAGATGGAAAAGAAATACAATGGAAGACTACCGAGCACATATTTGAGCTAAGTTAACATTCCGTCAAAAGAAATCGTTATAACTTTCCAAACAGAGAGTCTATTTTTAAATTTATCCACCACCGAAGACCATGATGCAAATCTATTCATAGAACAATCAACGAGAAGACCAAGATATTTAAAAGCACTTTTCAACGCCACATCCAATCATAGAAGCCCAAATCTTCACTGTGTCCTCCTCCACCCCAATATACATAAGCTTATTCTTTCGTAATTTAACCTTCAATCCTGAAGCCATTCGAAAACATTTAAGATGCGACATTAACCCGCCACATTATCTTCCTCCCAATCCTCAAAAATGATTGTATCATCCGCGAACTGAAGATGAAAAATAACCACTTGACCATGCCCCACCCTATCCTCATTAATCGTCACTACTTTAGAAGCACTTACACCCAACGCCTCTTCATTAGCAATATTTAAACCCTCAGCCACCAACAAAAATAAAAACGGAGAGAACGGGTCACCTTGTCTGATCCTCCTTCATTTTCAGAATTTCTCGGCCGGCGATCCATTGACCAAAATTGAAATAGAAGCCGATGATGCTCTCACCCAACCTATGCATTTTTCCCCAAAACCCATTTGATCATAATTGAGAATTAATACTCCCACCTATTAGAATCATAAACTTTTTCGAAATCTAACCTTAAAAATCAAACCTTTCCTATTCTTTCTTTTTCATCAAATCATTCGCCAAATTACTTGACGTATTATTCACTTGAACTAGCCTTTTAAATAACCTGACGTATTATTCACTTGAACTAGTCTTTTAATAACCGAAAGATCTATTAAAAACTTTTGTAGTTACTTAAAATTACACAATTTATAACTTTATAAAAGCAAATGACCGTAATATTGTCAGGAAAAAAAATGATATACAGTACGGATCATCATCATCATCATGTGATATACGGATAAAATTGTGAACAAATAAAAATATCATTATATTTATTCTACAAACACAAAATTAAATGATATACAAATAAATATTGGCATCCACTACTCATACACACCGTATTACATTCAACATTCTTCTCTTCTCCTATATATACATCACATATAAAGAATTAACTTAAATATAACGAATTAAAGAATAAAAATATATAATCTACTTATATATCACCCCCACGTACACCATTACTCCGCCGTCGACCTGAAAATATGACCGCAACTTCACCATTACCACACCTTCAAAATCTTCAACCAATTAAAGTCCTCGGATCCGGAGCCACGGGTACCGTTTTTCTCGTACACAATCTCATCACCGATCCATTAGCTCATTTTCCATTCGCACTCAAAGTCGTCGAGAAATCACAACATAACTCCGGCCGCCGTGCACGGTGGGAAGTTGCTGTCCTCAACAACCTTACTCACAACCCCCACCCGTTCCTCCCTTTTTTAATCGGATCGTATGAGACTACCGAATTTCTCGCGTGGGCCATACCGTTTTGTCCAGGTCATGATCTTAACGTCCTCCGTTACCGTTATCCGGATAATGTGTTCTCCGTTAACATTATCCGTTTCTATATAGCGGAGATAGTTTGTGCTTTACAACACCTTCATGATATGAACATTGTGTACCGTGATTTAAAACCTGAAAACATTTTAATCCAAGAGTCAGGTCACGTGACTCTCACGGACTTCGACTTGTCACGTGAGTTGCATTCGAAAACATTTCATTCCGAGGTGAAAAAAACGAAGAGCTCTCGTGTTTCGCCTGTGACACGTGGCGAACGGTTGAAGTCGTTTGTTGGAACGGAAGAGTATTTGGCTCCGGAAATGGTACGTGGTGATGGTCATGAGTTTGCTGTTGATTGGTGGGCGTTAGGAATTCTTGCGTACGAAATGTTGTACGGTACGACACCGTTTCGTGGAAAAAATCGAAAGGATACGTATGGGAGGATATTGATGATGCAACCCAAGTTTAATGGCAAAACGACGTCGTTAACGGATTTTATTAGTAAGTTGCTAGAGAAAGATCCCACGCGCCGTCTTGGGTACAGAACAGGCGCGTGTGAAGTTAAAGAGCATCCATTTTTCGGTGGGTTACGATGGGACGATTTAACGGAAGTAGTACGGCCTCCGTATTTACCGTCAAGAGATAACGTCGAGTTGACGGCGAAAGGTATGGGCGTTACTATAGAGGAGTATTTTCAGAAGACAAAGGAACCGGTGTCGTCGTTTGAGTTGCCGTCGTGTAACGTGTCATTAACGGAGTTTTAAACTAACCACACGTGTGGTGTGATAGCTGTATATTATATGACGTTAAATGAAAATAATTGTACGGGTAGTATTTGATCTTTGTAAATAATGATGGTGGATGGAAATAAAAATGTAGTTATGTAGATGAGGTGGCATATATAATTGCCAATAGTTGTGAGGAATAAACAAACCATAAATATTTTCAGAATGGTAATTTTCGATATCATTTGAAGTGATTTTGATTATTACTAGTCCATCAATTATCACTAAAGAATTCATTGTTTCATCAATGTAATAGTAATAGTATTATTTTCGTTAATGTTTTTTAAGCAATGGAAACTATAAGGTAAAACATAAATAAATGAGAAATAAATAACGACAGGAACTCAAAATTCTATACCTCGTAATAAGCCTTTTCGGGACAAACCAAACAAACCCAATATAATTTGTCGTAGATCTTACTCACTTCAAAAAGGCGCAAATCTAACCTTCATTTCAAGCGTTCTTTATTCTCACTCGCCTATTCCCCCTAGAAAATGACAACGAGATAAAACGATGCTACTTTATTCCTATATATGCTATCAGTCGTACATTGTGATGTCGTTTTATGTAACAAGGGTCGTCGTTACCTATTGTTCATAAGGGGTATTATAGACTTTCTACGTAAATATTTCTTTAAGATACATATTTAAGTTGCAACTTAAATACAAAATACCTACTTGCTTTGCTGGCAAACTTGAGTTGGTAAAACATGTTGGGCGATAGTATATATGGTAAATGAAAGTTCGAATCTTTACTCACCTTTTTGTCTATTATTTTTAGTTTTACTACTTGGCTTACAAAATTAGATAAATATTTACACTTCACACACTTTTCTTTTTAATTATAAAAGAGATCCTTCATATATTTTTAAAGTTTCATTATGTAATATTTTCTCAAATTAATAATTCCCTAATATGCTATCAGCCGGAGATATAGTTGTCGTTTTGAGTGTAATTATATGCTGTTTTCTACTACTTATAAGGGGCAATATGGACTTTTGAACAACTTTTGTTTTATGTATTTATGTTTTTTTTTTTGTACAATTAGGTTAAATATTACCGTTTGGATCAATGGTTAGCCGCCTACTATTTCAATTAGGTAACCAGGGTTCAAATCCTTCCATTTTTTTGATTTTTTAGTAATATCCTCTGTATCTACATACACACATCGACTTTCTATGTTCACAAGGGTAGAGATCGCACTTCGTTGCTTATTTCTATTTCCGTCCGTTCAAATTTTATTGTACATGTTTTTGAGATGTCCTAGAATAAAGACCGAAGAGTGCAGTTATTGTATTTTTCTAAATCGTGCGTAAAAATGTGGTAGACAATTATATTAGGACGGAGAGAGTATAAAGTTTATAATAGTAAAAATATTAATTTGTTTGGCATCCTTACCATAAAGTTATCAAACAGACTTGTCAAAGTTATCGTATTGCACTGTTATAATTTTTGACAAATACAACAATGACATAAAGTAAAAGCTTCTACCCGCAGCGAAGTATTCATGATTTCCTTCTGCTTCCAATTTACAAACTTTCCAAGTCCAAAAGTGGCCCAATAAAAAATATACGGCCCATGATCCGTAAAGCAAATGATCATTTAGGATACTTAAACGAATCCCACAACTTTAAAATTTACGTACAAAAGATAACTAGATTAGGGATGCAAACGAGTCACGCTTTTATCGAGTAATTCGAACTTGGCTCGAACTTGATCATGATTGATTTGAACTTTTATTGAGTTCGAGCCCGAGCTTAAAAATCAAGCGCGAAATGTATATTGAGCCGAGCTCGAGCTTTTAAAAGTTCGGCTCAAGTTGTTATCAAGCTTTTCGAGCTTTAATTAATTTTAGATTTGTATATGAACATATATATAATTTTGGATATGTAAATGATATTATTATTATTATATTTTTTAAATTGTTAAACTTTTACATAGTCTTTTACTTGTTTTCACGATTTATTTTAATTTTGTATACATTTGAAGTTATCTTTTACATTGATTTTTATTTTTAAATAAATATTTTGTTGGAAAATGCAGACTTTTAAATAAATATAAAATAAGTATAGGTATTCAAAATTATTTTTATAAAAAATTTCGAGCTTTCGAGCCGAGCTTGAGCCAACCTGTAACATTTTCGAGTCGAGCTCGACTGGACTCGATTACAACCCTAAACTAGATAACTAAAACTAACAAAGTTTTGATTCTAAATTTCTAATAAGCAAATGTAAAGAGAGGCTGATTTAATACATTGGTCTTATTTGACATCTCTACGAGTAAATGGTTTATCAATCAGATGCCTCTATGCTTGGTCATCAAATTAAAAAATAATTACCATTCTACTTATTATCGAATTCTACTTATGGTCATGCTTAAAGTTAACCTATCTTTCATTATTAGCGAGTAACACTTGCACATGTAATACATCATATTAATGATATCCATTTCATTATTGAGAACATAAAATAAAATTCGTAAATCATAAGCTTAACGATCAAAAAATGACACAACTTTCGCTATTATTAATCGAGGCTATAATTTTTTATTTAAAAAACAAAATCAGCCATCTTGATGTGACCGAGATTGTTGATAAGTTTTACAACTTGTGAAAATGAAAAATGCATGAAATTTCCAGTCAAGTTACAGCAAGATTTTTAAACTTATATAACAAAGACGGCAACAACCTTTTGAAGCTACAAACAAAACAGTATCCTTAATTTGATAATGAATTTTAAATGATTATATTATCATGTCTATATTCAAAATTGTTTTTGTATCGATTTATAGGCAATACATGGATTTAATCGCAGTACAAGTTATCCCATTTGAGACCAGGCTATCAATAAATTCAACCGCATCTTTTCTTTGTGATAATTTTAACTGATTCCGTTAATTAGTGACTCACGTAAAGATTAAAGACGCACAAAAACAGTAAAGTAACCTTTATGCTATTTATGTTTTTGTGGACTTTGTAAAAAGATACAAATTAATTTTACATTACATAATAAAATTGATCTGTACACGTTAATCAGAAACAAAATAAATAATAAATAAGTTTATTAAAACGAAATTTTTTGTTAATCAAAATTTTTATAACACGTGCCGTGTTCTATTAATTAATTAAAAAATTAAACACAAAAGAAACGGAAAAAGGAGTCAAAAAAACAGAGGAGTCCACGTCGGCTAACTACCACCGAAACAAAATGCTGAAAATATCAATTTCATGCCATTTTAATTTTAGTTTTATAATCTTAATAAAAAATAAATACTATTCCATAAACCCTAATTGCTATCTTTCACACACAGTCACTCACTCTTCAATCTTCATCCGAACAGAAATGAATTCTCAAATTCATGATTTCACATGTGCAACAGTGAGAATATAGTAATGTAATGTTCAATCATTAATTCGTATCTACAAATTTAGGTATTTGTTGATTATTGCAAGTTATTCCGTACTTTATTTGGATAATTACTTCACTTACACATTTACGAAGAATCAATTAGTTACTTATATCTTCTAATAATTCACACTTAATAGTCAGTAAATTTACCACATGTACTATCCCCTATAAATTCATCTTCCCTTACTAACTGTTCGTAATTCGTAATTGAGTATTCGAAAATATGAAATGTTTAATGTTGTTAGAGAAGCTAGCTATTGTGCTATTGTTAGTTGAGTATGTAATGTGTAAGGAATGTACCAACAGTCCCACTCAGCTTTCATCACATACATTTCGATACATGTTATTAAATTCGAATAACGAGACTTTGAAAGAGGAGGTGCATTCGCATGGTCATGTGACTCCCACCGACGAGTCTGCAAGAGCGAGTTTACTACCTAGGAAGGTTTTGAAAGAGGAAAATGATGAGTTTACTTGGATGATGATGTATAGGAAGGTTAAGAATTTGGATGATGGGTCTCGAGTTGGTGGGGAGTTTTTGAGTGAAGTGCCTTTGAGTGATGTGAGGTTGGATCCGGACTCGATTCATGGTCAAGCTCAACAGACTAATTTGGAGTATCTTTTGATGTTGAATGTTGATAGATTGGTTTATAGCTTTAGGAATACATCTGGTTTACCAATCATCGGCGAGTCTTATGGAGGTTGGGAGTACTATGATCAAGAGCTTCGTGGTCATTTTGTAGGTTTGTTTACTTCCTCAATCGTATATTTTGATGATATCATAAACACTTGTGTCTATTTATGTTATGGAATCCCTTAATTGCTCAGTATCACCACCATGTAAATCTCCAATGTCATGTAATAATTCATTGCTGTCAAAGTCAAGTAACTGGTGGATGTTTTTCTCGTGTACAGTAAAGAACTAAGTTAATAATCTTTGGTAATCGTTTACAAAATTCTGTAACTGAATTGGTTTTGTGAAAACTGAAGGGCATTACTTGAGTGCCTCGGCTCAAATGTGGGCGAGTACTGGTAATGATACTCTTAAAGAGAAGATGATGGCAGTAGTATCTGCCCTTGCTGCCTGTCAAGAAAAAATAGGCACGGGGTATCTCTCTGCTTTCCCATCTGAATTTTTCGACCGTTTTGAAGCTATTAAACCTGTTTGGGCCCCATATTACACCATTCACAAGGTAAAATTTCAAATAATGGTTAGTTGCAAGATAGATAAAAACTTATGTGTTGGCCAAACTTATTTCATATCTTTCTTGTAATTTGTAGATAATGGCTGGTCTAGTGGATCAGTATGTTCTGGCTGGGAATAATCAAGCTCTAGAAATGGTGACCCAGATGGCGGATTATTTCTGCAGGCGTGTGCAGAACGTGATTACTAGATACAGTATTGAAAGGCATTGGTTATCGTTGAACGAAGAAACTGGTGGAATGAATGATATTCTTTACAGGCTATACACCATCACAGTATGTTGTAACTTGTAAACCGTAAATTATTTGTTCTTTCTGTAGTGAAGTACAGGCTTTTGATTTTTGGTATCTGTGCGTATCCATCGATTAAGGAAAATGATCTTTATTGAATAGAACCTGTTTTGGGTATCCATGTATTAAGGAAAATGATCTTTATTGAATAGAACCTGTTTTGGCTTTTTAGGCGCTCACTCAAATTATTGTTATGATTATCTGTGTTTTAATGTAACTATGTTGTATATGTATCTAGGGAGACTCGAAGCATCTATGGTTGGCTCATCTTTTCGATAAACCCTGCTTTCTTGGACTGCTAGCCGTGAAGGTAATTTCCATTTTATTTATAGTATCCCAAGTAGAAGAATGTTCTTTTAAAATGATGCTATCGTAGGCGTTAATTAAACATCAAACGTGTCCTGAACTCACGATTTTCTCATGATGATATACTTCAAGTTACTATATAATTACCTATTTTCCTACAATAATCTGTTTGTGATTTTGATTTAGAGCAACGTATTCTGTTAATTTCTCGCCATCAAAGGGTTTCTTATATATCGGACAATAGCCAACATGTTTCTGAAAACAATTTTTTAATACATAGGTTGTAATTCCATGGATTAAAGGAGTTACACAAGTTGTCTCATCATTATTAAAGGACGTAACTTTTATGTCTTGTAGGCTGATGATATATCTGGTTATCATGCCAATACGCATATTCCAATTGTCATTGGAGCTCAAAGGCGGTATGCAGTTACTGGTGATCCGTTGTATAAGGTATATGGGTTTTAAATTTGTGACCCACGAAAGTGAGTGCTGAATATTACACATATCATGTTCGACCATATGAACCCAAAGAAAGGAAGGCTTATCTTATTTATATATTTGACTGCTGTTATATGATTGTTTTTTCAGGAAATTGGGACATTTTTCATGGATATCGTGAACGCGTCCCATATGTATTCTACAGGGGGCACATCAGTCGATGAGTTCTGGTAGAACTACCAGATTTATATGTGAATTATATTAATTATTAAATTTAGGTTGGATTCTCAGTATATTCTGACTGTATTTCAAGAATGTTTTGACAATTTATCCATCGAGAAATGATTGGTGTTCTCAGGTCAGAGCCAAAAAGACTCGCAAGCACCTTACAAACGGAGAATCAAGAATCTTGTACCACATATAATATGCTAAAGGTGCGTGTGCTAATAATAAATAAAATGAGTCAAATGTTTTTCTTTTCTTTTTTTCAGAACGGCAAACCTGTCAAATGTTTTTTCTGATGTCATGTGAATATAGCAGCATTTATTTTATGGGAAAATCTCAGGTGATGGTTAACTTTGAGATGATATTAAACTGGTTACATGTGCACAGGTATCGCGTAACCTGTTCAGATGGACCAAAGAAATGGCGTATGCAGACTACTATGAACGAGCTTTAACTAATGGTGTCCTCGGTATTCAAAGAGGGAAAGAACCTGGAGTTATGTTGTATATGCTTCCATTAGCTCCAGGATCATCAAAAGCTACAGGATATCATGGTTGGGGTTCACAGTTTAATGATTTCTGGTGCTGTTATGGAACAGGTTTGAACTTTTAGTTTTTACAGTTAGTTATCACCATTTATTCATTTATTATTGTTTTTGTTCGGTCCCACTTATACAAAATAAAGATCTAAGTCTGTAACAAGGAATCTAGGACTGAAAAAGTGAAATGGGGGTTGTTTTAGCAAAATGGTTAACTCTTTGAATAGAAAACCTCCAAAAAAATGCCACTTTGACTGATTATCTTTGTTTCTCTTTTCAAATGGTTTCGTAGGGATCGAATCATTCTCGAAAATGGGTGATTCGATATACTTTGAAGAAGCAGGAAACACCCACAGACTTTACATCATCCAGTACATATCAAGCTCACTTGACTGGAAATCTGGGCAGGTTTTTCTTGATCAAAAAGTTGAGCCTGCAGTGTCATGGGATCCTCGCCTTCGAGTGACGGTGACGATCTCCTCAAAGAAGGTATTGTTAATTGAAAAAAGTACAGATATATACAAATACAATATTCCAGGTTAACAATCATTTCAACTTTATTTATGAACAACATATTCATATTCTGGTAAAGATTTTTGAAAGGATATTTCCCTTGTTAAACGCTTTATATAAGCAGTTGAAATTGACAGATTCAATCGTGCGCCTGAAGGTGTTTTTTAGCCAGTATTGAAGAAAATGTTTTTCAGTTGGTTGAAGTTATCATTGTTTTTAAAATTGATGATTTAATAATGACACTTTTGTCTATTTGGTAATTAATCCTTTTGTTGATTTACAGCAAGGAGCTTCGTCTACCTTGAACTTTAGAATACCATTTTGGACAACTTCAGATGCAACAGCCGCACTGAATGGCCAGGCTGTTCCTGTTACAGCTCCAGGTATTAATTTTCCAATAAAAAATTAATACACAATAATTTAAGAAATTGCGAGTCTTGAGGAATTCACAAGGTCTGTTGATGCAGGTACTTTCTTATTGGTCTCAAAACAGTGGAGCTCAAATGATAAAATTGACCTTGATCTCCCCATAACTCTTAGGGTAGAGCCCATTCAAGGTATCGTTATACGATCATCTATAAAGATCGTTTACTAAATATATTTCTGTCAATTGTGTTGATTGTTTATAGTCTTTTAAATCAATATCTTTCAGATGATCGGCCTGAATACGCTGCACTTAATTCAATATTGTACGGTCCCTATCTGCTAGTTGGACTCACTACGGACGACTTTGACTTGAATCCGGACTCATCAACTTCACTTTCAGACTGGATAACTCCAATTCCAGCAGATTTCAGTTCCCAATTAGTTTCTTTTTCCCAAGAATCCGATTGCTCAACTTTAGCCATCTCACACACCATCAACACCATCATAATGCAGGAATTCCCTGAGCCTGGTTCAAGTTCCTCCGTTTTTACAACATTTAGACTAATATTCCCTGAACCAAAAGACAACATTTCACAATCTGTCATGTTAGAACCGTACAGTCTTCCTGGTTCAGTTCTTGTACACCAAGGAAGAGAAAAAAGTCTTGGAATTGACCATTACTCTGACCACAACAATTCACTTTTCAATTTAGTTAATGGCAATGAAGATATGGTTCGATTAGAGGCCCAAAGTGAGGAAGGTTGCTTTGTGTCCAATTCTGGCGGAATGGTGAACCTGAGGTGTGATTCAGGTGGATCAGATGATGAATTTTTAAAAGCAACAAGCTTTGTGATTCGCGATGGAATCAGTCAGTACCATCCGATTAGCTTTGTGGCGAAAGGGTTCCGGAGAAATTTCCTTTTGCAACCATTATTTAGTTTGAGAGATGAACAGTATACAGTGTACTTCAACATTATTCCATAAGAATGATCAGTGCCAGGATCTAGGATGATATAAATTAGTTGTGAAGATGAAATAAATTCTAGGTTTATGTTTATATGAATTCAGTTTATCATTTTAACTTTTAGTTTGCATTATTTTTGTAGGGGTATAATTGTATAAACCATGTGATGTCTACCAAAAAAATATTTTGTAATAACAGGTGATTAACTGTTTTGGCATTTTGTAAGCTAATATGAGGGCATAAATGTCAAAACTACAAAACTTATACGAGTAGAAAATGTTAAACGTAGTCTTAAGAGCTATGAATAAGATACTCAGAAATGCTTAACTTGTTTGTACATTGATAATAATCACTCACCCTGAATATAACTGCTCTCAACAAATTTAATGTACCACCGAATTTTGCACAAATTAATTTTTAAATGTAATCTTTAGGGCTACAAATAACAAAATCCTTTTATAAATTATCATTTGTTTTGGTAAAATATAAGGTTTTGGGTATCTGTGAAGTGTGAACAACCTTGGTTGGTTACATCGTAGTCTATGCAAGCTGTTTTTTACATTTACACTATGGTTCTGAAAACTCGGACAGAATTAATAATGCAAACATCAAAATAGAAGGTGAATGATGGGCTTTTGGTTAAATAAAGGAAGAGTAGTCTGTAGATGGGCATTCATGATCATATATTCATATCCATGATGCACGTGATATGCATGATATATGGCACACTAGGCACGCAGCTACATGTGACCATGGGTCTCACTTCTTCTTATAGGTCCTAGTATGACCCCTTAACCTGTCAACAAACCAATTATATCTTGCATGATTCATAACATCAAATCGTTTCGTAACATATCATTTAATCAAAACTCGATTATTGAACACCCAACTCCGCTACCAAGTAGGCCAAACAGAATAATTATATATTATCAATGTCAATTTACTCATTTATGAAGTTTTTTTTGGAGTTTTTTAGGTCCACTGCAACGAATGTGCAGCTCCTTTCTTTGGCCAAATAATAATGACAATTGTCAAGCAAATTAAATTTAAATTTATCAAAACATAACAGTTTATACTCTGTATGAATCGATTTTTGTTATAACTATTTTGTATATATATATAAGAAAAGAAATGTCTCATATTTTATCACAAGGTTATTAGAATATGAAAAGCAGGGAGCAACATTTTTGGCTATCCCAAAATTAAAACGTTACGTACATAATTAATAAATCAAAATCAAAATATTCTATAGTACAACTAATTGATACGCATTGATACCATGCCGACATTATATATGGAGAATATTTCAAATCTCATTCTCCCTCACGTATATCGAAGGGATAAAACGACGTCGCATGTACGACCAGCTTAAACTCCCGCCAAACCTCTAATTAACTAAACTTAATTAACAAGTTTTAAGAGGCTTCCCACACAAACAATCATTATCAATAAACGACGACGCTTCAAGGTGCTCGAACCACGATCCAACCGGAATCGCACCACACAGATGATTATGACTCAAATCAAGGTGTCCTATATACGAAGCCGACGCAATAGACTTAGGTATCGCACCTTTCAGCTTATTATAACTCAAATCCATCATCATGAAGTAAGATCTCGGTCCAAACACATCAGGTATGTTACCTTCAATAGCATTTCTACTTATATTCAATATACTTATACTTGAATTCATCAACGAAGCAGGTAATTCACCGGTAATCATGTTTCCGTCGAGATTCAACGTCGCTAACACCGCCATTTTTCCTATCGATTCAGGAATTGAACCGGAGATCCGGTTCAGTGACAGATCTAGGTCGGATAAACGATAGATATACGAAATTGTGTACGGAATCGGTCCGTATATACGATTACCGCTTAATAACGCTCGGCTGAGCATTCGAAGCTTCCCGAAGTCTTGCGGTATTGTTCCAGAAATCAAATTGTTACGGAGATCTAAATGCATTAACGACGATAAATTCGTGATGGATCTCGGCATTCTACCGGTTATTCGGTTATCAGCGAAGTTGAGAACCGATAAACGGTTAAGTTTACCGATATCGTACGGAATTTCGCCGGAGATTTGGTTTCCGATGAGGTCGAGAATACGGAGAAACGGTAGAGAAGTGATACATTTAGGTATAGTACCAGAAATGCCCTTCCAATCTGCGATAATTACACTTGATAGCCTCTCCAGCTGGCAAATAGCTGGAGAAATAGTTCCATTCATAAACCCGGTCCGATGAGATTTTGAAAAAATCGGGTCTTCGGACTCTCCACGTAGGTTTATATCCGCAACCCGTTTTGTAGTCGGGTCACAACTTATACCGTACCATTTATGACAACAATCGTTCCCCTTCCATGACTTGAATATGCCTAAGTAAGGCTCGTGTAACGCAGCTTTGAAAGCCAGCAACGCTGCCCGGTCGGAAGGCGGGCAGCTAGTGACTGCCCTCGAAACTACCAATAGCAAAGCAGCCATAATCCACAGTGAGTTAGCCATCTTTCTCTCTCTTTTAACTTTTTCAACAAATACTTATTTGTTTGTTTGTTTTAAGTGTTAAAGTGAAGCACGAATTGCATGTGGGAAAACTGAAGGTAGGTTGGTTTGGGATGAGGGAGAAGAAAGGAAGGGGAGCGATTTTAAATAGTGAAAATGGTGGGAGGTCTAAAGTCACGAAAATGCCCCTCACGTGTCGTGTGTGAAATAGGGTGAACAGGTCAACGTGGGTAGGGATAAGATGGGGATAGGGAAAATAATGAAGAGAGAGTAATATATCGGAGGTATTACATTGAACGGCGTGGCATGTGCTTATCCAGGTACTATTTATTGAGTGCACGCCTTACTATATATAACACGTACAATACATATGTAACGAAATATAAGTAGACATAAAATGGAACTTTTGTACTCCAATTGATCATTGTTTAACATTAGGATATGATATGCAACTTAATAAACTCGGATTTGATTGAAACTCTTCTATGCAATAAGACCATTGTCATCGGACTCGGACTTGTTCAGTTGTCAACCGATGAAGACCGGCGAATCGACGCCGTTGACACGGCTTCGTCAGTGGTGTCTCTTCTGTTTGGCGACGAAAGGATAAGGGGCAATGGGGCCCACGCGTGATTTTTTATTTTATCTTTTTATTTATAGCCATTAACTTGAAAAAAAAAGTTAAAAAATATAACGGTAATATATCCGTTTTTTAGAAAAAAAAATTTTAATTTTTTTAATACTTTTATCCAACCCTAAACACACTACAAATAAACACACAACTAAACTTCAATTCACATACAATTTTCTCTTCGATTATCTCAATCAAATACATTATTCCATCCAATTATTCTATATAATACAACATTTTTCTTTATAAATCGTAACAATGGAATCAAGCTCCTCTTCGAGCTCGTCTGAAGACGATTATATGCAACAATATTTAGCGGTCACACAATGTTTCGATCCGGTTGCGATGCTCGATATTTTTGATACGTTGGATCAACAAGATGAAGAAAATGTTGCCGAAACTGATGTTGCCGAAACTTCTAGTCGGCCACCAAGAGCACCAAGAAGATACTTACAAAGAAATCGTCACGCAATCGGTGAATGTTTATGGCAAGATTACTTTACCCCAAACCTCACATTCCCACCGGATTACTTTCGAAGACGATTTCGGATGAGCCGGCCATTGTTTCTCCGTTTACGTCAATACAGGCGAGGTGATCATGGGCATCCAACCATCATACTCGAAGCGGTTACCTCTTATAATTTGTGGATTTGGCACACTTATTTTGGTCCAGTCGGTTCAAACAACGACATCGATGTCCTTAATGAATCGGATTTTTTTAATGATCTATTACAAGATAGAGTGCCCGCAGAACTGTTTACTATTGCGGGCCAAACCTTTACGAAAGGATATTACCTCGCCGGCGGAATTTATCCGCAATGGGCGACTCTTGTTAAGTCGTTTAAATGTCCGATAGAGGAAAAGAATCTGAAGTTCAAGAGGTACCAAGAATCGGCACGAAAAGATGTAGAACGCGCATTCGGAGAGCTTCAAGGACGTTGGGCAATTATTAAAAATCCTGCAAGGCCATATAACGTCAACAAAATTAAACGAGTCATGTACACTTGTGTTGTCTTACACAACATGATCACCGAGGACAATGGACTTCAATATATGTCAACTTGAGGAAGATTATTCGTCAGACCCGATAAACAGACCAAGACGTACGTGGGACGAGAGGGTTGAAACACAAATGCGCATGGACAAGTAATGACGCGACCAAAGGGTTCATCATCAACTTCGCAATGCTCTTATCGAATACATTTGGCACCTCCCACGTGGCTTTCGTTGTCAAAACCGTGTTTAGTTTATTTAATTGTTTTCAAGAAATGTATTTTTTTAATGTATTGTATTGTTTTATTTTAATTTTAATTAAGGTAATGTTTTTTAAGTTTAATGAAAGAGATTTTATTTAATTTGTGTTTAAAAAATTAAATTAATAGTCAGTGGGTCCTAGAAATGAAACTGAAGAAAAGACTGTTGCCAGTGTTTAGTCAGTCTTTCATCAGTTTTGGTTGTACTGACGTGGCACTGAGCTGACAAAACTGAAGAAGCAACGACTGAGAGTGGTCTAAGTAACGCTTGTCAAGTTGACCTAGTACTAAAGACATTTTTATATCTTTACATACGGAATTAGTTTTAAAAAGCGCACACGGTGCTTGTTTTTTTGTTTTTTTTTTCATCTCTAATAAGATTACTAACTTTCAAGTTTGAATCTCGTTTTTCACAATTTCTTGGACTTATTTATCTTAATCTAATTATTCAAATTGTCCCGGTTATAATAATTAAAAAAAAAAAAAAAATTGTATCAGAGTAAAGTGAGTGGTCACTTGACAATTCTAAAAAAGTTAGACAAATCAGTGTCACATCATTTTCATATCGAAATCATACTAAAACCTACTTTCACGCCCATAAGTTATAAAGAAGAGATTAGATCTTAATTATGAATGTAATGGTTTATGAAAAGAACCAAATGTTAGCCCGCTAAACCTAAACTTGTTGGGTGTCATAAGTTGCCCATGTAGTGATAATTAATGTCGACATCCCATAATAATAAACTATATTGAGGAACCGTTTCTTGTATATCCTCAATAGCCTCATGTCATGTTAGATCGGAAATTACGTGTTTAAATCCTTTAATATATCTTTAAATCAGTATGACATTTTTAATGATTTTATATTCTAGAATTTTAGTTCAAGACTAAAAATATTTTTTAAATGTTTTTAAATAAATAAATATGTAAAATAATATAGCTGATTTGATGTATATGTAACTTATTAAAATTAAAATGATGATTGTCTAATTTCTTGAGATATTTTTTTATGTTACAAAGATAAAGAATTCTGGGTCAAATTCATCGTTATAAAGTACAGTATTTTCTTTTGCGGCAAATACCACTAGTAGCAACATAAGTAAATTGATGAAGTACATGTCTTTACGAGTAAAGTAATATAAACTCTTATTGCTAAATTTATTATGAACACTTATATTTGAATATTCACATATTTCAAAAAAGGTTAAGTTATAACAAAAGTATTATCTTTATCAGAAGAACTTAAGCTCTTAATAAAAGTTATATATCATGATATTTTTTTAATAATGTTACCGTACTAATTAAAATAACACCATGAAATAGCTTTCACCTTGATCTTATCCGTTTGCCACATATAGTGACCCTATAATTGGTAGGAGTATGGTAATGCATGAAAAGATACCGTGGATATTTCATCTTTTATAGTGTCTAATTTATAATTTATAAAGAGCATCTGTTTCCCGAATTGGCCCACCTCTCACTATTGATTTATGGTCTCATATGAGAAATTTGGACCAGCTTACTACTTACTACATGCTACACATTCAATACTTTTATTCACTTGTTGAAACAAGACTCCTTCAAATATTTTGATTTATAATTTCACATTAATTTCACATTATCAGCGGTGTGGCTCGAGGGTAAGGCTAGTGAATCTATCGCTTTAGACCTTAAAATTTGTGAGGCCTCAAATTTTTCATGTTATGTATTAATATAGGATAACGATAACAATTTTCAAGGCTTTTTTTTGTCTTTTAAGGCCTCATAAAATATAAGCTCTAAAAGATTAAACTCACTTTATTTGGAAAAAAATCTGTCATTATAAGGCCTCAAAGAGTTTAATTCGTTAAATATTAAGCTCTTTTAAGTGATAAAAACATTAGGCCCATTTTTGTCACTTAGTTCTAAGTATTTGTGTTAAAAAGGTTTCGACGTTCTATTTTCATCTCTCTATCATATATAATTTATCATAATCTTTTTGTTTGATGGATTTCTCCAGTCATCCTTTTGACGTATTATTATTTATCATATTGTTGTAATTACCCGCTTAATCATTGAAACATGACTCGTGGATGAATTAATTTTGAATCGCATAATGAGTTTTATCTAATGTTTTACTTAGTATTCGACGTTAATATATCATATAATATTTTTTAAGAAAAAAAACGACGTATATGATATAAATATAATTAAAGTTAGTATTGTATTTATAGGTAATATGGATAAAATAAGAGTAGTGTTATATTCTATATCTCAAGCAAAAAACTTCGATAAAACCTTTATATAAATCAAGAGCAAGAAAATGTGAATCTCTGAGTCAACCAGTCGATAACTCGATATATTTTCAAATTTAAATTACACTTGCTTTCTTTGCTATGAAAACATACTAAATTAGTAACAATTTGATGAAGTCGACGAATTATATCACTAGTGAAAGGACGAAATGACTTTTTTAATTTAGAAAATATATATTAAATAAAATTTCGAACAAATTTTATTAAATTCACGTAATAAGGGATAGAAAAATAGTTAATTATATCAAATCGTTAAGAGTTCAAATTTTATTTTCACTTTAGACCCCTAATGATCTTGAGCCTTAAAAGTAACTAATGAAGTCTCTTTCACTCCGTATGTTACTAATGGTTTGTAGATCAAATGAATTTGCTTAAACTATACATGTGCATCTAGGCTTCTGTACAGCTTGTTGCACCCCGGTTAATTTATATTATCTGTTGATAGTGAGAACGAATTATTTGAGTTTCACAGTTTGGTGGAGCAGCACATTTGTCTGGTTTCGAAAAGATGGGGACCAAATTATAAAATTTAAAGGGTCCCACGTAACACATATATAAGCTACAGCTTACACACAAAAGAAAAAAAAAAATCGTTATCTTTTTTATTAGCCAAAAACAAAAAAATATAACACCTCATAATCATCGTGTTGGAAAGCCAAACAATTTGTCCCCAACCATTCATGGAAATAATTTATAGTGTATCATTTTATCATTTATTTATAATAATATAATATAAGGTTAGAGTTCCATTGAAAACACCTTGAAAATAAGAACGACTAGCTAAAAATACCTCATAAATATATATAATATACTATTAATCATTTTACCGAAATTTAATTTTGGAAAAAAGTAATACTGTAATATTGTATTTTCCCTCAATTATTGTACATGACTTCGAAACTGTAGTGGGACACACAATTCATCCAATCGTGTATTATTGATTTCGTATCGTTGCTTTCTAAGTTTTACAATAGCAACCATATAAATCTTTCTGAAATTATCACATACCCATGGGATGCACCGATACAATCACCAAACAAGACCAGAAAAGGATATGTTCTTCTAACAAAAATGTTACTTTTCTATGCCAAACAAAATTAAATTATATTTTTTAACAGCCTTGGTGGTAAGGTGATGGGTGACACGTTACCATCACATACATTGGTGGGATAACACTATAGAGTGTGGAATCCCACAAAGTCATGTGATAGTGGGTTGAACTCACCCTTGGCCCTACAATTTTATTTTATTTTTATTTTTTTAATTAACAAAAAAAAAATATTAGTTAATTAAAAACAATGAATTCTTTAAATAACACACATTTTCAAAATAAAAATTACTTCATTAATTTTTTTTAAAACATACAATATTAAAAAAAAACTTACAATCATAAAAAATATTAATTACAATAACTGAAAGTTATCGATTCAGCTACTACAAATTAAAACATACGATCCTAAAAATAAATAAACTACTCGTCATCTTTTTGGATGACTTGTTGTGAGAATGTATATAAATGGATAGTTTTTGTTGTGTGAAATGTGAATGATAGAGTGTAGTATTTATAAGAGAAAAAAAGTTAAAAAACATTTTTTTAAAAAAAATTGAGTCAGTCATCGGAAAGTAAAGGATATTTTTTTTTAACGGTCAAAATTTAATTAAAAAAAATTATGCTGCCGGGTCCCAAAATTACTCCACCCCGCCCGGTTGAAACCACCACGACGCAGCCCACCGTGGCACCCACTGCCTGCGTCGTGGCGTGGTGGTGACTCCACGCTTGTTGAGAACGCCATGTACTAAGTGGTCTTAGTACGGTGTAAAGTGGAATATAAATAATTAATTAATTCTCGAACTTTAAATGTACGTGTGCTATAAATATAATTCTCGTGTTGAATTGATATTTGATAGGAGTAAATGTCTGCATCTATGACCAAAAATGCAGTAGGGTACATGAATCAGGAGGGTGGTTGCGGTCATGAAGAAGTGAAAATAGGTGGCCAAAACATGCAGATTTCTTTTTTTCTTCTTTTTAATTCGTATCTTTTTTAATAAAATTAATAAAACACCAAACAGGTCGAATTTTATCGATTTTACACTTTATTTTGACCAAAAGAAATGTTCGATTGAGTGGTATATATCTATATCTGTTTTCAAATAAAAAAGGAAAAAGAAAATGTTTTTGCCACCTAACTGACCATGTTTTACTCTGGAGCCTACTTTGTGACAATACCAAAGAAAGCTTTAAAATGAGCACATATACAAAAGAGACAAATGTTATGCATATAAAATCAGTTAGTGCATACCCATGAGCCAACAAGTGAATATTCGTGACTCAAAAAACTGATGGACCAGCTAAAATAATCTAAAGCTGTTCTTTCCTTTTTAATTAGTTTTCAATTCTTAAAAGTTCTTCTAAATTCATTTTTTTGAATATTATTTCTTGATGATGATTAGTATTCTTTGGTTCTGTTGATTTTTAATGATCAAGTAATGAAGATTTTGGTGAAGCGATAGATCAAACTGCACATACCTTATTTTGTTCTTCAATCAGCTAACTGAGACCCCATACAACCATCAAACTTGGTTAAAATGTATCCTTAAATGGCCACTTGTTTTCTGTGAACTGTAAATATGTTTCCAACAACACTAACCAAAATCCTAGAACAATCAAAGCCAATGATCGTAAATCGTGAAGGCACTTGAAACATTCACCTTGTATCGGAGACTTTCAACTTGTAATTGGGAGTGGCATCTAATTTAACAGAGGGTAAGTGACTTGTACCCTTCTTCTTCTTTTGTTATGTGTACACCAGAAATGTGCGTCAAAAGTGTTATTATATCTTGTGTATTACGGAGTAAAAATGTAATATTATGTGTGCTCCTAAAAAGAAGATTACAAATGATGATATCATTTGAAATTGAAACATAGAATTTTAACTATATGTCCTTGTTTAGAAAACATCACATAGGCCAATATGGGAAGATGAGCTAAATGTGTGATGATTATTGGACGGTTTTCAATGGGCCTGTTTGTTGTTAAGAGCAGTGTTTATAAGCTGAGCCCACTGATGTAGGGCCCACAGCCCAGCATGATGATTTATTATGTTGGTATTTTTAAGTTGGAGAAAATAGCTCTTGATGATTGATGTATAAGTTTGATAAAAGTTACTGTATATATTTGACAACTACAAAAGGTAAAATTATGCTGGTATTTGTAAGTTGGACACTGATCTTAACCTAATAGATTTTAGTATTCATTGTTCAGTAAAATGTATAGCCTGAATTGAATTTACTTAAAATGGAAGCCTAAAATCCTTACATTTCATATTGAATAGCTACAATGTATTAATAAACATGCCCATTAGTAAGATCAACTTAACCAAATTTGTTTATGATAAGAAAATTGATAGAGTAAATGCCCGTTCTATCAAACTCATACTCGATTGACTTCGACACGTAACTGAAAAGTTTGTGAATAATTGTTGTTTTCATGAATCCTAAAACCGCAAAAAACATTATGAATCTTCTAATATACTCCGTAACATTATAACATGTTCGTTTGGGTATTAGTGATGGACTCCTCTAGAAACTTTTAAGATGATACAAAGTTCGCTAGGGATCAACTTGACACAAGTACATAACCAAAAAATGTATGTGGAAAGTTTGTGTATATCAATTAATCATGGAAACGTTAATTCGCTTATACATCTTTTGTTGTTACGTGTGATTTTTGGTATAATAGTTTGGTGGTGATTATATGGGCGTTAAGAGTAAGATAATGTATTAATGCCTTTGGTGATAGGTAATGAAATTAGCTTATTAAATAGTTCATTAATTGTATATTGAGTATCCGAAGGAAATGTCTCATACGAGGAGAAGAAGGAGAAGATATTTTTTACTGTAATTTAAGATATTTTTTTGTGATTTACTACAACTACTGCATTTTAATTGTATTTTAATAACACTGCATTTTATACCTATAATTTTCACTGCATTTTAATCATAACAATTTTGTTCAAAAATGCAGTAGAAAATGTCTTCTCTTTCTTCTCCTTAAATAAAACCGTCCCCTCAAAACTTTTCTCAATTCTTAATAACATTTTTTTTTTATAAATCCCCCGTTACTATAGAAGCTAAATATTCAAACATTCTGCTGCAACTTAGTAAAATATATCATTGCTTTATTAGCAGTTTTTTTGGGAAGGAAATATATAAATACAAATATAAATCAAATAAAATAAGACGATGTAGTGTAAAGACGGAAGTCACGAGTTCAATCAACGTAATCCTCATGTTCCTTTAACTGCATGTTACACAATATACCTATTTTTAATGTTGACCGTGAGACCGGTTAGCCTCTCTCTGTTTTTTTCTCCTATGAATATTCACAGGAATGGCAAAAAGGTAAATAATGGACACAAAATGTGAAAGCAACTATTCTTCCTATTGGCTGCAACGCACTCACACACCAACAAAACCGGTAAAAAGCGGAAATCTAAAAATGGCTGCTTTCCTTCTTCAAACCCCTGCCATCCATTTCCCACCTATTTTTTTCTTTCAACATTTTTCGTTTTACAATTTAAAACTTTTTTCATTTCTTATATTTAATTTAATTTACCCATTCATCACATAAACCTACATCTCTTCATACTTTTCTTTATTTAGAACAAATCAATTTCACTACAACTTTTATCTGTAAGCAGTAATTGAAGTTTCAATCTAAACAAAATTTAAATTATAGTTAGAAATTTTGCAATTTCTAGGGTTATAATGGACTCAAATCTCAATCATCATCATAATCAGCAACTGCAAAATCAGCAGCAACAAAATATGAATTCTGGTTTAACGAGATACAGATCAGCACCGAGTTCGTCTTTTGCAAGTTTGATCAACAACGGTTTGTATGAAGATGACGATATTAATCCATTTTTAAACCCTAGGGTTTCAAGTCCTGAAACAGAACATAACTATTCAAAATTCATTTCTACCAGTAGCCGTGGTACTGATAATTCAATCTATCATCCAAATCTAGCTCAAATTCGAGCAAACGAATCGCGATTTATGGATTCTATGAAGCAGGAACACGGGACGTATTCACGTCAATCTCAAGCTCAATCTCAGCAGCAACAACAGCAGCAGCAACAAATGATTTATCAGAATATGAGTAATTTGGTTGTTTCGAGCTGTAGTTCTGCAATGGTTGATCGGACAGTGACGATGAATCCTCAGACGAATCTACTTCGTCAAAGTAGTTCGCCAGCTGGATTCTTCGAAAATGTTAATATCGATAATGGTATTATTTTAATTATTTATATGATGATAATGATTATATGAATACAGTTTTGTTTTTAAGATAGTGTGTTGACGGTTCATTCTTTTTAGGTTTTAGCTTTCGACGTGTTAATGGTGTGGATTCATCTTCTAGACTATTGTCTCGTATACCTGAAAACGAGGGCAAAACCGTGGCTCATGACAATGGTGGTTATGTTGCCAGCTTCCCTGGTGGTTCTTGGGATGAATCGGGGATGTTAAATGATGGATTCTTAAAAGAATTTGGAGATAGTGATCAAATAAGATCATCTGAGAATCAGGTAAAAATCATAAAATGAATGGTGTTTTAATTTTTGATATCATGATAGTTGTTCATTGCTCCGACTCTATCCTTACCGTCGCTTATCTTGATGTACAGAATGATGAAAGTATAAATCATGCTCCTACTGGTTTGGCTCATCAGTTGAGTTTACCAACAAGTTCAACCGAGTTGTCTGTAATGGAAAAAGTATTGCAGTTTCAAGATAATGTGCCATTAAGGAGCAGGGCTAAAAGGGGTTGTGCTACTCACCCAAGAAGCATTGCCGAAAGGGTAATATTATTAAGCACTAACGATTTTTCTACAGTTCTATGCTTTTAGTGTATGACAAAGATGATAAAATAATCCAATTATAATCTGTAGGTAAGGCGAACACGAATAAGTGAAAGAATGAGAAGGCTACAAGATCTTGTCCCAAATATGGACAAGGTAACTAAGATCGTTGTTATTCGAATCACCATCTTTACCAATTTAATAACAAGTTGCAGGATTAATGTCTTTGTATTTGATATTTGCAGCAAACAAACACGGCAGATATGTTGGATTTGGCTGTAGATTATATCAAAGAACTTCAGAAACAAGTTGAGGTATTTTTTTCTTATTAAAAACGAGTCACCAATTGATCTTTGGTCCATGTATCTTTTTTATAGTCCAGTATTATATCTTAATTTGTTATACTGTTGTAACATTTCAGACACTTTCAGACCGTCAAGCTAAGTGTACATGTCCGCATATGCAGTATCTTTAACACAAGTTTAAGCGTATGTATGTTTCATTTCTGTACATGGTATATATTGGAAGTAGTTGAGATGGAGAATAAGCTTGTTTTAGAAATGAGCTAGGACAGAATAGGGAGTAAGAATACTCCATATGCTGTGTACTATTCAACCAATTGTATAGTAATTCTAAAGTATATAATTAGAAATAAGAACAGAATGTCGCCTCGTTGTTAGACCTCCATGTAAACGATCTTTGACTTAAAGAGCTATATGTATTCTTGATTCAGTCAGTCCTGTTAGTATCTATGTTCATACTTCTTTTAGTTCCATAGAACTAATGATCCTTCCTCAGAATACTATGTTATGCTTTATGAAACAGGATGTGACCTATGTTGTTAATAGTTTGATCTTTTTGGATCAAAAGATTCTTGTTAGTTAGATGCTGAAAGTGCACAGGATAATGATGTGATGATGATATTCATGGTTCATGGTTTTCTGAGAGTTTTGACATGATTTAGTCATATTTCTTCTTTTAGAAAGATGCTTTGTGATGGTGGGTGGTTTCTGTTGGTATAGTCTTGTAATGCAACTAGTTATGTCGATATTGTCGTGTTATAGAAAAAGGTAGGTTCCCTGTCCTTGAAGGAAATGAGACAGGGATGTGGTTAACCATTGGTGTGACTTCCACTGCAATCGCAATCGTTGTCAATGGTGGTCTCACATCAAGATCATGGGTGGAATGTGGATATTGGATAGCCCTTTATTCAGTGATTTTTGAACCACAAATTTCATTGGCAATAAGCCATGAACTTGTAGTGCTTTCTGAAATGAGTGAAAGAATGGAACCCAACTGTTCTAGAAAGGTAAAATTGAAAAGGATTATAGAAGCAGATGGGCACTTTATCTTGTCTTTAAAGGAATGTAAAATCTCATCTGGGAATTTGTTAAGCAACCTTCACATTCCTTACTTTGCTTACAGTGGTAAAATCTTTAATTCTTTTTCAAGCAATATCAAGAATTTTCTTTACTACGCGGTCCTTAGTAAAACTCTGTAACTACTCATCAGTATTAAAAAGAAATATTAAAATAATGCAACTGTTTGTGGTTCCTTGAAATAAAAAGGAATTGCCACTTTGACTTCAACCACAATAAAAAGGTAAAATGCATACAACAGGTGATGCAGATTCAGTCTAATGTGGATGATATGGTTCACCATTGGTAACTGGTTGAAAATCTATGCTTCTACCTTTAAGATTGGATTAAAGTTTTTTTTTAAAAAAAACAATTGACAAAGTACAGTAATAGATAGTTGATATCTACGAGTAATTCAAATATCTAACTTAATATTGAGGTTTTCTTTATTATGTGTGTAGATAGAGATGGGTAAGCATTAAAAGTTGACTTTTAATTTGCAGTGTACTCGGCAATATATAAATCAATTATATACAAATAGAATCAATAAGATAAGATCAAAGTTTCAAAGATTTCATTAAAATCAACTGATAATAACATTACAAACCCTAACATAGATCTAATTACCAACTTCTTAATAAGAAACCGTAAAATTGTATTCATTAAAGCGAAACTCTAACCTAAGCCCTTTCTCCACGAATCCTGCGAGCAAGCTGGATATCCTTAGGCATGATAGTAACCCTTTTAGCGTGAATCGCACACAGATTCGTATCTTCAAATAGTCCAACCAAATAAGCCTCAGCAGCTTCCTGAAGAGCAGCAACGGCAGAGCTCTGGAATCGGAGATCGGTTTTGAAATCCTGAGCGATTTCTCTCACAAGCCTTTGGAATGGAAGCTTCCTGATCAACAATTCGGTACTCTTCTGGTACTTTCTGATTTCTCTGAGAGCGACGGTTCCTGGCCTGAATCTGTGTGGCTTCTTCACTCCTCCGGTCGCCGGAGCTGATTTCCTTGCGGCTTTGGTAGCCAATTGCTTCCTTGGAGCCTTTCCTCCAGTTGATTTCCTTGCTGTTTGCTTAGTACGTGCCATTTAGATTTGGAATTGGTACAAAAAGCTTGAATGTTTGTGTTAAAAGTTGAGAGGGATTTTGATTCTGGTGGATTGTAATGGCGGACTTTAGGGTTTTTATCGGAGAAATTTTTAGGTGAGCGGGAAATATTGAAATTTTTGGAGGTTCGTAATTTTTCATTTTGAGATGAGGTGAGCCGTTGGATTGATCTGTAATCGGACGGGTAACAAATAAAGACGCGGATTGCGATCCGTGTGCTGCCAGCTGTGTTTTTACTAGTGGTTTGCTTTCAAAATTAATTTTCACTCATGATTATTTGATTTAAGAAATACTACTCCACTAGATTATTTTTACTATTGTATACCGAGGATTCATGTTTACAGACGCCATTGGCATCAAACAAGTGACGAGCAACTCACGAGGTGAATAATGGTCTAGAAATTGAAGTGACAGTGTTATTGTTAGTGGCGTTAGTCAGTTGTTAGTCGCTTTGAAAAATACTGAATTGACATAACTGACGGGCAAATGACCTCGTCACCCATTGAGAGTGGTCTAACTTTTTTATCATTATCATCATCGTCATAACATATACGTAAACATCACGTTACGTAATTAATAAAGTAAAATACGATTATTTCTTAAGTACAACATTGTTGTAGAAAATATATTTTTTATTCAATATAAATCTGACCAAAAATCAAAAGATTAACACTGCAAAATACCACTTTGTGATAGACTGGCATAAGTCATATAATGCAATTTCACATTGAATGTATTATGCCTTGTCATTTTATGAAGCAGGTTTGAAGTTTTAGATGGATTGAAAGTGCATCCAAATTATTATCTTTTACATTTTTAACGGAAGTTGCATACTCGGTGATTTACGAGCACTTTAGAAGGATAACAACATATTTTGATCATAGTCGTCTAACGAAACCAATAACCAACTTGCGGAATTTAGCAACTTAAATTTTGGCAAGTGGGGCTAACTTGACGCCTTTTGTAGTTGTACTTCCCTACGTTTTATGGCAAGCTTTCTCATTTTCACTTCGTGTTCTTGTATTCTAAGTTATTGTAATTCTACATCAAATCAATCGATATATACGACACCAATTGGCAGCCACTATGATTTACAAGTGTGCTATATTATCACTACATCACGAATAAGGACACCTTTGGGTACGAGATTAGGTGCTACTAACAAGTTTTCTCAAAACCAACACCCAATTCACAACATTGAAATCATGATCTAATTGTGGACAATTCTTGTTAACGACTATGTGTTCAATATACAGAGGAATAAAATGCCTGAAAACGCATCTTTGAAGAAAATTTTGTGTTTCCAACATTACGATCATAGCGAACTTGTAACAAAATCAACTATTGGTTCTTAAAATTCCTTGTTAAAAAATATAAGTGGTTCTATTGTCAAAACAGACATCTGCCAAGCAAATAAGCATATGAATCATGGCAACCATTTTTCTATTTTTTGTTGCGAGAAATTAGCAACATACTTATGATTTCTTCAATTGTAGTCTATGTATTGTTACCCCTTGAACCCTTTTTCTTATGAATTGTCACAAGAGTGCAAATATAGCTACCAAGTTACCACAAATGGCAGAACATATGCAGGGCATAGGATATGAGCTTTAATAATGCAATGCTTAACTTCATGGAAACCGTAAAAAAAAAAAAAAAAAGCTAAAACACTTTTATCACAACACTTCAGTATCAAAGGATCCATGAAGAAACTGGGTCAAAGAATAAAAGATTCAAGCATCTTCCTTTCTGATAATTAGATATACCTAAACTCTCATCCAATCAATCATCCTCACTAGTTCTTACATGATTGCAAATCTGTTTTGCCCTCTATCATAATAACCTGAAGAACTAGCAGTATATACAGAAAAATTAACAGCTTCAGAATTGTTGGTTCCTAGACAACAGTAAAAAGGTTAAGCTAGTGAATCTGAATATGGTGAAACTAATCTCTACGCGAACTGCTCAAAACTTAGATCTAAATAAAGCATAATAATCAATTTGCAAATCAATTTATATGACCAAAAGCATCGAAACTATCACTAAATTCAACGGGGGATAGTAGTTTGTTTACATAAAACATATTGCACTACTTAACAGAAACCCTGACCCTAGAACTAAACCGTTTCTCCACGGCTCCTACGAGCAAGCTGGATGTCCTTTGTCATGATTGTAACTCGCTTAGCGTGAATTGCACACAAATACGTATCTTCAAAATGTCCAACCAAATAAGCCTCAGCAGCTTCCAGAAGAGCGGCGACGGCAGAGCGACTTGTTTATATTTATATTTTACTCCGGAACCACTTCTACGTAAAATATCAATATTTATATTTTACGAAGCCATAAACATGTTTTAACAATATATATAAATAAGAGGCTTTTAACGATTTAAGTCAAGTCGAATATCATGAAATATGAGAACGACTTGTTTAATAATTACTCGACTTGAATCCTACTCGAACTCGAATATATACAAAAAATTGTGTTCGAGCTCGAGTTAGAATGATTTGTAACATGTGAGTTTGAATCCGACACTCATTTAGTTATTTGAATAAACTTATTTACATGTTGAAATTGTTTGTCTGTGGATGTCAACTCAGATAAATTTGTTCGATAGTTCGACCCAAACTCGTATTAGTCATTTATACTTAAGGTTTTGAGTTAAAATCATATTGGTTACGTACTTACGTTTAATTAAAGTTTCTAAACACAAAGCCATTTGTATTGATCATGCCCGTTGGCCTCGTAAATTTCGATTAGCTCATTTGATTTGACTTGAAATTAAATGAGCATCCGAACATACCTAGTTGAATACACAATGTTTAATATGGACTTGTGTTCGAACTCGACTCGAATTTAATATTATCAAACTTGAATTCAAGCTAAAACAAGTTTGAACTCGAGTTCTTTTAAGTGGCCGACCCCTTTGACACTCCTCGAATCTCGACTACAGGGATGGCACTCGCGGGTCGTGGGCGCGGATCTACTTGATCCATAATCCGTAAAAAAAATTCAACTCGTAAAGCCGCGAATCTACATTGGCGGATTTATTTTTAGACCCGTATCCGTGACCCGTAGATATCTACGGGTCACGGGTTTACCCGCGTATCTTATATAATTCAATAATTTTATGAAATAAATGAGTTTTTACCGTAATCAATTATCATTTGAATTTAAATTAATATTCAAACAAAATAATTAAGAAGAATTTATAGCGCAATAAATACCATTATAAGTATAGATATTGATTTAATATTACAAACTTCAAACTTGCATATAAATAATAATTAAATGATTAACAATCTAGTTGATACATTTTTTCAATATCGTTGTACAATTATTAATATCAAACAACATAAATATAAAGTTTTTAATTGTATTTATAGTTGTATAGTAACTTATTATTTTAGATATAAGATTATCCTACTACATGTAATAACATATATATATATTTATTTAACAAAATGGGTTAGTGGATCAGGTTTCGCTCGCGGGTAAGTTAAACCCGTGACGAATAAAGCATATTTTGTGACTCGCTTATGGTGGTGTTTGGCCTGACTTTTTTAGAATATTTTTTAGCTTATTGTGTTATGATACAGCTAAAAAACTCTTTTGATGATGTTTAGATGAGTTTTCGTCAGAGAGCTTCTTAAAATTTGTAAAGTAAATAAGCTAAAAAGTCAAAAAGATCGACTTTTAAACAACGGAGAAGTTAAAACATAAGATAACCCCAGACACCCCTATGACTCGTCGACATGTACACTTTTTGACCCGTACATGTTACTACGAGTAAGATGTCACGGCGGATCGCGATTTTTTTCTCGCCAATGCCATCCGTATGTCGACTACCAAAGTCAAAATAGTTAGGCGCACAATTTTATACTAGGCGGGAACGTTATACCATCACTACTTGCTCCTACACTTCTAAACCCCAATTCATTTCACACATGGAAAAATATGCAATTCCGGTAGCTCCGATCGGTGAAAACCCTAATCCAATTCCAAAGTAAGCTCTTTCGTCTCTTTAATTGTTCTAGTAATTTCAATTTTTCGCCCATTGCTATATTTTTATTTTTCATCTAAATGAAGGTCCCATTGGAAACGGAGTCTGATTGAATTGAATGGGAAATTTGAACGGAATTACATTCGAAGTGTCTCACCGTTGCTAATGCAATCGTATTCCGAGGTATTAGTTATCGGTTTCCGTTTTGATAGAATAATTAAGATACTGGTGTTTTACTAAGTTACTAACCCTAATTTTGCTATTTTTGGAAGCTTGGGGCATTTCCTCACGCGTATTTTATCGATGAATCGCCTTGTAAAACACATATTACACAATTCCATTCCTTTCCCATGGTTAGCAATAACATCATTTTCGTTGTTCCATAATTAAACAAAGCTATGTTAAGTTACAAGGGGAATTTATTTGCGTATATGTAATAGCCATGTTTTTGCAGATGCACGTGATTTACGCTGAAGCTGAATTAGACGTAACCGGCATCAGTCTGTTAGTGTTATTACTCTACCTTTCATATTAAGTTGATGCATTTGCAGGCACACATATATGCGTTTAGTATTTAATGCATTTAAGTTGATAATTGTTAGTTTTTTGTTTGATTTAGAGAATTGGCCAGGCTAGGTGTCTCTGCTTTGGAATTTGATAAAAAGGTAAGTTGGTTAATTGCTTGTAAAAACTACAGTATCTGTGAGTATTTATTTTAATATTGATTTTATTAAATTAATTTTTGATTTTTGCCAGGGAATTTATTTGGCATCGGTGACAAGATCAGGGTGCTTAACGGTACATGATTTTGAATCTTTATACTGTCAGAGTAATGGATCTGGTAAGCTTATGAAATTGGTCTACAATCATTGTCAACCTTTTTGCGTCTGGATGATATTTACTATATTTATTTACGTGAACCACATGAAACGTGTAAAATGCTTCTTTAGGCTTACATGTTGCTCTTGTATTTGTGATTGCTCAATGATAAGTGCTTGTTGCTTCCAATAACGTTTGATATAGGTACCATCTCCCCATCTTAAAGCAAAGTTCGTAGAATAAGCTAAAGCTCGGATGTATTGAAACACTTCAAACTTTAAAAGTGGGTTTGGATTTATCAATAAAGGCAATAAGCTATAAAAGTATGCAATCCCAAACATCTTCTAAAATATATCCCTTCGTTTTCACCACATGAATTGCTTTACATACCGTATGTATAAATGTATAACGATATAATGTTTGTCAGAGTATTCTTATGCTTAAATTGAAGTACATATGGTTTCCTGTGTTTAGTATTCATCACATGCATGCATTTTAATCTGACTGCCTACAATTTGTGTGAAGTGTGACTTTTAAGTTTCAATAATGAATTTCAGACACAGGTTGTCAATTTGGTTTTATATTTTATCTTTTTCGTCTTGTTTTAGTTATAGACCCAGGGGTAGATGAGGAGAAACAGCTGATGCACATTTCTCTATCTAGCGGTATCAATGCTGTTCGCTGGAATCCTGCCAATCAGTGTGAGGTGTGTTATTACATTCTTTTCTCTTTTATTGTCACACTTTGATTTTTTTCTTCATAAGTTTTATACTATATATTATAAACAATATATTCGAGCATTTTCAGTTCTTGAGTTCCAATTTCATTGTTCTATGTGTCATATGATATTCACAAGGAAATAAAAAAAAAAGGGGCAAACAATAAAACTTGAAATGAGAAATAAAGTGCCATGACCTGGTTAATCTGTCATACATGACCTACCAAGTTTATCTTAGATAGTTTCGTGAGGTCCCATTTTTCCAAAGGCGAGCATCATGTGGAATTGGGCATAGTTGATTTAATAAAAAAAGAAGCTTTTTGAAATATATAATTCTTGATGTCTAAAACTTTTAATGATGTTATTGTTTCTTTGGTCATCTCATGAATTTTAGGGGACACAGATAAACTGCGTCATCAGTGTTCTTGATCAGTAATGAGAAAGGGCCTTGTGTCTTAATAAGTGGTCATAGCTACTAAAATAGTGAGTTGTGGAATGAAATTCACTTGCACCATTTGATATTAGCTGTTGGGTCATGATATTAAATTTTGGTGCCCCTCTAGTTAGCTATTCTTTTGTCAAACTATCATTATATTTACAATGCTGCAATTCTTTTTGTGTTGCTATTATACTCTGTACCATTGTAAGTGGTTTGGCTTAACATCTAGCTTTCATACTGTTCATAGTGCGTGTACATCCCTGAGCAATAATTCTTTTATCTTGCTATTATATTCTGTACCATTGAAAGTTGTTTGGCTTAACACCTAACTTTCATACTGTTCAGATTGCGTGTACATCCCTGAGCAATAATGAAGTTAATATCTTTGACATTGGGTACGATTCTTCTCAACCTACTGAGGTATGCAAGTATTTTTGTAATTTTTTCCCCCGGTTCTCATATGGTAGTGGTAATATTTAGCAAGTCACTTGCAGACCTTTATACGACAGGTAGCATTTATTTCTTATGTGTTTTTGTACTTTGCACATGCCATAACCATAAGTTGAAAATACTTCAAGGGCATATATGGGTGATTAATAATTGGATTCATTGCACCAAAGTGTTGTGCAAAAACAAAATTGCACCAAACTGTAACATACTCGCACCCTTTTCCCGTTGTAAATAACATCATTTTTTTTCCTTTTACCATTGCTTGCAACATAAGTGCATTTTTTTGCAATAGTTGGAAATGAAACATACTTTCTCTTATTTACCTCCTAATATGATGATGTCAAATACAATGCCACGTGTACGTATACAACATACAATGGTAAAAAGTAAAGTATGTTTCCTTTTGGTTCAATTAACCCTTATTGATTATACACAAGTTTGAATGATATTATTTTCTGTATTTTGTTGGGCCAATCTTTACCTAAGTTACGAAAGCAAACATATGTTGAAGACATGTGTGAGTGGAGTTATTGTATTTGAATGATGAGATTTTCTCATTTCCACGGAGCAATCTCCCCAATCATAAAACATATCAAAATCCCTTTCCAATTCAAGTTTTCTATGAGAATCCTGGTAAGTGATAACATCAGTCAGGGCTGTTTATCAATCTGCAGGTGTTAAGAAAGAGGCCTACTATCAGTGTCCATGGTAGTAGTGTGCGCCGAGGTTTATCTGATATAGCTTTATTTGATGATGATGCAAGGTTTGTAAAAAAAACTTAATATTGGTTAATAACTAAATTGCTACTAAATGGTGCATCTTTCTATTTATTTTTTATATTTTTTAGGTTTTATACATTTTTTATGCGGTTATATTGCATTGAGTTTTTAATTGCACGTGTCATGTGAACAGGGTACTTGCTTCCGACACATGTGGAGTAATAAGTATGTGGGACAGGAGAGTGGGCGATCTTCCTCAAACTGGGCTTACAACTAATGCGAATAGCGGTCTTACCAGTATCCAGTTAATTGGGGATCAAGTAAATTGTTTTAGAATTTTATTATATACATGCCAAGTTTTATATATAAAGGGTTTATGCATGGTCTGATTTTGTATAGTGGAAGATTATGTGACGTTTTGAAATTTGTAGAAAACCAACTATTTTCTAATTAATTCTAGCAACACTTACCTCATATATATTTATCAGTGTGTATATGGTGCTAGTAAGAGTGGCTTTATATATGTATGGGATCTACGTGGTGGAAGATCATCAGCTGCTTTTCAAAGTCACAAAGAGGTGTCTGTCGTTTTTGATTTTATAACTTTAATATAAGTTGAAATAAGAAATTCTTGGTTAATAAGAAACTGTCTTCCCCCTAGCAGGTGCACTCTTCTCCTCTAACATCGGTGAAGTTAGCATCCATGCTGAATAAAATCGGGCCTCTAAAGGTATGAGGAGTTATTACTACATGTCGACATAGTGTTTTTGAACTTTTTGTGCCCCTTTTCTGTCCGCGTAAGTTAATCAGGCTTTATATTCTTAAATTCATGCTATACAACATTTTTATCATTCAGTTCTAGATATGCCTCTCAGTCTCTCACCATCAATAATTTCATTTCATTACAAGTTAAAAAATTAAGATATAAACCCCATGGGGGTGGCCTAGCGGTAAGGCCTTAGGATTCTCTGAAGGGGATCCCAAGTTTGAATCCCGTCAGCTGCAAGCCTGCAACTCCTTGAGGCCTCCTGACCCAACCTAATAATCCAAAGAGGGCTGGTAATTTTCAATGAATCGATGGGTCTTGGGAGGAGGAGGGGGGTCTTTGAGTGCGGGGTTGACCTGCCAGGTCATCAAAGGTGGCTTGGTGGGGTTTCCCTTGTACTGAAAAAAGTAAATAAAAATCAATATATAATGCTAGATCACTGTTTGTTTTGAATCACATTTCAAACATTTTTATGTTCATCTTTACAGAACATGTTACCAAATGAACATCTCCATGGTTAGAAGTTGATGATTGACATATGTATTCTGCAGGCACAATCAAATATTCTACCGAAGGAAATACAGTCTATTGACATAAATCCAACTTGTACATATCAGCTTGGCTTCCATCTTGAAGATGGTTGGTAAGTCCCTAAATAACTATATATTTTTATTATTAAAAAGCTGTGATGGCTTCATTAGCGTGATGGTTTTTCTGTTGTGTTTTAAAGTCACTCATTTGCTTGCTTTATGAGTTTTAGGTCTGGTGTTTTAGATATGCATAATTTTCAGGTGTCACATATCCATTGCCCTCCCCCTCCTTGGCTGTGAGTCATTTTTTCCTCCTACTTTCCGTCACTTTTACGAATTCTAAAGGATTATTTTCTATTATATCTTTTCAGAATAAAACACTAGTAAATTTGTTTGTTTTTTATCACCATCCATGGTGCAGTGTCTTGATAATCCAAAATAGTAATATTTACCACCATATTTGGCTATGAAACTAGGGATGAAGAAAATGGTGTAATCCCTATATGTCCTCCGAGAAAACCATCATGGCTACTTGAACACGCGGTAGGACATTTAAGTTGATATTTTTTCATTTTCTGGCAATTAGTACTTCTGCCCCTTTCATTATAAATATGTATATGCAGATATATGCAGTTGGGTCAACTTCAAGCAATGGGCTGCATCTTCTGGATTTCTATCCACACACCAGTTCCCCATGCCATGTAGATTATGAGTAAGAAACTTCGCATGCCTTTTCTTTTTTACATTACAGCTTAAGATGCACTAATGCTCATTCATGTCCCCCCCCTTGCTGTAGTGACTCAAAGAGTCCCAAGGAGACCCTTCAGCGCAAAAACATATTTGTACCATTGTCTGAACGTGTTACAGCTTGCGCCACTCATCCTCTTAATGGCACCATTGTGGCTGGAACAGTGGTCAGTATACATAAACTTATTCATTGTTGCTGTTTTAGTTGGCACGTTCTTGATTGAGAACATGAAAATGTTAATGTTAGCAGTGTTTTCCAGGAAGCATCTTTATTGATGATTTCTCAGAAGCACCTTTCATGCAAGAAAGATGATGATGCCACCGCTGCGCCACTGCCGATCACTAATTAAAGACAGTAGACCCAACTGTAAATCCGCTAGTGCCAGCGTTAAAATAGAGGAATGAGATACATCTTGTAGATGGTGTTTTAAGTAAATTAATTTTTTTGCTGTTGTTCATTAGGTTTGTATAATAGTTTAGACTTTTTAAAGATATTAGAGATGTATGTAGATGTTACATGTTTTTGTTTGGTATTTATTAAATGAATTATAAACGGTTGAGGAGAATTTGAGATTAAACATCGAGTAGTAATTACTACCATGTTCTTGGAAACTATTTACTAAAATAATGTAATGTAGACAAAATAAATGATATTAAATGGGTGTTTGTTTGAAGGGTTTAAGGAAATGGAATCAAGTTATGTTAGTACAGTAACTTGGTATAGTCAACAAAACTATTGTATTTCTAGAACTAGAAAGTATGTTCTAAAGTTATGTTTCTAGCACTTACTCCTAATAGATTTCTTCCTTCATATTCATTCTCTTAGTTACTCACATCAAACAACACTCTTTTGAATCGAAAGTCAAAAACATCAAATCAAATGGCTAACAACCATAACAATAACATTATCATGTTTCCATTCATGGCACAAGGCCATATCATCCCTTTTTTAGCCTTCTCACTACAACTTGAACAAAAAGGTTACCAAATCACCTTCATTAACACCCCTCTCAACATCAACAATCTCCGCCGCGCTATTCCGCCCTCATCCACCATTCGCCTACTCGAAATCCCATTCAACCCGTCCGACCACAACCTCCCTCCTAACTCCGAAAACACGGATTCCCTCCCTCCCAACCAAATGTACAACCTTTTAGTCGCATCCACATCTCTCAAACCGGCCTTCAGAAACATCCTTAAAATCCTCGTTGACCACGAACAACCGCCACTTTGTGTAGTAGCTGACTTTTTCTTTGGTTGGTCAGCCGCGGTCTCCCATGAATTTGGAATCTTCCATGTCATCTTTAGTGGGTCTGGTGGGTTCGGTTTAGCATGTTACTACTCTGCATGGATCCATTTACCTCATAAAAACTCAGTTTCGGGCGAGTTCACTTTGCCCGATTTTCATGAAGCTGGTAAACTTCAGGTGACCCAGTTGACTCCAAGCCTTGTAGCTGCTACAGGCGATGACCCATGGTCAGAATTCCAAACAAAGAACCTTCCAGCATGGTATAATTCTGACGGGTTCTTGTTTAACACAGTTGAAAAGCTGGATGAAATCGGATTGTCATATTTCAGAAGAAAATTCCAGCGGCCGGTTTGGGCAATCGGCCCGATTAACTTAAAAGCTCCAAATGCAAAAAACAGTGAAATCAATGTAGAAAAATGTATACAGTTTTTGAACTCAAAACCAAAATCCTCTGTTTTATACATTTCATTTGGATCACAAAACACAATCACTGCATCACAAATGGTACAACTTGCGAAAGCATTAGAAAAAAGCAATAAACTTTTCATCTGGGTAGTTCGACCTCCGTTAGGATTCGACATAAACGCTGAATTCAAAGCAGAGGAATGGCTACCAGAAAGTTTCAAGAAAAAAACAGAGGAAGAAAACATGGGACTTATAATAGAAAAATGGGCACCCCAGATGGAGATACTGTCTCATGAATCTGTAGGTGGTTTTATGAGTCATTGTGGATGGAATTCGATATTGGAATCGCTTAGTTGTGGTGTCCCGTTGTTAGGGTGGCCGATGGCGGCTGAACAATTTTACAATGCGAAAATGATGGTGGAGATTGTTAAGGTGTGTGTGGAGGTGGCTAGAGGGAATAATTTTGAAGTTATGAGTGAGGATTTGAGGGTGAAGATTTCAGAAGTGATGAGTGAAGATGGAAAAGGGAAGGAAATGAGAAGAAAAGCATTTGAGATCAAGAAAATGATTGAAGATGCAACAAGAAATGATGAAGGATTTAAAGGTTCTTCTTTGAAAGCTATGGAAGATTTCCTTCAAGCTCCATTTTTGATGATGAAGAAAAACAACACTAATAAGTTACATATAAGTTAATTAAAAAATGTAATTAAAATGTGGATATAATGTCTTATGTCTCTCATATGGTAAGAATTGTGTTTCAAAGGTGTACAAAAGAAATGTCATGTGTGTGAATTTGTTACTTTTTATCTGTTTAATATGAGTATTTAAGTTACCATCAACCGAGTTGTTTAAACAAATTGGTATTTAACAAAAAGAGTTTACGACCCAATCATAGTTTTGAATTATTTGTCAAAAACAATTGTTTAGCTGGCAAAACTGAATGGGTTTAGGACTTTTTAAAGGTCAAAATCAACGACAATGTAGAAAAGTTATGGCGAAACAAATGGCTGGTAACTATCGAAAGACTTTCAAGCTACCTGATTGACTTTTTATGTGACATACAAACACATACATAGGATACATTCACTTGCCCATCAATACATGTATTCAATAAAACTTGAACCCATGACCTAATTTTTTCTATTACTTTTTGAAAGTATGAAATGTTTTATTTGATACAACAGCAGATATAATGTAAAGATGTAAATGTGATTGATACATCATCCACATATAGAACAACAAAACAGAACTACTATTTAGACTTGATGATTTCTCCTTTGAATGCAAGTGAAAGTGCAGTTAGACTACCACCATTTTCCACCTTCACTCCAGGCATAACAACACTTCTACTCCCTATAAATCCATCTTCTCCAATCTTAATCTTCCCAAACTTCACTTTCCCGCCATCTCCTTCATATATATGCCCGAACAACAATGCTTCCCGGCCCACACATCCACCTCCTTCAATTTCCACCATCTCGGGATTCAACACGGCCCCCATACTGTCCACATAAACTCCTTGACTCATATCAATCTCGGATCCCATCATTTTCATCCACATTGTAAACAAAAACGACCCGCTCACCATTTCAATAAAGAACTCCCCTACTAACGTCCTAAACGCCTGCCATATCGTGTCCATAAACACTTCTTTACCCCAAATCAACACGCTCCCACCATCCTTTCTCTCTCCTACTAGTACCCATTTGGCTATTACACATGCTAACCCAGCACAAACACCCGAACACACCCAGAACAAAGGCAGCAGCCACTGAATCGGGTAGCCCATTGTTTCTTTTATGTAAAGCATTATGTTTAACGGGCCGGATATCAGTAACGCCATTAGGTAATAAGGCAAGAATGTCTGTAACAAAGGTTGACCCAACAGTGTCCATAACGTTTGATACCATGTTCTTGCAAGAGTCACTACAGTTGAATTCTTGTTTTCAGCTGCTGATGTGGCGGCCATAGGACAACCTGAAAGGTCTACTTTGACATCAGATTGTTCTATGAAACTCCTCCAGGCCTCAGGAAGTGGCTGCCCATTTCTCAAATGTTGACAGATCTCGTATACTAATGAACGGCCATGATCTATCGAAGCACTTTGTGAAGCAGATGTAGCCCGAATTACATCCACCTCGTTGGATCTTAAGAAAGGATTGAACTCCAATTCTTCTGATTGTTGTTGTGTGTCGTTTTGATCGATTGTTATCTCTCCCACATCGATATATGGGAATTCGATCTTATCCCATGGAGTTGTGCAGTCGAGTGCAATGTCACGGGCCACTTCATCTTGGGGGACCGGCCGGATCTGTAACTGGAAAATGTACCGAACTCCACCAGGTTGACTCACACGGGTTTTAAAATCGTCAGCAAGGAAAAGCATAGGCCTTTTGTCATTAACATCTCTAGGAATTGCACCGGTTTCTGGAGGGAGAATACCAATGGGCTCAACTTTACCCGATTCTTCGGGTATGTTCTCATCAAAAGGTCTCAACTTGAACTTTACATACATTTCAGTTCCATCTTCAAACCGGAACAGCCTGCATATGTTTGAGAAGTAATGCAAGTTGGTGAATGAATCAGTGTTTCGAAGTGATGTCCATACAGCGTCACGCACATGTGGGACCCGTTTCACATGCAGTTCCCTAGCTGGCAGACCACAAACAAGCCACGTGGCGAAATCAGAGATCGTCCTTGCGTAGAACGCATTTCCAGTTTTTAAAGTCAGATCAAGAAGTGAAGTTTTGGTTTCACTAGATAGAATTCGCACGGCTGCACCACGAGCATCAAGTCTTGCATCATCGTCTGCACTCAAACTATTACTGTGTCGGATAATAACCGGGTAACTCTTCCCCGGGTAAAAGATCTTGTGATTCGGGAACCCGTTGATGTTGTCATAGATCTTTAAAACTCCCTTACCACTAACACCGATTCGATGAAAGTATCTTGATTTAACCTTAAGAGTAGTGGCAGCAAGATTAGCAGATAAGTTACCAACAATCTTCTTGTATTTGACATCCATTTCTTCTATCCGTTCGTCTAGCTCATGCATTGTGTTCTTTATCATGACAGGGGTTTCAGAACCAATGTAAACACCACCCCTTTTGAGAACTGAATCGACTGGAGCAACTGAAAGAGCGCCAAGAATGACGTCCTTTTGAACAACTGAGCCAGGAAGCAGAATGCTTTGACTCCCAACTACTGAATTATCCTGGACTTCAACTTTCCCACTTTTAAACCCGTTGATCGAATAAAAACCAGCGATTATCCTGCTAAAGTCACCCAAATGAACACCAGCACCGATAGAAATTAGGCCCGGGTCAGAAACGGGGTTGATGGCTCTAATTGAACAATGGTTTCCAACTTTTGCACCTAATAGTCTTAGGTACACACAGAAGGCTTCAGTTCCAGAGAGAAGCTTAGCGAATCTAAGATGGCAAGCAATGTTGATTCGGTGGCGAAGCCATATCTTAAACGGGCTTTCCTTTATTTGGTGATCTTGATCAAGAAACCGGGTCATGGTGCAGGTTAGGAAGCTGAGGATCAAGCCATGAGCCAAGTAAGCAGCAGCTAATGTTGTGGCAAAGCTTAGTGGGTGCACCGATGTAGTAATGATCATGGTAACGTAGGCGATAATGGTGAATGGAAGCCAGTGGAAAGCTCCAGCAACACAGAGAAATGAGAAGTGTTTGAGAGATGGCGACTCTTGATATAAAGAGATGTAAAGGAAGTAAGATATTGCAGCTGAGAGTGAACTGAGAAAGCCAACAGCGTAAATACCCATCAGGTGATATATGGCGTCCGTTTGAGAGTCCTTTGCTGCATCCTGGGAAAAAATGTTCAAAAAATATAAAGCATCAGCCTTTTTAACTGTAAAGTTGGAGTTTTAAGAATAAATGTGGAAATCCGGCCCATTTACTTATGAATGGGCCAATTCAAGTTATGTACTAGCCCTTAGAGGCATTAAGGGTTTAGATAAAAGAAACTGGCCTATGAGGAAACGAGTCGAACCAGTCGAAAGTCTTCGAAAGTGTCTATTTACAGCATAAAACCTCCTAATTTAGTTATAGAAAAGTTAAAATTATTATTGTAGTTATAGCTTTGTGACCATATTGACACACAAGATTACGATAAAGTTAAAAGATTTGGGCGAAAAGACTATCGAGTCAATCTAACCTTACTCGACCCGTTTCGCCCAGAACAAAAAGTTTCATTTTGACCGTTTGTCGACTGACCACCTCTAATGAAAAAGTATAGAAGTTAAAATATACCTTTTGAAAACTTTTGCGCCTGCTTGATCTGTAAACAGGCTTTCCGGTTTCCGTTTTCTGTAATGTTCCTACTTTAGCTTCTTCACCTAAAATACTTCCTTTCTGAATCACAGCATACGGGCCAATTTCAGATCTTTGACCAATCCTGATTGGGAGAAAACTCAAAACTCCATTCTTCACTTCATGTCCTTGAATCAATGCCCCTTCTGCAATCACAGCTTGCTCTCCTATAAAAACAAGAGATGGGTCGGTAATATCAACTGTATCTAGCACAACCGATGACCCAATTCTAGCTCCAAACAACTCAAACCAGTATTTCAAAAATACCGTCCCCCTCAAATGAACCGCCATAACTTTAGAAGAAATTTCTTGTGCCTTGTAAAGCGTCCACCACTTCACAAAATCCATAGACCATATCGAAACCTCAGGGGTCAACACGTAATTGGGCTGGAGAAACGATTTACCAAAGAATGCCACTGATATGCAAGTAGTAAATATGCAAAAGATCCAAGCAACTGGAGCAACGAGTACAGAAACAGCATACCCCATCCACGAAGGCGAGTGTACATAAGAAATCGAGTTCATGAACACAGATATCGATAGATAGGCAGGGAGAACAAGCATCATACATATATACACAAGTGCACAAATTTGTAGTGTCCAGATACCAAACTGGTGAAGCCTTGAAATCTCAGTCATGAAGTCAAAACTACTGTCGTTTTCATATTCTGGAAGAACGGAAAAAGGATTAGTCATGTTTGGTTGAGATTTTGACACAAGATTCTCAGAGAAACTTGCTAAGTCTGAAATGCAGGTGGCTGTAAATACATCAACTGCTCCAACCGGAACCCCAAGAAAATCAGAAAGTTTTTGTGCAGCTCGAACCACGCCAATTGAGTCAATCCCATAAGACGTCAAACCCTCAGTCGTTGAGATTTTGTTGGTATTAATTCCAGTTTGTTCAGATACTACACTTACTAAAAACTCTTCTATCTCTTTGTGACTCGGGCCACTAGGTGGCAACGGGCGATCAGTCACGAGTTCAGGCCTAGGTGTACTTCCCTCCCTGCATGTTCCTGTGGTGTAGGACCGCATTAACCGTTTCTTGGTCACAATTGGTTCCGGAACAAGACTTAAAGTTCCATCAGAAAACTGTTTAAGGCATTCAAATCTTTTTATCTTTCCGGATGTCGTTTTACTGATTGTTCGAGGCTTAATGAGTTTAATAGAAGCGATTGTGACACCATGTTCTTCTGCAACCCGTGCTTGAATTTGCTGCACAACTTCTTTGTTAACCGGTTTACCATCTCTAACCTCTGCAATCACAACTAACCCAACTTGATCAGAAGAATCTGGCACTGATATCCCCTTTGTTGATAATGTTTCTTCTGGGACCCCGATTACAGCACAACAACCAGGTCGTAGAAGCTCAGAAGCACTTTCAACCGTCTTTTCGATATCAGCAGAGTAAATGTTTCTTCCACCAACAATAATAAGATCTTTAATTCTTCCAGTAATGAACAAGTTTCCATCTATGATCCGTCCCAAGTCCCCGGTTTTTGTAAACATTTTACCTGGACGATTATCGAGCAAATTCTTGAAAGTTTTTTTACTCAATTCATCTTTATCCCAGTACCCGACTCCAGCACTCGGGCTGTTAATCCATATCTCCCCTTCCTTCCCAATCTCCTTGTGCTCTAAACCCGTTTCTGGGTCAACTATTTTGATCTCAACATCTTCATCATTTTCACCTACATACCCACAACACACCCTTCCTTGCCAATCGACGATTATGGGCTTATTTTCTCCGTACGCACAGCAAACAAAAACACAGTTTTCAGCCAACCCATAACCAGGAGCCATTATCTGTTGCGAAAGGCCAAAAGGTGCGGTGAGCTCAACAAACCTCATAAGTGTCTTTTGCCTAACGGGCTCTGCAGCAATCATAATAAACTTTATAGAAGAAAGATCATATTCGAACACCTTATCTTTCATACTTTCTAATCTTCTCACCACAAGTTCGAATGCAAAATTGGGGCCTGCACTGTGAGTGGCCCGGTACTTGCTCATAACTTGAAGCCACAGTAACGGGTTTCTGATGAATGTCATAGGAGATAAAAGAACCGTCGATCCTCCACTAATAAGAGACGTAAACAGCCCACCGATTAGTCCCATATCGTGGTACTGAGGAAGCCAACTTACGACTATTGTTCTCCCCGTGCTCTTGTATTTCTTTTTCATTAATTTGACATTATGAATTAATCCTCCATGAGTTATCATCACACCTTTAGCGTCACCGGTCGACCCTGAAGTGAACTGAAGAAAACAAAGATCATCCCCATTTGGTTCAGGACCAGTTTTAACATCTTCCAAGTTCACATTTTTTCCATTTTTTACAAGAGCATCTGTATGTATCCATAGAAGATTAGGCCATTTTCCAGCGTTTTTACCTCCAGATAACGAGATCAAGTTCTTGACACCCCCCGCCCTTACAGCACCATGGTAAAGGACAGTTGATAAGATCGCCTTTGCATTGCTAGATTTAGCAATATTTTCTAACTTTAAAAGTGCTTGTCCACCTCTTTGAAGGGGATCAGGAGGAAGAACAGGAACTGGAAGTACTCGAGCTCGCAAACACCCAAAAAAGGCATCTACAAAGTCGAGTCCGGGAACATGGAGTAACAATACCCTGTCACCAGGATTGATAACTGGTTTTGAGCTTGTTAATAGCTTATGAGCAATGCAAGAAGCGTTGGCGTTAAGTTCTCCAAAAGTTCTTTTATTTGCCTCCTCACCTTCGTCATTAATCCACGTGTAGAGTGTTTTGTTTTGAGTTATTTCATGCGTTCCCCAGTGCCTTAAATATCCATCAAGGCTACTCAAGTCGGGGAATGTAAGTCCAGGATATTCGACCAACTGTTCGGGGTTCCTGTCCACACGATCTGATAGCAGTGGAAATAACCTCTGCAAAAGCGACGGGAAAAAAACGTCTAGTAAGTAACTGATCGAGATTCTAGACTAAAGGAGTGTTTGAACGCGTGTTCTGATGTTTGAGTTGTTGGATATTTTTTAAAAAGGGAGATGTTTTGTGAACTATAGGTATAAGTCCTTAAATTAGCTTTTCGTAGGTTGGTCTGAAACTGATAATTTGACCCGCTAGGTGATCATATTATCTGAAGTAGAATCTGGTTATCCAAGCATTAAAATGATAAAATCTGATCATAGTGTTCAGAGTACATATTTTTACCTTCACATACGGAAATTTAGGCAACGGATCATTATTTGCAAAATGTTTGCGAACTAGATTTATAGCATAAGTTGAATTTCTCTCTGTAAGTTCAAATGCAACAAGTCCGCCTACGTAATAAGTGTTCTGCTGACCTTGAAGTTCGGTCTCCATTTTGTCATAAAACCTGCCCTTCATATCTGTAATTTGATAAGAAACGAATGTTATGATAATAATATAATTGATCACAGAAATGAGATAAGTAACTTGGTTAACATACCCTGGCTAGTAACATGGGGGAAATACTTGAACCGTCTTTGTAATATTACATTCTCTACTTGACCGCCCATTCTGTTGACCGCTTCAATTGCAAGTTCAGTGACTCGTGTTCCCATAATATCAACCGCATTACCGTAAGACCAAAATAGATAAATATCTGTATCAGCATAGAATCTCTGAATCGCCACTGGGTTGCCAATAGTTGCAGGATCATCCATAAACTCAGCACAGTAATAAAATCCTACTGGCAAATGATCTAGCCCCTTTATTTTCATTACAGTCGTATAGTAATCTATGGTCTGCACCTTACTGAACAGTTCCTTCTCAAGATCACTCATGTCCATCAATCCATTTTCGCTTTCTGTAGTTACCAAAAAATAAAATAAAAACATTAGTTAACAAATGAAAAAAAAAGTAGTTAATAATATAACAATAGACAAATCGTAAATTTATGTGCGCAAATACCTTCTGAATATGTTGGTGAATGGTAAACTTTTCCGCTTGTATAAGGAAAAGCTCCAGAAACAATGATTTTATCGAACTCCATAGCTTTGATTTCTCCACTAATATTTCTAGTGTCAACCGACACACTTGAAGAGTTGCGTCTGATAGACAATACTTCGGTGTTGCATCGAACGTCTATGGGAAGAGCGTTACTTAATTTCTGCCAGAATCCCATGTAGCCACCTTTGAAACGTCTTATTTTACCAGCCATTGATGTTCGTGTGAATTCATGAATGTAAGCATAAGGCATATCTTCAACAAATCCGTATCCAGAAGCAGTATATCCATATGCAACTGATTTTGGAACAGATTTCAGTCCCTTACTTTCCAGAAATTCAGAAACTGATTCTGACGCAAATTCACTAATGGCATGGACTCCACTTCGACCCGAATTCTTTACCTTATCCTACAAAAGAAAACATTAAGATTAATAAATACTTTCAACATTCTAAATATAAATTAATAACCAGACACGTTAGGAAGAGTCGAAGATATTAACCTGGAGGTCTAAGGTTAACGTAATTACTGCTACATAATCGTCAGCAACAGGAATGTCCTCATATTTCCCTGTGAAACTGTCAATGAGGGCTAGTTTATGAGAGTCCATTTCTTCTAGTTCAGACCCCAGTTCTTTTGCCAAGTGAAAAATAGTGGGAGCACTATTTGCTGCTAGAACTTGACCTCCAAGATCGTAAATTTTTCCTATAATCATGAATTCGAAGTTTAATACGCACAAGATAATTTATAAATAATCAAGTTTAGCAAAATGTAAAAGCGGTGCATCTTGCCTTCAATATCAGCTGATTCACACATGCCACTAACTGTGTGATATTTCTCTAGAAGGGTCACATTATTGTACCCAAGTTTGGAAAGTGCATAAGCTGCTGATAAACCACTAGGACCACCTCCTAGTATGCCAATTCTCGTGTTCACAGGCATACATGGATGCAGATTTGTGAATTGATCTGCTATTGATTGCTTCTGGTCCATCTTCTATAATCTTTTGGGCTTCCAATAGCAGTTCCTGTTGAGTTCAAGAACAAAAGTGAGGCATGATTCTCGTTGTCCTTGGTAAATTTACTCGACCAAATTCACTGTATCCATTTACACAGAAATTTCCACATGTTTGAATGCAGATTAACATACTATTCTGTGTACAGTTCTTGAAGGTGAAAAAATATTACGCGATGATCAATTTTTTCCTTAAATGTAATTTGTCAAATCAAGAAAAATTATAAAATACGACTCGTTTCCACTGAACGTGCATTCTTGGAAGAACAACGACGAATTTGGCTTCAAATCGGACAACGGATTGTGTTTAAAACAAGGTTTCAGAACCATACAAAATACTAAAAATGGCAAGCCTGCATCATGTCTATCTTTTGTCTTCATCATAGGATCTCATCGAAGAAAGACAAAATACTTGACACATGATAAATGCCCTTATTCCACCTCAACACCCACAACAAACAAAGACCAGGTTATTGTTGATGTTTACAAAGATTTGCAGTTTTGAATCATCCAAAAGAAAGTATCTTCTACTAATAAAAAAAATATTAGGTTCATCAACACATACATACATTATGCTTTAAAATAACTTATAAATGGAAGTATGCAGAGATAAGAATGTGGACTAACCAACTATCTCAACCAAATTCAAGCCAGTTTGTGTTTAACTCCAATATTCCTGAAATGCATGAACAACAGCAATTGGTACTTGAAACAGTAAAAGACTGTTAAACATGTTGATGCATACTTTAACTCCAAATTTTCCTAATTTATCCAATGCTTTAAATTACTGCTCCAAATGGGAATGACTTTTTACCAAACGATCGCGCCCTCATCATGTTTCCTCCTTAATTTCCTTGAACATATTTTTAACATTACAATTACAACGAATGTATAGGATCCTGCCATTAATTAAATTATATATATTCAAAAATAGTTTAAAGTTTTAAATACTTACTTATTCGACATAAGTCACTCCCTCTATGTAAGGTTTAACAAAGTTTAAGACAACCCTTTTTGTTTTAAAATACTCACTTTACACCCCTCCGGTTTTAACTTAAGTGTAACAACAGTAAAAGTTTCTAATAGAACTTACATCAACAGTTTGTCATAAAACATAATTATAGAGTAATTAACTATAGTAGTTATATAATTTTCTGAAGTATGTCCCCGTGCCCGGTTATACATACGTCACTTTGTTACTTAGACTTGCTACTAGACCAACTTGCATTAGCTCATATGTCGACCTCTAATCGACATTTTGTTAATCACTCACTCCATTAATTGTCTTTTAATACTCCAATAATTTCACCATACAGGGTAAATTTCAAATTTTGGAGTGAGAGCTTAGTTTGATCGATGTGCCCCAAATGACACAATGTTGTAGTAGTTATGAAAGTTCAAGGTACTTATTTACAACTTCCTATATAACAAGGACTATAATTAAAAACTAAAAATTCATATATATATATATAACGAAACAAACTGCCAACAAACCATAGTTGTAGCTTATACCCATTCTAATGTATGATCTACAAATTAACTATGAAAAAAAGAAATTTCCACGTACTTATACTAGTAGTAGTAATACAAATAATAGTAAGTATTGACTTAATTGTAATTAAATAATAAAAATGTGTGATGCAATTAACAAACCTGTAAGGTTGAGAGTCGTAATCAGGAAATAAGATCGTTGTAGCAGTAGTAATAAAATTCGAAAATGAGTGCCAAATGGCACAACAACAGCAATTAGCAGATTGCGAGTGTGGAAGCTGACCGAACTTCCACAAAACACAATTAATGGTGACGAGATCATGTCTGGAATATAAATAGCAAAGTTGATGGAGAATTCCATATACAAAACGACAAATAATCGGTAAATTCTAAATCCCGGTTGGTCCAACGATGAAAAGAAGTAAATTTGTTATGGAATTTAAGTATAATTTAACCACATATTCCTCAATTGGTCTGCCAGTTGATTCCTGATGCCATTTGTTTTCTCCGTCAGACGGTAGTAATTTCTCAATTAGGGTTTGAAATAAAGATATATACAGCATATATATGACTTTTTACTTATGTTTTTAATAATTTATTTTTCAACCTAACCATTTTGGTACATTCCACCTCTTCTGAAATCAACCGATCAAAATACTTGAAAATAGTAAAGATGAAATATATTGATGGTCAATAGTAATAAATGCACTTTTTTTAAACTGTGTGTTTCTTATTGACAATAATTTTGAGACGGAAGGAGTAATAATTTAATAATTCATGTAATGGAATGAGTTTATGTTAAGAATTATCATTATTACTTTTTACGAATGACGTTTAAAATTAGTTATATGTAATACGTAAATTGTTATAGAGTAAATTACAGAAACAGTCTGATGCTCAATTTGTCACTTTTTAATGCATAATGCATAATCCATAAAACGAATTAACATACCAAAACCTAACAGAAGCATATAAGTAACGAATTTTCTTTTGCGTTAAAAAATAATGTCAATCAAATCAAATGGATATATTTTTAGAATCCAAGTTATTCTGTTTTTCAAAATAAAAAAAAATGGTATATGGTATATATGTCTTCTCTGAAAAACTAGAATTGAAAAAACCGCTCACAAGACCCTCTTTGTTTTACTTTATCTCTCTTTTTAACATCCAATTAGCCTTTCTATGGCCGATGTTATATTATTATTTAATTTAATTATTAATATATTAAAAGATTATTTTATATTTTTTCTAGAAATAATATGACTGGTACAGAATCATCATGAATATACACATTTGTCTAACTTATAGACTTGAACCCATAATTTCATAGTTAGAGAGCCACTTCAAAACCATTAAATCAATGACTTTTTGACGATATATTACTTTGTAAAAGATTTAAACATGACGTATGTGTAAGATGTCCTCTAGTAATTTTAATCATCCACCAGTAAACTATGATGTACGATATTATGGTACATTTAATGGTGGAATACTTAATTTTTAGTGATATATGATTAAAGATGATTGATGAGCATTATATATATTAGCTAAAAATGAAACAATCAAGCTATTTGTTTGAAATATCAGTATAATAAAGTTTTGTTGTTCATTGGAAAACTTCACATAATTAGTTTACTCGATTTTAGCTAATAGGTTCACGGGATGAAGAGGTCCTGCACATATCCAGTTCCTAGATCACTATTAGATGATATAATTAAATATAATTACTAATAAATCTAAATAATAATATTTAAATATATCATCTAATAATCACAATTCAGTGTTTTTCATGCCCCTAAAAGACAACAAAAAATACATTGTTTCAATATCTCAAATTAACCTGGTTCAATTAAGATACAAGAATTTTTTAATAATTGTGTAGGATATTCTTATCGGCCACAACTTGTTTGTCTTCTTTAAAAAATACATCTTAAATCTTATATCTAAATCTATTTTCTTAACTATCGACTTAATTAGTTCAATAAAACAATGTATTGTAAATAGGGAAGTAATTTTTACAAGGAGTTTTTACTTATTGCAAGGAGAAATGTATTTTTGTAGTAAGTAAAATCTTCATTGTACGAATCACCTCCCAACGTCTGTAGCTAGCTATATTCTACTTTACGATTTATAAAAGAATGCGACCATTAGTAATACTACCTTTTATATTAGGTTGCTCAACATCTATTTATGTAAAATGCGATTTCGTTTTTTTTTTTTTTTTTTATGTTATAACCCGTAAATATCCAAGTACGTATAACTTTAGTTAGTTAACATGGATGGTGATTTAAATAGTAACGATGGATAGTAACAGTAACGATTACCATCGGTCTTAATTACAGCATTGGCTTATTTATCATTAGATATACTCGGGGCACAAAGCCTATTTTTTTTATATATGTAACGGATGGCAAAGTTGTACCGAGTCTACTATTTTTTTGATTATCTCTACTTGTTTGGCTATAAGATAAAAGGCCAAATTTAATTAATTAGGTACTATTAAGTGTAAGATGTATACAAGTTGTAACAATGAGGATAACTGGATTTCACTTGGATTCTTAGGACCCTACATACAAACAATGAACAAGTTAGACAAACAAAAGAATAATTAGACATACAAATTAAAGAAACAATGAGCCCACAAGAACCAGAGAGGCTATTAGACAAACAAATGAATGATTTTTACCTCCAACATATCATTTTCTTTTTTACAACATATCGAATACACATTTTTTAACCGTGAATACGTAATTTTGTTTTGTGTTTATCAATAATCATCCAATTTACATCGTTAGGTTCAAGGTATAATTATAGTTATAAATTTATGGAGTACAAGTTTTGGTTACCTGTAGATCGAATGATATCATTATTTAAGTTGTTGCGATGTTCACTGTCGTACCAACCGGCGACAAACAGTAACTCAAGTACGGAGTACCATAAATAAATAGAAGTGCACATCATCACTACACGCATAAAGTCAAATCTGATATAATAGCACTTCTAATTTTCTATATATTGCATACAGAAGATATGAATATTCGTTGTTGGTTCGATTTTTACTTTTCCTGGGTTTGTTTCAGATCACTGAGCTCATATCAAATATTTGAACGAGATCAGAGAGATCAAATATGCAAATCAATTCCTATACGAGACATAATGAGTCACAATGTTCATAAATATGAATTTTACTCAATTAAAAACACTTGAGCAATGGATTGCACTGTTCAATAGGCTATAATTTCCTTTAAACTCAAGGTCAACACCATTTGTTCTACTCATATAGTCATGACTATAACCGTTTATCAGTTAAATCATTTGTTCTACTCATATGTACGTGTATATATATAGATACAAACACATATGTATACATATAGATATCTGTTACAAGCAATATGAATTGTTTACAAGAGTTAAGAGTATGCAAGCACAACAAAGACTTAACACTAGAACAATGAAGGCACATAACACACCATTAAAACTTTAGTAAAAAGAACAGATGACTTGTGATTGGCATTCAAACATCAAGATCTCAAGAACCTCATTTGCAACGATGAAGAAGATTAGCTAACTATGCTATGAATAACATGAGCAACCACAAGGAGTAAAAGATCACATGCGAGAATCAAAGAATCACTGAGAGAAGAAACTAAATCCAAATAAATAGCCTAATTAGTTAACTTAAGAGACTGGAAACGTACATTGATATGAAAAACAACTATAGAACACTTCAATAAAAATCATAATCACCAAGACATGAAATACATGCATACAGCATATGATGAAGTTACATTACCTCTATTGGAACTGGCATCAGTTTTCTATTACGAATGTTTTGCAGAAATAAGTTTGGAACAGCTTTTGGAGAGTTGAGTTGCAAACTTGCAAGTCGCCAGTCACATGTTCAATATCAAACTGCTTATTTTAAACACCTAATACCAGCAGCACACTAAAAAACCAGATAAGCGTAAGCACTTTTCGTCGTCAAAATACTTCAAAAATGTGCTTATCAATAACCTGATGCAGATAAACAGAATCCACTACACCCCTTAACTATTTCGATGAACCAAACAACAGACAATATTAGTTTACAAAAAGATGAAATTCAGGCTGTTACCATATCAACGGGCAATCAATTTCGACAATAACTAGAAAAGATAAAATGAATAATAGCTAATGGAGTGAACTGCAATCAACAGAGCAATGCATAGATAAAAGAATTCAAAAAGAAAGGTAATTTCAGTCATGATCCAAAATAGGGCTATTACAGTGAGTCTACAACTACTTCTCTTACTGTGTATTTGATCCGTACTCATGTGCCTTTCTAACAAACTTTATTCCTTGCAAAACCGATAACTGCGACTCATTCCTCAACTTTATCGTCTTTAGAAACATCCTTCAGTTCAGCAGACTGAAGAAGAATTTGCTGAAGCTTTTCTTTATCCAATCGGGTCTTGAAAGAAAACATGATTTCAAATTGAGCTCCGAAGATTCGCTGACGTTTTAACCAGAAAAACTTCTTGCGTAATTCATGCCTTTTCGTTTCCATAACCAGCATTTCCTTATTGATCTTCATCTGAAATTGCTCTCTAGCTTTTTTATGCACATGAGGCGATTTGTTCACGGTGAATAATGATCTCGTTGAAGGCAACCCGATCTTACGTGTTTCAGGTGGAAGCTCCCAGTGAAGGTTTTTGTCGATTGACTCGAACGATCGAATCATTATCTGCATTTTCGTTGTTGTGTCGGATTTCGCTCTCCTCATTTCGTTCCGGATTATAACATTACCGGAACAGCTTTTTAGCAAAATATTTCTCAGATGAGAAGTCATAGCAGTTCACGGCAGGGCTCCGGGAGAAATGGTGATGGATCGGATCCAGGTAATTAAAACGCTGGTAGCACAACACAATAAAATTAAAATCAAGTCAACCAGTTAATTTTTTTTTTTTAACTAATTCAATAAACCCTAACAACTAGTTAAGACTAAGATAATTCAATAAGCATAACATTACAACAGTTTTCAATTTCTCTCAATAAGATTAAAATTTCAATAAACCCTAACGTAAAATCAACAGTCTGTTTAAATTCAAATAAAATTCACAGATAATAGATAACACCAAATAATGAAATATACTTTTAAGATCAAGTTTATTTGAATTAAAACCTTTTCAGCTTTCACTCACTGTTTACAATAAATCAAAATGAAAAATGATAATCCAGATACATACAGAGTGCGTGATGCGAACAGGCGTGAGACCAACGCGAGGGGAGAGCCAGACCAAAATTTAGGTTTCAATTTGGGAAGAGTTCGATTGTGGAGGATTGGTCATTGGTGTGAGACTCAGTGTGCATTGGGCTGGTAGCATCCAAACTATGAGCTGGTTCAACCTTAAATGGGCCAAAAACCTAGGCCCATTTTGATTTAAACAAAAAAAACTTGGGCTGCACACCGTATTGTATTTGCAGGGGTCTAAACTTTCTAAAATGAATCAAACTACACGTGTCTTTGAACTTTCTAAAATAAATCTTTCACTTTCAAATTTGTTTGGTTTCACTGTTAGAATAAACTAGTTTTTCTGTAAGTGAAATGAATTATTTTGATATAAATTGTTAACATTCCACTGGATTAAATTAAAATAATGTTTAAAACATAATAGTGATCTACTGATCTTGTAATAATCTTATATGCTCTGTTATAATGAGAGTTAAAATTGAAATGTTCTCCCAAGTGATAACCTACACCATAGTCTTTAACATAATACATATTAAAGCAAAACAACGGGAGATATTAAGAATTGATTAAACATTGTATCACATATTATGTATTTGAATCAATCACTATTACTGTCGTTGAAACTAGTTGTTGTTGATGTTGATGTTGACGTTGACTCCCGATCATATGCTCGCAGTGATATCTCTTCACTCTTGTTCATATGTTCAAGATAATTATCAACTGTAGAAGGTAAATGTGACATTCTCATGCCTTCTAATTCTAAGGCTACTTCCTTCATAGTTGGCCTATTTTTCCCATTTGAATTCAAGCATCTCATCGCCAAGTTAGCTAGATCCAACAACACACCATTTGACTCCTCGTTAACCACCACAGTGTCAAATATAGACATCACACAATCTTCTTCGATTGCCAGCGTAAAATGTGCAGCTAAGCTTCTATGCTCATCAAAGTTGGTTAAAATTGGCTTTTCTCTCGTTAGGAGTTCGAGCAAAACAACTCCAAAACTATAGACATCACTTTTTTCTGTAAACTGACTAGATTGAAAGTATTCTGGATCAAAGTAACCAAATGTACCTTTGACTAAGGTAGTTAAATGCGTTTTATCAACTGACACAAATCTTGAAGTTCCAAAGTCAGAAACTTTCGCTCTATACTTTTCATCCAAAAGTATATTTGTGGTTTTGATGTCTCTATGGTATATTGGGAGCGAAGTTGCAGAATGTAAGTAAGCAAGTGCTCCTGCAACCTCTGAAGCAATTTGTAATCTCATGTTTAACGAAAATGGAAACTCGCAAGTTTCATCTTGAATAAAATCATACAAGGTGCCATTAGGGACGAATTCAGAGACAAGTAGAGGAACCTCGGTTTCTAGGCAACATCCCAATAGTTTGACCACGTTCCTATGATTGACTTGTGAAAGAATAACAACTTCATTGATGAACTGCTCTAGTTGACTTTGATCAACTTTCTTTGACTTCTTGACAGCTACGATCCTTCCGTCAGCTAACATGCCTTTATACACTGTACCTTGTCCTCCTCGACCAAGAATTCTGTTCTCGTTAAAACGGTCAGTGGCTGTCTCCAACTCTTTGGAGGTGAAAAGTATGGTTTTATCAACTAAATCCATATCAGTTGCTTTTTGTTGTTTAATAAGTAGACCACCATTTCGTTTGAAAAACTCATCTTTTTCCCTCTTCGTTATGGTTCTCTTAATGAATTTTTGCAATTCAAGGATGAACTTTGCTAGGAAAAGCAGCCCCATGCTTATGCTAACACCTGAAGAGAGGCAAATAGAATGCATAAAAACTAATGTTCAATAGTAGTTGTAAACAATTCATATTAAATGACTATAAAACTGTCAAATTAGATATATGTTTTGCAGTAATGGAGTACTTTTAAGCGAATCCTTAATTACATACCTAGAATAATTCCTAGTGGTGATTGGCTCCTTGCGAATCCTTGGGTACTATAATAGATCTTAGTTTCACAATTGAACTGCAAATAAGGTTTTGTTTCGTCATAGTGACAGATTCCTCCAGCATCCCCACACATTCTGCAGAAATCAGATTCTAAAAACCACACATCATAACGAATAAGTTAATTTCCTGAAAAACGCAAGGTAGAAAGAACACAAAACTGCACACTAGTACTATACCTTCACATTGATAGTGCAAATAAGGGTTCCCTTCACGCCCTAAACCACAAAAGCACTTCCTAAGATCCACTGAACCAATGTTATTCACATGCACCATTTTTCCACGTTCTTTTTCCCAACAATTTGGTATTTCATACAGGTCGTAGTCTGTTAAGATCCACATAAGTGATATCGGGATAAAAGAGTTATTCCGCATGATAAATGTGTCCCCAAACATTTCACTTGTATACCAACCCTTACCCACCAAAAAGGCAGACGCACAAGACCCATCTCCATCTACTTTCAAGGGAGTAAGATCTATAGTGTACGACTTTAGATTATCAGGAATTATTGTTTGGCAACAACGTACGCCAGCACAATAATCACTTTCATTAGTCGCGACATTAGAGCAAGTCGTTGAACATCCACCCATCACTTTCCTATCTTCCAAGATAACAGCATTACCACACCCTTTAACGATGAATACATTATGCAATTCCGAAAATACATAGGGACTTTCATTAAGGTCAATACTTGGGATTTGATCATAACTATCTGAAACTGAGTTTGAACAATGAGAGATTTGTGAGACATTAACGTCGACCGTTTGTTGTTCCAAGTCTACATACAACAACTCGAGGTTGTTGAGTGCAGACAAATACGGTATCGATGAGTTGCAATCAACAGCATACCATTTGTTGAGAGAGCAATTTTCTCCGATTCCAAAAGGGTATGGAATCCTCACTTGTCCACAAGTATCGTTGCATCCTGGCTTGGCGAAATCAAAAGCTTTTATTGATGATGGTGTTGATAAAATTAAGATAATTAGCAAATGCAAGACTTGAAAATGCTTCATTTTTAGATGAATGAATATGCTGTGTGATTTCGTTTAATATTAAAAATATCCATGAAGAAATTTGTATCATGGTTGACTTTTAGAATTGAGCTGGTCAAAGAAATACCACAAGTCCTTGATACCTTATATTTCCAATACAAAGTCGGTGACAGAAAATGACTTGAATGACAAAACCAAAAACAATTTGTGGTTAACATATGTTGTGGAGATACGACCATTTGACCATATGCATGAGCGAGTCGGATGGATACGTTTTTCTTTTATTTTATCGGTATATTTATATTTATATATATATATAGTTTTCATTTAAAGAAATACAACTGTATTACACTACATTCTTTGTTTTTATTTTTATTCATAGAAAATACTAGTCAAATCATATTGCCACGTATCACGGTATCAGGATCATTATTAAAAGATAACGGGCCCGAAGCAAAATAATAAGCCCGATGGGCTACAGAAAATATCGTGAAGGCGCACAGCTCAGTTAGGCCCATTTAGTTATCAAGTTCGGTCCAAAGAGTAATGTCAAATTGACAGATATATAATTTAGGGTAAATTGCATATTTTTGTACACGTGATTTTTTAAATTTGCCAACTTTATTCTTTTACTTTTTCTTCCGCGTCAGTCGTCCTTGAACTATTCAGTTTTCGCGTTATTTGTCTTTTGTTGTTAAACTGAGAGCTACTAAATCTACCCATATTTTTTTTTGCTAATCATAATTAACACATTGAAAATTGTATTTTTAAAATTTAGAATGAACCTACCTCTTTTATTTTTAAGGGTTTTCATTCATTCAACTTTATTTTGAAAAGATAGATACCAATAAATGTTCCCATCAAACATATTACTAGTTGATAATAAAAAAATAAAAAAATCACTGTTGGCATATTTTTTAAATGTAGGAGTCAATACTAACGTACATGTTTTATTCTTTTAAGAAAATACTAACTTAATAAATTAACAAGAACATTATTATACTACTCTGTCTTATTATATCTAAATCAACAACGACATTTATATAAATAAAACTTTAATGATTTACTTTTTCAACAATTAAGTTAAAATTACCAACATGCATTTTTTATGTTGTCCATATTTCTCACGTCTTTACTTTTTTATTACAAAGTTTAACGTTTGATAACGAAGTATTTTAAAATTTTTTATGTTGTCCATATTTCTCACGTCTTTACTTTTTTATTACAAAGTTTAACGTTTGATAACGAAGTATTTTGAAATCTTTTATTGCTATCCATCTGTGTACTTATTTTCTAAAAAAAATTACGACAATTAGCTCATTGAAGGTTTATGGTTCAATAGCATAAAATCATACTTACAATTAGAATTTTTACTTGTATGAAATTTGACATAACATGTATGTTATTGGCTTATTGGCTTTTCACTTTTTTTTCATTGTTTAAGCTAGTTACGTTTAAAATCAATTAGCTTTTGTTATAACGTAATATTTATTTATTATTACAGTACTCACAACAATAATGAGATTTGTTAGTTATTATTTATAACACCTGACACTCAGTAATAATAAACACAAACAATAAAAAATTATTGAGAAATTTAAAGAAAAAAACTGATAAAAATAATAATGGAGTAAATAAAAAGCAACATACAAAGGAATGATAATTACACTGTTATATTCGGTAGATCCACCGTATAGTACAATGAGCATAATACCCCTCTCTCTCTTTTTTTTCGTTTCTATACCGTTCTATTTCAAGATACTCTTCCCTGCTTCTTGAATGTTGATATCCCAACAAAAAAAACCGAAAACTCGCAAAACAAAATCCCGTCCTCTCTGACATCGCCAAAGACTTATTAAACCACTACCGAGGACTTGCGGGATTATATTTAATAGAAGAATAAGGCTTCACCGCCGGAGATGCCTTCCGACCACTGCCATTAGCCCAATCTGTATATCGAGAAGCCGAGGTCGTTCGTTGGATCTGCTTTTCGCCACCGCCACCACTAGCTCAGTCCACCTGTATTTTCTATACTCTCCGTCTTCGCCACCCGCCTCTCTTGTAATTTACGGAGTACTTGGTACCGCCGACGATTACGTTGATAAAGACGTCATGTTGACTGGTTTATCTTCTTATTGTTCTTTAAGGGTTTATATTTTTGTATTTGAGTGTCTGAATTTTTGCCGATTGGAATCTAAGGAGAAATACAATATGATAAAAGAGAAACAGAGAAATAGAAAAAGAAATGAGGATATTTGGTAATTTAACATTGAGTTAACGAACCTTTCGTTAAATTTAACCAAAAAAATACGATAATTGTAAAATTTAACAAGTTGAGGAAAGGCTGCTGCGAAAAAAAAGTACCATGAAAAAATCGTCAAATTGAAACGACCACATGGACGAAATATTCAAATTACCCTATAATTTATTTAGATTAGATCATTATTATTAGATATTTTAATAAGAGAAATCAAAATATAAGGTTGTTATTTCATAATGGCAATGCAAAGAAAAGTATGTCGCCCGCTGAAAATAAAATGATCGTGTTATTGCATTGTATTTTTTGGGTAAACTATCTACGGTTTAATGGAAAAAACAAACAATGGTTATAGAATGTTAATTTTTCAATAAATAAACAAAATATTACTACATATTTAATGTACCATGATTAAGTATTTCATTTCAATGCGATATTACTCCTAATTTATGACAGGATATTGTTTACATAATATTTAGCCTAATCAAAGAAATACAAAATAAAAATGTAGCTGACAAAATTACAATTCACAGTACGGCTACAACATGAGATCGGCACCAGAGGGCAACCTTCGAAAGAAATTTGCTGGCAGCGAAGGTAGTTTCGTCCGAAATCTCGGATGTCGTAAATAATAAAACACGATAAGAAGAGCAACCACTTGAAACGGTGTCACGTACAACACGATCGCGGTGATCAAACAAAATGTCACGAACAAAGCCGACGCTCTAGGATCCCGCCAGTTCAACAAAGAGTGGAACCGTTCGCCTTGAGTTGCAAGGTCACCGGCTACTGTCTGTATCCGACCTCCAATACTTCTTAAACGATCATATCTCATTCTAACCAATTCTGATCCTTTAGAAGTCGGGAACGTGTCAAACTCCTCATCTAATTCATCATAGGTGGCTGCATCAGCGTGCGATATTTTGATATCCATATGAGGAGGATGCCTCGGTTTCCATCTGTACCTCCAGATCCCAACAACAAAGAGGTACAGGAAAATCGTAGGCAATATTAAATCGGGAGTTAATATTAGGATCACGAACAATACGTGAATTAGAAGTGTTGTTAGAGGATTTTTCCAATGGCATATTAAGTCGAACCATTTTAGCGACCGTGTGATACCACTAGCAACATTTACTAGTCGGAAGAAATTCGCTTTGCTCTTTCGTAGGCTCCATATGTGTGCATTTGTGTCTATCATGTAATCGACCACCTCCTTCTTCAACGGCGGTTCCATACGAGCTAACCTAGACGAGACTATTTGAGTCGCATGGTGCCTTAACATGTCTGTTTGAGTAATTGACAAAGGATGCACATAATGCATTTTAGGTAAAATTGGTTGTGAGTATTTGTGCAACATGTTCATATACGATGTGCACGAAAACCTCACAGCCAAATGTACCTCGCCCATTTTTTTTACACCCGAAGGGTGTAAAACAATTAGTGGGTACGAGTGTGTATATACTCGTTCTGTTTCAAGTGTTGATAACCGAATCCTCACCTTCCCGATTCTCAAATCTTTATTCGACCCATTTATAACCCCATTATCAAATGCACCAATTGTTATCACGGTGCACGGATCGTGAACCTCCCATGTATATTGCTCGTTCCAACTAGGTGAAAACGTGTCTATAATCGTCCGTGTTCGAACCCATTTATTTCCATATTTTGCAACACAATAAGCATCGGTTGTTGCCCGACCCTCTTTTGTTTTCATTGGCGACAACCCTTTCGCGCTAATAATCCCCAACTCCAAAATCCCGATGCACGACTTCCGAAGCTGCTTCGCCGTCGGCGTGAGATCACTACTGTAATTCGTCGACTCATCCAAAACATGATACCCACCATCCAAACACACACGTAGATGAATCTTGCTAGCAAACTTTGCATCTTTCTTCGCCCCCTCGACCAACACATGTTTCTCGAGATTATGCCACTTCGATGGGACTGCCTTATTGTCCCACCGTCGTTGTACTCCGGTCAACGGCAAAAAGCATTTTCCCAATACCTCATCTTTATTACATTCAACGCTTAACATCAACGCTTCTTCAAATGGCTCGGCTGCCACGAAAACCAAATCTTCATTCCAACTCGGGTTAACCGTTTTCACCTTCGAAACTTTAGTCTTGATCACTTGACTCCCCAACCCCACTTTTACCCATACTTCCACCGGTTTATTCCTATCACTCGGAATCAAATCTTGACACTCGATTACATTAACTCGAACATACCAAAGTTTTGGGGATAAATAAACTTTCCCCCTAATATTAGATACACCTTCTTTCACTAATGCAGCGTCCGAATGCCACGCTTCCGGGAAACACTCGTCGGCTTGAGTTCCTTGCCAAATCGCGAGCATAATTTCGCCATGTTTAAGTTTGACTCCATTTTTATCTTCTAATTTGTACCATTGTGGGGCCAATGGGCTATCCGGGGGGATTCTTCTCGGGACTTCCGGAATATCAAACGATATTTTCCCGATAAAATCATCCAAGAGAAAATTCTTATCTTTAACCACAATTTCAACATACGATGATTGCATTTGTGAGAATGCGAAAACACGATCCCATACTGGGTTCGATTTTTTTTCAAAGTGTCGTGTGGTTCCTTTGAAGTTTCCTAGCTTAACTTCCACATAAGGATCACAACTTCCTGTGACATCTTTTGGTGGTAATTCTTTGGCTTTTACGACTCGAACGTATAGATACTGCATTTGTTCAACGAGATCGTAAGTGGTGGTGAGTTTGTCGCCGGCGTAGTTGCCTGATCCGGCGATTTTTGGGGTGGTTTCTTTCAGGGCAAATTCTTCCATCGGTGGTGGACGTTGCATGTTGAATCTTGATCAAAAAATGAATAATAATTTGGTTACTTGTGAAATTTTATGCAAGTTTTTGTGGGATGTTTAGGGAAGAAAGACAAATTATTGCATGGAATAAGGAGAATTTTTTCAATAATGTAAGATGCAAGCTAAGCTGGTAACAACTTAAAATTTTGAAATGATTTTTTTTCTTTTCTTATATATCTATATATAAAGGAATATAAAAGAAAGCTTCATAATTTGTCACGTAAGTACGCATGACACATGTCAACATCTTAATTTCAGTTAACAAATTATTTAATTAATATTATTTTATTATTTTTTAATAATTAATAATTATTAAATATAAATACTAATACGGAATAAAGGAGTCCTATGTGAAAACAAACTCTTACAAATTATTTAATTAATATTATTATTTTATTAATAATAATAACTAATTAGAAAATAAACTATCATTAAACAATTTGACATATATTTAGTTACGATCTTATATTTAGTGTAATAACATGGAATTCGTATAAAATATTTAGCATATTACGATGAACATTTTTTATACTACGTACTAAACACAATTATATTTAATAAATCGCTTAATAATTAATTAGTTTGATTAAATTAATAGGAATAAAAGTTGTATGTGGCTTAAAACTAGTATATATATATATATATATATATATATATATATATATATATATATATATATATATATATATATATAAAAAGAAAATATATATAAAATATATAACTGAAGTTTTATATAAATGTTTCTTGTTTGACTAGTTAGTAAATCAAGTTTCTGAACACGTTATATATACCGAATATGTGTGATGTAATACAATCAAAAAGTAAGATTCTATATGTTACGGCAAATGACCATGCATGGTCTCTAAGTGTTGTTTTGGTCATGCAATTAGTTAAATTATTTTTTAATAACTTTGTAGTAAATTAATTAGACGTTTCTAGTAACTTTATAAATTAAAGCGATAAGATTAGTCCTTACTCCTTACTAATGAATTTTATGTATTAGGGTGGTACATTAGCAATGGTAAAAATATATAACCGCATAATACTACTGTTTGGTGGATGTAAAAAAGTTATTTTAGAAAACAACCTTTAAAACTGTCATTATCATTTGTCAACTAGCTTTAGATATAAGTAGAATGGTTTTTAGGATATTGTTGTCTTGTTGTAATGTTTCTCGTATTGTCTACATGAAATAGTTGTAAAAACGATGTTTATGACATACATGTAATTAGGTATAAGAAGTTAGTATGCATATAAACAAAATCAGATACATGCATAATCACTTGGAACAAAACTACCATATATTATATGGTTGTTATAGCTAATTTTTTAACTGATTGTGAAATACTATACTAGTAATTATATATGATAATATATATTATATTATATAATAATATATAAACCAATAAAAAAAAGTACTGCGTAATTCCTAATTGCGACACGCATGTTACGATCAAAAGTGTACATATAAGTTGGTTTGTTGTGTGTAAGAAATTGGTGAAGGTTGAACCACCCACCAACTCTTAACGACTAGAGAATAATTGTAATTTTGTACAATAAAAGTATACAAAAATAGTGTTTTATTAGACTCCGTAGTATTTTAATATTCTGTTTAAATTACCTCAATTTTGAAGAATAATTACCGTGATAAATAAAATTTTAAGCTTAGGTTTTTGTTAAAGAAAAAGGAAAAAAGATTGTTTTCATAAGAGTGATTATGATGCCCAATTTGATTTGATTTGATTTGATCAAGTAACCACATCTGTTTAGTAACCCTATTTCTATTGGATTATTAGTTGATTCAATAATAAAAAAAATGACACTCTCCTTGATGATTTTTTTTTTCTTTTTATGAACAAATAAATATTAAATTGAAACGGAATCGTTTCAAGATAATCTTTGGAAAAACCATATTTCAGTTTGCCCAAAAATTCCACCATAAGGGTCACTTTCGTAAAATTATTTTATGTATTGACATGGAAAAATGATTGGTTGATACTTGATTGATTGATTAGGCCATGGTGACTCCCTGTCCTTTCATGGAAATTAACGTCTATTTCTTTTCTTGGTTATTTATAAAAGACCCCATTTTCGTAACCTTGATATCATGCTAAAATATTACTTATATGAAATTTATTAAAGCAAGTAGTGATATTGTTTAAGGTTATTAATCAATAAGTTATAAGTTATAACTTATGATTATGGAACTTTCATGGGTCCAAAACCGGCTGCTAGACACAACCTACCATTAACTAGCAAAATTGCCTTAATTAGAAGATGGTGAAAAGGGAAAGAGGAGAATGCCGTTTCTATTGCATTTTTATACAATTTTTTTATGATTTATGACAATTATTGCATTTTAACAACACTGCATTTTAATAACACTTCATTGTATACCTATAAATTTCACAGCATTTTAACATCACTGCATTCTAATCCTTATAATTTTGTTCTAAAATACAGTGAAAAAGATATCTTCTTCCTTCCTCTCAAATGAGACATTCTTCTGAGAACTTTACCTTTAAAAAAATACACAAGCTTGGATTTAAACTTAAAACTTACTATTTATCTTAGTCAAAACATATTTTGTTTTTGTAAATTCAGATCAAGCTAGCTTTTTCTAAGTTAGGTGTGGTTGGTTTAAGAAATTAGCCTACTATGATATATTTATATTATTTGTCATTTGTTGCTTGCTTAACTCTCCAAACAATCATGTATTAATTTAGTGTCTAATCCTGCAAAAGTTTTTTTTTTCTTTTTTTATCGAACGAATAAATTAGACCCAAAAGTGATGTATAAAGATCCTATAATACCTTTTATAGCTTTAGTTGATGAGACTGACAGGATATCATGCTTATGCAGCAACAGATATTGCAGATCAAACCCAATGTAAAAGGTTTAACAAGTTACAATCAAATCTGGGCCTACTGAAAACATGGTGTTCAAATTCACTGACCGAATCCCTTTTGAAGGATTCAACATTTGCAACTCATTGCTAATACAATCAAGATTTCAGTATCACTTAGTCCTAATCCATATATTGAGCTCATTTGAGTGGTAATCGGAGTAATTAACTAATCATAATCATTCATATCTTCTAGATAAGTTGGCTTATTTGAGTTCTTTTTTATTAATATACTAGTTTATAGTTTATAAACCCGTGTATACACACGGAATTTTAATGCAAAAATATTGATATTACGTATTACGGAGTTTGACAAAATCCATTCGTTCACTTATCCTTTTTTATTATTATTATTTTTTAATTTTTCGTAGATACCTTCTATTCTTTGTTACTACTTACTAATAATAAGTATTATGATATGATTATTTTTATTTTTACCTTTTCTTTTTACATGGAGAAGCATAGTATAACTGACTATTGTTATTTGTATTACGTAATTTGTTTCATTATAAGCTCTTAAGTGGACTTAAAAGTGTTATGAATAATTAATAGAGAAACTCATTATTTCATTTTGTTTTATTTTTGCAAAGGCCTTCTTATCCACTGATCTTATTAATTTAAATAGGATTACAAAATCTGTAATTATTTATTGATATTATGTGATTTTGTGATGAATAAGGTTGTTAATTTTTTATTTATGCAATGTTAAAGTTTTGTTTAGAAATATTTAGAGAGCTTGATTTGAAACTCTGCTCTAGTAGCTCGAGGTAGACTCGATTTGTACTGAGTTGATTTCGAATGTTTCTTGAGTCGATCTCAAGTAGCTCATGAATTGGTTCGTCTTATTTAGACCCGTAATTAAACTCACAAGTTTAAATCATCCAAACCTCTTATGAAGTCAGTATTGCCACATGCTTTGAAAAAACAACTATAATATTGATTTGAATTCATTTGTGAAGCCCGTAAAAATTAAGAAACCTGTCAAATTAAAAACAATTAAAATTTGAATTGTTTAAAGTTTAAACCAGTATTTAAGATTAATTACGTGAAATAAAATATATGTTTCAAATTTCAATTTGATTAAATTAATATCAATATTAATATTTCATATATAAAGATATGAAAGAATATGAAATTGACTTTGTTTGCAATGTATAAAACGTTCGTAAGGTATAGAGAACAAAAAAAATTAGTCTCTTTTTATTTTTATTTTTTTAGTATTATTTATTATTATTATTATTATTATTATTATTATATGGTTTGATTTATTTATTTTAGGTTAGATTTTTTAGGGGAATGAAGACATTTTATTGTTTAATTAAAATTTAAGTGAAATTGAGAGTTTTGATTGGCTAATAAGAGTTCAATTTTGCATTTAAATTTTTTACGAGAGTTTTCTTTTATTAATATTTAGATTAGATTAGATTAGATTGTTGGATTGGATTGGATATTTATTGTCTAAAGTTTTTAACTTTGACAGATGCTCCTGGTTTTGATCCAGATTCAATCATTTCATCCAAAACTGCACTGTCTCGTGCACCTTCAATATACGACCAGCGAGGTTCAGCTTCAAACTTACCTTCCTTCTGCACCAAAATTTAAAATGCATCATATTACACTGATTCCAGAATCTACAAGAATAATAAGAACTATAACAAAAAATGGCTTGTAATAAATTCTGATTCCAGAATTTAAAATGCTTTATCGTCGAGAACAACCATTCTCCAATTGACTAGAGACAAAAGAAAAAAGATACTAACTTCAGACACGAGACCGATTGAAGGTAAAGAGAATTAATAAAAAAATTTAAGTTACAATAACGGGAGAGATGATATCTGGTGGAGGAACGTCCGTGTTTACATGAGACGTCATAGCTGACACAGAAGCTATCTCGCATCCAACAAGCTATATAGCAGACAAGTAAATAAGTTAGTGGCTTAGTGTATCAATATTTATTTTCTGTTTTGAAGTAATTAACGAATTTTCTCCACGAAAAAAAATAAGTTACCATTCTTAAACCTGCAATGTAATGCACACCCATATCCATAATGAACCCTCCTTGCCACATACGTTGAGGGTAAGCATTCGACAGAACTAATGACTAATGATTTACTGATTAAGATATTAACTGCAAATATTGTGTTTAGGTAGAATTAAACTGTTTATATTTATCACTATGAACAATCAATAATCCTCTTCGGATGTTCAATTAGAATGGTACAAAGTCATGGATTGATCCCAATGAATAATAGTTATCATGGTTCAGACACCTTACAGTTAAATCTCGCCTCCAAGAGCTTGAGAAGATTAGAACTATTCATGGACCCATCAATTAAAAGTTGAAGGCTCATCATTTCTCCCATTTCGGACACCAACTTTCTGCTATATTAGGTCAACAACGATTAGTCAACAAAAGCCTTTCTGATATACATATCAGCTGAAGTTACAAAAAAGAAGACCTAACAAGCAGCAGCTGGTTTCTCTTCAAAGACACAATCCCAGTATGGATTCAAAAGGCAGACAAAACGGTAAGAAATATCAGTTTGCTGCATAGACAGATCGATGAAAACAACTACAATTGGCATCATCATTTTTATAAGCCTGCAGTCAGCAACTCTATTTTAGTAAGTAATTACCTTGAAGAACATGCTTCCCTGCCTTCAGAAATTTGAGGGACATATCCACCTGCATAACATAGTTTGTATGTGAAATTTAATCAATACACATATTTGTTAATCATAATTGGTGAATAGATTCCATAAGAGTTAGTGTCCATAAGGTCACAAAATAAACGGTTACCATAGTATACTTTGTATAGTACCATAACACTTTTTGTTTCTTTTTCTAAACTGCAAATGCCTTTTAAGGTTTTATCTATTATCTATTCATTGTAAAGTGAAATATATTAATCAATTTTCTTAATCATGTGTTAACTTTAGGAGAAATAGTCCATTTCCATAAGGCAAAATATAGAGTAGAAATAAACCTGAACTTGGCCAGCAAGAACAACAGTAACGGCCGAAATCTCCGAATCATGAATAATTTCCTCAGTTCCATCATCTCCCCATTTAAACTCCACATTAGGAAATAGTTTCCTAGCAATCTCAACAGCCTCATTTGCCGATTTCTACATTATAACTTAGTTCCGATATATCATCATATCATTTATTCACTTGGCACTTGGCAGTTAGTTAGTTAATTTGTTAATTAACTGTGATTCTTTTCGGGCAAATTTGTTTGGGCTGCTTATCGTAATAGTACTCTCCATTGGGCTTAGCCCATAAAACAGATATCTCGTTTATATAATTGGCCCATCAAGAGTTGCAAGTTTTTATTTTACTATATAAAATAAGAAAGGAACGCATTTGCCGTACAAAATGATGAATACAAGAGTTCTTTGCTATCATAAAAAAGCTACTACCTTTCTTTTGTTTCACCAACATTCCACGATTTATTACCGTGCTGGTTCAAACTACCGTTCAACTCAAAGATTTTTGTGTACGAAACATAGTTCAAGTGTTGCCCAAATTACTTAACTCGACGACGCCCTCCATCTGTTTGATGAAATGCTTCAAAGACAACCTCGACCTTCCATTATCGAATTTAATAAGCTGATTAATGTTATTGTAAAGATGAAACATTATACGACTGCGCTTTCACTATTTAAGCAACTATATTTAATGGGTATTCCTAGTGATATATATACGATGAACGTCTCTATTAACTGCTATTGTAGCATGAATCAAGTGACTTGTGGTTTTGCTCTATTAGCAGCCATCTTTAAGCAAGGCCATCCGCCTGCTGTTGAAACTTACAGTACTCTTGTAAATGGGCTTGTTATAGGAGATCGAGTTTTCGAGGCTGTTGAATTATTCAAGAAACTGCTTAGAGAGAAAATTTGTGAGCCTCATCAAATAATGTATGGAACCATTATTAATGGGCTTTGTAAAGTAGGACACACTAGCAAGGCGCTTGAATTGCTCAAGTTTATGGAAACGGGATCATGTAAACCATGAGTTGATCAATACAATACAATCATTGATAGTTTTTGCAAAGATGAAATGCTTGATGATGCATTGGAACTGTTCACCAAGATGATTGAGAAAGGGGTAGCTGCGGATGTTATCACATACAACTCCTTGATATGGGGTTTAAGTAACTTTGGTCGAGAAAAAGAGGCCGAAAGAATGTTGAAAGATATGGAGAAGAATGGAGTCTCACCGGGGGTGGTTACTTTTAATATCTTGGTAACTTCCTTTTGCAATCGAGGACGTGTAAAAGATGCAGAACTTGCTGTGCAAGTAATGGTGCAAAGAGGCCTATGTCCGAATGTAATTACTTATACTGCGCTAATTGATGGATATTGTTTACATGGTAGAATTGATGAAGCGCGTAAAGTTCTTGATCGCGTGTTAAAGAGGGGTCTTGTGCCCAACATTGTCACCTATAGCAGCCTGATAAATGGATACTGCAAGAAGAAGAAAATCTATAAGGCCAAGGAACTTTTTCTAAAAATCCAAAAGTTGGGTTTGATTCCTAATGTTATTACTTACAATAGTCTAATACAAGGGTTGTATCGTTCGGGCGATTCTGCAGCTGCTAGAGAGCTCTTTGACGAAATGCAAGCCAATAGAATGTGTAATAATTCGCAGTGTTCCGATGCATTGATTCTTTTCCGTTCGTTAGGAAGAAATGAACTGACGAAAGATATAGGTCTTTACAATATCTTGATTGATGGTTGTAGCAAATGTGGGAAGTATAACTTGGCTATGGATCTGTTTGATGAGCTCTCTTTGAAAGGAGTGGAACCGAATGTAAGGATGTATACTGTGATGATACGTGCGCATTGCCAAGAATGGTTATTTAGTAAAGTGAAAGAATTGCTTACAAAGATGGAAGATAATGGTTGTTTGCCAGATAGCATCACATACAATGTAATTATACAAGAGTTCTTGAAGAAAAACGAGCTTCAAGAGGCAGATATTTTTCTAGAGGAAATGATCAGCCGAGGTTTCTTGCCTGATCATGCTACTTTTTCGATGTTGTTAAATGTAATCCCAAACTATGGACAAGATTCTTCAATGCGAACAATCATTCAGAAGATAACAAGGGTAGAAAGAAAAGATAATTTAACATTTCAGTTTGTTTCGTAAATTTCTCTAAAGCATACCAAGTTCCAGTACAGGGTGGTTATTATAGTTGTTGATAACCTTTTCCTGTTTAAGTTGTATAAAACATCATTGGATAATTCATTTGTTGACCGATATATACAACTTTTAGATGTTTACTGCCTAATAACTTGGTATCTACATCCAACTTTTGTATGCCATTTATTGATGTGATTTATTGGACAACAAACAGAAGTATAAATACTACTACTATTGATTTACATGATTGAATTTTGTTTTGTAGAACAAAAGAAGATAAACGAGTATGACTTCAAGATTTATGTGTTAGCCACGAACAGGATGTTAATGGAGCACAGTCACACAAGGTAGATTATGGGCTAAGTTTCACCGTTTCTCAATCTGCACCACGAGGTCAACCGAGGGATGAATATTTGCTATGAAAAGGATGTACTTAATCCCATCATATATATATATATATATATATATATATATATATATATATATATATATATATTATATTCAAACTTCAGAGGTAGATATAGTTTAATGGAGTACAATACAACAATGTGGTAAAATTTCTATAAGTTTTTTTTTATATTTCCTACCTACCGGAAAAGCCTGAAGACAAAGACAGGAGAATGAAAATCTATGAAGTTCTTTTGAGGCTCCAATGCTTGTAAATATATGTTTTCTTTTGGTTCTTCCCTCACTCCACTTTGTGTTGCGTATTCCATTGCCATTTCGTAATCCACCTGTAAGTATCAGCCAACAATAAACAGAATTATCGATGAAATTTCTCCATCCATTCTAAGAAAATTCCAACTGACTGATTCAAATTACATACATAAAGTTGCAAGATCACTAATCAAACATCTAAGCAAAATTTCAAATAATTACTTGCCTGTTCCACATGTTGTGCAAGTTTTTCAGAGAGGGTTCCTTTTGTTACCAAACGATTCGAGACCTTCTGAAGTAATTCTGCATCCTCATCCTCAATCTCGGTGCGTTGCTTCTTTTTTGCGTGCAACTGTGACGCCTCTTTCAATACAGTATATATAGCACCCGACGCATCATCCAAGTACCTACAACCAATATGAAGAGCAATTGACTAATGGTTCTAGCTCAACTGAAAAGGCTAAGTTTTTGATATACATATGGCGTGACACAAAGGTTTGAACTTACTTGATCAAGTTTCTTTTCCTCTCTTGTTGTTCACGAGCCTGAATTTTCTTCACTATTTTTGACTTTAGCTGGGTGCAACACTGTTTAATGCAAGTCTGCAGGCATGGGTTGTTAATTTGAGAAGCTTTCACATTTTTTATATTATTATGGAGGCAAACCAACCTTGACAGCAGAAACAATCTCACTAATGTCATCTCCAATATATTCCTTTCCAGTTCCCTTGAAAGGAATTTTGGTGCTTACAATGCTAACAAAAACGCCAATTTTATCCTGTGTCTGATTAATTTTGTAAATACTCCAACTGAAAGATTATAACATATCAGGAGAACTTCTACTGAAAATGGGAATACTGGAACATTAAAACTCATAACAGTCTTACTTGATCCTCTTCATTGCAGTTCTGGTGACAACATCAGCACCTTGCTCAAATAGCAGTGGAATCCGATTTGCAAAGCGAAAGATATTTAAACCCTACAATTTTGATAGCCACAAAAAGCAACAAGAGATTGAAGAAACAGATATATAATCATAATGCAGAGGTTGAGGTAGACTTATGATGCAAATGACACCTCAACAACGAAATAAACAAACTTACTTGCTTGACATCTTTTCCGCCCAGGCTAACTCCAGCTTCTACAATGAATGGGTGTCCTTCGAATACTTGAGCACTGAAATTAAGATTAATTTAGAATGTGTTTAACTTGATGCTAGCTTATAATGCTTTATAAATATAAGGTTGGATGAGGCTTTAGGCATCTTAATCATGAATATTACCTTGCAGTATAAGTCGCAACCATGTCTGGATGCAGTTCCTTTATGATACCCAAACGGAGGTTGTACTCTCCTGCAGGACTAAGACACTATAAAGAAGCGATGTTACTTACGAACTTTCTTCTTATGAAAACCAAATTTATTCACAACTTAACAATAATAACAAGACTATAGAATTCTATGTTTATTAACTTAAGTTGTCGAGCAAGCTTAAGTTGTTGAGCAAGCATCTTACATCACCACTAGGATCATCAAACTTGGCCTGCCGAAACAGCTGATGGATGCGGACAATTTGTTGTGGAGTGAGTGACTTAACTGGTGTTTTGGGGTTGAAATCTGGACCCATTTCCCCTGTAACATGATGCACATAACCATAATGTCAACAATTTACCGAAACAACAGAAGCTTGTATAAGGAGGTTCTAGGTTGTCTAACCGCATTAACATAGTAGAAGAGTGTGGTAGATATATACCGATTAATCGTTCAGCATGGGACTTCCCAATGTTAACAAATTCATGTTGAAGAAATTGCAAAAGGAACGGCTTTGAAGTTTCACCAATTAGGCGTTTGATGAGAAGCAAATCCACAGCTGATGGATGGTACTTTGTTTCAAGAGGAACTGCAGGCATTACATCTGTCCTTCTCGCAAAACTTATGCTGACATTTTTACTACAAAAGTTTAAAGAGGAAATTGCATTAACTGACATAATATGTAACACTGTACCAGATGTAATCAATGAAAATTGCAAGACAAATACAATGTTAAACTACTATTTTTTTTTTAAGAAAGAGGGGGTACTCTGATGTGTCCGATACAAATCGAAACATGAATCGTGCATACGGAGTAATAACAGCCATTTGACGCATATAATGCAATATTTTGGACTGCAAATACCAAAGAAAGTGTTAGTTAAGAGGAATGAAATGCTACGGCTCATTGCTTGTTAGACATCATTTACATTATTTAATATTAATTTTAAACCATAGTATAGCTACGACTTGAATAGATCCAAAAAGTGATACATACACGATATGTTGTCCAGTTTCCCTCAATTACAACTTGAATCTCTGCTCCATGCCATGGTTCCTTGTCATCTCTCTTCTCATGTAAATGTATGTGGGGAATGTTTCTGATCATGGAAGGATATAATAGAATATAAGATCACTGGTTTAGCACTAAAGAAAGTTCTAATCAGCCTTATATAAGTAAATACTTATAGGCAAGAACTATACCGATGAATATCTATATCCAGCCTGCAGAATGTAGTGTAACTTTGACCCTTCATTGATGAGGATATCTCAATAGGTAGTCCTGTACTCATCTTTGACCAAATTAAAGCCTGAAAGAAACAAAAATAGATCTAACATTTATATGAAATTCATCACAGTATATATTTTCTCAATATCACCAGAAAGAGAAAGGCAAAGTTTAACGTAGAAAAATACCCTGAACACAAATAAGCAGCTTTAAATATTCTATATTTGTACACGCATAACTACGATATCAGCAGTCAATAAAAACAAGTTGACTATTTCAACATACACATACATGTATTTTCAGTCACAGATACAGTTACACATGCCTCGTGTCAACATACCATTTTTGCACCAAGTCCGAACTTTCCACGTGTCTGCTTCAATCCATACTTTGTCCCAGATAAAACTGCGAGATCATTATATCTTAGATAAAGTAATATGACAGTGGTACAGAACTCAGATACATATATCTCATTATCTCAGTATGACATGTCTAAACACATAAGCCTTAATGCACTATATATTCAACATATCAATAAGCATGAAACTATATAACTACACCTCGTCCAAACATATTTGGAATATCATCATGGGGCATTCCTCTTCCATTATCCTACAAAGTTTTAAAATGTAGGTCGTTATACAACAAACTTACAGACCTAAAATGAAATTTATCACAAATGTGAAGAATCACAATATTAATATATTATTAGGTTCAAAGCATAAATATGTCAGACCTTACAAGTCACCCGGTAAAACGAGGCCTCACCTCGACCCTTGATACCCTTTGCAGAAGTCGGTTCTTTTACTTTCTTCCCAAGAGCAGCATTTTTGGCCTGAATCTCTTGAAAACGAGCTTCTTTGGCAAGCCTTTTCTAATAGTAGAACAAGAAGCAACAGAAAGGGGAAGCAAATAAGTCATCAACAATAAAAGATTGAAAACTAAGACTACTAAAGTACAAACCTCACGAGCCTTGACAGTCTCAAAATCACCATATAGTGCTTCATCAATTCGCTCACGGTCAATAAGACCAATCATAGAATTAAACTTGCTTTTATTAATCTCCTCACTGCGGCAATACCAGCACAATACAACAAACAGAACTAAATTCCATAATCATATGTTCATGCCATTAAACAAAATACATACACATAAAGTCACTTACATTGTTACTTCAACAAACGGAAGCTCAGCAATGGACTCCGCAGAATCGAGTGCATTTTCAACAAGTTCTCTCACAGTTGTGTAAAGCGATTTACCAGGCTAATATTCATTCAGAAAAACACTACTTAATTCAATTTTCATACAACTTATAAAACACAATAATCACATTAAACCTAAATCCGGGTGCAAAATCATTTCGCACACATATATATAATATATACATACATACAGCTGCCAAATTGTATAATCTCGAGCAGATAAATAAACAGAATGACAGAATAAACTCACATTGTCGAATCCAGCAATGTTTTTATTCTCGGCGAAGAATTCGGCAGGTGATTCTGCAAAAGCAAAAGTTAAAGATATTTAATTAAAATAAATGCGATTTGGGGTTATATATAAGTTGAAATATAGAGATTGAGATGCTAACTTTGCTTAAGAGCACTAGCTTTAGGTTTTCGAGGTGTTTTTGATTTTCCTTTTTTAGTTTGCACCGGACTTTCTTCACTGCTGTCGCCGTCCATCGGAGAAAATTTGTAGACCGGTCAAAATTAAGGGTTTTGACAGGCGGGAAGCGTTCTCTGTTGTGTGCGAAAAAAATGGATACTCGTCCCAAATGAATTTTTTCTTTCCTTTTCTTTTTCTTTTCGCAGAATGTTGACTATGTTGACTGGTTTTAGACTTTTAGGAATATAAGTCCTAATTGCGATAATGCGATATATGGTTTTTTGGATGGGGTAAATTCAGATGGTACTGTGGTTTAAACCGAGTTACAAAATTCGTTTACGTGCTCTTCAGATTTTCAGTAATAATTTTAAGTTTGATTCACAATTAGTCATTTCGTCTGATTTCATTTATTTTTACTCGTTAAGTGCTATCATGTGAGTTGCACGCAGAGTTAAATCCGGCATTTCCAATTTCCCCCGTCAATATTATATTTTTTTCCTACCTATTAAATATTGTTACTCGTAATAGGTAGGAAAAAGGTATAATATTAGTGGGAGAAGGTGGAAATGACGGATTTAACCTCGCGTGCAACTCACGAGATAACACTTAACGTGAAAAAATAAAGGAAATTAGATAGAGGGATAAATTGCGAGCAAAATCCAAAGTTATTGCACTGAAAATTTGGAAAGAAAAAAAAAGAATGCAACGACGAGTTCGTAAATCGTCATAAACCACATGCACAATTTATGGAATTTACACTTTTGAATTTTATAAAACTCATGTTATTTTGTCAAATGGGTTCTTACAAAATATTACTTCAAACAATTTTTATTTGTCTAAAGATAAATACAGATACATATAGATATGATAAAGAAAAGACAAAAGATAAAAAAGGTTCTTCATATATTAGAAAATCAAGCTTATGATAAATATTTATATATTATAACTAATAAAAATTCTAAAATTTTGGATCTATTTTTAAAACATCAACCGCGTGATATAATTTCAACTTTCTTCCTCAAAGAGCGTCAATTGACTTTGAATTAGTAACGCCCCTCTCTTAGTATATTATAAAATACTCTTTAATTCGGAAGCGTAGGTCAAAATATATTATATTAACAATATTTACAAAAGGTAAATACATATAATGTTCAAAACATCGTACAAATACGGGGGTTACAAAATTCAACTTTCATTATTTATCAAAATATATCAGAGTTGCCAGCCGATCAAACATTCCTTTCAAATATAATCCTCCTGCCCGCCCCTATCAAACATGACCTGCAGGGATTAAAGTGGGGGATTAGCACGAAGCTAAGTGAATGAACATGAAACTAACAGTTCAACTTAGCTTAACAATCTGTTTACATCAATTTATCGTAAACACAATCATCAAAATCAATATCAAAGAGGATCGGTGGTTTTTGAGGAACCCTACTGCCGCGGTGGCCCTCAAGAAACGCTTATCACAATCTGTAGTGGCCACTACAGAATATACCGATAACTTGATATTACCACTACACAATATGGGTTTAATACAACACATGTACGACACCCCATATCTGTAATCTTGTAAATCATCAAGTCCAACAATCTGTTGACCTCTTTACTAGCAATCAATGCCCAGAGGCCACATTGCACGTAGATTCATAATCAGCATATCAACATATCAGACTAAACAGTCTATCAATTATATCTACGTTTACTTGTTGCAACCAAATCGTTACAACTGAATCAAACATGTGAGTTCCAGATCCACTCACCTGCCAGTCTCAGTCCAACAACTCAGAAGTCTTATATTACTGAGTCTTCTGCTGATCTGAGAATACAACAAATAATGAGTTAGTAACTCATTCCATAATCATATAACATATTTAAACAAGCAGGTAAATTCCTGAAGTCTAAGAAAACAATCGTTCAATCCGAAGCGAAACCAGAAAGTCCCGAAACAAGGTTTAAAACTGAAAAATGCCATTTTCGACCCCAAGATGACCCCGAAAGGCCTAAAACTGCCTAGGCTCTTAGGATAGAGCCTTGATTATTGGGTCGTTTTCGAGTGACCATGCGAATTTCGGCCCAATCCGTGTTAGTGAAATTGTCACTTATCCGTTACCCTGATATTACTTACGCAATTTCAAAATTTGCAAAACAAAAATTCTAAAATCTCAGTTCGCAATGATCTCAGTTCGCAATGATCTCGGTTCGCAAGACCAAATCTCGGTTCGCTTCGCAACTCGGTTCGCAGGGCAAGAACTCAGTTCGCTTCGCAGCAAACTCAGTTCGCAGCCCAGCTCAGTTCGCAGCCCAGCTCAGTTCGCAAGGTTCAGCTCAGTTCGCAAGGTTCAGTTCGCAGCACAACATCTCAGTTCGCAGGTCAACTCAGTTCGCTTCGCAGTCAAGCACTGCGAACTGAGTTCATCTTCTGCAAACTCGCGAACCGAACTTGCTGTAACCGAAAAACCGAGCTTTTCTCATCCTAAACTCACGAATTCGATTTCCTATCATTCAAATAAGCTTCCTAACAGTTTATATGCATCAAATAACATCATATAACATCGATTGAGCTTAATTTTCATATCAATTCGTGAATTAACTAATTTTCATAAAAACCACAATTACAAACTTTAAACACTTACAGGAACAAAGTAACGATGAGGAGGTTTCTGAATTCGTTTCTTAACAAGATGGTGATGGTTCCACAGATTTAAAGGTTCACAGAAGATTTCTTCAAGTTTTTGAAATGAGCTCTCGGCTCGGTTCGCAGGGTATATAAAGTATAGAAACTTTGAGAACTTACATGGATATGTGTGTGTATATATATATATAATCTAACCCCATACCAATACAATTTTAGTTCCCTTCTTAATCTATTGTCTGGAACCTAAAACCATTTTGCGAAAACCAAATATTTTATTTTACCGATAACTAGTTTGGTTTAAATCAATGAATTATTCATTAGTCATAATAATTCATTTATCCTTTTGACAATGTTATCAAGTAACATAATAATACTAAAATATTCCTAACACATTAAATAACAATTTAAAGTTTAAGAAATTACCGGAATACCACTAGGCCCTTAAAGTGGGTGTTACACAAACACTTCTATATTTACTAAGAGTAAATGACTATTCAATGAATAGTAAATAAAAATTCTTTTTTTTAAATACAAAGTTACAAATTACAAATTTCTATAAAATGTATTTTTTAAATGGTTAAAATATTTTTATAAGTTTAATAAAAATTACTCCGTACTTTGACACTATCCTTTTTAGTAAGGTTTATTTTTAGTATCAGTCGAGATTAAGACTTCGTGTTTAATTTGAATCGTTCGGTGTACATAAATAATAAATTTTAATTTGAGCGTTAGAGAGTGATTACTTTTTTATTATGTTTGTCAAGCTTTATAGAGTGATTACTTTTTTATTACGTTTGTCAAATATTTAGAGTTAGAAGATATGGTATGACTTACAAATTCGTTAATTTTTAAAGTGATAAATTGTACGACGTAAATGGAAAATAGTTGAAGATTTAATATATTTTATTTGAAAATATGATTTTAAAAGTTAATAAGTTAGTCAATGTAGCTAGAAAAATACATGACATAATACATAAAAAGACATGCATTATGGTCATTCAGAAAAATTAAGTTAAATTTTCTTACTTTGAACTTGAAAATAAACCGTATTTTCTTATTTTAACATAACTTGTATATTATTTAATTTTGCATATGGTTGTTGATATAAATTACAAATGACATGTATTTGTTATCGTAAATAAAGAGTAATTATTTCAATATAAAATTGACAATAACGTTATCGTAATCAAGTGTAAGATCCACGTATGATAATTATATTCAACACGCGCGTATGATACATTCTCAAGTGTAAGATCCATGTATGATAACTGGTATCTTAGTTTATATATTTTGATATGTTATTTTTTATATTCAACACGTACGTATTATATATTCACCCAAAATTATAATTTTCTTATGTTCCGCCGCAATGCGGGGATAAAAACTGCTTGTTATAAAAAGTCCAAAAGGTTTTCTTTCATTTAAATATTGTATATTAATTAATTAATTAGTTAATATATAATATTATATCTTGCGACTCTTATATCATAACCTCAATAACCTGCACTTGGTTATTCTTGAAAGTTATGGTGGTTATGATGTGACCGATTGTGTTATAGAAACAAATGTATCAACTTTTGTAAGATCATTTGCATTTTAACATTACACTCTTTAATCGATTAAGAATTGTATGTAAAGATTTATATTTCGACTTGATGCAAGTATTTAATTTACTCGGAGGTTTTAGAGCGGGGCCTACTTCTTGAGGAATATGAGTCGAAGCAATAACAAAATATTTCTAGTTTCATAATCTTCATAGAGAAGGTTCACTAATAGATTGTGACTTCTATTGTTTAATATGATAAAAACATAGTTTTGATAGAAACTACAATATAGCTTTAACTTAACAATATAGTGTAGCTACCACATAATTGATGTTTTACAAGTAAAAGGCGAGATGTTTTTAATTACATTCTATGTTTTTTGCGTTTTGTCTTTTTAAAATTTCATAAATACCGACGGTTAACTGTTAATCGACCTATAACTGGCGAATTAACAAATTAACCAATAATGTTGGTTATGTTTTAATTTTTTCTCTTAATCGACCCATAACCTACTCATGCTCGACCATGTATAATTAACTCACTCATAGATGTTATTTTTCTTTGAAATTGTAAGGTGTAAAAATAAAAAAGTTTGTTATAATGTACGGAGTATACATACAAATTGTGCAAAAACATTCCCTATTAAATGCTATAATAGCAGACAAGAAACCATGGATCACATAATGACTAGTATGGCAGTTGATATGCAACATGGAAACACAAAAACAAGAAAATATCTACATAGATTTTAAAAACAGAGACATGTCAATCACTATCACTATATAACACCTTAAAAAAGCAAAATAATAACACAAAAAAGAAAAAACCCATCAAAAACTTTTATAAATGAAAGAACCACAACGTCCGTTTATATTATCAAAGACGTGTCAATAAAAGAATCATATCTTTCAAGGCGTTTCTTGAACATGAATATATAAGAAACAAGAGAAGGTAGGCCTAGATTTATGAACAAAAAATCCACCATCACTATACACATCATGAATAACGTTATAATATGTAGAAAGTAATCGCAACTTATGTGCAGTACCGTACGTCTAATACCATAATGTGTACGCGTATAATAAAGTGACAGTACATAATTAAAGTAGACCACGACAAAAGTAGCCTCTTATATCTGGTTTTAAATCTGTATATATACACGGGTCGTGGATTAACTATAACATTATTAAAATAATGTTTGTTAGAATTGAATATAGTAATTGATTGAATTTGTAGATGTTGATTATCAACTTGCTATCAAGAAAATAAAACATACCAACAAATATAATTATTTGTAATTATAATAATTCAAATCAAACATCTCCTTCTCTATCAAGAAAATAAATGTATCATGAGAAAAAATAATTAAAGAAACTTATGGAAAGAGAAATAATAGAAAGAAAATATCATGAGATTCTCATTCTTATTTTCTCTATACAAAGCAATTACTAACATTTAATTATGTGTAGAATGTAACAAAAAATAATAGCTAAATCACATAAACTTACAAATTGAATAACATATGGATTAAAATCAAAACTTTCTACATTAAAAATCTCCCTCCCTATTAAGAAAAAGAACTAAATCATCCAACCGGGTTCAATTCTTCCCAGTGGTGAATTGAGTGATCGAATTACCATTAATGCGTTAATACAGACCGAAAAAGTTCCACCCCTCGGACATGATTTCTCAGCCTTTAATTTGAATGGGAAAGCTAAAACTAAAGAGAAATGTGAAAAGAGAGGCCGGAACTATCTTTATTCTTGATCGCTACACATAATACTGTCAAGATCTACATATGGATCACAAGTTATGTGAAGGGTTTGACTTGCTAGGCGGTCGCTTCCTCAAACTATCTTGCATCGATGTTTGTGGCTCGTTCATGGCTGCACCTTTGAGCTTAGATGGATCTGTAGAAAGTGAGTTGATTGATGAACCTACCATGAGTCTTCTTGCTTGAAATCGTTCCCTAGAAAACGTCTGTCCGAATGACAAGACTGATAAATGGGAGAATATTAAGAAGATGAGGAACAACGATACTTTGCAATTCATGGTTTTTGTGTGTTTTGAGGGTGAATTATGATAATGATGATGTATTCGATGATGTTCAAGAAATTTATGAAGATGGTTGAATAAGAGAAAGCATGGAAGTTACTCTTCACATAGAATAGCTCTTCTTAAGAAAGAAATATATGGTTATTGGATGCAGCTTGTGCTCAAGTCTGACAAAGCATGTGTGATTTGGCTTTTTATAAGTATAATTTGAAATAATTAAAAATTAAAAAGAAAAAAAAACATTTTAGGGGACAGATACTAGTTTGAAGATTGTGAAAAGTTTGTTTGTTCTTTCTTCATAACATAGGCTTTCTAGATTGACCACTTTGTACCCTTTTCATATTACTGTAAGCTAAATGAATGTGTATAAAAGGATATCAGAAGGGTGTCCAGCAGGGGCGTGATCGTAATTTAGTAAAAAAAATCAACGAAATTGCTACAATACATGTAAAATGAATATCAATGATTAACAGAAGAGTCAGCAAGAGGGTGTAAGTTTGACCAATGTGAGTCAAATCTTCCTTTGTTCTTAAACATGTTGGAAACCTTCAGGAGATGATCATGTGAATCAGATTTGAGTAATGGTGATTAGGCCTCACAATTCTGCAATATATTTATAGAATAATATATAGCATGTGTGATCATGTGACTTCAACACATGATACCAATTACCATTTTGTGTATTTTTAAGATCTCAACTTCACTAACTAAAAGATTCTTAAAGTACAACACCCACAGCTCAACATAGCTGGGGGCCTGGAGTAAGCTACATTGCTTTCTAACCTGATCATCTACAGCCACAACAGTATCCCAAAGTTAGACCCCCTTTTAAAGTGATCTAGTTACTATTCTATGGTTATATATACTTAAATAATTCACAATTAATTTATAAATCTCTAACTCATATACCTATGGTTATGCTTCCTTATCAAAGCTATTCGCGGTTAATCCAAACTAATGGTTTACATTAATCCACGAACACACTTGTTGATGCACAACGGAAATATCAGTATTTTGATCCGTTGCAATTAATGTGCCATACATTGTGATGAATCCAACTAGTATATCATATAATGTGTCGAATCATATTACATTTGATCTTTTAATATGGAACCAAACAAGTATGATATTAGAGAATTGGAAAACAGTAGAGTACTGTATTTGTACTCGTATATCAATTAAAAAGGCAAAAATTATTACATTATTAACTGTCACACTTTTTTAAACGCTTAAAATTGGGAAGTTGAGGTGTATATATTTTAAGAATCGAAAAAAATAGTGATTTTCCGGTAGTTGAGGTGTATATTGCAATATACACTCCCTTTTAAGTTTTAACCGTTTGTGAATTGGACTTCTTCCACTTTTCACAAGATACCCTCAATTATTGAAAAATGACAAGTTTCCTTATTTTGCGAAATTGTAAGTCAGAGTTTGACTTTTATTATACATTTTGTAAAACAATTTTTAACTTTTTACGGATTAAATGTACAAGTAAAAAAAGTATCTCTTAAAATTATCCAACTATTAAAATTTTAAAATCTTTAAATGGCTAAAATAACTAATATCATGTGCTGATTTGCCCCTAAAAATTGAAATAAATAAAAAACAGTCAAAATAATCAAATTTACAAGACCGTAAACTAATTTAATTTTAAATTTTAAAGAAGTTAAAATGAAAATCAATTTTGACAAAATTGCAAGACAACCAAATAGTAACACCCTCTGTTGAGCGAAATTGTTCTGTATCCGAATAACCACCGATCACCACCCTGCAATTCACAGTACATACCGTCGCTATCCACCGTACTCCATTTCTTTCTTCCCCTTCATACATTTGGTCTACCATGGACTTTAACCTTTCAGATAGCACTGGTGAGTGTTTATTTCAAAATCCTACATTCATATGACGCGTACATGCAAATTTTATTACTATATACATTTTACCTAAAATGATACTCCAATAATAACGCTTGCTTACTTAACTTTTAGAATATTTTATATGTACATTGTAGGGTTTAAGGTTTGATCTAAAGATTTTAGAATTAGGTTTATATTATAATTTGCTCTCCATGTTTTACAAACCAGGTTTTAGAAACCGGTTAGTATTACAGTACTTATTCATCGAAATTACTCTAGTTCGAACTCGTATTACGAAAGAACACATCAATAATGCTGAGTAAGTTGATACTTTTATATATCATGTATCACATTACCAAGTGCATTTTATTAATAAGATGACTGTGTGTTCTTATATATCTCACATCGTCTTTATGTTAGTGCATTTGTTATAGTTAACCTCACAATGACCATTCACGTGACCAAAAAAGGCTGGTGAGCAATTGAATTTGGCCGAGTTTAATTAATTTATATGGTGCATCAGCTGACCTGTGTTATAATTGTTTACTTATTGCTTGTATGATTGAACGAAAGATGAATTTGGTTTGACTTTTGAGTTGACATGCGTAACAAAACGGCTGTTCTGAACTCCCAATGTTCTCTTCTATAATAACTGCAGGAATGGATGGTGACCTTCCTCCTTCAAATCAAACTCAAAGCAAATTCAGAAGCAGGGGCCCATTTCATCAAATGCAAAATGACATGGAGGTACATATCCACAGTATAGAGCTAGAAGCATATTGTTCAGTCCTGCGGGCTTTCAAAGCTCAGTCTGATGCTATTACTTGGGTAAACACTTTCCATTTCATATTTGTGTTTACTACATATATACTATTGAACGGAGTTTAAGGCCTTCATATTGTAAATCGTATAGGAGAAGGAGAGTTTAATTACGGAACTTAGGAAAGAGTTGAGAGTGACAGATTATGAACACAGCAAGCTTCTGGCTAAGGTTAATTCTGATGACAAGATCGGAAAAATAAGGTATTTATTGTTCTCATGTACAAGTACATTCATTTCACTGTATGCATGAGTGCATGATATTGTTTGTTGTAATCGGTAGGGAGTGGAGAAAAATGAATAGGCTTCAATCTGGCACAGTCAGTTGTCCTACCACTTCTGCATCGTATAAGAAACAGAAAACTTCACAGTCTGGTGCTTCTTTGTCAGTGGGTCCACCATCTTTGGCACTGCACCAACCAGTGCAACCTTCTTCATCGGACTTAAAACGAGCGCTTGGGCCAGATCCGAGGGCCGATAGAATAGAATCAGTGAGTTGAATTGCCATAGGCTTCATGTTTCTTTATTTCCGCCTAAATATATTCTAGTGATGGATTTTTTGGTTTAAGTTTTCAAAGCATACCAATAACATTTTTTTTTTTTTCAGATAACAGATTTGGGGTGACAACTTTGGCCCATTGTGAAATAGATAAGTTTGGGTTATCTATTATCTGAAACAGTTCATTTGGCCAAATTAAGGCTATATCAGTTTATTTAAGAATTTTGATTTTTGGTTTAATAATTCAGTTTTGCTAATAAAATGTAATTCATTAATTTGGGAATTTATATTTTCTAATGAGCTCAAATGTTTGCGGGTCAACCCAACTTGACCTGTTTTGACCCGTACAAAGATGACCCAGTTTGACCATATGCCTTTTGGACCTGTTTCCTAAGTCGCCCATCTTGCCACTTCCAAGTACAGATATCAGGATTAAATGCGTTATTCTAATTAAGTCTTTGCAGTATGCTTCAACAGGTTTCACTGACAAGAATCATTTTTCTATAGAGGGCCGTGGAAGTGCATTTACTACAAAAGAACTGGATCCAGACAATAGCTTTGCTCCTCTGATTGGGAGGAATGTTTGGACCCGCTGGCCCGAAGACAATAACTTCTATGAAGCTATCATACGTGACTTCAATCCAATCGAGGTATATATTAACATATATAGGTGTAAGACACAGACCAATTGGGCATAGCTCAAGTGGTACCGTCACCTCAAACTCCCAGCTCCCACATGTGTGACCGACATGTCAGGGGTTAGAATTTGTGCCTCAGCATATGTGGGTGATTTGTGGACAGGTGATTTGCCCGGCGTTGATGCTCCTTGCGGGTGGAGCGGACGCGTACCATTGAAATATGGTACGGGGGCCAGGGGTACCCTCCAAATAACCCTTTTAGGTGTAAGACACGGTGTTATATTCCTTGGCTTGATAACTTTGATGGGTTCTTTTAAAAATATTTACAGGGTCGTCATGCGCTGGTCTATGATGCTGGGACACCGAATGAATCTTGGGAATGGGTTAATCTTAGAGAGGTAAGTCCGTAAGTATAATTGTATAAAGTTTCATCACCATGCATGTCTAAATATATAGTAAATGCAACTTATTCATGCATTCTTAATAACATTACGAATAACTGATTTTCTTGTTGTCATCCTTAGATATCTCCAAATGATATTTGCTGGAAACGAAAGGATGTTGGAATTTCTCATAAAGGTAGTCAAAGTGGGTTGGGCCACGAGATCAGGAAGTCGACGGCCTGTGGTGAAGCAACTGCTGGTTCTGTACGACGGAATGGGATTGACAAAAAGGCCTTTAATCATATTGAAATACTTCACACCGATACCCTTGTTACAGAAGTACCTTAACCTTCCACCCAAAAAAATAATAATAATAAAAAAAATTAAAAGTTAAACTTCCATCTTACTACTTTCTTTTTTATATTTTAACAGGTTGACAAACTTTTTAGTTCAAGCCATGCTGATCCCATGGATATTGAGAAAGCCAGAAAATTGCTTAAAGTAAGCATGTCCCGGTTTCTATGCACCCGGCATGTTTCCCATATTATTCTTTGGTTAATGACACGTGTCTTTTGGTATTTCAGGAGCATGAACAAGCCCTTATTGATGCCATTGCGAAACTTGAAGGCATCTCAGATGGTGAAAGCGGTAATAATCGATTGTGTATAATTTAGAGTAACATTCCAATAAACACATATAGACCATGTCGCATACTATTGTATAAGTTCCATTCCCCTAACTGAATTTTGGACCGCCTCTTGACGAACACTTGTCATGTGACATTCAGACGTTTCCTCTTTGACACTTTATTATTATTTTCACTGTTCTCATATTCATACAGTTTTAACCAGAATCATGATTCCATTATACAAAGTTAGACGAAAAATGGTCGGTTCATTGAAGAAAATGTCATGTTCAAAATCATTTGATCTTGTGTTCTTTGCTAGTTGGTAGAATTTTTTTTAATTATAGTTCTTAAGTCGGGCTCTTTGGGTCACTACATAGTTGTTCTGCTTTACATGTGTTGATCTTTATTTGATCCAATGTCATTATGCAGATAGGGAGCACCGATATCAGTGGTCACAACTGCAAATGGCATATGGCATCAAGGTCGTCACATAGGCAAGACTTTGGGCCTTATCAGTCAATCATCGGTGACGACATGCCTTAACTTACTGTAACTATCTGCTACCTGTTCCGTCTTTTGATGTATCATATCTGGTAATTTTATGTAGGTCCGTAACTGCTAGATTTAGGCCTTCTTTTTCATTTGGAAGTAGAAACAATCAATCTTGGAATCCAATGTATATCCTATGATTGCACCTTTCAAAGATTCTTGTTTTCTCGTAAGCATTAATCCAGGTGTGTTGTATGGTACAATTCAGTTATGCATCGTCTAAGATTCAAAATATGTAGATGAGCTAAACAATACTCCATAATAACTTGAAACCGATTTAATTAATGCCTAGATCCCTGTTGTGCATCCAGAATGAATAAACCCCCAGGAAAAGTATGAAGTATAAACTTTATGAAGATGAAGGATAGTTTAAATTTAAAGTTTAGACTACTCATTATATATTACTCAGTATAATTTTTATTTTTATTTAATTATTTAGTACTTGCCGAGATGCAAATGCATTCAATACCTTCACAAATATTAATTCACATTATTTTGTTAATATTTCTTATTTCTTTTGCAAAAAGATTCAAAGAGTATTTTTAAGTGATTTTCTTTTGCGACTTTATTTTATTTAATTTATTTTTTTGATAGTTCATTTTTATCTTAACTATTACTTAAATTTTTGTCTAAATGTACCAAAATACGAGTGTTTAAAACATTCAAATGTAAATTGATTATAGCTTAATTCAATTTTTATTAATTTATCTTCATATGTTTATCATATCTTTTTCATCAACTAAATCACTAGCTACCATGGAAAATACAGCTTGTGGGTTTGATCAAAAGCTGCCTGATGACGTTTCTAAAGTACGGTGATTATCGAGTCCAGGAGTATGTTGCTAAAATCTACGCACGCCGTAAATGTTAGAAAAAAAAGGAGAAAATAAATGGGTTCTTTGAATAAAATTAAGAGAAGATGATTTAAAGATAATTATCATCAAGACCAAGGTGTTTAAGAATGATTTTTTAGGAGTTTTCATAATTTGAAAGGTGTCGATGCGTAGGTGTTACACTTTTAATTTCCGGTAAGGATGGGTTTGTGTATGAGATTGTCTTGTTTTCCCTTGGTGTCATATTTTTCTTAACTTCTTACCAGTTAAATTTTTAATAAAATCACCATTCAACAATTTGTGTATATGTACAACACTGCTAAAGGCCTAAAGCACATATACAAAACCATTAATGCAGGAATAGTGATGTATCATTAATTTTTAACATCATCCAACCATTTAAAACATTTAAAAGGTTTAATTTGTAAATAAATATTGTAATTTTTTTTATTAAAGTCGTAAAAATGTACTTTATAAAAATGTAATCTATAAATAACAACTTTCAAATGTACATTGAGCCAAATAAAAAAAATTATGCATTATTAAAAACAAAAAATTTGTAAATAATGAAATCGAAGGAAAAAAAGATTAGGATTATGAAACTTTTCGAAGTTGTTCAAATCAAAAATCGTAAGAAGACTATCAATGGATTAAAAAATAGCTCTCCAATTTTAAGGTCTTCCAAAATTCTCAAGATTCTTCGTCGAATGGCGGTGTAACATGTCGGCTTGTGCAATTGGGATTTTTGTAATTTTAAGCGTTCTTCGGATTGTTGTTTTAATTTAGGGTAGATTTCTCTTTTAGTGTTGTTAGTTACTTTAATGGTCGCATATGGTTGCGTTTGGGTGTCTTTCTTATGTTGTTTTGGAGTAAGTGTTTCGGAGTATAAACTCTTCTTTCTAATTTTATTTATTTATAGTATATTCCGCCGGTAAAAATAACAAAAAATTTGTAAATAACACAATATTTTTTTTCTAACACAATTTTTTTTTTCTAGTTTATTTATTAACCTATAAAAAATGGGCAGAAGCAGGCGGGAAAACAAAACCCTTACTCCCCACATCAACTCACGTACGATACGATTCAGCTTCTAGTGCAAGATTCGTTTTCGAATACGTAGAGCACGGGGTGTGGTGACACTGTCACCACAGTGTTCTGGACAGTGTTCTGGAGAATGTTGTAATTGAGGATTTTGTGGTGTGGTGACAGTGTTCTGGACAGTGTTCTGGACAGTGTTCTGGAGTTTTTTATTATTTGTTTTATTTGTTTTTTTAATGCTGATAATTGTATAAATTAATATATAAAAATAAATAAATCAAATAAAACAAGATTTAATTAATTAAAAAAAAATACAAGTCCTAAAATTAAAATACATAATTTAAAAAGTCCTACAAATTTAAAATACAAAAGTAAATAAAATAAGACAAATCAGTTTCCCGATCCCAAACCCGAAGCACCACCTCCCGCTCCCGTTCCGTATGGCCATCCCATTGTCTCGCAAATCTTCTTCTTCTCCATTTCCAAGATGAACCTTGCTTGCTCCAGTAAATGCTCAGACGGCATCGACAAGATTCGAAGTTTGGCCTCGAGATCCTTCGTCTTGTAGTAGCCTTGCTTGTCGGATCGGATGCCTTCGAATGTTGTTGCGAGTGATTCATCAAACGAAGCACGGGAGGACCTGGCCGAACCAGAAGAAGTGGTTTTTTGAGACTTCGGTTTCCTTGACTTTCCAGCCGGCCGTTGATGCGGATCGTCCCCAAATAAACACTCACTCGGGTTTTGCGTTTCTTGCTCCGGTGGTTCGTCAAAGTCCGAGTCCAAATTGACCGTCTCGCGGCGTTTTGGAACATTTCGTCTACCGACGACAAACGGATCGGGATGTAGCCACTTCTGTTTATCCTTCAAAAAGTTCCACGCCAACAAACTTGTGAAAGTTTTTTCGTTTTCCAACTTGTATTGCGTGTCACAACGGATCATCAAATCATCCCCCCCTTCACCGCTCCGTAGTTGATCCGAAAGCCTTTTCCATAGGCCTTGCCACCTGTTGCAGTCCGCGTTGAGTTTGGTCCATTTTGACGACAACGCGTCTTTTCCTCGTTGAAATGGTGGATTCCGTGCGTTGTACGAATCCATAACGAGATACCAAAACGAAGACCCTTCTTGGTCAGTTCCACGTTGTGAATTTTCGGACACCGAAATCCAACTTTTGGCCAAACGAAGCTCGTCCTCCGGTACCCAAACGTTACGGTGTGGAACGACTTTTTTGGTTTTGGCCGGTGAATCTTTTTTGGGTTTTTTGCCCTTGGTTTTTTTGGATGATTCGGGTGTCGGGTTGGTGTCTTCAACGGATTGGACGTCAGGTTGTTGTTGACTTTGACGCCACATTTGAAATTGGGCGTATTCATCGGGTGACAATTGTGGTGGTGGTTGCATCGGTCGGTTGTAGGCGTATTGGGCAAATCCTTGAATTTGTGAGTTGAAAGATGGTTGATTTTGTTGCGGTTGTGAGGTTTGCCATTCGCTCGTGAATGGGTTCCAAGTGGATTGTAAATGGTACGGGTTATTCGGGTTGTTCGACATGATGAAGAAGATGAGATGAAGGAAATAGAATTTTTGGATGAATTTTTGATTGTTTAGATTGTGTGTGTGAAAGAGTGTTTGAGATAGTGTTTGAATTGTGATTTGAGATTGTATTTGAGGTGTGTTTAAATAGGAAAAAAAAATATATTTTTTTAAAAAATTATGCCGTTCAACGGCTACTTTTTTAAATTTAAAAAGTAAATTTTTTTTTTAAAACTAACGGTAAAAAAAGAAAAAAAAAAAAAAAGGAAAAACGTTGCCGTTTACAACGTTCGGAAAAGGACGGCGGCCGGAAAACGCGACGAGAATGCCGTCGGGAACGCCGTCCCGGTGCGGCAGAACGCCGTCGGACGGCGTTCTCGTCGGAAAACGGCGACAAATCGACCCCACACCCCGTGCTCGTAGAATCCAACCGGCACACATCTCCCGATAAATACATACCAATCGTCTTAGGGTTTATTTTCTTTTTATCCCTCCTACCTTCGTAAATAATTTATCAATCACCTGTTAATTAAGAATGTCGTCGGTAAACGGAAATCGAAGAAAACGGCCTAAAACGGAGAATACGAGGGATAATGTTACCGATCAGTTCGATGCTGAAGACTTTACGCAGCGTAGAGTTCTTCGTTCCGGCTCTCTCTCCATTCAGAACTAAAATCGCGGTGCGTTTTATTTTTCATATAGTTTTATATGCATATAAATATTATTTAAGTTGTTTTTATGAGTTACGCTGTTAATTATATATTGACCGAACAGATAAAAATTATGAGATTGCAGCAGCTAGTACCAAGAAATTTCAATCGATTCTTAACGAAGTTGATGGAATGCATCATCTTGGTATATATATATACTCCCTCTTTGTTTAGTATTTATTGCGTGCATATATTGTACATGAGATTGTTACTTGTTAGGTTAAATGCAATAAAAACGAATGAAGAAAAACAGTCATATATACAACCACATTATAACGTGGTTACATGCCATTTCAATTAATGAATGCTTAAAGTGATCGACATATATGGAACCCTAGCTATGAATAGTTATATTGGGTCGGGCCAATTCTATACAAGATAAATACCCAAATTTCCAAAAGTTTCATACCGGGCCCCTAGACTATATATCCATTAGGGATGATGATGTAGAATGTATCCGATACAACATTGTATAGGATGGACCTACTGTATAGAACATTTTGTACATGATGAACTCATTGTATAAAACATTGTCGTGTGGTTGAAAAGTAAAATTGTATAAATTAGAGGAATGTCGATGTGACTATTCATTAAATGGTTGTATGTGTTACTCAAATCTATTACCTTTTTGTTACAAGCATACAAAATTACCAAAAAATGCATTCTATTTTGCAAACTTGAACAAGTTTTTCGATGTGATGATGAAATTGGTGTTTGACAATGATCATCAAAGTGTATTTTTCTTCCTTTTCTAAATTTTGGTTCATGAGAAAGTATATATTCCCTTATCTTGTTTGGCACAAGTTTTTAGTTTGTAATTTTGTTATATTTATTTGGCTTTTGTAGTTAAGGCACCAAGAGAGCAAGTGTCTGATGCTGTGGCACTACAAGAACTAGCTAAGATGTTGATCACTTCCGTTAGGGCGCATACCGCTGGAGGTATAACTCCTTCAGTATTTGTCTCAAGTTTGATCTCTGAATATGGGCAGAAAAGGAGAAAGGGAATCACTGGAAATGCCAAGATTCTCTGGAAAGACCTTGGTTTACACGTTTCTCCGCTTCTCATGATTTGCAGGGGTTCCTGCACCATGTGAGTTTTAATTTTGAGCATCTATATGTCAGTATTGTTAGTTCGTGTTAATTCTGCGTATTTAATTAATGATTTATGATTTCCATTGAAGGTTTGGACCTATGTTACGTAAACCTAAACCACCATCTGCTTTATTTTCACGAAAGCCAACCCGGAAGTCACAGTTGACACAACCAGAAGAGGTATAGTATTTCAAATTGTTGCTGATCCTGGAAAAATAAACTGTTTCATATGTAATTTAAATTTGACACCCTGTCAATCATGTTATGTTTTTATTTATTTGCTTCTTGTTGTCAAATGATTATGTGCGTTTACAATAGCTATTTTGTTTTCAGATTGAGGGTAGAGTCTTTAAAGAGATGACGGATACCGACAAGATTATTGAAACGATGTTTGAGATTCTTAAAAGCAACACCGATATTTGTCTTGAAAGCATCATCTTAAACAGGATATCATTTGCACAAACTGTGGAGAACCTGTTTGCTTTGTCTTTCTTGGTGAAAGATGGAAGAGTTATGGTAACGGTGGATCAGAAAGGCTCTCATCATGTTTGTATGCCACACTTCATCACTATCATCACTAGATTTTCATTTTCGCCGTACATTTGTTGTCTTCATGTTCGTAACAAGTGGTATTCTTTTATTCAGCACTGAGGAACGCCCCTGCATCTAGCATGATAATGTCAAGGAAGGTGGTGCATACTCACTTCATCTTTAGTTTTAGCTTTAATGACTGGAAGGTATGAACATCACTCCTAGATAACAATTAGTTGGTAGTTAATCTTGTTTTTTTTATTAATAACAAAAAAGTTGCATTTTGAACAAATCCTATATCATACTTCCTAGAGTCATTTGTGCCAGCCATTTAACATTTTCATTTTGTGTGCCACGTCTACATGATAGAAGAAACTAAGATATAATTGTAGATATAAACGAACTAAATGTATTATAATGTGGAAAATGCAGCTGATGAAAGATTTCGTTGCTGAAGGTTCAGAGCTGATGCCACATAGGACCAAGGGCGCTTCTTATGTTATTATAAAACCTGAACCAAATTCAAAAGAAAAGAATGGCCGAACTACAAGAACCATTATGAAAACAATATCAAGGAATCTGGATATGGATTTTGAAGGGGAAATTAAGCCATATGTGATTCATGAAACTGGAAGCAATGATCACAGTAAGAGAAAACGATGAATTTAGCGAGATTAAATTGTTTGAAGTTTAGTTTTTGGTGTCTTTTTTGTGTAAGGAGGTTTCATTGCAAGTAATTGATGGTAATTTATGAAACACTAGACTAGATGTTTTGGGTTATATATGTACAGATGGGCAGGTAGTGATATTAGTCAGCTGTATTATATGCATGCCTTTGAATTAAGCATTGGTTTAGATTAATTTCTGAGCATATATTATATTTTGATGGCAATGGCACTATTATATTTTGGTATATTAGTCATATGTTTGAATAAAAATGTACGTAGTATTAATGATGTTCATAAAGTAGTTTGAATCACAGCGTCCAAGTCTTTTAAGAGATGAGAAGAGTCAGCTAAGCAAAACACGTGTTAGGATTAAATTCCACCCTACGTTTTGCAATTGATTTCCAAAGTTTATAAGCAACTCCGACAATGAAGAAGAATATGTTCCTCGGTTTCTTGGGCATCGTCAATAACCGGACACCTTGTTGATGTTTGTTTATTTAATTAGTTGTAGCAACTATTAATCAAGTTAACAACATGCTACATTGATGTCTTTTTCTAACAGTATATTGTATCCGATTCTACATTAATTAACTTATGGGTCCTGATTTTTACACACTCACTTTTTCTTTTGTACACAGGTAATTTAAACAATTTGACAATTATACCCTTCAAGCCCTTCTAAGCTTTTCCTTTCTTTCTCTCTCACAAACAACCGCTTTCACCCATTTTTTTTATACTCCATCCTCTTTCTGATAACACACCACTGTCCACACCTACAAAATGTCCAATACCAAAATACAAGTATTAACACGATCATAGTTTCATATAAATACACAAAATTATTAAAAAAAAGTACTCACACCAAACCATCCCCTTCTCCACTTTCTTCCATTTACGGTGGCCTCGCCTCACCGGAGTTTGACTGTATCCTATCACCGATAAAGCTTCACAGCTTCCGTAAGAATTGGGTGGAAGAAAACTACCAAAATGTAAAGCTTTTATTTCCCCCAAATTCATCTATAACCTTGATTGTCTTTGGTTTTATGTGTACTGTTTGATGTCTCACTTTTTATACTTTCATGAAAAAATTGAAAAAGTTTACTTTTTTGTTATCCAGTGCTTATATGATCAATTTTCTTCATTATTTCTGTATAATCAGTGGTTTTTAATTCAATCTTTTTCCGTATCCAATTTGCTTCGTGGCAAGATAATGGAGGGTTAGCGAAAAATTCAACGACTGTAGATGTGAAATAAAGTGAAAGGAGAAATAATTTTGGATGTTGGGTGCAAGTGTGAGAGGTATAAAATAAAATAAAATTGAACCTGTGTTGGATCTTGAAGATTAACTGTTCAAGTAAATAACTGTGTAATAGAATTGAAGGGCAATCATGTCAAATTGCATAAAATACATGTGCACAACGGAAAAGTGCCTGTGAAAAATCATTACCCTTAACTTACGTGTTGTGATATATCCACGGCATTTTTTACGGATCCAACAAAACTGTACGATGTTTATTTGTACGGTACAAGTTCTTAATGCATAATAATGGTGAATTTGTCAAAAAGTTTGATGGATATATCATCACCCTTAACTTATACGTTGGATGAAAGAAGAAAATGTACATCGGATTGGAAAATCTTGAGATTATTTAAAGCCAAGTTAAATATGATACTTTAATTGGCTTAAGGTAGTGTCCTTCACTCTTCAGTCTTCATTACTTTCATGTAATTAGATGAATGTTACCGTAAATTTTTATCGTACGTTCATTCTTTTTAACTGTAGATTGCTACATAATTTTCACATGATCCAACTTCTTATAAATGTAAGCTGGATTTTACCTTATGCAATGTTAAAACGTAACAAATACCTTTTGGAAGGTAATTTTAAATTAACTAATGTCACGTGCACGTTTTTCTTATTACCAAGTATCTCATTCACTGACTTGCATATGTTTGGCCCGGTAACTTGCATAGTTGCATATTTAGGCCCGGTAATAGAAGATTGGGCCTACACCTTTTCTTTTTTTACTCTTTTTCAGGGTTAATTGTTCAAAAAACGATAATTTTAATTATATTTTACTTTCCCGTTATAACTTAAACTTTTTTCATTTCTTAACTATCATGTAATACAAAAATCGAATCACACTCTATTACTAACCTAAATAATCATATCCATGACTGTTTATATAACTATAGTAATAGTAATTAGTTTGCAAACTCAAACACTTGATTCAAGCAACTTAAAACAAAAAATCAAAATCCGACCCGATTAACACTTTCAAAATATCTATGATATTGTTCTTTCTTGTACAGATACCAGGGTACCACAACCGTTCATTTTAAAAAAAAAAAAAAAAAAAAAAACGTCAACTAATCTGGCAATTGAATTTTAACCACAGGTGGTGACGTGTCAGGATTAAAGCATTAACCTACACGCGTGGAGCTGCATGCATGCTTTTCTGCACATCATTTCTGGTGCGGTCCCACCCTCACTTACAGGAGCTGTTTTTACTTATGTCAATGAAAGTTCCAGAAAACCCCTCAAGTTTTTCATTACTTACAAACAAGCCCTTCAACAAATACATCAGTTACAAACACAGGCACTTTGTTTTTTATATATTCATGAAACGAACCTTATAGTTACGGGATGTTCCTAATCTCCCTTGTGAATCCTAAATATATACGTTGTCTCCGCAATGTTTTTTTCATCCTTAATTCCTTACTAACCATGGCACTTACAACACCAATTTGGATTTATTGAATTCAATTTATCTTTATGAAATATTTTGATTTAAATATCAACTAATCAAGTATGAGTTACATGATGATCATAAAAAAATCTATATCTTTATTCTAATAAAATATTAAAGTATAAATCGCTAAAAATTATATTAAACAAGTCACTATGAAATGTCAAATATAATCATAAAATTAATTGAAAAAACATTTTATTTATAAAAACTATAAATAAATTTAAATAAAACTTTGACAATACCAAGAGATACTATATGTTATCATTGAAGGTTACTAAAATCAATTGAAAGTATACATATATATTCATTTCCTTCTACTAAATATCTTAATTTTTTGAGTAACCAGTTTATGAAGTTACATTCTAAACTATCTTACGAGTTTTCAATCTTTCACAAAAATATAAAAGAGTTTGAGGTAAGAGGTTATTTCGTCAAACTGATAAAACTTCAGGGGCATCTTATGAAAATATTTCATTATAAAATCCAGTTACGCATATTGTTACGGAGACGACGAACCACTTTTTCGCTCGCAGATAAGAGATTGAGAATTAAACAGCATCAGATATATCACTTGATTTAAATTAAAACCTTACACGATCATCGACTCTATCAGGTACATTTTCGATATCGCTTTCTCTTTATATTATGTATGAATTATGTTTCTGTATATTATTTCCCTACCAAAAACTCGACGATTTAATGTGTTTTATTTTACGTTTATGATTAATTTAGCTGCATTATTGATTGATGAACAGATCTTTTGATTTAAGATTATTTGCGCTTGTGATTTAATTAGTTTCTCTCGTTGATTTTGTTTGGTAAATTTGTGAATTTATCTGCTGCATGTAATTTTGTTACCTCCAGATTTTATGATGGTTTTAAATTTCCTCTAAAATTGAGATTCCTTCTAAATCCCTCCTCTAACATATTTTTACTTAAGGGAATTGTCTTTCTTAAGAAACACTAAATGAATTTTTTTTTTTTTTTGTAATATTACAAAATGCAATTAATTCACGGTAATTATAATTAATTCTTGTTTTATTAAATACTTTTATCGAAACCAAAAACATGTTTCGCATCATTTAATAGGAGTCATTAAAATGTAAGTACCCTCATTATCACAGTCTCCTCTTTATACACACATTTGACATGATCATGGGTGTGTTTGGCACGTGCTTTTTGAAGGCTTCAGAGGCATGAACTTTTACTTTCTACAAGTCACAGTTCACGAGTCTTGTTTGACTGTACAGTAAAAATGAGGCTTTTTTTAAAAAACAAACTTTTTGAAGTGCTTTTAAATATAAGTCAGCTTCAGCCAAAAACTCTTTCTCGTTTATTGTTTTTTCTTGTGTTCACTAATTAAGGTTGTACAAAAATGTTTATGTCACTGATTTAATTGGCAATAATGTCATAAAACATGATTTAATCGGCTGATAATGCCTTTTCAGTGTTTTGCCTTTTAGGTTGATTAAGCTGCAGTATTTATTGACAACTAGCTAGATCTGTGAATTGTAGTAGCAGTACTCAATTGTTTGTCTGTTTTCTTTTAGTAATTTCATTTAGAATTTGTATTATTTGCGATGAATTGAATCTACGGATAAATAATCTTCAGACTTGATGTTACGTGTACTACCTGAGCTACTAAATGTTAGATGGTCGATGAGTTAACATCATCATAACTTGAGCATTAAAAGTTTGAATTATATAATACACTTTCATTTCCTTTCATAGCAAGCTTTAATTAATTTAATTTGTACAGACAAAAGCCCAAAACCTTGTGATAGGTCACGTGCAGCTTTTAAGAGTTTTGAAAGCTTACGCAATTGTTTTTGTAGAAAAATCCTTGCGCTGATGACAAGGTTTTAGCTCTAATTTTGGAAAATTAAACTTCCTAAAGCAGAGTTTGACGTTAAGCGTTATACTTTTGGAAACAAAATTACCCGAATATCCTTTTACATTGTGTTTTTGAAGTGTTTATCTTCTTCAAAAATAAGCAATAAACAGATGAAAAATTGAACTAGCAGTTGTACAAATTTGCAGGTTGAGGCGTGTGTGCGGTCAATAGGCCGTCGATTGACAAAAAAATGGGAGGAGGAGGGTGCATGTCAGTGTCGAAAACCAAAACCGATCACAAGAACCCTCTCGAGAGAGCCCCTTACGCTAAACCCCCTTTCACGATCAGCGATCTCAAAAAAGCCATCCCTCCGCATTGTTTCCAACGTTCCCTAATTCGTTCCTTCTCTTACGTCGTATCGGATCTGACAGTCAGCTTCTTCCTTTATTACATTGCCACCACCTTCTTCCATCGTCTCCCAACCCCTTTCACATCCATCACGTGGCCCGCTTATTGGGTAGCCCAAGGCTGCGTGCTGACCGGAGTTTGGGTCATAGCCCACGAATGTGGTCACCATGCATTTAGTGATTATCAATGGGTTGACGACACCGTGGGGTTTATTCTCCATTCGTCTCTACTCGTTCCTTACTTTTCATGGAAATACAGTCACCGTCGCCACCACTCCAATACTGGGTCACTCGACCGTGATGAAGTCTTCGTCCCGAAACCCCGATCCAAAATCCCCTGGTACTCAAAGTACTCAAACAACCCACCGGGTCGCACCATCAGCCTATTTGCCACTCTCACTCTCGGCTGGCCGTTATACTTGGCGTTCAATGTATCCGGACGACCTTACGACCGGTTCGCCTGCCATTACACCCCCAACAGCCCGATATACAACGACCGTGAACGCCTCCAAATTTGCCTTTCTGACATCGGTATCATCACCATGTCATTCGTCCTATATCAAGTCGCTCTATCAAAGGGGCTAGTTTGGGTAATATGTGTGTACGGGGTCCCCTTAATGATCGTGAACGGGTTCCTCGTACTGATCACGTACCTTCAACACACTCACCCTTCGTTACCTCATTACGATAACTCAGAATGGGAGTGGCTAAAGGGAGCATTAGCGACAGTTGACCGTGACTACGGTGTGTTGAACAAAGTGTTCCATAACATAACAGATACACACGTTGTGCACCATTTGTTCTCAACAATGCCTCATTATAACGCAATGGAAGCAACGAAAGCAGCAAAGCCTTTGTTGGGTGAGTATTATCAGTTTGATGGGACGCCATTTTATGTTGCGATGTGGAGAGAAGCGAAGGAGTGTTTGTTCGTGGAACCGGATGAAGGGAAAGCAGGTGGTGTGTTTTGGTACAAGAATAAGATGTAATGATCGAGTCTGTTTTTGGTTTCGGGAAGTGTATGAGTATGGGTGGTGTGAATTGGTTCTGTTTTGTGTGTGTTTGTGGACCAGGTCAAGGTGTATGTGATGGTGGTGGTTCATGTGTAGGAATGTAAAGTGTTGGGTGTGTCTTAGACTCTTGGTTTCGATAATAAGGACTTTGTTATTGAAAATAAGATCTGTATGAACTATTTAAAGCAAGTAATTTCACTTCAAAAATGTGTAATAAGAATCTACAAGTAAAAGGACTATATGCATAGTGCCAGCAACAAAAACAAATTTTACTGTCAATGATATATGCACATGTACAACTAAATTATCCATAAACAGTCATCGACTCATTGTACAACATAAACAAGATCAAACCACTCAAAAAGGTAAAATCAGTGATTGTCTATTAACACATTTACAGATCGAAATCACCAAAAACCATCAATTAAGTACAAAATATGGCAAGAAAACCAACCAATATACCTTAAATATACCGAAGCCAAAGGATATGCTTGCCGGGGTGTCCATGACCAAGACCAATGATGAAAACAGGTCTATTCAGGAAGTTGAGACTTGAGACAGGATCATGGGTTTATCATCTTAATTAGCCAGAAAATTAAAAAGGTTATAAATCTTCCTGAGAGATTAAAGCATACAATTCTTTTGCAGTAGAGCTTGTGTCTGCAAGGTTCTTGAGAGGCTCAGCAATCTCATTGGCAATTGTAGTCAAGAGTTTCATGCAATCTGCAGCCATTCACAACACATCTTGTAAATTCTTCTACCCTTAATATTATGCATATTGCAATGCACATTTCGGTAACTAAAAAGAAAAAAATTCACAAATATTTCTTTTAGGTGGCAACTCGGGTCGGGTCGGGATGGTTAATGGAAAATACCAAACCTGAATATGATATGATTTAGTAAAGGTTGGCGGGTTGAAAGTAACAAAGCTGGTAACGACCCGTGTAACCCATTTAAGTTAATGTGTCAAACAGGTTGATGGGTTAGTTTCACGTCGGCAGGCTGGTTTCTAGTTGTTTCGGTTTGGCAGATGATCTTGGGTTGACAGGTTGGTCTGGGGTCAAACGGTTCAAACTAGGCGGGTTGAGATATTTTATTATATAAACAGAAGCTTTTATAAATTATTTGGGTTGGCGGGTTGACCCGTTTACCCGAACCTAACCTTAAAAGTTTTAGGGGATGGCTGATTTCAGGTTGGAGGGTTGAGAATATCAACCTTATCCAGTTTATTTTCAGATTGGGTTGTGGGTCGTGTCGAGAATTGACACCCTTACTATTATGGGTCCCATTTCCTTCAGTATTCGAAAGTTGAAAAAATATACAAACCTGGGATTTTGCTAAAATTAAGCAGAGATGTCACGGAAAGCATCTTGTGGTCTGCCCATTCACCATTTTCAAGATTTTCTTTTAGTTTAGAGATAAGAACTGAGAAAGCCGATATCTGGAATTCAGAATCAGGTAATGAAGCCAGCGAAGAGCTGAACCACACCACTGTAGTCAATCCCACCTTCATCATATCTTGGTGTCCACAACTCAAGCACTTGGAAAGTGAATCCAGAAACGACTTCTTTCCGTCACCAATAAGAGATGCTGACAATTTGATCAACCAATCTTCAACAGCCTCTTCTTCCTCATTATCCTTAATGCCATAACCAAACATAGAATTATTCTAAATCTATATTGTAATACTTGTACAAGTTCTAATAGTTATGGGTAAAGGGGATGTACCCCAGAAAAATTACAAGTTCTAATAGTTTAAACAAGAATAATGGAATTACCGGTAAAAAGCTATCTTTGATTGTGATTTTGTCGTCTAGGACGTCTGATTCAGGTTTAGTAAAGAAACCAGCTTTTAGTAGGACATAATCATCGGTTATTACTTTCCCAGTGAAAGAGATACGTCCTCCCAAGATAAGGAGCGCTCTGCAACATGCTTCTCGGAGATTTTCATTAGAAAAACTGGCATCCAGAGCAGATGTAATTGTATCAACAGCTTCCTCTCTATATATACTGTACTTCTGTTGATCCACCTGTCGGTTGTTTCATAGACATCTTAACAAACCAATGTTTGCACAAACATTTTGCCAATTTTGGTATTCATTCAACGTAAGATTTTTAACTGTGTGCTAAACTAGTTTTACAGTATCGTAATCTGTAATTGTTAATGGATAACCATAACAAACATACCATAAGATCTAAATGTAATAGGAGAACAGCAACCAAAGGTTTTTGTTCGGGTGAACAACTTTGAAGAAAAAGTAGCAAAATGTGCATTGAGCTCACTATACCCTCCTTCTGCAAGCCACTTAAGAAAAAATGGACATCTTTTCTCCTGGAGTGACATACAAGGACAAAAGTTATCGATATAACCAAAATGATTGAAGCAGGTAACACAAATATATATATATATATATATATATATATATATATATATATATAATATATATATATATATATATATATATAGGAATGGTATCGTGGGAAAACAGTCGACCTTCACAATTTTATGAAGTGTGAAGTTGAATTTTCTTTTTTGCTTCACACTTAATTTTTAAACGTGAATCTTATTTTTTTGGCTTCACATAAAATTTACGAATTGTGAAGGTTGAAAATTAAGTTTCACACATTCATAAATTTATGTGAAACTAAAAAAATTAAGCTTCACAGTTAAAAAAATTTTAAATTTATATGAAGCAAAAAAAAATCAAAGTTCACAATGAAAACTTTTTAGAAAATTAAAAAAATGTAAGGGTTCACGCATATGTGAAGTGAAAAAAATAAAAGTTCAAAACTAAAAAATTTGTAAATACAAATTGAAATCGTTTTCATCTAACTTCTTGTTTTCACCAGAACCCAACCGTGTGTGTGTGTGTGTATATATATATATATATATATATATATATATATATATATATATACGGGTGAGGTTCAAATAAGATCGTCAAAAGTGTTGAGAATAGGTGAACCAATAGGAATGCGTCACGTGTCACAAAACTCATTTTCCCCCACATTTTTAAAAATTAAATATCTCAAGAATGGCTCATTGAAAAATTATAAAAATTACACCATGAAAATCAGCATTTTTTTCTCTTCGATTAGACATCTCACATGATATACTTTCGACGATTTATTTTTTTATGATTGTACAATATTAGTAACACATGTGGTACTCGTTGGTAACACATGTGTTACCTGCCGGTATCACACGTGTTACCTGCCGGTAACACATGTGTTACTCGTTTACAAAACGCAACGAAAAAATTTTTTGTCGAAAGTATACCTCGTGAGATCTCTAATCGAAGAGAAAAAACGCTGATTTTTATGGTGCAATTTTTATGATTTTTCGACTTACCGTTTGGGAGATATTTAACTTTTAAAAACGTGGGGAAAGTGAGTTCTGTGACGCGCCATTGCATTCTCAACATCTATATTGTATGATCGTATAAATGCAGATATTTTAGTTGTAGTATCTTTTAAACTGGAATACCTGTTGAGACAAATTAGTTCAAATAGCAGAAACACGGCGTTTGCTCTTGATTTTACTTCCTTGCAGTGAAGTAACTCAAGTAGACCCTGCTTTTCAATGTGTCTAGCCACATGATTTCTGCAACTCGAGTCTGCTTTAATACATTGAGACAGCAACGCTGCTATGCGAGTCTTCTCATCCAAATTTCCATACCCAAATCTTTGAATAAGAAACTGTAAACCCCCAAGATCAAGTAATTGCTTAGCATTTGCTGTATTTTCCTCTTTACCAAAAACAGTAAGAAGTTGCTCTAAGATGAACACAGCTGCCTCAGACTTATACTTATGTTCCCCAGGGCTTCCCACGGGCTGCGAAGCAGAGGCCAAAATCTCCCTGGAATGTTTCGATTTCCAGCTGTCAATGACCCGTTTTAAGATAGAGTTCGTGAATGGTACAGTATGGCATTCTAGTGTTTTTCCAGTTACAGGACATGTTGTGTTGCCCTTGTTAAACCATTCAACAATTGCTACACGCTCGTAAGTTTGACCCGTCTCTATAGTCACAGGATCTTCAAAAAGAAGTCCAGTTAATGGGCATACATAATCCTCGGGGATGTTGTTGAAAAGTTGTCCACCGTCTTCAACCAACGGCCTCGTTCTTATTGGCTGCATCAAACAAGAGAAATTTTAATGATAATGAATGAGAAACGAAAGGCATTGTATGAAATATTGTGCTTATGTTCGATGGTTGTTAAAATATAATTACCGAAAAATCAGGATATTTTGCATCATGTGACATACGATTAGTTTCAACAAGATCAACAGATCTCTCAGTTTGTTGCACTCCAAAGACGAACTTTGCTAGCCGCTTGAGAGTAAGTTCGTTGACTTTTGCAACTGGAAGTAATTGTAGCATATTAGCACTCTCTGATCCTTCTTGCTTCAGGATAGATTTTTCATCCTGCTATTTACAATATCGAGAGCACATACACATTACATAACTATAGATGTATACACAAATATAATGACAACTACAAAAGATAAATATACAAGTGATCAAAATTAGGATTAAACCCACCTGGTATTCGACTTCTTCCGAAGGGTGTATTAACGTCCCTTTATCTTCCACTACAGTCCCATCAAAGCTATACACATCATCATCTGATCTCTGTGAACTTTGATAGTCTTCCACCTCAGCAGATACTGGTTTATGCATCTGGCTAAATACAGAATCGTATAACTTCTTGCTGACCATAGGCTGAGATGAAAACGATGGGCTACCACTTCCGTTCTGAATTCCCTGAACAGAAACTGATGGAACATGGATTGAAGGAATTGAAGGAGCTTCAACACCATCTGTGAGCCAATCTTTGTAGTACAACGCAAACTGGTAAGTCCCCGTATCTAAAATCTCATTATAAACTTTTTTAAGTTGCTTTAGCTTCCTCGTGTTATGTGGATCGTCTGCTAGCGATTCAACTTCTTGATTGTACCATATTTCTAAATGTGATAAATGAGGGTGAATTACATTTTCCCACAACTCGGGAACAATTGTGGTTCGAGCTGCAGATGGAGCGTCACAAAAAATTTGCAACAAATGTTTGGCTGATATTCGCTCTTTTTTCTGTATCTTATATATCACACTTAAGTACAAATGCCCGCATGCTGATAAAATGGAGTTGGGGTACCCGGATGTAAAACCGTCTTTAAGATCATTTGCATTTAGTCCAGTGATCACACTCAGCTGCAAGGAAGCTTTTTTCAACTCTTTTGCATTACCACGATTCTCTGCAACTTTTTCGACTGCATCTATAGCTTGATCAAGATTGGATATAACTTTGCTTTCAGCAACTATCTCGTCTTCCAGCTTGGAAAAATTAAGGGCTGCAAAGCAATTGTGATACATTGATGTTCTGAACTCTTGATCTTTCAGAAAACTTTTAATGTAACCGCTCAATATGGATATCATTGCTTTAATTGCCACATCATCAAGAGCTACTTCAGCAACAGTATCAATGTCAACGGGCCTGCGGGCCCTATTATCACGAACATTTTCTTTGTTCTGTGTACTTGCATTTGATTTGCTAGATGATGAACCAGGATTAGCATAGCCATTATCGATCTGCACATCCTTCCCTAAGACGTTCTCATACCGTTCTTCGTCTCCAATTCCATTATACCGTTTATCCTTACTTTTTGGAGGGCTAAAAACGTCATTTAGATAAATATCTTTGTACTTCCCTTTATCTATCATTCCGTCTTTGACTTTTCGAATACCTTCTTTGACTTCAACTATCTCATCAGGAGAAAACTGTTGTGACGACTCAATACTATATCGAGTAACGTCCCTCATGTCTTGAGAACCTCGTCTAATGTGTCTTTCTCTTGTCTCATTTCTTGTCCCTAAGTCTAACTTTTCCCTTTTGAGAACATCTACTGATCTTCTACCCCTGAGTTTATCAGTTGTTGGAGATTCAACACGCTTTTCATATCGTCGGTTGTCTGAATACGCCCTTTCTGTCTTTTTTAAACGAGTTAAGGCACCAAATTTCTGTTCATCTATAAAGGGGTGGGATGCTATTCTTGATGTAACGGGTCCAGAGGACACTCGTGTCATTCTTTTCGAGGTCCTGCTCTTAAAACCCTCCTCAGCTAGGAGATCCTCTAGTGACATCGCCATTTAGACGAGCTCTTGATATATAATCCTGTTTGAACAAAGAAGACTCTTATTGAACAAGATTACTTAATCCACTCTACATAGTATATGCATCTCATCTCAGTTCATATAATCAGACAAAGATCTAATAATACTCTCATGACCCCTGCTTATATATGGTACTTGTTTTTGGGCCCAAGAGACTAATATCTTAAATAGAGACTTAAAAAACTATACATCATCATATCACAAGTCCTCTACATTACTAAAGCTATGAATACTTGTGATCATATAAAAATATATATATTCCTTCAAATTTATTGTAATTTAACTTGCATACATAGATAAAAACATATATATAACCTTTATGAAAATGCTATCTTCTTTAATTATGTAAATATTGACCATAAACATTCAGATTAGTACTGTTACACCATTCTGCAAACAGAGGTATTTTTCATAGACATGATGAACATATTAAATCTTGTACAAAAAAGATGGAAACGCGTACCCTTATACTTGATCTTCTCGATATGAACTTGACTCGAACATACCACAAAACGTCTTCGATGATCTGAAAAGCAACTGCAATAATGCAAGAAGGGTAACAGGAAAATGGTTTATTGGTGAAAAAATATTGAGAAACTGTGAGAGTGAAGGCCATTGGTTGTTAAATATAATAAAGATATATATAAATAATAGTATGATATGAATGATATGACTGAAAACAAATGGATATGAAGCAGAATGAGACAAATGGAAGTTGACAGAGAGTCGAATGAAGAATCATGAGGAATTTAGTTTATTTGGGTATAATGCCGGCCGTATCAATGACATGTTTTCGAAGTTTCCAAAGCCGTCTTTGTCCATAAATTGCATCGTTTTTCGAATTTTTCCTATTCGGCGGCCTTGAATATATCAGCCTATGAAAAACATTAACGTGGCTAACTCTTTATTATCGACTACTCGAAGATCCGCGCAATGCAGCAGTACTAAAAAAACAATATATGATAGTGATCGATCATGAGCGGCGTCGTGATAAACGATTGTATTCATTTAGATTGTTGCTCCGTTTTTAAACATAAACATTTTCGATTGATCGAGTTAAATGTTTTTTATGAGTTAAATTTTATTGTTATTATTTGTTACTTTAGTCTTAATTAATTATGGAGATCAGAGAAAACTATTGGTTTAAATGTTTCGAATATTCATTATTGTTATTCTTTTGAACTAAATAATGTGATTTCAATTTTTAAAATTTATAAAAATTGAGATCTTGAGGTTTATATTATACTCCGTTATCAAATTTAAGATTTATAGAATGTCACAAATATAAATTGAAGAATACCTTCTTTATTTGGTCATTTTAAATGTCAATAGATGAGGGTATCTTAGTAATTTCTCATCCTTAATGTTTTAAGTTTAAGCCACTAATACAAATGTTTAATAGTATTGTAAGATAAGAGAAGATGTATCAACTATCGTGTTGTGTTGAAATAAACGTAAAGAGGTAGTTGAAGTTATAGATTGTTTAAAATGTAGTCCAAGACTTATGTTTTAAGAATTCATTATTGACAATTAAATTTCATGTGCTTTGTTATTATTTATTAAATTGTTATTAAATAACATTATAAAAAATGCTTAAACATTAAAATGACAGAAGTAACCGGATACTTTCTAAGAAAAATTATGCATGTAAAGTTGCACCCGATGGCAATTAAACTTGGAGTTCAACTGAAAATTCTCAAGCCTTCAAGGCTTCAACCACTAGCTACCCAGTTGAAGTTTAACTAATTGTCTATTGTAACTTTAATCTTATAAAATGGTTAGTTTGTTAAACATGTTAACAATGCCTTTGGCCTGCATATGGTTGTGGCAGACAACTGGTTAGCTTTTTACGATGAAATTCACACACCTCCATTTTTATTTTCGTGTACAGCTAGTTTCAAATATGCTTCCTCGAGTAATATCAAAGGTTGTGATAGAGGATAGGGGAAGAAAGCAAGTGGTACAATAGCATTATAATAACTAATAAATTATGCATTCAACATTGTGCCTAATATAAATCAGACTTTTCATGAAGTCCAACGCGAACTGAAGTTTGAGTTAGTAGTTGCACGTCAATTGCTACAGAACAATGGCCAAAGACAGAACAAATGCACACAGACCCTCAGATACTAAACCTATTGTCGAAACGAACCTATAACAGCTTGTTAGAGCCTGGGAGACTGTGTAGCACTGATACCAGAACAAGTGCTTACCTTAGTAGATAGCCTTTGATGCTTCACGAGAGGGACTAGAGATTGAACAACATCTGCCATTAACGGCCTATAATCTGCTTCTGACTGAACACACATTGCTGCTATTGCAGCCACCTGAACAATCTCCTTCATTGAATATTGACCTTCTAGAGTTGGATCCATGATCTCCACAACTCTATCTCTATCTGTCAGATGGGGCAAAGCCTGTTGGACAAATCAATTATCAATAAACAAGGCCTCAGATGGATGTTATAGAAAACCAAATGAATTACATGATCAAGAAGCTCACCCAAGATACAAGAACAGCTTCTCCAGGCGACCTCTTCATATCAACTGGAACTTTACCAGTTAGCAACTCAAGAAGGACAACCCCATAGCTATAAACATCTGATTTTGTGGTCAGATGGCCAGTGAGAGCATACCTTCAACAAGTAGTAACCAAAATCTTGAACAAAAACTCAAAGATGCTTGCTAAAAGCAGGTTTTTTGATGAAAGGTCATATAACATATAATATTATCCATTATTAATTTTTATTCTTATTTTTTAGTGAAAGATGTTTTCTAAAAAGGGTTATAATATTATGTTATATTAATTTGAGGGGTTTGGTGAGTTAGTTCTTACTCAGGTGCAACATATCCTTGAGTGCCCAATACTCGAGTGGAAACATGACCACCAACTTTGTATGATCCAAGCTTGGCCAATCCAAAATCAGAAACTTTGGCATGAAAACCTTTGTCCAGAAGGATGTTACTGCTTTTAAAATCTCTGTGAATCACTGGCGGGGTAACATGTTCATGGAGATACTCCAAACCTTTAGCTGCTTCTAAAGCTATTCTCAACCGAATTTCCCAATCCAAATTAGAAGGAACCGCATTAGAACCTGAGTTTAAGTATAAAGTAAGAGAGAAGAAGACCATCATTAAGGATAAATGTAAATATTCATGGATGAAGATATATATATTTGTGGTAGTTGTGTGTGAGTACTTCCCTTTCTAAAAGAAGACGATCATTAAGGAAATATGTTCCATTGTTTACAATAGTTACAAGCTACTATTTCATTCACATGAATATGAAAAAGGACATATGTTAGTAGCATAACTATAAGAACAAGTCTGTGCACGTCTGCATTGCAAGCAGAAGCACCAATACGAAGGAAATAAATGTGCTCCATTTAGAAGCAAATATATGCCATATGAATCAATATAATTAAAATGAGCAGTGATACGTTAATTTATAATTGGCATTTGAATATCTTTTGATTCTCACCAAGTTACATCTGTGTCAAATTTTTCACAGAAAGATGGCCATCTAATTGTGCCTCACAATAATGTTTGAATATCAATATTTTAATTGACACTCAAAATTAAGTACAAAACAGTGAGCATGTCAATTCCGTGATTTTGAAGAATGTACAACAAATGCTTCAAAACATGAAGTGAAACCAAGTTGTTGCCAAGATAGCAATGTATATAGACTTTAGAACAGAAAGTTGGATTCAAACATGTAAGGTTAGTAAGGTTGTCAAGATAGCAATGTAAATAGACTATGATAGCTGTAATTTTATTTTAAAACGAGCTTTAATAAGGATGTAATTAATTACAGCTTGATGATGGATGAAGTATGAATGCTGAACTTTAATTATATTTTAGAATAGAGGGTATAAAATCAATAAATAAATTATTTATTTATTCCAATCGGATGTATGATTTTCAACCATGTAAACGCTGGGTCTTGTGGTAACTTACTGATCTGGCATAAGTGTGAAGAATGTTAAATCAAAAGGGCAGCAGATGCAATAGAAACTGCTGCATACCTCTGATGGGATACAGATGTTCTTGGAGACCACCATTAGCCATAAAATCATATACCAACACCCTGTGGTGACTCTCTGCGCAGTAACCAATCAAAGCAAGTAAATATGGAGAACGCAACCTGCTCAGCATTTCCACCTGAAAGCACACAACCGGACAGTCAACAAAATTGCAGCTAAATACTCTTCAAATTTTGTCCGATATATATCGAAGTGAATTTAGATAACTTTTTACTGGTTTTTTTCTTTTTTTTATGGATAATGAAAATATGATACCTTTTCAATGGTAGTTTTTTTATTTAAATTGACATATCCTATCCTATCCTATAAATATATATAGGGATTGGTTATTGTAAATCTGACCTTATGGTAAAATAAAAATAACAAGTAAAAAGGTAGAGATTAATGAGCGGGTGGTCCATCCGAAATTTGATGCATGACTGCCATGTGTGACCGTCTCATTCTTTCTTACCTTTTTTACCTAGAAGATTTTTAAATATAACAAAAAATACAGGAAAATGATCACCGTAGATGTTATGAAGTAGTGATTTCTACCTACATATTCATTAGATACTATTTTTTATTCAATATTCACTGGATTATATTTTTGTTTAATACATTGATCAATGATAATTTTATGGAAACCAAACCTCCACTGTAAATTCCTCTTCACCCTGCCTTCCAGCATGATCCATGAGCTTTACAGCTATCTTTCTCCCATCCTGAAGCACTCCACGGTAAACTAACCCAAACCCACCCTGTCCAATTACATTTGATTTCCCAAACCCACCGGTTGCTGAAAGTAACTGCTTGAAAGTGAACACTTGAAGTCCTTTTTCGGTAATCACTTGAGTAGTTTCTGATTGAATTTTACCATTGCCTCTATCCTCAAAGTCCACGATCCCTTTTAATAAGACAAATATGCATACATATAAGTGTGTGTGTGTGTGTGCGGGCGTATTTATATATATAAATGTATATTTTAGCTTATTTGTTCACACGTGAACGGTCCAATTATTCACATTTGAACAAATGTATTTTGATATAAAATTTTAGGGCTTTCAATCTTTTTTTAGTTCTCATTCGAACCTCTCGTTTATATGTGAACCAGGTTAGTCATATGTGAACTAACAGGTAATTTTGTAGTTCTCATGGTGCTCAACCTTATATGAGATCAGTGAAATCAAATTTTTTATAAAACATGTTCGAACTTGACTGTAGAGTTTTCATGGTACAAAGCTTTTCACCAAACAAAATAAAAATTTTATAATGTAGACACTGAAAAAACAAAATAAAATTTTTTAAAAATAATAATAATAATAATATATTTGTTCATGTCAAGTTTGATCCCACTTTTATCCTTATCCCACCTAAACCCAACCCTTTTATATACTCCCTGTATAAACACGTATAAATGTAACAAAGAAAGTTGTTGATTTAGTATTAGTATAAATAATATTAGGGGAAAGTGAATATGGGGCTGTTGCACACAAAACTTAATGTGAAACCCCTTTAAACTATGTCAAATTAGTTACTGTAGTACGGAGTAAATAATATCAAAACCCTGTTGTTTTAGATTGGGAAATTATTCAAATAAAGATGGCATAAACAAGTAGCTGGAGTAATAGAACACGCTACACTACAAACTTATACAAATAGAGACAAGATTTTATATGTCTATGTAAGAATATTGAAAGTGATGAAATTAGTAGTAACCTTTGGGGATTTTTAGGGAATTGGAAAGTTTGTTGCGTAAGTAGCAGTAGTAGCTGAAGGCGAGCAGCAATAAAGCGACAGTAAAAGAAGCAAATGTCAATATTGTGAAAAGTGCTATTCTTGCCTTCGTCTTGTAATACTCATCGTCCTCCATTATCAGACCAAAACAAAGCCTAAAAGGAAGCCATTTTCATTGTAGAAAAGGAAAATGAAGAATTGATGTGGAAAAGGACAATAACGAATAAGTAAATGAATAATTAGTGTGAATCTGTGTTGTGTCGTCTTGTCTACAGGCGCGGGAAACCAAAAATTCTCATTTTTCACAAGTGTTTTAAGAGGACGTTTGGTTTATGAGTATAGTTATAGGGCGAAATGACGGAGGGGTATGACTTGAAGTATCATTCCCAGCATGGTTGTTTCAAACTTTCAATAAATGAACTAATGAAGAGTATATGAATATCAAGTTCTTCTATTTTCTTCGTGTTTAGGTGATGTTTGGGAGCTTATTTTGGAGTTCATTGCTTATTTGCTTATAAGGAGTTTATTGCTTATTTGCTTATAAGAAAATAAGTTCAAAATGTGTGATTTATTTTGAGTTTAAAAATTCTTTCAAACGTACATGTAAATAAGCTAACTAAATAGACTCATCCAAACATTTAATTTCAAGCTTATTGTTTTAAAATAAGCAAATAAGCCAACCAAATAAGCTCCTCCAAATACCCTCTTACACTTGATCAATAAATTACATATTTGATATCAGTATTTTTGTATCTTTAATTAAAAATCTCACAGATTATACTTCTGGCAAAAAATAAATTACCGTATCTTATAATATAATCACATGTGATTTACCACAACGGAAATTACAAATTGATTTTTAAAAATTGCCTTTGTGTTTTATTAAGAATCATATGTGATTGCTAGTTTTTATATTTAATCATGTGTGATTTGGTATATAATTACATGTGATTTTGTATATAATCACATATGATTTTCAATTACAAATTGATATTTGATGGGCAATTTACCGATATATGATAATTAATGTATGAGTTCAACTTGATTTTTATTTAATTGTATAATTATAGTCAATAGTTTAAAATTCATATTTGATTACTCTTTAATCACATACAATCGATATTCTAATGTTCAATCGCATTTGATTACAACTTAGTTTTTTATGTTTAAATCGTCAATGATTTGAATTTAAAGTTTGATTGGACATATAAACGTATATGATTTAACATTACAACTTTTAAAACCCAGTAAAAAATGAAAAAAAAATATTCATCAAAAGTATATCATGTGAGATATTTAATTAACGATAAAATGACGCCGATTCTAACGATGTAATGTTTATAATTTATTGATGTACGATTTGTTAGATATTTAATTTCAAATAAAAATATAAAAATGAGTATTTGAATAGTACAATCCTATTAATTATCTCGTTTGTCATTCTTGTTTAACTTTTTCTCTAATATTTAATTACTGTACGTCCATAACATTTGTGTGTTCTTACAAATGTTTTGAAATATTTTACGACTCAAATACTTGTGTGGGCCCACTTCGGATATGGACAAGCAAACCGACAAAACTATATATTTACATGACTCAGCCCCGAAATGACCTTGTCTGCTCACATACGATACGAGTAGGAATTTATCAATGTAACAAAGAAATTCATATAGATATACGAATCAATAGTCTGAAAAATGCCATAATCCATTAAAGAAAAAAGTGTTGCTTTTTCACGGATTAGCAGTTAGGAGTATAATAACAATTAAAAATAAGTGATAAGTTATAGAGGTATAGAGGGGCAACTCCTATATGAGGAACATGAGGAGCAGTCAACTCTCCATCTCAGCTCTTGATTTTTTTGATCAACAGTTCAGTTTCTTACATTTTAAATCCACTACATTTTAAACGTAAAATATAATGAATTTAAAAATGAAGTGAATCTTCGTAGTAATGAAATTTGAACTTTTGAATGCATCAGAATTACCTTGCATTATGAGAATATTAAATGCCAACACAAAATTGAATAGAAAAGAGTAATCATATTTCCAATATATAAATTACGTACAAAATATCTATCTATAGAACTCCAAAAGGTAAATATATATATATATATATATATATATATATATATATATATATGTCATTAAATTTACTAAAATCAAATAATGTTTTAATATTTTGAAAAATATTATATATTATTATACGACCACCTCTGGTAGTAGCGTAGTACAAAGCCAATACGTTATAAAAGTGATCCTCGTAAGTCGTGCATTGCCCACACTGCCCCACGAGAGAAACAGACGAAGGAAACAAGTTATGCATTTCTACAAACACACCCCCTCATCCTTCACAAATTTATAAATTTGACTACAGCACAAAGGTTGCATATCACCTATCATAGTATGAGACTTGAAGTTATCAATGAGAAGAGATATTCAAATTCTAGCGTCTTTAGCTTGAGTGGAAACGTTGTTATATTTGAATTTGAGTCGAACTCGAACAAAAACTCGAGTTTGATTTTAAAAGTAATATTAAATTCAACTCTTTTGAACGTTTTCAATTTTTTGAGGTGAGGATCGCTCTTCATACTTCACGTTTAAATGTCTGAAAATAACTCTTTTGAAATAAACTTATCGTTTGTACTTTTATAATACTCGTACGTAAGAGTACGAAACACCCTCTTAAATTATACTCCGTAATCTTTGGTAAATAATCCATCATTTGAAAATGATGTTATAGGTAGGTTGTTCTTTTATTTCTCGTAAAGATTGGGGGGTTTATAAAGAAATTTAATGTAGAAGAATTATGTATAACGGCTCCTTTTTATTGCCCTTGGGTTCATAGATTTTGGATTGTAGCAAATCTGCCTTTTGAATTTCCATGTTTTCAAAATTTACCCCGTCTTTGTTTTTGTTCTTATTTTTACATTAAACATTAACATTATAAATTAATAAAAATTTGTATTTGTATATCATGTAAATGATGATTTCACTCTTGGACCACTACCAATAGTTAACACAATTGATGCGTTAGTTTTTGTCAAATCAATGACACATCAGTAGTTTACAAAACTGACACTACACTACCAACAGTAACATCACTTCAGTTTTTTCTAGACCCCACACATTATTTACTTTAATTATTTAAACTAAAAAATTAAATAAAAAATATTACATTAATTAAAAATAAAACATTACAAAAACTAAAAAAAGTACATTTATTGAAAAATAAAATACAACTAGTCGTCTATTCCGAATCGTCTAAATCTTCACCTTCGTCTTCGTCCTCGTGTTCCTCCTCGTCCGAATCCGAATCAATGTCTTGAACCGGAACCGAACCCGAAGCCTGACCAAAAACCGTTTGGTAATCCGACTGATACTTACTAACCACGGTGTTTCGAACCTCTTGGAGAATTTTTGTCTCCTATTTTTAAGACCCTTCAGTATTTTTTTATAAAGTATTTTTCACGTTTTGAGAATGGTATTTTTCCGAATTTGATTCGATCGTAGACATTGTTTTTTGTTGTGCTTCCGCGGATTTGATATTAGCCAAACGTTCTTTTTCTTTCAAACTTCTTGAAGAAGTAGCCGCATCACTCGAACCCGAACTCTTTTGACTTTTTATTGAAATTCCATGACCGTGCGGACGACGAATACGGTCGTCTTGGAACAACCTTTCCATGTTAGTGGTAAGAGGATCAGATGAAGGGATGTCATCACTAAGATTGATGGGGCGATTTGGGGTTAGTGGTGTAACTGGCCATGACCCCCTCATCCGAATAGAACTTCGGATATACTTTTAGCAAATCCTAACATTTAGCGTATATGAATTTGTGTTTTTGTTGAGATTTAAATAGTTTATAATATGTGTCAACAATGTCTTTTTCATTTGTCCCGCTTGGCCTCGGGTCGGTTGCATGGTTGTAGATTGCGATGAAAGCTTTGACGTATTTGCGGATTTTATTTCACTTTCCTTGTATTTGACTCACCGTACGTTTTTCGGGTGCCACCTTATTATAGTCGTTTATGCCAAAAAGTATCATAGCTTTGTGAATTGCCTTTACAACTTTTTCGGATATGTGGACCCATCGTTCGGACAATATAACCGCCTCCTCGTCCGACCATTTCACTTGTACTCTTTTTCCTTTCTTTTCCTCGGGTTCGGGTTGTTCTTTGGGGGGTGTATTAATGTCTCCGAATTGTTGATAGCTAATTGGGGTTGGTGGAAATGGAGAGAAAGCCAAGGGTGCGTGTTGTTGTTGATAAAATGGCTGGTTTCCAAAAGTCGAGGGGATTTGGAGGAGTGGATGATATGATGAGTAAGGTTGATAATTATGGTAATTTTGGTAATGTTGGTATGGTGGGTGTTGTGAGTATGATGCAAACGCGAGTGGTTGACTAGGTGAAGAGTTGCTCGATTGAGCCGAAAATGAACCCGTTGGTGAAAAAGGTGGATTCGGTTGAACATTCGGTATTGGATTATTCATAAAATGGTTTCACACATCGCTTTCTTGTGATGTTAGTGATGGTGTATTTTTGTTTTGATTTCTTGGCATTTTTTAAGTTGTGTTTTGAATGGCGTATTTGTATATGGAAGATGCAAATTTGTGTATGAAAGAAAGTAGATGAGTTGTAGTGCAAAAAAATGTGTGAAAAATGGGTATTTTTATAGTGTAAAAAGGTAAGTTTTTGAGTTTAAAATAAAAATAAAAATAAATAACCGTTGCATTTTTTAGTTATTTTTTATCCTAAAAAGTAATTTGAAAAAAGGGAAAAAGCGCCTGTGGGTCCCACAAACATCTGTCATTACCGTCGAATTTCCGACGCAAAAACCGATGGCTGACAATCGACGCTTTCGTGCCAATGGCGTTGGTCCCGTCAGTTTTTCGCCGACGTTCCTTGACTGCGGTCTTATACTTTCTAAGAAGAACCTTATTATCACTGGGTTCAATGGCTTTTTAGAATTTTAGTCATCTCCTACCTACCAAATTACCAACTTAAATTGTACTCGAACATTTTATTATTATGGACTAACAAAACATTATATGTTATTAAAACTAATGAAAAGATAAATGACAATTTCAAGGATGGTCAAATGTCAACAAAATTGTAAGATATGCATTAACACTTGTATTAATACCATAATTAATACAATATTTTCCTGATTTTGTATTGATCTTTCGAAAATCAATTGTAGTACGATCATTTGTATAAATTTATTAATGACAACCCTAAAAATCATGTTTGTCAAAATCCTAATGTTAATTAATCAATGATTAATGGAGTAAGACCATCCAGAATGCATTGAATTATTCAATGTCTAATACACTGTCACATCGGCATATCTCATTTTTTTATACAAGTCTTCGTAACTATTAAACCTTTTAAGGTTCAATTAATTGCCACGTCATTGTACTATATTTTATTTTGATTTACTTTTTTATTTTTAGTATGTATGCATATCGGTTTATCATTTTATATTACATCACCACGTAAACTACAAATTGGTAGAATATTAAAAGACCATTAATTGATAAATGAGGTATATGAATCTTAGACAATTAAAATAACATTATTGATTGATAAGTTTGAGAGAAATTACATATAACTAGACTAGAAGACATAATAACAAATCTTAACCATAAGTTTAATTAATAAATGTCCAATTTAATCTTCAAATTTATTACCGGTACGTATTATGCAAATAGGTTACAATGAATAAATATATAAGGGTATTGTTAATGACAGCTCAGTCTAAATGTGTATAAATTGGTTGTACTTTAAGTGATATTAATGACTCAAAATTTTTCTAAAAGGTCATAGAGTTTATTATGATATATCTACAAATATTAATACATGTTATAAATCTTATTGACGACCCCTTGTTATTATTATTTTCCGAAATACAATGAAAAGATAAAAATGTATATAAAAAATGATACCGTACTATGTTTAGGTAATTAAATTAATTAAAATGTATTTTTAAGGCACATAGGTAAGGTAAAGTTGAGGGCACATGGTACATGTAAAATTTATTCAAGAACCAAGGCGGTGACCGTAGACTCACCAACAGTAAATTACAAATTTAATTTTATATTTATTTTTCTTTTGGCTCCAATTCAATTTCTCTCTCTGTTTTCTTTCTTTTTGAAGTAGCTTAAAGTTGCAGTACACACACACTCCCATCCCACCACCTCCATAATCTCACTCCCCTTTTTCCTTTTAATTTTCTCTCTCCTAGGGTTTACTCCATCCTTCCAATCAATCCTTACTAACCTAGCTTCAGTCAAATGTAAGTCAAACTCATCATTTATACGTCATCGTTTCTTCTTATTTTGCAATTTTGTGTGTGTTTGTTTTGCTCTATTTTGTTGCTTTTTGTTACATGCTTAAGTTTAAATCTCTGTCATTTTTTTGGTTTTTGAAGTTTAATGTTGGAGTGTGGTTACTGTATCTGAATCGGTGATTTGAACGTGACGGAAAAATGACGTCAAGAGGCGGAGGAAGTGGTTCGTCGGATCAACCACCGCCACCGCAGCGGCGGATCATGCGGACACAAACGGCGGGGAATCTCGGAGAGTCAATATTTGATAGTGAAGTGGTGCCGTCTTCGTTGGTGGAAATTGCTCCTATTCTTCGTGTGGCTAATGAAGTTGAGCCTAGTAACCCCAGGGTTGCTTATCTCTGTAAGTACAATTCTGTCAATATTTGTTAACAATCCTGCGTGTGTATGTATACATGTGTGTTTTGTTTACTTTGTGACTGTATGCTAAACCTGAGGAAGTTGTTTTTGGTGATTTGGGGCAATTATCAATTAGTGTGGCCTTTTAGATGTAGACCATTAGTATCGTTTGTCATTAGTTTCGAATGTTAATAAGGCTAGTTATTGTGAGTAAATCTGTAGTTATAAATGGCAGCTGCAAGTTTGTGGTTTATATGCAGCTGTATATTTTGTAATGAGGCACCGTGGTCTTTTATTATGTCTCAGTTCCCTTATAGATTGTTGTTGTAGGTTTACCGTTTGTTGTTGAACATGCATCATTTATATGTTGGTTTAAAGAATCGAGGATATTGATTATGGTCAAGTTCTCCACAATCAATTTTCTGCTTGTTAATATATTTTGATTTGATAAGAGCAAGTCGTTGAGAAAAGCTAGGTTGTGGAATCAGTGATAAGTCATGCATATAAAAATATATTTATTTTAGTTACGTAGGCATCCAGTAGTGTTGAAATTATGAATTAATGGCTTTTATAAGGGTTGAGATAAAGGATGGTTGTATACCTGCCCAGATCTTCTGGCCTGCTTCTTCACTTGAAGCTGAACTGGTAGGGACATTGCCATGAGTTTTTCCAGTTTTTGATTTATGAAAATTGAGAAGAATCATGTACTACTGGAATTGCAAGTTGTTAAGGTGCAGAATGTGTGAATATATCAGAAGTTATATGACTATGAAGTTAATTGGTAACGACTACATTATAATATTATTTGAGACTGTGAGATTTCCCAATTACTTTTGGTTGCAGTAAAGGTGGATTGTTAGTATATGCACTATGTCGTGTTTTTCATTTTTCAGGTCTCATATCTGTAATAATGGTTTTGCTCCAGGTCGGTTTTATGCTTTTGAAAAAGCTCATAGGTTGGATCCTACTTCTAGTGGACGTGGTGTGCGTCAATTCAAAACTGCACTTCTTCAGCGGCTTGAAAGGGTAAGTAACTTCAGTGCCGTTCAGTCATTGACGAATCTTATATTATAATTAATCAGGAAAATGACTTCAGTGCCGTTCAGTCATTGACTTAAATGGTGTTTCTGGTTGGTGGTAAATAACTTCAGTGCCGTTCAGTCATTGACGAATCTTATATTATAATTAATCAGGAAAATGATCCAACTTTGATTGGGAGGATGAAAAAAAGTGACGCGCGTGAAATGCAGAGCTATTATCGACATTACTACTCTAAGTACATCCAAGCTTTGCAAAGTGCTGCTGACAAGGCAGACCGGTGAGTTATTTAAGATGTAAACTGCTATTTTTATGTATCTCGTTATTTATTATTATTCCGGTATGTAACTAGTATATTTTTTCAGAGCACAACTTACAAAAGCATACCAGACTGCTAATGTTCTGTTCGAGGTTTTAAAGGCTGTTAATCAGACACAAGCAGTGGAAGTTGACCGCGAGGTCAGTACATAAGACTTTTTTTTAGTGATTCTTTCATGAAAAATCTGTTCCCAAATTGTTCATTTAATTTTCTTGTACTTTTTTGATTTTTATGCCTAGTGCCAATTGTAAAATCTGCCTTACAGATCCTGGAAACACATCATAAAGTTGCACAGAAGACGGAGATCTATCTCCCGTACAATATACTGCCTCTCGATCCCGATAGTGCCAATCAGGCCATTATGAAATACCCAGAGGTATACATAGTACTTCCATCTAATCTTCTTTTTCTGTACATTCTCCCTTATATTCAAATGACAAACTAAATTGTCATTTTCTCATGAGATTTTAATAAGATTCTCATGATATGCATTGACTTAACTTTGACCAAATTGTCTTTGCATATTAATATCTCATGATATTTACATCTATGCATGTTTATTACTCCATTATCTACCAAAAGCTATAATCATCATGTGTATTTTAATATTTTAATATTTTTATGGTTTTATTGTTAGTTTTAATTAGTGTTACTATATTATAGTTATTGTATAAGTATTTACATTCTCATGATTTTATTATTGGTTTTAATTGGTACTACTATTATATTTAATTTTAATATTATTATTGTTATAAGTAATCAATTTTTCCAAACATTATCAAACTAAATTTTTATCTAATATTTTTGAAATAACAATAATATTTGTTACTACATGTACTAATAGATGACTTGTAAAATTTAGAATCCATCCCCTCACAACGTGAGGGGCAAATGAACCCTCGTTCATTATCATTTGATAGTTCTCTTTAACATTGCTTACTTGGTTCTCAGATTCAAGCTGCTGTTGTTGCTCTTCGTAACACGAGGGGTCTTCCATGGCCTAGGGAATACAAGAAAAAAAATGAAGAAGACATTTTGGATTGGCTTCAAGCTATGTTTGGGTTTCAGGTAAGATATTTATGCTTTGATTTTGCTATGTAATGTTTGCAACAGAAGTATGACTACAGTTTAACAACCTGATATGTTATATGAAGTTCACATAGAAAGACCTTTTCACTTGCAGAAATATAATGTGGCAAATCAAAGGGAGCACCTGATTTTGTTGCTTGCAAATGTTCATATTCGTCAAATTCCAAAACCTGATCACCAGCCCAAGGTGAGTATTTTTGTTTATTGCTTCATTAGATGTAAACCATACTCATAAGAGCCTAAGACTTGTACATTGAATAGCTTCACTTCTTGCTTATTCTGTCTCAATTTCTTTCTTTTGCGTTTTGTTTGTGGGTTTCAATAGTTGGATGAGCGTGCATTGAACGAGGTGATGAAGAAACTTTTCAAGAACTACAAGAAATGGTGCAAGTACTTGGACCGTAAAAGTAGTCTCTGGTGAGGTTTAAGTCCATTCTATTATGTAATGCTATTTTATTTAGGTATCAAACTGTTGTACTCATGTAGTTCTCTTTTGTGCTAACAATAGGTTACCGACAATTCAACAAGAAGTTCAACAACGCAAATTGTTGTATATGGGTTTGTATCTTCTAATCTGGGGGGAGGCTGCAAACTTGAGATTCATGCCTGAGTGCCTCTGCTACATCTATCATCATGTATGCTTTCTGTGGCACAAAATGTTTAAGTCTTCTTATAACTGCACATGGTTAAACAATTTGTTTTTGTGACTTGCGGATGTTCCATTTATATCAATTTGACACATGAAATACCATTTTAGGAAGTATGGTCCTATTATCCCGATTTTACTTATATATAGTTCTACTCACGTATGTTTGTCAACTACTTTTTGGATTGATACTATATATGACATTAATGGTTTTTGTATTTGATAGATGGCTTTTGAGCTTTACGGTATGCTAGCTGGCAATGTCAGTCCCATGACTGGTGAGAATGTAAAACCAGCGTATGGAGGAGACGAGGAAGCTTTTTTGACGAAAGTGGTTTCTCCTATTTATGATGTGATAGCAAAGGTATAAAAACACTATTTGCCTCCCCATAAGTTGGAAGTTCTATTTTTTGCAGTGCCATTTATTTTTTCATCGCCACTGTTTTATAGGAAGCTGCCTGGAGCAAAGTAGGGAAATCAAAACATTCCCAGTGGAGAAATTATGACGATCTGAATGAGTATTTCTGGTATGATTTTGTTGTGCTTTAGAGTTACTGTATACTCGTATTATTTAATACTATTACTAAAAATTCCCTTTACACATTAGGTCGGTAGATTGTTTCCGGTTAGGTTGGCCGATGCGTGCTGATGCTGATTTTTTCTGCGAGCCTGTGAAATCTCGCGAGTCAGAGAAAAATGGGGTGAGCTATATCAGTGGTGCATTGTCTATTTGAAAATGTTTTCATAATTCAGAAAGTCAAGTGTTCTTTTATTTTAAAATGTCGGATGGTTTTGACATCCAGGATGGCATAGCTGGTAGAAACCGACGGGCTGCTAAAGTCAATTTTGTCGAGATCCGATCATATTGGCATGTTTTTAGGAGCTTCGACCGAATGTGGAGTTTCTTTATATTATGCTTACAGGTAACTTTTGTTGTATTTGATACTACTTGTATGAACATTTATATCTTAGAAAGTATTCTAATCACCTCTGTTGGTAACATTTTTTTTTTCTTTCCAAGGCTATGATTATTGTTGCTTGGAATGGGGATGGAAACCCGACCACAGTCTTCGATTCTGATGTTTTTAAGAAAGTACTGAGTATTTTTATAACCGCTTCAATATTGAAGCTCGGTCAAGGTATGTCAACCACTCATTTTGTTTTCTATGAATTTTCAGTTAGATCCTTCATCGTAACTTTGAAGCAACAAGATATAATTTTTTTTTTACAGCTGGTCTTGACGTGGTATTTAATTGGAAGGCAAGGCATTGCATGCCCTTTTATGTCAAGCTAAGATACCTTTTGAAGGTTGTATCAGCTGCTGCATGGGTGGTAATCTTACCGGTTACATATGCGTATACAACAGAAGATCCAGCTGGATTTGCTCAAACCATCAAAGGCTGGTTTGGGAACAGCTCAGGTTCCCCATCACTGTTTATAGTGGCTGTAGTTGCCTACTTGTCACCCAACATGCTTGCTGCTGTGTTGTTTTTATTCCCCTTCATACGGCGTTACCTTGAGAGTTCAGACTACAGAATTGTGATGCTCATGATGTGGTGGTCCCAGGTGCGGACACTAAATAACATTCACATTTATTTATTTGTTTTGAGGTCTACAACTCGACTATCGGTTAAGGAAATTTCTAAACTCATGTATGATTTATGACAGCCTCGGCTTTATGTTGGGAGGGGAATGCACGAAAGCACATTTTCTCTTTTCAAGTAAGATATAAAAAGATTAATTTATATGTAATTAGCTGAGTGACATTGTTATAACATGATCACTGTTGATTTTAAATTTCAGGTACACAACATTTTGGATTCTGCTTATTATTACAAAGCTGGCTTTCAGCTACTATTTGGAGGTTTTGCTCTCAACCAAACTTTAAGATTTGATCTACATGGTTCCCTAGTATTAAATACTGTCATTCACTCATACAGTCATACTTTATAGTTTGTAAGCATTGACATTCAAAAACTATCATTGCAGATAAAGCCACTCGTGGGTCCTACAAAAGCTATTATGAGTGTCCATATCGGTTCTTACGCATGGCATGAGTTCTTCCCCCAGGGTATTAATGATATTATATAGAAGTAAAAATTGTAAATACCCTTTATACATTTTCTGAAATTGAATTATGGGGTTTTGCAGCAAGGAACAATATTGGTGTGGTAGTCGCACTCTGGGCTCCAATCATTCTTGTACGATTACATGTCTTCACTTAGTTATATAGTTAATTTGAACTCTTTTGCTCAGCTGTTTTAACACAAGGAATGTATGCAGGTGTATTTTATGGATACCCAAATCTGGTATGCTATATTCTCTACTTTATTTGGAGGTATTTATGGGGCATTCCGTCGTCTTGGAGAGGTTTGTCATATTTTCTCTTATTGTACTTCCATTCGAAAAAGGACATCTCTCGCTTTAAGTTATGGTCGAAAAACTGCATTGTCTGCATGTCTGTAGATTCGAACACTTGGAATGTTGCGGTCCCGTTTTGAGTCGTTACCTGGTGCGTTTAATGGATGCTTAATTCCACCTGAGAAAAGCGATCAAGTGAAAAAGAAAGGAATTACAGCGACGTTTTCTCGTAATTATGATGCGGTGAGTTGATGACTTGTAACATATGGACATAAGATCAGATGTTCCGTTCATATAAGTAAAGGATGATGTTTTTTGTAAGTTGAGTCTATGCTTCTTGTTATTGCTCCAGATCCCCCTCCATAAAGGGAAAGAAGCTGCAAGATTTGCTCAGTTATGGAACAAAATTATCACAAGTTTCCGAGAGGAAGATCTAATTAATAACAGGTAATTATAAATGTGTTTTTTTTTTGGGTTGAATAGTTCATGTTCGCATGTCTTTTATGTCTTTGTTACTGCTTGAAGTTGTAATTAATGAAAAGCTTCTTGCGGTTACAGGGAAATGAATCTTTTGCTTGTTCCATATTGGGCAGACCGAGACTTGGACCTAATACAGTGGCCTCCTTTTCTGCTGGCTAGCATGGTACCTAAAGTTTTTCAGGATGCTCTATCTTTAGCTCTTTCTGAATGATTTTTAGGATTGATACCTCTAGAAGTTTATGAAAACGTATTTATTGTTTTTTTTTATTACCGGATAGATCCCTATTGCGTTGGATATGGCAAAAGACAGCAATGGCAAAGATCGTGAGCTGAAAAAGAGGATTGAGAATGACAACTATATGTCTTGTGCTGTTCGTGAATGCTACGCTTCATTCCGCAATATCATTAAGTTTTTGGTTCGTGGCAGTCGTGAGAAAAAGTAAATCCACTTGTATTTCTGCAGAAAAGATATACAAATTGCATCTAACATGTTTTTATCACGAAGAAAAGTTGTTGAGGGATGCATCTATATTCTTCTCCACTTATTTGTAGCAAAATCTGGTTTCTCTTTTCAGGATTATCAACGATATATTTGAAGTAGTTGACAAACACATAGATGATGGCATTCTAGTGAAAGAGTTCAAAATGAGTGCTCTCCCGATCCTCTATGACCATGTTGTCAAGCTCATCAAATACCTGGTATGTATTTCAGCAGCTTCAGAAAACAACTTTCTATGGTCTTTAAGCTAACACAATGTGGTTTGTTGTTCACAGTTAACAAATAAGCAGGAGGATCGGGATCAGGTTGTTATCCTTTTCCAGGATATGCATGAAGTTGTGACAAGAGACATAATGGAGGATCAGTTTCCCAAGTAAAAGCTTTTCTTGTAGCTATCTCTAGTTGTCTATTTCACCTTGTATCATTTCTTACGTTGTGTTTTTGTTTCTTTATGTATAGTTTGGATGGGCCAGGTTACGAGATGGACGAACAGTACCAGTTGTTTGCACCTGCAGGAGCAATTCAATTCCCAACTCCAGAATCAGAAGCTTGGAAGGAGAAAGTAATTTCAACAATTTTTATTTTAATGTTTTAGTTTCCAATTTAGTTTATTCTTTCTAAACGCTATTATTTTGCAGATCAATAGGTTGTACTTATTGCTTACAGTAAAGGAGTCTGCTATGGATGTGCCCTCAAACTTAGAAGCTAGAAGACGAATCTCCTTCTTCTCCAATTCATTATTTATGGACATGCCATCAGCCCCCAAAGTTCGCAATATGCTTTCGTTCTCGTAAGTCATTCAAGTAGAGTTCTTAAAAAACGGTTCTGCTTGCATGATAGGCTGGCTAATGCTTGTATCATGCTTATTTGGTTTTTATAGCGTACTCACGCCTTATTACACGGAGGAGGTTCTCTTTTCATTACATGATTTGGAAGTCCCGAATGAGGATGGGGTATCAATCCTCTTCTATTTGCAAAAGATTTTCCCAGGTTTGTTATATTCTGTTTGCTTTACAGACACCAATGTATGTATCTGTTTGCATCTCTCCAAATAAATGAATTTTGCTGACGGTTAACGACTTACAGATGAGTGGAACAACTTTCTTGAGAGAATGGATTGCCATAGCGAAGATGATCTAAAAGGAAATGACGAATTAGAGGATCAACTACGGTTATGGGCCTCATATAGAGGACAAACTTTGACAAAGACTGGTAAAATTTGACCCAAGTAGACTATAAAACGTCCTCAACATCTTATTGATTTAGTTTGACTAAGTCTTCATAGTTTATGCCAGTTAGGGGAATGATGTATTACCGTAAAGCCTTGGAGCTTCAAGCTTTCCTTGATATGGCTAAAGACGAAGGTAAAATTTACTGAATTATGCTTCTCAATTTGGGAATGAAGTTTGAAGCTAATAGAAAATGAATTGGTGTTCTGTTATCTTGTTGTGGATTCACCAGATCTGATGGAAGGATACAAGGCGATTGAATTGAATGAGGATCAGATGAAGGGAGAAAGGTCATTGTGGGCTCAGTGCCAAGCAGTAGCTGATATGAAGTTTACATATGTGGTGTCATGTCAACAATATGGCATCCAAAAGCGTTCAGGGGATCTTCGTGCACAAAATGTTCTGAGGCTTATGACAGAGTACCCATCTCTTCGTGTAGCATACATCGATGAGGTTGAGGAGCCTAGCAAAGATACAACTAAGAAAGTAAACAACAAGGTTTATTACTCTGCCCTAGTAAAAGCTATGCCAAATTCCAATGCTTCTGAGACTGGCCAGAACTTGGATCAGGTAAAAACTTGGATTTTGTGGCTCTAGCTTTTATTTAATTATGTTTTTCTGTTGTCGATAGATCAATTTTTTGAACATAATATTTGAACACATAACACTGTGCAGGTTATATATAAGATAAAATTGCCTGGACCTGCAATATTGGGAGAAGGAAAGCCAGAGAATCAGAATCATGCTATCATCTTTACACGTGGGGAGGGCTTGCAGACTATCGACATGAATCAGGTATGATGTTGAACTTCTACTTCTATATTTATGTATGATTGGATAATTTTATTCCTCAGCGCCTATCAAACATTCATTTATAGGACAATTACATGGAAGAGGCCTTAAAAATGCGGAACTTGCTTCAAGAGTTTCTTAAAAAACATGATGATGTGAGATACCCTACAATATTGGGACTTCGAGAACATATCTTCACTGGAAGTGTTTCTTCTCTTGCATGGTTTATGTCTAATCAAGAAACAAGTTTTGTCACCATTGGTCAGAGATTGTTGGCCAATCCTTTGAAGGTTCGATTTCACTATGGTCATCCAGATGTTTTTGATAGGCTGTTTCACCTTACAAGAGGGGGAGTGAGCAAAGCCTCCAAGATCATTAATCTAAGCGAGGACATATTTGCTGGTATTTTCAATCCCTTATGTCTGTAATGCTGTTTTTTTTTGGCGGAACCTTACCATTTCATTTTTGTATTCAGGTTTTAATTCTACACTCCGTGAAGGCAATGTCACACATCATGAGTACATACAAGTTGGTAAAGGGAGAGATGTTGGTTTAAATCAAATATCCCTTTTTGAGGCGAAAATAGCCAATGGAAATGGGGAACAAACACTTAGTCGTGACCTTTACAGGCTTGGACACCGTTTTGACTTTTTCAGGATGTTGTCATGTTACTTCACTACAATTGGTTTCTACTTTAGTACCCTGGTAAGTTGCTTGCTCAAATTGTTCGTGCCACAGTTTAATATTATTTTCTTTATTGTACTCCCTGCTCATCACACTTTCTATTTCGCAGATCACTGTATTGACTGTGTATGTGTTTCTTTACGGACGTCTCTATCTTGTTCTTAGTGGACTTGAGAAGGGGCTCGCTTCATCACCTGCCATTCGGCATAATAAACCGCTTCAAGTGGCTCTTGCCTCACAATCTTTTGTGCAAATTGGATTCCTAATGGCCTTGCCTATGATGATGGAAATTGGTCTAGAAAGAGGATTCAGGACCGCATTAAGTGAATTCATTCTTATGCAATTGCAACTTGCTCCCGTGTTCTTTACATTTTCACTTGGAACAAAAACTCACTACTATGGTAGGACGTTGCTTCACGGAGGTGCAAAGTATAGGGCAACAGGTCGTGGGTTTGTCGTGTTTCATGCAAAGTTTGCTGAAAACTATCGTCTGTACTCCCGTAGTCATTTCGTCAAGGGAATTGAGCTTATGATTTTGCTGCTGGTTTACCAAATATTTGGTGAGTCGTATAGAGGAGCAGTTGCTTATCTCTTGATCACCATCTCAATATGGTTTATGGTTGGCACATGGCTATTTGCTCCTTTTCTCTTCAATCCCTCGGGTTTTGAGTGGCAAAAGATTGTGGATGATTGGTCTGATTGGAATAAGTGGATTAACAACCAGGGTGGTATTGGTGTTCCGCCTGAGAAGAGTTGGGAATCATGGTGGGAGGAGGAACAAGAACATCTGCATTATTCTGGAAAGCGCGGTGTTATATTTGAGATACTGTTAGCATTGCGTTTTTTCATTTATCAGTATGGGCTTGTTTATCATTTAAGTATGACACAGCGTGAGAAGAGTAAGAGTGTCCTGGTATGTGCTTGTTGAGTTAATTTTTGTTCTTTATTTTGTCACATTATAATAACCTTGCTAAAGCAATTTTTTTAATGGATCACAGGTTTACGCGATATCATGGGTGGTCATTTTTGCCATTTTGTTGGTGGTGAAGGTGAGTAATTACTTTGCTTTTGCCATTTTGTATTTGGACAATAAGAAAGAATTTACAGAAGTTTTCAAATGCTAGTTCTACGTCCTAAACTAATTTTGATGCTTTTATAGTTCTTAGAACTTTTTTAAGAACAAAATCACTTTACTGTTTGGCTCCTTTCAAAACCATCTGTTTATAACTTTCCAAATTTCATCTTATTCATTTGATAGTTTTTTGAGTCTTGCGAATAATAATACAAGTTTGTCAAGAAGATTATAAAGGCGCATAATGACCACAAAATATTGGAACCTGTTACTAAATGATGCAGGGCAAGTGATTTTAGTGCCCTTTACCTAAAAATTTAGAGAGTCAAATTTTATTGGAAGCTCCGTATGATATCTTTTACGCTAACTTTCAACACTATTAAAGCCGGTTTAATAGTGTTTATTTTTTCCAAAGTGATATCCAAGATTTCCCTATTTTGCTGATATTGATGGTTATTTGAATATTCTACCACTAGTCAGTACCGTTATTATCCTGTGTCGAGTTGATTGTGATGAGTTTTCAGGATGTATGGGAATATGGATTATTGAAGCTGAAAACGATCAAGAATATGCATATAAATATCCTACACATTATGTTTTTGGGAATATTGTAGGACTAACTTTTCTTGTTTTAATCTTCAGGCTGTATCGTTTGGTCGGATGAAGTTCAGTGCAAAATTTCAACTCGTTTTTCGGCTTATCAAAGGGGCGATCTTCATCATGTTCGTTTCTATTCTTGTGATCCTGATTGCGCTCCCCCATATGACGCTGCAAGACATTGTCGTGTGCATTCTCGCCTTTATGCCAACTGGCTGGGGTTTATTATTGGTCAGTAAAACACTTGCCATTCCTTAAAAGTTTCTAGTTATGTGTTGTTAATCCTTCTTAAATGTGAAAACTCCATTATTATGTTGTTGTAGGCTTGCTGTAGTTAGTAACTGGAACTTCCCCTCCTGTTTTGGTTCATCTTTTTTTTTTTTTTTTTTTTTTTAATAAGTATTACCATTCTTTTGGTGGTCCCACAAATGGTTCTAATTTTTTTGGATTCATATCTTGTGTGCATTCTTGCCTTAAGCCCTTAATGTCAGCAGGCTTGGGTGTACAACTGTAGCCATTATCACATCTTCATTCTTATCATCATAATTATATAAATGGGACTCAGAAAACAAGATAATGAAGTGTTCCACGTTTTTCTTGAATTTCAGATTGCACAGGCATGCAAACCGGTAGTGAAGTCTGCTGGATTCTGGGGATCGGTCAGGACACTTGCTCGTGGGTATGAGATAGTGATGGGTCTACTGTTGTTCACCCCAGTTGCGTTTCTGGCATGGTTTCCTTTCGTTTCTGAATTCCAAACACGTATGCTATTCAACCAAGCGTTCAGCAGAGGTTTGCAAATATCTCGTATTCTTGGTGGGCATAGAAAAGATCGATCGGCTAGGAACAAAGAGTAATATACTAATGAAATGTAGCAACTGTTTGAAGGCCCTTGTTGTGCTCTATTTTTGGGTAGCTAGCTAGTTCTCTGTAATTGCATATTGAGAAATGAACACTTGCTAACTGCGTGATCCCATGTGCATTATGCTAATGTATCCATTCTCTTCATTTAATATTTTAATTTTAAGTTTTGGTGTTTTGATACACGCTCGTTGTCTCTGTTAATCAAGAATCGAAAGTCGGATTTTTATGATGAACTCCAAACAGTTGTTTTTTCCCCCTCAGAAATTAGAGCAGAGTGGCCTTTTAGCGAGAAGACAAAATGGGAAGATTATATAAAAAATTCGGACCATTGTATCTGTAATTCTGTATGTGCCCAAACACCAACAAACTAGAACAGTTTGAATGTCATATCTGTTGAGGTATGTGGCAAATAAGGTCATCTAGAAAGTTCTTGTTGACAACTATTTCCCGGCTCTTCTACTCTAAAGTCTAATCTGAAACTCAAGCAAAAGCAAGAAAGTAAATTTAACTCGATCTTGAATTGGAAGCAGTCTTCTGTTCTAATTCCCTTTTACCTTGCACAAAATTCTTACAAAATCCAGACAGATTGAACAAATTTACTCCGTACTATTTTATATACACGGATGCGAATAGAAATAGTAGGGACAAAACTTTGACAGTTTAATAACCGACCTTTCTTTTTCTGTTATCCCTTTTGCTAGGCAACGAAGCTGTCAAATACTTAGAATTAGTAATCTCCCGAGGTATAACAGCCCCAGACGATTTCAAGATTCCGATCAACTCATGAAACAAATTCCTGTTCTCCTGATTAACAAAAAGAATCGATTTACCCTCCTCTCCCATTCTCGATGCTCTACCAATTTGATGAACATACTCCTTGATTGAATTTGGCATGTCAAACACGATAACTTGTCTTACATGCAAAAGATCAATTCCTCTACCCAATATCCCGGTAGCCACAATAACCGGAAGTTCTCCTAATAAAAACAAACTTATAATTTCTCGTCTCTCCTTCATACTCTTCTCTCCATGAATAGCTAACGCTTTTAACCCTGTGGTTATCGTTATCGCCTCAGAGAGAAGATCTGCGCCAACCCTCGAACCCACAAACACTATAACAGGTGGCTTGAAATGCTGTGCACTTGTCAATACATCAAAAAGCTTTTGTTTTTTCCGTTGCGACTCAACCCAAATAGCCACCTGTTTCACTGCCTGATTCGGCTTGTTTAACTTTCCAACAGTGATGACCTTTACCTCTTTTGCGAGTGAACTCGCCATCTTCTCTACTTCAACCGGAACCGTTGCAGAATACAACAAGACTTGAGGTTGCGATAAAGCTCGATAAATCTGCATCACCTGTTCACGAAAGCCTTTTTCGAGCATGCAGTCAACTTCATCTATGACCAATATAGAAACACTATCCAGTTCGATGTCATATTTGGCTAAAAGATCGATAAGCCTGCCAGGCGTACCAACAATCATTTCTATTCCATTCTGCACACGATGAATCTGTCTAGGCATTGCATCACCGCCTACCACTAATGCCGTTTTAAATGGCAAACCTTTTCCAAGCACTTTCGCTTGTTCCTCAACTTGTATGCAAAGTTCCCTAGTTGGCGTCAACACAATCGCTAATGGTTTCTTTCCGTTCGTACCCACCTCCTTCCTAAATTTCGTACAATACGAGACTATTGGGACCAAATAAGCCACGGTTTTTCCGGAACCAGTCTCGGCTGAAACAAGCAGGCTTTGACCATTCAACGCAGCAGGAATCGCCTGCATTTGAACAGGTGTCGGGATCTCATAGCTTGCGGATTCAATATTCTGCAATAGCTTTTGAGGAATATCACAATTACTGAAAGATAACACAGGAGCTGGAATACAATCTCCCTTTACAACAATCTCAAACTTACGTCTAATCAGTTCCGTTTGATCAGTATTTAACAACTGAGCGTTTGATTTAAAGTTAGCATCTTTAACATAAACGCACTCATCGGCTGCTGGTAATCTTACAGATAGCGGCGGGAGACTAGTTGGCAATTTGGGCTGTTTAATTCTAAGCAAAAGATTCTGCTTACATTCAAGGCTGCAGATATCATCATCAGTCTCATCGCATATATATTCACCATACCGCTTACATTCTACGCATCGAGGCTCCTCAGGTAGAGCTTCCCTTTGTTGATAACTATATTTTTTCACTTCATCTTCTGCAGGAGACACTAATATAGTTTGAATTTTGATATGCAATTTTAGGTGTATTTGAAGCGATGAATACATTTTTCATAATCAGCATTGAAACTACTTCTATAATCATGAAATTACTTGCTGATGAATTGTATACAAGAAAACAGAGTTTTAATGCTAATTGGTAAAAGGTCATACCTGAAGATTTTACGGATTCTGGTGTTGTTAGCATTAATTGATCATCGTTTTCGTTTACCATTACAATGATTTTGAAGCAATTAATCGCCAATTACTTGAGAAATTCGTAATTATTAGGGACAATTCGAACCCTAAATGTTGAAATTGGGAATCAAATTAGGGCTTATTTACTACTCTTTGGACCAAGTAAAATATATGAGCCCTAGTCTTTTGGAAGTTGTCATATCTACCCTCCCAACTTTATTTTTTCATCAAATAATCCCCATCTCATGGATATTTACTTTCAAGGTCTTCAGCAATTTTCGTAATAAGATAAAGATTTGAATTTTTCTCCGAAACACATTGATAACCGGAAACTCTGATCAGTCCACATGTCCCTCCCCGAGAACCATATGTGAAAAGATTTGAAAATTTTAACTTTAAATATTATTGCGAAATATTAACTAAAATTGCTTTAAGTAGAGCAACACACATTCCACTGAAACCAAAATAACCATCTCATAAATTTTTACTTTTAAGGCACTGAGCAATTTTTGTAAACACGAATAAGATAAAGATTTGAATTTTTCTTCAAAAGACATTGATAATCGGAAACTCTGACCAGTCCACACGTCCCTCCTCTGGAACAATATGTGAAAAGATTTGAAAATTTTAACTTTAAGTATTATTGCGAAATATTAACTAAATTGGTTTAAGTAGAGCAACACACATTCCAGTGAAACCAAAATAACCATATCTCTATAAATAATGAAATTGAATACACAATTTAAAGATAACAATATTCAATTGTCACAAAAATCAAAGTCAGATTCTAATTTCCTTGGTCTCTTTCTGAGTCTCTTTGAATGGTTCACAATGTCACAACTTTGATGTTCTTCAATCTTGGTTCCTAATGTCAGTTCCCTATTGCGTTTTTCAGAAGCTCTTCTCTCATTTCTCAAATGGCGCAAGCCGCATGCATTGCATAAGGTCTGAAATAAAACAACAGTGGAAATATAGTAAGCCTAATAGCAAACATTTAACATCATAAACTAATTGAGTAGTTCAAGAGGGTGAAAACACAAAAAATAAGCACAAGATGAAGTAAACTTATGTCCCTCAAATAACATATCAACTAGTGAAAAAGAGAAACTCACCTTTGGGCCATCATGTCCCTTCCTCCACGTTGTGAGGTCTGATTTTCCACAGGTGGAACATCTCTTCCCCTGGTTTTCGTGCAGGTCATCTTTTGACATCGTAGATGAGTTTGCAAGCTTCTCAATTGAAAAGGCAGAAAAAACAAAAGTTAGTATTATTGCTTATATATGAGATATAGGAATTTGAGACCATATCATTAAAAATTCAAATGGGTCTAGAAAAATGGCATGCTACTATGTTAGTGGAGACATCAATGCAGTATTAAATTACTTTTTATGAACTAACTTTCATGGCTAACTATTGTATATTTTTAGTTACTGTTTTATCAATTTGTAGATTAATTAAGACTCTCAATTAATAAATTTTGTTTACCTCTGTATAGTACGGTAGTGCCAACGTTAGATTGAGGTCAACTTTAGAGCCACAATCATTTGCAGGCTTTTTAATTGGGAAATCTAAAAACCTGCTCAGATTAATCTCCATTCTTTATTCTTTCACTTCCTTTTGGTTTCTTGATGAGGGTGTCGCCTGGACTTGAGGTAAAATTCATAAAAGGATAAGTAAAATTATGAAAATGATACAAAATTAAAAGAGAAAAATGTCACTACAATGAGTTCCTGTTCGGTTTGCTACATAGATTATGAATTGACTACAGACACTTGTAAATACTTATCACAAAAGTGCAGCATCCATAACGATGAACTGGAAATTATAAAAGTAGAAGGAGAACCTTATTAAGGTGAGATCAAAAAATCTAGTGATAGCCACAATCCCGTGGAAGGGGAGGGAGAAATGCTATATATATATATAGGGGTCGATAAAAAGCACGCCTAGAATGATATGCTATACCGCGTATATCAAATTTGAATGTTAGAACACCATAAATGCTGTGTTTATCAATTACTATGTTTAAGGGAATTAGCATAAAAGACGAGGTAAGCTAATAATTATTTTCTTTTCTGGTAATCAGAATTTAAAGTATAAAACAGTGTTCATATGTATCAATATATCATCATATCATTTAAGTTTATAAAAGGAAATGATAAATGTAGATACATATTCAAGCGCGTTGGTGTGAATGTTTACATGATTGTCATATGTATGTACATTGATTGTAATAGTAAAAACTTGAATGCATAAATCAAATAATAACTTGAATAAACTTCTAAGAAAACTTGCCTTTTATACGGATCGATTACAACAAACTGAATGAAAATGCTCAAGGCAATGACAAAGGCCTGCATCTGAATATCAAATTCAAGCTGTGAATCATTCTGTCATAACCCTTTCTCATCAATTCTTAAACATTACAACCACAATTAACATTAAACTTTGCTGTAGTTTTGTAACCGCGCAGGATCAAGAACTTGATGAACACTAGATTTCTGTCCAAAACCATGATTGTAACATAACATTTTGAAAGCTATAAAGCGATTTACAGTTTTCACTGGGTGCTATTCTATGTGATTTCATACAATTAATCTTTGGTTCGTTGCTTGTTGGCAAATGGATATTGTATTTTCATTAAGTTTGATTTGTTTCTGTACTTGATTTGCTGCCATTGTTCAAACCATATATTGCTATTACTGTTATTATGTTTGTAATATCTATATAGACATGTATCCACCTTTTCTTCTTCTTTGATAACATTGTATCTGTGTTAACTAGGTACACACAACCTTTGTAAGTATGAATATTTTTTGTAATAATGTTTGTTGAAAGTGCTTTGTGAAACAGATATTTTAATAATTAATTCTGTAACATTTAATCACGATCCACCATAATGTTATATGATAAATAAAGTATTTTTTAGTTTAACTGATAGCAAGAGTTTTCTACACATACCTCTAAATTATTAATCACGTACTTTTGCGATTTATCCCTTTTCTTTTGTATGCATGTCATTTTTATGCTACTTTTGTTCAGTTACATCTACATATCTATAGAACTAACGGCTCCAGCTCAAGCTCACAGTTTCAACTAAAAGTTGTAGCTCCGACTTTTCTTGCGAAACGTACCGATATATGAGCTATATATCTAGATACATGCATGGGGAAGTATATAAGACTTCTGTGTCTTATTTACCTACCCTTTGGTTGTCCCATAGTCATATAGTCAAGTTAGGAACTATCAATGATACTTACACTGCCAACAATCTGTTAGCAAAGTATTTAAAAAACAAAGAATTTCTAATTGCACTCAAGCTGTTCGACGAAATGCCTCAAAGGGACACTGTTTCTTGGAACTCGTTAGTAGCTGGTTATGTGAACTATGGGGATCTTGAGAGTGCATGGAAGGTTCTTATGCGTATGAAACATTACGGGTTCTGCTTTGATGGTTACACTTTTGGTAGTATACTTAAGGGTATTGCTTCCAATGACTGTATCTTTGCTGGGCAGCAAGTTCATGCGAGTATCATTAAGACGGGGTATGAAGAGAATGTGTACTCGGGAAGTGCTCTTTTGGATATGTATGCAAAATGTGGTAGAGTGGTGGATGCACATAAGTGTTTTGATCGCATGACTGATCCGAATACTGTGTCATGGAATGCTCTGATGGCAGGGTATGTAGAAAATAGTGACCGTGTGAATTCTTTTTCGTTATTCAAGTCTATGCATACGGAAGGTATGAGGCTTGATGATGGCACATTTTCGCCGATTCTAACGTTGTTTGATAGCGTAGAATTTTATAAATTAACAATGCACGTCCATTGCGCGATCATTAAACATGGGATGTCATCTGATAGTTCTGTAGTTAATGCTACTATCAGTGCTTACTCGGATTGTGGGTCAATCGAAGACGCCAAGATGGTTTTTGATGGTGCATGTGGAGAATGGGACATTGTCTCTTGGAATGCCATGCTATCAGCTTGCTTGGAACACGATAAACTGAATCTCGCGTTTGATCTTTTTTCTGAGATGCAAATGTTAGGATTTGAACCAGATGTTTATACATACACAAGCATGATAAGTTCTTGTTTTGAAGAAGAAGTTCGGAATCAAGGACAGTCGTTACATGCGTTGGTAATTAAAAGGGGAGTTGAACGGTTGACGCCGATCTCTAATTCACTGATGGCTATGTATAGTGGAGGTAATGGCAGCCACATGGAACATGCAATAAGAATATTCGAGAACTTGGAGTTCAAAGACCAAGTGTCGTGGAACTCGATGTTAACGGGACTCTCACAACATGGTTTTAGTGAGAATGCCTTGAAACTCTTTCAGATAATGCAGTCAGGGAACATAGGGATGGATTATTACGCCTTTTCTGCTGTCGTTAGATCATGCGCAGATCTGGCAACATTACAATTGGGTCAGCAAATTCATACTTTGGCATTAAAATCGGGTTTTGAGTGTAATGAATTTGTAAGCAGTTCTTTGGTAGTTATGTACTCTAAGTGTGGGATCATTGAGGATGCTAGAAGATCCTTTGAGACTTCTTATAAGCAGAATGCGGTCAATTGGAACTCAATAATGTTTGCATATGCACAACATGGCCAAGGTCACGTTGCACTCGATCTTTTCTCTCGAATGAGGAAAAATAAAGTGAAACCGGATCATATAACTTTTGTTGCAGTTCTAAATGCTTGCAGCCACATTGGTTTAGTCGAAGAAGGATATAATTTTATGAAATGTATGGAATCTGATTATGGAATTTCACCCCGCATGGAACATTACGCTTGTGTGATCGACCTACTTGGACGTGCTGGGCGTCTAGAAGATGCAAAAAAGTTGGTTTTGGACATGCCATTTCAACCTAATGCAATGGTGTGGAAGACTTTATTGGGGGCGTGTAGATTATGTGGTGATGTTGAATTAGCAACGCAAGTCTCCAACTTTTTATTGGAATCGGAACCTTATGAGCACTGCACTTATGTTCTTTTGTGTGACTTATATGGACATCTTAGGCGGTGGGATGAAATCGCCATTTTAAAGAGAACTATGAAAGAAAAGGGGGTAAAGAAAGTACCCGGTTGGAGTTGGATTGAGGTCCAGAACCAATTGCACGCATTTAATGCTGATGGCCATTCACATACTCGAAACCAGGATATAGACCAAATGCTGAGAAAATTAACAGATGATATTGCAAATTTGAAATTTTATTATGATTTTGAAACTTTTAAGGATGATTGGGATTAGAGTAGTATGGATTGAGTTGCCATGCTTCAAGATGATGATGCTTCATTTTTCATGGAAACGTGTCTACATCTTGAACATTGCGTAAAATCTTGATCATTGCAAGAGCCTTCAAGATCCTAATCAGGTACTTTATACATTTTACATTTATGAGTAGGGTAAATTTCACTAGAATGTATCCAACTTTTAACATTTTTGTTTTTCTATTTATTCAACTGAAAAAAGCTATATTATGTGTATGTAGTATTAAACTTCCCAAAACTTGCTATTGTATGTACCATGTGACCTCTTAATCGGATAACTAGATTTGTGAATGATGTGTTAAGATGCAGGGTCTTCTCCCACATCATCACCAGGTCATCATTACCAACCACACCAGAGGTTTACATGTTTTAGGAGGTAAGATACATACAATAGCAAGTTTTGGGAAATTCAACACATAAAATGATAAAGTTAAAATACATTCTAGGTTAGTTAATTTGTGAAGTGCTATAGTTGTGCTTGTAAATGATCAGAGTTATAGATCAGTTTTTGCATGTAGATCATAGACTGCAGAAAATGTCAACTGGTGGACTGTCATGGGCTGTATGAAGATATGATTTGAATACAATTAGTAATGGTAACCATCACTTGATAGTTAAGTTGATTCATGTTGGGCCAATAAAATATGCATAAACTTTATAGTGGATGCAGATTAGTGGAGATTAAGGGGTTGGCAATGCCTACCAGCTCCACCATAAGGTTGAGATGCTTTGATTGAACTTCTTCGAGATCCATATATATATATATATATATATATATATATATATATATATATATATATATATATATATATATATATATATATATATATATATATTACATTCTGATAAGAGTTAAACCACTTTTATCTGACTAAACTATAGTTTATAGCAATATTAAACCAGTAGTGATAAATTTTTTTGTACAATTTAAACCTTCTGATTGCAGGGTTACTCTAATATATAGCCGCCCTACATCACAGCACTACAATTTCGAGTGCTTTGTCAGTATGCACTTTTATATGGATCATTATTTTATGAACAATAGACCAATTAGCAAAGTTACTCCTTTGTGACGGCGTTCTGCATTAGCCTACTTGCAATTTGAGATGTGTTTGAAAGTCATTTTGAACTAAGGAAACCGTTCACATCAGGTCCTTAATTTTTGTGGATTCTTTATTGTCTAACCATCACGTGACACTGGTTATAAATTAAGCGATTCTCTAGCTATAGTTCGCATAGCATTATCTCTTCGAAAATATCTTATTTACTTGTACAGTTATACCCATGAAGACCTCAAGCATCAATTGTTTTGCTTGGCTTATAACCATTTCAATGTTATGTTTACTTGCAAATTCTCAGCTATCAACAAATTTCTACTCAAATTCATGTCCCAATTTGCTCACCATTGTACGTAAACAAGTGATAAACGCGGTTAAAACTGAAATGAGAATGGCAGCTTCTTTGCTTCGCCTTCACTTCCACGATTGCTTTGTGAATGTTAGTCATATTCTATTCTATAAAATTAATCCATATATATCATATCACTTATCGGGACATGTTCTGTTCTAACATTTGCAATACTTAATTAGGGTTGTGATGCATCGGTTTTACTAGATGGAAGTGATGGAGAGAAGACTGCTTTACCGAACAATAATTCTGTGAGGGGATTTGAAGTGATTGATGCGATCAAAAGTGCCGTGGAGAGCTCATGCAGTGGCGTAGTTTCTTGTGCTGACATTCTGGCCATAGCTGCCCGTGATTCCGTTCTTTTGGTAAGTACTGAAAGATCATACACAATATAGAACAGAATATAGACCAGAAAGTTGATCAAAATTTTTAGCACTTTGCAGAGTGGAGGACCATCATGGAAGGTCTTATTAGGAAGAAGGGATGGACTTGTGGCTAACCAAAGTGGAGCTAACACAATGTTACCTGCACCCTTCGAGTCGGTTGGTAACATCACCCTCAAGTTTCAAGCTGTTGGCCTCAATCTCACAGATGTGGTGTCCCTATCAGGTACCTTTAATCATGTTCACATGATATACGAGTACTTAGAAATCGGTGATTATGTTGCAAACAAGCTGGTTCTTAAAAAAAAAGCTTAAAAAGAATATTTGTTTTAGGCACATCCCTTGTAGAGCTAGATGGCCCTATGCACTGTATTGGTGAAATCTTGTAATCATGATTTTACAGGGGTGGCAAAACGGACGGGTCGGTGGGTTGTGCAATAAGTCAAAATGGGTTGGGTCAACCTACAAACACTTTATTTTATCTATTATTTATTTTATTTTAGTATTAATTAATTAATGTTTTAAATATGATCACAAAATTTTAATTATAATATTGTGATAAGAGTAGTCTAAATTCCTTTAATTAAGCACTTTTTCAAGGTTTTACGCCTTTAAATACATAATTTGGATGGCTTTTGGCATGGTAGACCCCTTGGACCCATTCGACATGTTTCCTCTCTAGTTACCCGTTTGACCTGTTAGAGATTGAACATAACCCGAGTAAATGCGCCAAAGTGTCACTTCTAATTAGGGATTATTGTTTGGTTATGCGCTCAACTTTACACTTATTACTATTGTATGCTCTCAACTTTCGTACTCTCTATTGTATGAGGTGAACCTTCAAAAAACTCTATTGTATACTCCCAACTTTCATACCATCTATTGTATGAGGTGAACTTTCTAAAAACTCTAAGTAATATGATATAAATTAGACATTCTAAAGACTCTATTAGAAAAATCTATTGTATGAGGTGAACTTTCTAAAAACTCTAAGTAATATGATATAAATTAGACATTATAAAAACTCTATTAGAAAAGTTAATATCATATAATTGAGGGTATGAAAGTTAGGAGCATACAATAGAGTTTTTAGAAGGTTCACCACCTCATACAATAGAAGGTACGAAAGCTGGGAGCATACAATAGTAATGAGTGTAAAGTTGAGAGCATAACTAAACAATAAACCCTTCTAATTATTTATCAACTAGGATACCCATTAACCGGATTTAAATGTGCAGGTGCGCATACAATTGGGCTAGCAAGGTGTGCTGCATTCGGAAACAGATTATTCAACTTCTCGGGGACAAACGCTCCTGATAGTACATTACTGGACCCCAACATGGTATCCGGCCTTCAGAATCTATGTCCAATCAATGGAGATGCTAATCGGGCAACACCTCTTGATTGGAATTCGACTGACCTATTTGACACCCATTACTTCCAAAACTTGATTAATGGAAGGGGAGTTTTGGAATCAGACCAATTCCTGTATTCAAGCGATCAGGGTATTTCAACTACACGAAGTATTGTTGAGCTCTACAGTAACAACTCACAGATTTTCTTCAATGACTTCGCAAATTCTATGATCAAAATGGGAAACATACAACCCCTCACAGGATCAGCTGGAGAGATTAGGAAGAACTGCAGGGTTGTTAATTCATAGATTGTCCAGTTTTAAGATTATGTACAAGTAGATGTTAAATCCACCAAACACTTTAGAATCTAAGACCAGATTATGAATAAAAGTATATTAGTTTAACACCCCCGGGTTTTGACAAAATTACAAAACAAATCTTTTGATTGTGTGTTCATACATGTTTAGATCCTGTATGCATATTGAAACCATATAACATTCAATCCATATAAACAGCACAAATGCAACGTAATAGTATCTTTGAACATCCAGTAATCATATTTTCGAATCTTCATTTATTGCCTTCTTACATTGTTTCAGTTGCTTATTTCTTTCAGTTCATCACTAGACTAAACATGAAACTATTTTAAAGGCAATTAAAAGTCATAATTCCTCTAATACACAACACGAAGTACAAAAACTCAAATTTCTTCAATCAGAAGTGGGAATATTAAAAAAGTTCAATCAACCGAGCCCTGTAAGAACAATGTTATTACAGGGGTTTCAAGATAGGCCTTTCACGCGTCCAGTTTCAGTGTCTAGATCGATGTCATAGAAGCAAGGTCGTGTAGGAAGTCCAGGCATTGTGCTCATAGTCCCAACCAACGGGTAAATGAATCCAGCACCAATGCTTCCCCTAACATCCCTAATTGGCAACACAAATCCTGTAGGGGCACCCTTTGCTGAGGCATTATCAGAAAACGAGTATTGGGTTTTAGCCATACAGATTGGAAGACCAGAGAATCCTTGTTTGCTATACATCTCAATCTGTTTCTCCGCCTTTCAGGGAAAGAAAAAAAAAAGAACTCTCAGCCGAGCAAATTTATCTTGCAACACAGATAAGAAACTTAACAGAATAACAGTACAGGTGGCAAGATGGGCGGGTCGGATGGATTGGATAACAAGTCAAAATTTTGGGTTGAAATGGATCATATTCCAGCACGAGTCAAATTGGACTGAACTGGTTGGTTTTGCCCTAAACTTCTACAAAATAAATGCTCAATTATGATCACAAAACATAATTTTTTCTACAAGAACAATGTATGAGGTTTTAGGCATTAAAAATAGAACTTGGGCGGCTTTCAACCCATTTGATCCATTACGCTTTTAGCTAAAAAAAGAATTCACTCGTTTGAGGTAAAACACAATCTAAATCGACCCATATAACATAAGGGTTCAAAATACCACCTCTAAGTAACACTAATAACTAGATGAGAAGTACAAGATGTAATTAGTTACACCATCGTAGCTTTCAGTGATTTGACTTGTTCAGCAAACCATAAGAACCCAAAAAAGTACAAACATTATTTTTTTAGACCAGTCAAACACACAAGTAAAGAGAGGGTATACCTGTTCTGAGTATTCAACGCCACAAGCACCATACGATCTTGCTATGGCTTCTATCTTCTCTTTGATGCTAATATCCAAAGGGTACAAGAATTTCAAAGGTTGTGTAGCATTTTCACAGGCTTTTTGAACTGCAATGCCAAGGTCAACCTGGGGACAAAACCGAAATTTAAACCAAGTTAACAAATCAATAGACAGAATCAGCTAATGATATTCATTAACATCTGTTAAGCATCAACTACTCTGGCTATTCCTTGTTAATTTTGCTTTTTAAATACACTAAATACTAAGAGGATCAAAACTTCATATGACATTTTACACATTAACTCTTTTTTTTTTCAAATACATTTTTCATTTGCAAGCTCTAGGTCATAAGATGCTAAAGATGAGCTGAAAGTTCGTTTCATAAAGAAATTACCATGAAAACTCCATTGTAAAGGTTCATACATGTTATGTGAAGGTTTTGATCTCATTGATCAAACATAAAGTTAAAACTTTCACACGTTTTTTACATAAATCTTCACAGTATTGATTTTGTGTACATTGCTTTATAATGAATTGAAAACTCACATCACTTTAAGTTTGGTATAATGTATAAATTGCATGTAATGCGAAATTTGATCACACTTTAAGACCCTGGTCCCACCTGAATCCAAGTCTATATATATATATATATATATATATATAAGATATCACTAACCGCTCCTTTTCCACCATGGGCATGATGAGTGCAAAGAACAGCATCAAAGGCACCAGCTCCAATTGCAGCATTTTTAACAGCAGCTATTTCTGCATCAGTATCAGTAGAAAACTTGTTGACAGCCACAACAACATTCACACCATAAGCCTTTGTGTTCTCAATGTGTCTAGCCAGGTTCACACACCCGGCCTCCACAAGACCCACATTTTCAGTAGTGTAAGCACGGTCAAGTGGCTTTCCGGCTGTAACCAGTGGCCCACCACCGTGCATCTTGAGAGCCCTGATAGTTGCCACTATAATAGCACATTGAGGTTTCAAACCACTATATCTACATTTAATGTTCATAAACTTCTCAGTTCCTATATCAGAACCAAATCCCGCTTCTGTAACAACATACCCACCGGGTCCCACTAGCTTCAATGCGATCTTGTCAGCCACAATGGATGAGTTTCCGTGAGCTATGTTAGCAAACGGGCCTGCGTGAACAAGAACTGGGGTGCCTTCAAGAGTCTGCATTAATGTTGGATTAATGGCATCTTTCATGAGCACAGTCAATGCACCACCGAGCCCAAGATCATCAGCAGTCACGGGATCACCAGCTTTGCTGTTACCAATCACCATTTTCCCTAGTCGTTCTCTCATGTCAGATAAAGATGTTGTGAGGGCTAAAACCGCCATTATCTCACTAGCAACAGATATATCAAAACCAGTTTCTCTCACCATTCCTTTCTCATCAGGACCTTGACCCACTGTGATTTTCCTTAAAAAACGGTCGTTTACATCCATAACCCTCCTCCAAGTGATGCTATCGGGGTCAATGTCGAGTCTAGCAAATTTGTTGACTTCTTCTGGGGTCAAATCCTCGGGTTTGGTTTTGGTGATATTGAGCTTTTTTAAGCGTCTAAACATTATGTCATTGAAGGTGCGATTACCTTCTTTGTTTGGAGGACATAAACGATTGAATAAGGGCATGTCTTTTTGTGTGTTTTCGTGGAAAATTCGTGTGTCAATGGCAGCAGCTAGAAGGTTGTTTGCAGCAGTGATTGCATGGATATCACCGGTCATGTGAAGATTGAACTCATCCATTGGGATGACTTGACTATAACCACCACCGGCTGCACCACCTTTAATCCCAAATGTTGGCCCTTGTGACGGTTGTCTGAGGGTGGTGACAACCTAACAACACAAGTTTCAATCATGAACATTCAAACCAATGTACTTGCACAAATAAACAAAAAACCAACGTTGCTAGTATGTTTACGGAAAATAGAAGGGTAAATGGCAGTAAAGGATAACCAATATTATCAAATTTCTTATTTCGAGTACTCAACTCTTTTTTTGGTCAATTCAAGGTATGTAAGTGTATTTTTTAATGTTAAAAAAGGATTGTTTTTTTTGGCATCCTGATGGTAAAAAAATCCCTTTTTGTATATGGTAAAAAAGCATAAAAAGTGTAGACATGTAGTCCCACAAACATCCAAAAAGATATATCATAATGAGATCCTTAAATGGGAAAATCATAATATCTAACTGAAAAATGTTACCTTTTTATCAAGATAAGCTCCCAGAGCTTGACAAAGACCAACAGTAGTAGTAGACTTGCCTTCTCCAAGAGGAGTTGGGGTGATTCCTCCGACAACAACATAGTATCCATCTTGTCTTTCTTTTAGTTCATCAAACACCGACAACAAAACCTAAAATGTTCACATACCCAAATTATCATAGACCAAAACAAAAAAAAACAAACAAAAAAACCAAACTTTTCACGTGCCCAAGTCATCACAGAGAACAAAATCTAGAATTTACACATACCCAAATCGTAATCATACATACAATATCTCAGTCCAAAACAGAGCTTATTTGACTTTTCATGTGGAGTGAAACCTAATATGCTTTCATCATAAGATTAGATACCATCTAACATGACTGATGATTCCATTTAACTTCCCATAAAAATAATCTCTCATAATCTATTTTAAGTAAGAAAAATGCCAGTTTGACATCCAAAACTATATCTTTGTAATCCAAAAGAGTATTGTATTGTTTTAAGTTGATCAATCACATACCTAAATCATAACGTCAGTCACACAAAACCCTGTCTAAATAGATACAGTTTGACTTTTAGCTTTAAAACTAGTACTATCTAAGTACAAAATTTATTCCATGTAAATTTCCCACCAATTTTTCTCTCAATAATCTCTTTGAAGTAAAGCTAGACCACTTTGACTATAACACCAAAGTTTTATTCCATCCAGATCACTTTGTACATATATAAAAGAAAAGGGTAATGTTTAACTGCAAAAAAGCACATACCTTTGCCTTGTATTTACCATAAAGATCATAATGATCAGGGTTAAGATTAAGATCTTTAGCAATCTCAGATATATGTAAAGGAGTAACAGAATTTGCAATGTCTATATCTGCTGGAACAGGTGAAACCACTTGCAATTTTCTTGAACTCATATCTTGTTCTTCAAGATAAAAGGGTATATTACCCACAAAGATCTTGAATTGTTTCTGGGTTTTAATCTTTTTTTTGTGGAAACAAATAATTTTAGATTGTTTTATGGGATACTCTGTTTAGAGACTATTGTGAATGAGGGTTGGTGAGATGAACACTGGAGTGCGGACCTTATCAGTGATAAAGTGGAGCCCTATGCATTATTCCCCCTGTGAATTTCCATGAAAAAATATATTTTATCATGAAAATTTAAATTATTTTTTTATTTTTATTATCTTTTATTTTATTTTTTCCCCTGGGATTCCAATTACATCCATATCTTTTTAATTTATTTTTTTTCTATTGTTTTACCTTTTGGTTAAACGCAACGAAAGGTTGATTTTACACATTGTAGGTAAATTGAATTTTGACCTTTTGATTATTATATTACTAGTTTATAGACCCGTGTATACAAACGGGATTTTAATGCAACAATATTTATATTACGTATTACGGAATTTGTCAAAACCCATTCGTTCACTTATCTTTTTTTAATATTATTATTTTTTAATTTTTCGTATATACCTTATATTCTTTGTTACTACTTACTAATAATAAGTATTATGATATGATTATTTTTATTTTTACATTTTCTCTTTACATGGAGAAGCATAGTTATAACTAACTATTGTTATTTGTATTACGCAATTTGTCTCATTATAAGCTCTTAAGTGGACTTAAAAGTGTTATGAATAATTAATAGAGAAACCCGTTATTTCATTTTGTTTTATTTTTACAAAGGCCTTCTTATCCATTGGTGTTACTAATTCAAATAGGATTACAAAATCTGTAATTATTTATTGATATTATGTGATTTTGTGATAAATAAGGTTGTTAATTTTTTTTTATGCAATGTTAAAGTTTTGTTTAGAAATATTTAGAAAGCTTGATTTGAAACTCTACTCTAGTAGCTCGAGCTAGACTCGATTTGTACCGAGTTGATTTTGAATATTTCTTGAGTCGATCTCAAGTAGCTCATGAATTGGTTCGTCTTATTTAGACTCGTAATTAAACTCACACGTTTAAACCATCCAAACCTCTTATGAAGTCAGTATTGTCACATGCTTTGAAAAAACAACTATAATCTTGATTTGAATTCATTTGTAAAGCCCGTAAAAATTAAGAAACCCGTCAAATTAAAAACAATTAAAATTTGAATTGTTTAAAGTTTAAACCAGTATTTAAGATTAATTACGTGAAATAAAATATATGTTTCAAATTTCAATTTGATTAAATTAATATCAATATTAATACTTCATATATAAAGATATGAAAGAATATGAAATTGACTTTGTTTGCAATGTACAAAACGTTCGTAAGGTATAGATAACAAAAAATTTAGTCTCCTTTTATTTTTATTTTTTTAGTATTATTTATCATTATTATTATTATAAGGTTTGATTTATTTATTTGAGGTTAGATTTTTTAGGGGAATGAAGATATTTTATTGGTTAATTAAAGTTTAAGTGAAATTGAGAGTTTTGATTGGCTAATAGGAGTTCAATTTTGCATTTAGATTTTTTAGGAGAGTTTTCTTTTATTAATATTTAGATACGTTTGTTATGATTTGGATTTTGTGACACGTTACGGTATATGATAACCGACTAAATTTAGAAACAAAAACAAATGTAAAAAGAATTACTCAAGTAATGCTAGTATGTTACCCAAAATAATGGTACGATGATGTGGTATTTGACAAGAACTAATCAGTTACCAAATAACCAAGTAAATTATATCTTGATTGCATAAATTAAAAATAAACTAAAAAAAGATTAAAGAAACGTGCGTAGTATGTTGCGGAGTATTAGTAAACATTGTTATACTTTTTTTGTACAAAGATGTATATGTTTTAACGCCAAATCATCTAAACTACATTCTCATTGTATGGAGTATGATGTAATAAATTACTCCTCTCCCTTCTTTCGTTCTACGGATCTCTGATTCTCTGCATCTGTTGTTTTGGGATTCTTTGTAGTCTTCCTTCTCTAGATCTTCATCCTCTCAAAGTTATACATCTGTTCTTTGTGTTTCAAATCTTATGGCATGTTTAACCATCACTCATGTGTTCTGCTATATTCCTAAATTGTGTTAGACTTTCTATATTTTGTACTTGCACATGATTCAGAAATTACATATATATATTATCTTGTATTCTTGAAACATAGCAACAAACAAAAATTCTTAAAATATGCATATATGTAATTATGCAATATTTTTGGTAGTCCATTTCAAATTTCAGTCTTGCAAGAGAGCATTATTAAAATTTAAATTAAATGATAAAATAATTAAGGATAAAATAGAGATAGAGATATTACTAAAAGTTAATCTTACGTTTAATGGAATTGAGATTATTGACAATCAAGTGGGATGAAGCCGTAAATTCAATCAAGTTTGCAGTTTACTCTATTATTTGGTGATTAATAATTAATAATTAATTTAATAACTGGGGTAGTTAATTGGGTGAGTCACAATTACTTAAAAAGATTATATTAAAATGAAATTTTCTAAACGTAATTTTAGTGCTGTTGTAACGTTGCATAAAAGTACTGTATATTACGATTAATTATTAAATTTAAGAAGAATCCTACTAAAATAAGTTAAAAAGTTGATGATAACAGAGCAAGGCGTGCAAAATGTCTCGTAAAAAGCCAAAACTAACTTCAGAACAAGACAAAGAAGAAACAAACCACCATAAACATCTGCACTTCAAAACCAGTTCTCAAATTAGCTGTTATACACAAATACACATCAACATATACATATACATATACATACATATATTCCAATTTTTATCTTCCATCTCAACTGCCGTGCAGTTATAGCTAGATTCACACAATTGAATGAATCCAGGGATTTCAAGATTACCCCACAAATATCTTTAATCCAATTTAATTCAACCGATCTGTCCCAAGTCTCATCATTTATATAAACCCTAATCTTGTTGTGTCATTACACAACAAACCCACAAATTACCGATGGGTTTCTTCATTTTGACTTCTAGGTACTGATTTCTCATCTGGGGTTTGCTGTTCTTGGTCAGTTCTTACTTCTTAGCTATAACATCTTTGTTAATTTTGCTTGATTAAAGTAATTTTTTTCTGGGTGTGTTTGATTGGCTGAATTTGATGTGGGTTTAATGATAAAAGATACAAAAGCTTCAAACTTTATATGGTCAAGTCAACTCTTCACCATCTCTGTTCTTGTTGACTCAGTTTCTTGAAATTCAGCTATGATGTACTGTAATGGTTTTAGAGAAAGGTATGAGCTTTCCTGCAAGGGTCCCTAGAAAAGATGTTTCTATTGATATAAAGATTGTTAAAATTTGCAGAAGTTGTACTCCGTGATAGTTTGACCTAGGTATGTATACTTTTTGATTCTTTGTATCAGCTGGGCATGTTTTCTGTGTCAAATTGTGTAGGTTTCTTGTGTTCCTTCTTTCAATTGATACCTTTGCTTGGAATTTATTTTTCCAAAAAGGAAATGTGGCACTTCCTTCAGCTGGTTCTTCATTGAATTGAATTTAGTTTGATCACAATTGTCAGGAGTGAACTAAAGTAGCACCAGAAAGCAAGCATATGGCACCTGGAGGTAATATTTACCAGGATGTCATTGAATCGCGTGGTGCACTTGCTGATTATGGTGTCAAAAATGCAAATGTAGAAGGAAGAAGTGGCCACAGATTATGTGGTTCTACTAGTGGAAGGCCCGGAATGGCATCAAACAGTGCTGTACATGAACTACTTGAGTGTCCTGTGTGCCTAAATGTAATGTGCCCACCCATTCATCAGGTATGTTCTAATGCATCCATTTCTTATATGAATATTAGAAATTAACATGAATCGTTTTTAAATCTTGAACTTTTTTTGTGCAGTGTCCAAATGGGCACACAATATGTGTTGTATGCAAAACTAAAGTGCAAAATGTCTGTCCAATTTGTCGGCAAGAGCTTGGAAATATAAGATGTTTGGCCTTGGAGAAAGTTGCAGAATCGATTGAGTTGCCTTGCAAATACAATTTTCATGGTTGCCAAGATATTTTACCTTATCATAGCAGGATGAGACACGAGGAGAATTGCAAGTATCGGGGGTATAATTGTCCTTATGCAGGTGCAGAATGTCTAGTCACTGGTGATATTCCATTCATCGTAGCGCATCTGAAATCCGATCATAATGTTGATATGCATGATGGCTGCAGTTTCAACCATCGATACGTCAAGCCCAATCCTCATGAAATCGAGAATGCTACTTGGATGTTGACTGTAAGATTACTCCCTCATATATAGACACTTGATTGATGTGTGTGTCTTTCTTAAACAAACCCTACGTGATCTTTTCACGGTTGCACCCTTTCTATATATGCTTAACCTCCTTTACAAGCACCAAATAGCATAAACGGTCCATAAGCATAAATATTGATGACATTTCTTTTTTGGATGCAGATTTTCAACTGTTTTGGATACCAATTCTGCTTACATTTTGAAGCTTTTCATCTGGGAACAGCACCAGTTTACATGGCTTTCTTGCGTTTCATGGGGGATGAAAATGATGCCAACAAATTTAGTTACAGCCTTGAGGTTGGAGGAAATGGAAGGAAGATGAAATGGCAAGGGATCCCGAGAAGTATTCGTGACAGTCACAAGACTGTTCGAGACAGTCTTGATGGGCTGATTATAACGAGGAATATAGCGTTATTCTTTTCTGGTGGGGATAGACAGGAGCTGAAGCTGAAAGTTTCTGGCAAAATATGGAAAGAACAGTCTTGAGTTAAAACATGAAACTTCATTGTAGTCATTTTTGAAACCATATCCTTCTTTTAAAGAAAATAAAATAGTAATAATTAGTTTTATATTGGCAAAGTTTATTACTTGATATATGTGCTCATTGGTGGGTGGCCTAATTATTTGAATCTCAATGTCTAAAGAAAGATTTACAGTGCTGAATTATCATGGTAGTCATTTTTTACAAGACTTTTTTTACTGCTTGTGATCTCACTCCTATTTGAATCAAGTATATTGTTGATATGAAAAATCAGTTTTAGACATTACAGGTGTTACTAAAGTAAATCTATGTACGGATTAGGCAAAATAAGTAGAAGGATTGATCATTTTCTATGAAATCTTGGAACTGACTTCTGTCGAAAATCCCACTTCTCTAATAACATCAAATGTTAGGGTTGACGTTGATGGTCTTTCAAAACAATACAATAACAGAACTTGTCATCATCCGATGGACCTGAATATTGTTAACCACTACATTGTACGGAGTACAACCTTTAATCCACCTCCAAATCATCAATGTTTCCATATTTGCAGTTTCAACCATCGTGTATGCTGATTCCTACTACATTTTACTTGCTTAAATATGATTATTCATGATTCATGATGTGTACTTGCTGTTTGACTCTCATCTTCATTTGAGTTTAGATCCAACACACATAACTAGAAGACATGCTAGACATTTATAAAACACTTAATTAGTCGTAACATAAACATTTCAATTAAACATACAAAATAAAGTATTTAATGCCAAGATTTTAAAATTATAGTATTTGTAAAAGATCTGCTCTATTTCATTCAACTATGTTCTATTTTCTTTTTTTGGTGAGAACGCAAACCAACCAAAATTTCCAAACTGTCGAATTTTGTTTTGGTTCGGTTATTTCAATTATCGGTTCGAATTATTCCCACCCCAGCGTAAAATGAGAGATGATCATGCCTTGTTGCCTTCTACAATTCTTGGAGTTTCAACCTAGGTTTGTTTTATTTTCTGTTCCTTAGTTTACTCTATAATTTTATTTTTAGTTTACAATTCTTTGAGTTTCTTAATACCATCTTCTTTTTTTTCCCTTTTTTTGAATATACATTACTTTACTATTATTATTTGTTTTATTATTTATGATTAAACTAAAATAAAAGGAAGATTAAAGGACTAATTCTAGGAAGCCCAATAAGGAGCAATTTCATATCTTTGAATAGTGTGCAAAGGACAAGGCGAGTGTGAGCAGAAAACATTGCAAAAAGAGCTGTATGAAGGTGCCAAATATACATACACTTCAATAATAAATAACATGTTTTACAAACAACACGAAACTGATTTAACTCCTCAACATCAATTCTTACAGAATTCAAAACTAGATAATTGGCTTCGGAGGAATTATCAAACCACCTACCATGGTTATCACGACACAGTTCTTCCATAGCAAATGCAAGCAAGATACAGATTTTTTGCCCACTTATCCTGCACATTTTAAAACCATAACACATGTTTAGGCTAGACAGTCAAATAATGTATCCATAAGCTCATGTGCCACAGAATTACCTATTATGTGCTTAAATAATGGATAAAGATGAATATTTCATTATTTAACACTCATTCCATCACAGGACAAATGCAACAATATATTTTTTTATGTGTGTTCAGAACTTTGATTAAAAAAAATCCGGTGGTGATTACTCAATATCATGAAGATTGAAACATTAGCCAGTCACATACTTTAAGAGAACATCGAATTATTACTTAATATGTAATATGCCCTCCAGCGATGACATAGTTGGTAAATCTCAAAGGCCAATTCATATACTCGTTTTGTAATGACCGAAGTTGGAAAGCAAGACTCTTTAGTTAAAACTTAAAGGTGTCACGGGAAAAGGAAATGTTAACAATTTTTGTAGAATTGGAAAGATCTAAAATATTGATATCATGGTTTTGTACACAAGTCTGCTCAAATTTATCATTTATGAGAAGAATATTAACTACTTAACTAAATAAGGAGTAGTCAAATACTATAACTGAAACATGAATCCATATATCACATTAAAAACTCAAATAAAAGAAAAAGAAAAGTGGAGTTTCAACTATACACTGACCTTAACATGTGTGCTAGGAAACTGTGATGTGCGTAAAGTTTCCTGTGTTTCATCCCCGGGCTTGCGCCGTGGCACACTTAAGATAAGGGCAGTTTGATCCCACGTAGCAGCTGTTGACGTAATACGGTAACCATTATCCCACCTCCTGTGGATGCCCTCACTTGGATAAAGAAAGTCAAGCTCCACCACCTACAAAGCACAAGGCGTTACTCAGACGAATTTTAACATAAATATGTTCCTACTTTAAAAGCAACATAAAGTTATGATGATATTAAAGAGGCATACAAATTTACATCTATATCCATTAGGTATATAAGATACAGAGTGAGCGCTACCTGATCACTAAAGCCAGCATTTCGAGACATGACTATACCCCATCGGGTACCCGCTGTTGCCATTGAGGTCACATGAAACCCTTCTCTCCATTTCTTGTTTATCCACTTAAAAGGGAATGAGTCACTTACTTTGTAGGACTGTTGAGAATACTGGGTCCCTGCAAAGATCAGTTTGTAGTTATAGCTAAGAGGCCAAGAGTTGATGCATAAAATGAACCCCTAAAGCAAAGGTTTGTCACCAACCTTTTGACATCACCACAAGAGAGCTGCCATTGTTAGCACCAGCAATGGAACTAATATAATAGTTCTTCTCCCATTGTTCCATTATCCATTCCTACAACAGAGATGGGAAAATATAAGTATATAACTCGTGGCGGTAAACCTGTAAAAAATGGAACGACTTGTACCTTGTGTAAGAAGAAAGGAGAGAGCTCATAAACTTGGCTTGTGAAACCGGTCCCAGCATCCATTATTAGAGCCCACAAGTTGGAACAAGATGCCACAGAACTTATTAGTAAACCATCAGCATTTCCTCTCTCAACATGTTGGCTCAATCTTGCATCTGCAACATTGTAATGATACCTGATGAAAAATAAACAAGAGGCATTTATGAGAGATCTTGAGGTTATACCAATTGCTGAAATCCCCCATCACAGAAAAGGTAAAATTAAATAAATAGACCAGCAACCTCTGTTTCATTGGTTGCCTAGCATTGTAAATTGAAACCCACTGTGTTGCAGGAACTCCCATTCGAATTTTCTTTGTAGGCTGTCCTTCATCTTCCTCATCGAGATTCAATCTACCCCGTTTTTGACCAACTTGGAATATAATCTAAAATGAAACACAACGTAAAAAACATTAAGTTACTCTTTCTTCAACATATTATTAAGAAACACTATTAATGCTGTGGAACACCTTCTGAGCGCCATCCGTGTTTATTGGCCTTATGGCAGGATTGGGCCCTAGTAGGCCCTCAAACAAAGAAATTAGCTTGGAATAGTTTGGCTCTTCGTCGAACTTCATATTCACAACTATCTCCAGAAAATGCCTTACAGGTGCAGGGCAGAAGCAACATAACATTTCAGGAGAAGTGGCCATTTTCTTCTTACAAACTAGAAATGATTTATTGTCACCCTAATAAACAATAGCACATATCAATATAGTAAGAATTTGTAAGAAACTAATATACCAATAGAAGATTATAATAAATCAAACAATACCTGGTATCCTTGCCAAGGCAACCTGCCGCGGTGAAGAAAGATGAGTGTATAGGCAAGAGATTCCAGATCGTCTCTTCTACTAGCAGTCCTTCCCAGGTGTGCATGCACACTAGCATATCTAACTGTCCCTCTACAATGAAATAAAAATGAATACATGTCGCTGCATGAGTGGAATGTATTAAAATGGTTTGTGTCATGTAACTGGTAATTTGAATTTCACCTGAACATGTCAGGACGTTGATCATAATCAACATGTTGACCACTGGCAGTCTCTCGCCACTTTGTTGCTGCATATCATGCATCAATAAAAGCATTTAAAGAGGACAGTAGGACATTTTAGAAATTAAAAAAAAAAAAATCAACTAGAAGTGAATATAATATCGTACCCAGACCCAGGTCAACAAGAAATAATTTCTTTTCTTGAGATGTTGATGGTTGACCAAGTAAAAAGTTTTCTGGCTTTACATCTCCATGCACATAACTGAGAAAGAAAATCCAACATAGTGTCATAATGGAAACAAACATTATTTGTTGACATGAGTAAGGAAATAAAGGTACAAATTGGATAACATACCCTCTTGCATGCATCTTGTCCAAAATTGATAAAGCTTCCACAGCTATACAAGACACCATTTCAGATGACATCCTGGAAATTTGACATCGTTACAAACAAGAAAAATGGACAATACCCAACGAACGAAAGATCTAAATGAATTCAATTCTAAGATGTTAAATAGGGTATTGTGAGAACACTGATAAAATAATTTGGAAGTTGTTTCCCATTACATAATAAGATAAGCCAATTCAGAGTGGTATACTCAAATGACGAGGCCACTGTGAAGCGTAAACAAATAATAGGTTGCAAGTTTAAGAACTCACGATTGCCCTGAAGAATTCCATACATCCCATAAACTAGGCCCAAGCATGTCCATGACCTGGAAGAGTGAGAAAGGCATAATAACAGTAAATTATTATGAGGTTGAATATTTTTTCATATGGATATAAAGAAGCCAAATATCATACCATCACATAGTACTCTCCTTGCTTTCCTTTATAGTGTACTTTAGGCACACCATGACTGCCACCCAGAGTGCTGTTTGACCAAAAAGAAGACATCAATAACTTCTAACTTCACAAGAAAATTATCTTAGCACTTCAACTTGACTATGTTTGATGTAATAAATAAACACATACTTGTAAACTTGCCACTCATACGGAGGACCATAACTGCACCCTTTGCTATTTCTGTGCTCAAACTTTAGAGCTACCTGTTACAAAAAATGAATTACGGATATAAATTAGCCAAAATCTGATTTCAGGAAGAGATAGACTAGTAGCATTTTATATTGATTGCTTGGTACTAAAGCTTTACCTCCATAGCCCCAGGACCTGATAAGCGTTCAGTTCCACCAGAAACACGGCGACCTACAAATACCTGACCAAACCCACCTTTGCCTAATTTCCTCTCAACCTTGTATTGTGGTGATCCGCCTACTTGAACCTGAAAATCAACCAAAGAAAGAACATACAATTAGGACTCCAAGAATTCCACCTGCACCATTGTCTACTCATGTACTCAGTCTATCTGAGTTATTGCAGTTAATTGAGGTAAACAAATAACAACAGCAGCGCTTTGGTCAACGGAATTGTCGAACTTGTGCCCTAAGGTCACACGTTAAAGCTCAATAAATAAACTAAAAGTTGCATGAATATAGCTAAATACAGTTACTATACATCTATAAAAGAATTTAAAGAGTTAATTAAATACATTTTGAGTACTAATGGAAAGTCTTGATGAATTTAAGGAAGCCTTAATCTATTTATGACTCCAAATGTCGGCATCACTCTTAAACTTTCGACTGATATGACTCCGTACTTGTAAAACGTGAAGCATAAGCAACACACCTCAAATCTACCTTTCGTGTTCGATGAAAATGCATAAACACGTTCATAGTTTCAAAAGGTTAACAAGACACCGGTTAAACCCATATGCTTCTTCTTAAACCTTTCGTGTTCGATGAAAATGCATAGACACGTTCACAATTTGAAAAGGTTAACAAGACACCGGTTATACCCATATGCTTCTTCTTAAAACCACAACTTTGTAAGCAAGTGCAGAAACACAACAGAAATTTAAAGCATATAAAGAAAACACAACCACAGATAATTTAAGAACTTCGAAATGGCCTATAAATATTTACTTCCCTAAAACCAACAAGTGATTAATTTAACTTCTTTAACAAAAACATGCATCAAGCTTTAGACAACATCATGTAACTATCAAATTCATTTCCTTCTTAAGACCATGCAAAAAATCAAACACATTTTGAAACTTTAAAACAAAATACAAACACATATATAAGGTTTGTAGTTTATACCCTCTCGGGAAAAGGAGCAGTATTCCCTTCTTCTTCCTGTCCAGTAACCTTATTAGCACTTAAACCACCACTCGCATCCGCCATCTCTACTTTGACCTCGTTTACTTCTCTTACTTCTTCTGAAACAACAACAACTACCGGAGATGCTGCTAACTCCTTCTTCTGAGTCTCCGCAGCCTCACGCGCCGCCGCTGCTCGTGTTTTCACGTAATTACGTACCAAATGCTCCGATCGTTTGTTCGCCGCCGTCGGCGAGCTATAACCTCTCTTTTTATCAATTACAGGGGAATCACCGGTACGGCGTACTCTACTGCGCAGCTCCGGCATTCTCTAGCTATAAAACTCATACATGACGATAAAACCCTGATAACTACCATCATCTATGATCAAACCCTAGGTATAATCAACTAATTTACACAGTAAGTAAGCTAAATCCTAAATTAAAAGGTTAGAATCCAACGTAGTGAACGATGTTTTGCAAAGATGATATGATCGGTGATTTTGAAAAGAAGAAGAAGGATAAAAGAATCGAGTAGGTTGGGGAGAAGGGTTATAGATATAGGTTTTTGTATGTATATATTTTTAGGTCAAAATCAGGGGATGATAAAAGGGGGGGAAACGGCTGTTCTTCCTTCCGTAAAGATATTTTTGTTCCGTCAAATATAAGTCCCATTTTTTTATAACCTATTCTTAATCAATTTAATTAATTCTATTTTGTATCGCTGTTAATCATTTTTTTTAATCAATATCAATATGATAAATAAATAAATACTATATTAATTTTGTTGATTGGTAAAATATTATTTTTCTTATACTATTTATCACATAATATTTCTTTTAACTTCATTTCTTGTTGTGTGTGAATGGTACGGTGTGATTTTTTCTTAAATCATGCGACATTTTTTCCACATGTCTCCAAGAATTTAAAACATTCGTGTTTCTAACAATATTCTAGACAATTGTTGAATATTTTATATTATTATAAGTGGTCAATATAACCTTACTCTATTTAGTTTTTCTTTTATATATATATTAAAAAGGATAATAATATTAGACTTTAGGGTGCCTTTTCTTTTTGTGAAAAAAAAAAAAAGAACTAGAATATGTTAGATAATTACTTCTTCATTGGTTTCACATATTTTGTAAAAAGAAGAAAAAACTCGTAGCGGTTAACGATATATTTGTATCAATGGTATGCGTGTTGATTTTTACATTGTTTCATCGTCCTGTAACTTTGTAATTGAAATTGATTCTGTTAGTTTCTGTTGTACTTGGTAAAGTCGTATAAGCTTTTAATATTTATGAATACAACTGTATAAAGTTTACAGGTGAAGTAATTTTTGATAAAGTTTTGATCTTTTTAGTCAACAAGTTACTAAGCGTATGTCCAAGTTTCTGGATTTGTTACCCATCTAATTGAAAATTTGGAATCCGTAAGTGCAGTTTGTGGTACCATTGGTTTGCAGGTGATGTTTTGGACGAAATTAGGGACAGAAATTTGGTAGTTCCATTATTGCTACTAGTTATATTATGTCATGTCACTTGAGACATCTTTGTTAGTACATCAAAGCAATGAATTTTTTTACAGTAGTCACTAAAATAGTAAATCTGAGTGGCCCTTTTTGGCATGTTAAAGTCTTTAAGTTACAGTAGCAGTGCATGAATCAAATCACTGTTCTTGGAGGTAATTAATCTCAAGTTTCCAGTAATTTTTATTGGTTTCATAAACTTTTCCAGATCACAACAAGTCTATTTAGCTACTTACAGTATTATCTTTGATGACGTGATATACCTCTGTCAGGTTGATTATGAAACTTGGTGAACCGGGAAGCAGGTGGTTTGTCACAAACTGCACTTTTAACTAGTATTAATTTGAGTTTGAATATCACAATATTTCTTTTTGTAGTGGTATATAACTATATATATCATTTTAATTTTAATTTAATGCATGTATATAAATAAACTAGTCATCGTAGATATATCATATATAGTTACCATTTCTACCATCAGCACCTGAGGCAGCATAGGTCCATGCACCAAATAGAAGGACAAATGCTACAGTAGAAAACATTCAATAATTGCAAATGGTGTAAGACGACAAAATAAAGTGTCAAAAATCAAAGTACTTCCAATTTTAACTCTACATCTTCTTCTTTTTCTTCATCATCAACTAAATTCAACTGAAAAATGGATTTAGATCATCACAATGGTGATGGAACAGGTAGCCCTTGGAGTTTTGATTCATCGAACCCAAGGACGGAGGATCTCCAGGAAAAAAAAAAAAAGTTGAGCTAGTATTAATAATTTATTTAGCATTAATCAATCAAACATTGAGATGGTTGAGTTGGTAGAAGGAATTGATGTTAACACTCTCTGAGTAGAAATGATAATAAGACTATATTCTTACTTTTCTATAACTAACTTTATTTCTTATGTAATACACTTACGTTAATTTCATATCAAAATGTTTGTTAATAAAAAAACTTTATGTTTTTCTTTTTTTTTCTTCTTTTTTAAAATTTGCGAGATTGAACGTCTTTTTATGTACAAACTTGCTACTACTTTTTCTCATATATGTTTATTGTAATTTGTAAATCTTTATTTATGTTTGATTATTTATAATCTTTTAATTAATTATTATTGGACTCCAAATGAAAATTTATGACACTTGATCTTATATCAATATATAGTTAATTATTGCTAGTTGTGTAATTTAGTAGCATAATTCAACAAATGTCTTTCTTATATACATGTAGAACCATATTTTACATATTGAATGATTTTCGCCCCTCCAAAATAATTGTTCAAGCTCCGTCCCTGATGGAACCGGTGGTTCATGACCATAGGAGCCATTGTGTTGACCATTATTCTTGGGTACTTGGTTTATGATGCTATCATATTTACAGCAGCTGAAATGCTTCAAAGCTTGCTTATGATTTCACCTCTGATTTTGGTCATTGTGGTTCACTGGCTCTCGACACCAAACCGGTTTAGCATTCCTAAGCCAGGGTCCGAGCAAGATGCCATTCACCGAGCAGGTGGCTCACCATGGGGTATAACTTTGGTTCTTGCTCTACTGACTTAGTAGATTAATTAGGTGTAACTAACTGTGTGCCTTAAATGATTAGTATTGTTAAAATGTTACTCCCTCCGTCCCAATTATACTGTCCCATAACAAAAATTATTGGATTTAATTAGATAGAGTAAGTAAATGTCATTTTCGCCCTTATATTCAAAACAAATTTGACTTGAAATATTTAAGAAAAAATGATTTATTGAGAGTAATAAATGAGGGTGTAACTGAAAGTTTAATAATTTTTTAAAGTTATTTTTTACAGGTAGATAATATTTTAGGATAGACAAAAAAGAGGACGAAGTCTCATCTCTCGTTCAACCATTGTAATATTTTTTAAAATTCTATCCTAAGGAGGTAACCCGGCAGGGCGGCAATTTAAAGCTTAGGGATCTCCGAGACGAAGAAACAAAATTTGAGAACACAATCGTGTTTCATAATACGAATTAACACTCTTATATAACAAAACATGAATGATTAACATGTAATACATATTTATATTGTCTTTTTGACAAACTTATCTTTTGTATTCGAAAAGAAAATTATCGAGGATGATGTCGGTGTGCAAATGATTTTTTACGTGAAGATCAGTTTATATTGTGTTTAAATTTTGAAAATGTTGATTTTTCGACCAGTTGACGTGTGTGTTATAACTATAAGTGGATAAGATCAGGCAACGACGTCGTAAATATCTATATCTCTATTGTCCGAGAAAACTTCGGTACCCGACAATATAATAAGAGTAAAGTGTTAATATCACAGCCCCCTTAACTTTAAGAAATGAACAATTTGGATACTTATGTTTCACAAACGAAACTTGATCCTCCTATCTTTGATTTTAAATTCTTCTACCAATAATCGCCAAAGACAAAATGTTCCCTTGTGTCAATGAAGTTAATTTTGACTATTTAGTTTATTAAGTTATCTGGAAGTAACTATATAGTTGATGAGCAAAATGAATGATACTTCACCATACAATAGATGTTTTACTTTTAAGTTTGAACCAAAACGAATGAATTCACCATTATGTAGCTATTTATGTTTTGTTTTCGATCTAGCTCATACTTGTCTAACTCAGAGGCCCCCATCTAAACTTTCCGACCCTACCAACTAAAGACATATACAAGAAGAAAGACATCGGCTTTTGGAATTTCGTACGACTTAAACTCGTTCCGACAATTATAACAATTATTCGGTATAAAATGAGAATATTTACTATTTTCTTTTGGAGCAAACAAGATTCATAGAACGAATACGGTCGATTACTTAAAATAAATAACTATAATGTTAATCTAAAAATTTGAAATCCAAGTAGTCAAAGATGGTGTAATGTGTACAAAAGTATAATGACAAGGGAAAATGTGACATTTTTAGAAGTCGAAGGCAAACCAGTTGACCAAAGACAAATATTTTGCTATTCCACTGCTACTTCATAAAGATGCATCAGTGAATGTGAATCCCATCTCATTCTAGGTTCAACTCAAGATTCACCTAAAACATTCAACAAAAATGCTTCTAAACACCCCTACTTGTACTCACATATTTTCTCCCAGGATTCACCATCCCACCATCACTGCTTCACTTTTGCCTAAAACCCTTTTTCCTCCTTCTGGGCTGCCCTTTTTTGGAAGAAAAATCAAGGGTTTTTCATCAAACTGGGGATTGACATCTGACAGAACAACGGGGATTGGAAGATCAACCATCAAAAGCTCATTGATTGAAGCACCTGTTATCTGGGCTGGAAGAGTGTGTATATTCTATGCCCTTTTGAAAGCTGGTTTGGCTGGATCTCCGTCTAATCCACTGGCTTCCACCACAGGTTCGCAATCTTTTATTTTATTTTTAATTTTTTGATAAAAAATGATGCTTTATTTACACATATATAAAGACATAAACAGAGGATGCAGTATTACTTATTTGATACTACTGATTTCTAGAGCTTGAAACTAATGTTGATGATCTGGGTTTCTCCAAGTGGTTTCAAGAGTTCAAAGGCAACTCAGGTCAGTGGTTTATTTCAGTTGCTCCTTCTTACACATGGATAATTGAGGTCATTAATTGATAGAACAGTAACACTAATTTATTTTCAAAAGAAAAGAATTTATATTTATATTTAACATACAAAGAACATTGTTCAATGCATCCAGGTTTTGTAATGTTGAATTCAGGGTGCAAGTAATATCTTTTCTTGGTCATAAAGAATTGCAAAATCAACTTGTTTTTACAAATTTTGATACGTATTATGCCTATATGTTTCTTGATGAAGTCTTTATGTGCAATCTTTTCAATGTGGGATTAAAAGCAACATGCTGCTAAAACGTTTGAAAGTTAAAATCTTGTTTTCTCATTGTCAGACAAAGAAGCAACAGACAAACGGAAATTAGTTAGCAAATGGCACCCGACGACAAAGGGTACCCTTAGGCGAAATTACAGGATTCCTTCAAAATCCGAGGGACGTCGCCTTCTCAAAGCTATAGCCTCCTTACTTTCAGACGATGATCACTTTAGAGATGCCACCTCCCACAAGGTAATCCTCCATTTCGTGCATGCTACTTTTGTGAATTTGATCAAATAACCTGAGAAGTAAAATGTTTTCCCATCTCAACTATGATCGTAGGGTTGTCAAATTAGAAGGGAGAGTGCTCATGGAGAGACTGTATGCTGCAACAACGTGAGAGCTTTGTTTGATGAACTCCCAACCCCACATCTGGTTGTTGAGATTACTCCGTTTCCTGCAGGCCCGCTCACAGAAAGTGATTACGCAAGGGCTGAAAAGTTGGAGAAAGTTCTTAGATCTGGTCCTTCTGTATGATCATTTGTGTTGTATTTAACAAAAGAATATCATGTAAATATACATCTTCGTTTAAGATCAAAACTTAATTTCTGACAGAAGTTGGAGAATGCATCTGTTGATCACATAATAGCTTTTGTGTCAAAATTATAACTTGGCATGGATATTAATGTTACAAACTTACAACTTATAATGGTTTAAGTGAAAGGGTAGAAGTTTGAAAATAGCAGACTGCCAATGAGGATATAGGCTGAACAATATCCCCAGATCAAGTATCCCCACCCCTTGTGAGTCCTGGGAGATACCAATACATACGAAGCAAACCAATATATAGGGGGACTTGATGACAAGAACCGCGTAGCAACCTGTAGTAAATAATATTTGTTGATATATAAAATCATGTTCTTCAAAAAAATACACATTTATGGTGTGTGACTAACCTGAACATGCATGACAAAAAATGCAGTGGCCACCATGAAACTCAAGTGTAAAACAAATGGTATGACGATGACTGAAAATTTCCCCAACTTGTTTGTTGACGCACTCTCTGTGGAAAGCACAACGGGAGCCTCTTCTTTAGTGCTACGCTTTCTCCTTCTACGAGCCTGATCTTCTGTTATTACATAAATAATCAAACGAAACTTTTTATACATAGGTGTAACTTGCACAACGGTATATATTTCATGTTTTGGATTTATACCTTGAGTTACTGTAGATGTTTCTCTCTCCAACTGAGAAGTGTTCCTCGTATTTACTCCTGGGGAGAGAAGCAAACTAGCATCCCCATAATTATTTGGGGTAACTTGAAAACCAAGTGAATAGAAGACCTTAGGCTGTAGGTATACATAATGGATAATTGAGCAGAGTGCAATGCAGAGTATTGGTGATGCAAGAAGAAAATTTGGTAGCTGTTTTAGCTGAAAATATCGTAGAAAACCAACTCCCCTAATATCCAAAACAAATCATCGATGTTAATTTCAACATTGATCAGATCATCATGCTAATCAGTAATAATAAAAACATAAACATACCAGTACTGACTTTGAATAAAATTGTACAGCAAAGGAATCTTCGCTTTACACCAAGGCCTTAGTTTACCGGGATCATGTCCGTCACATAGATTGTAGTATCCGTATGCTTGAAAAGCAACAAATGGAACGAAAACAAATATGCAACGCAAAATTCCAGATACAAGAACCTGAACCGCCAACTGCATTGATAAGATAATAATACAAATACTATAAGTCCATAGGAAAGAGCAACATGTGCATTGTTGAATTAAGTATACGCTTACAAATATGCTCTTATTTAGAAATACAGCATCATAAGCTCGATGCATGGTCTGGAAACCAATATACCCTGCATTAAGCACCCCATTTGACCTTGCACATCCAGAGAAAGCAAACCATAGTGCTGCCAAATTATTTGCACCGGACATCAAAGAGTACAATCCTCCAATTGATAATAGTGCATACAAACTTTCAGAGTAACTACAAAAGCAAAGTATCAGTTATAGATAGCAATCTGCAGTTCAGACATTAAATATTTTGTTTTCACGCTAAATAAGAATACATGGATGAGTAGAATATAGATGCTGGATTGAAGCAGAACAAAATTGATGCCCTCAATGATGTGTCCGAGTCCTTCAGAATAATAACAGAAAGCCTTTAGCGAGAGAAAACAAGAAAAATGTCAGGGAAAGAACAAAGCTTGTAATGCTAACGAGACCTACAACATTTAAAGATTTTTGGATCATTGTCAATATGTCAAAAAACTGTATCAAACATAACTTAGAGAAAGAAATGCATAAAGAACAAAAAAAAAGTCTGCTTGATTTTTAAGGGTTAAAACAGTTACCTATACAGAAAAAGTGCAGCAAAAACAAATGAGAGGTTGCTAACACAATATCCAGACAATGCCAACACCGCCCTATGTCCAACAAGTGGAACTAAAGGCTGAAAAACTGCATATTCAGGAACGACAACTTTTTAGGAACAATGAAAAGGTAATAGGACTAACAAGAGATATGTTGAATAAGCAATAATCAGACTCGCAAGTACCATGGTTATCTTATAAGAATTCATATCCTGTAGTGAATTATATGAAATAAAGGAGATCCATTTTGACTTTGAATGTCAAACAGGTCAGAGCTTAACTTCAATTATAGGGATTCTAAGCTTCCTGCAGAAAAGCTGCTATTTGCATCAAACCTTAATATAAAGATGGTGTGAAAATTGAAAAAAAAAAAAAAAAACGGGATTAACTCATGGGTTTTCTATTGGATGAAAGGGCCTAAAAATGTCAGGTTCAGTCACCAAACTTCTTGCAGAAAATTAAGAATCTATCTTAGTTTTATAGATGATAAGTAGGAACTTGATCCCAAGGTTAGATCATGGCTCATTATCGTGAGATTATCATTCACCTCTTCCAAAATATGAGATGCATATGTAAATTGGACAACCTTATGTCTCCAAGTTTAACTAAACTGAAGATAACTTAGAGCTGGCGCCATAATTGATAGATTAATAAAAAAATTATCTATTAACTCGACCAAATGGTCACTTGACGCATTCTCACATTTCATTTCTACTAACTAGTGTTTGGGAGGAAAAGATGACAAAATTTAGAATACTATCTCCACCCTCTGTAGCCTGCCTTACCACAACTTTATCTAGTAACGGATCTTGGAGGTCCTTCTAAATAGTCTATATCACAAGAATACGTATCTAGATTGGTTATACGCCCACTACTTGAACATGCAATATTACATGAACTGGGCATTTGTTACTGTATTGCCCTATTGTGTGCTGTAATTTGCTGGTCCCTATCATTAGCTGGTTGATGGTCATTAATATTAAATATACAAAAGCGACATTTGTTATGTCAAGAGGTGAAGGAAACAGTGATCAGATTTAATGTCAATGGTCCATTACACAGACTCATTTATTTCTCTACTGGTTTACTACTACTGATAAATGGAAATATTCACTTTAGAGGAATGCAGGTATGGTTCATTAACTAGTGGCAAATTTGAAAATATACACGGAAGTTGATAACTGTAATTGCAGGCTGGAGTTTCACTCAGACCAATTTACAAATTACATATTAGTATATCACACATATACACAGATAGAGGAAGATCGGAATAAGAACACTTAAGAACAGGATGAACACTCAACTTTTTCCCATTTGAAATATAAATCGACAAATCTAATGTAGTTTTTATATCCCAATTGAACTGTTGTATAACATGTGTAGCATTGGAGTCAATGAAATCACAACATTCGATTTGTGCATCTATTTCCGGTGCATATTCCGTGCATCTACGATTATTCTAACTTAAATGAAAATCTGTATCCATTCATTTATGTTTCTATGTATATATGAAACATAAAAACGTCAAGTTTGTAACTTTGTGTCTTTATATGATTCGAATTTAAAAAATTTAAGCAAATTGAAGGTTTTTATTCTGAAAAGTGTCCTTAAAGAGTGCCAACCACGTATGTATGGACACATATATAAATCCTAAATAACAAACTTAAATAATCTAACCTGATCGAGACAGTAACGAAATGCATAAAGGAAGAAGAGGCATAAAAGCATAAGTCTGTTCATATTCATAACCACATTCAGCGATTCGAACGAAATACACACTGTCCCACACGATGCCGTTTTCAATTGCTGCAGCGATTCGAGGAAATTGAATTAACTGTTCATTGTGGTTAGTGGTGGTGGAGGTGAGACAGCTAGGGTTTATAGAAGCTGAGGTATCGTAAGGGTAGAGTATTGATCTCCATATGACTGTCAGCGTTAATAAAATGATTCTTGACGCAATGGCTGATCGGAGAACGATTGTTTTGTGACGAATTTGAGATTGATTGTTAATCGTTGCTAATTTAATCGTCATTTTGATTCAATTTTGTTACAGAGTGAAGGTTAGGGTTGCTTGATTCGATCTGTTTTCATTCATGGTTTGTTCTATGATATGATCAGAAGGGTCCGTTTGGTTTATAGGTTGGAATAATAAGAGGAGGAATGGAATGACTATTGTAGGGGACTGTTTGGTTAACTTTTACATTAAAGGGTAATTACATAGATCCCTCTTTGAACACAACAAATAAGATATATACTCAATTAAATTTAAAAATCTTACCTATATACTAAGCCCCTAACTTATATGGCTACTCTATATTAAAATAAGAAGAAAAAATCCTACTTGACAAGCTCATATTTACTCTTCAAATTTTATTTGACATGTGTCATAATATGATGTACAACAAATGGTTATGAAATATAGAGAGTTTGGATAATAATAATGACAATAAGTATACTATCTCTAAGAATATCTTTCTTCTTAATTACAAACTTTATTTGGATTCAAAAAATTTCTTTGGTTTTAAAATATGATACATATCTTTGACATTGTAATTAAATTTAAACTTGACTTCAAGCTGTTGAATATCATTAGTAAAGATATAGGTTTGTGATTTGTGTCCGTCAAGTTTTATCATCAAACATTAAAACAAAAACAAAAAAAGATTTATCACACTTTGAACTTGCTACATTGCTCAGTAGATATAATATTACGAGTATTTATAAAAGTTATATTCTATTTTTGCATCGATATGTATAGAATTATTCATTAATCTAAAATTTCAACTATTTACTGAACTCTTAAAGATATTTACTTATATATTTCTATGTCACCATTCAATTTTAAAGATTCAAGTACACATTTAATTGTCGTAGGAGAAAGCTTAATAACTCGATATGTAATCATCGAGAAGTCTTTCTTATTAGATTTAACAATTGTTTAATTGAAAGTTTCAAAACCTTTGAAACTTTTGTTAACTATATCATAAAAGTGTGATCAATGATTTTTGATTATCCGAAAAAATTTAACAAATATATTTTAGAGTTTTGCTAACGGAAGCCCTTAGGGCTTTTGTTAAGGCTTTGAGACATTTATACATAATTTGTACCTTTTATCAAAATTCAGGGGGTAAAAAAAATTCAAGGGGAAAGAGAAAGTTTGTTATGGTTATAATATAATATTTAATGCATGTCTGAAGGCCTTAACAAAAGCTCTAAGGGCTTCCGTTAGCAAAATCATATATTTTATACTAAATTTTTTGTCAAGAATCAATTACAATACTATTAAAATACTGATTTTTGTGGTATAGGTCAAATTTTTATATTTGATAATTACAATAGCAATCATTTGTGACTCACTAATTATGTGTCTCATACGAGTATTTGTATATTTTCAAAGCCGTCCATCGGACGAGATTTACACTAGTTGCATATATACCTAATTCTTTATTTTTTATTATAATTAAAATTTTCAAATCAATAATAACTATCCCCAAACCCATTAAAAACATATATACCCCTAATCTTTCACTCAAATTAAGATAGATTCTCCTTTTTATTTTTTTTCCTCTGGCCGAGCTACACCCTCAAAAATCAAAATGATAGTTTTGAGCCCAGTTAATTCAAGTCTTGATTCACACTAAGTCGTTATTGATAGGTTGTCACATCTAAATAATATTTTCTTGTTTAATATGTGGTTTGTTTACGTAATAAAATGCCAAGCATGTCTCATTTTTTATTTTCTTTCTTCGATGCTTATAGACCACTCCCAACCGTGACATAAACTGACGCATCAGTTTGTGTCAAATCAGCGTCACGTCAGCACTTTTCAAAACTGACACAAAACAGACACTACACTGTCAACAGTAAACATCACTTCAGTTGTTTCTGGACCCCACATTATTTACTTTATTTATTTAAAACACAAAATTAAATAAAACACTTTCATTAAAATTAAAAACATTTTAATTATATAAATACAATTATCTTTTATACATTTCAATAAAATTGGACTAATTAATTGTTGGGCTAGTTAATTATTAGGCTTAGTAAAAAAAAAAAGACCCAAAAGATAAAAGGCATATCAGGTTAATGATAATTCCCAACCGAACCTCCTTCATCTCCTCCACAAATGACAATTCTCAACTGTCCAGTGGCACACTTATGCAACCTCCTTCATCTCCTCCACAAAAAACATACACACTTCTGCAACCTCCTTCTTCTTTTTTTTCTTCTTTAATTTCTTAAACAAAAATAATAATAAAAAAACTGAATAGGAAAAGGCAAAGAAAAACGACACTGGCCCACCCTCCCCTTTACCGACACTTCTCTCTCTCCCGTCGAAAAACTGACGCGAAAAACCTACAGTGAGAACCGACGCCACCGTGCCAAGGTCGTCAGTTCCGTCGCCAAAAATCGACGCCCAAATTTGACGCCCCTTGGCAGCGGTAATAATAAGACGATCATGAGAAAACATCCATGAATTCTGAATTTATTTGTTTGCACGATTTTAGTGGTTTTTTGTTTACCTTTTCTTCCGATCATGTATCATGTGTTGGAGGGTTTTCGGTTTGTGGAAGAGGAAGAAATAAAGGGGAGAAGGGTACAACTGTCATTAATTAATTTCTATAAAAATATTGATGAATTTTGAATTTTAAATATAATTACATTGATAACTTGGTTATATATATGATATTTTTAAGTTTAGTTGGGTATATATGTTATTTGTTATATTTAAGGAGAGGATATATGTAATTAACCCTACGTTAAATTACATGTTAAACAAAACGTTTATCTTAAATTAACAAAAATATAGTTCATTAGGAAAAGGGCCAATTTTTAATTTATTATTACTACTCTTATTATTTATTTGTAAATTAATCAATTTAAGCATGTATCATGTGAACTTTCTCACTCACTCACTCTACGAGTATATATATAGTATGGTCATCGACATCTACATCTACATCTACATTATGATAATGATATAGACATTGCTCTATGATATTTTGTATTTGTTTTATTACGTGTTATTTCATCCCTCCGAAAATAATTACCTAAAAATCAAAAATATACAGTTTAAGAAAACAATAATCATTACTGTTTTTTTCTTACCTTTTATCGTATTCCTTGCTTTTCAAAAAAAAAAGTGTAATAGTTTTACACAAAACTAATTAATTAATGTCTTTTAAAAATTTTGTAATATTAATTACAAGTGAGGGTAATATAGTAAACTAGATCAAATTTTTCTATCTACTTTTAGAAGTGTAGAATTAATTTGAGATAACCCGAAATGAAAATGTGAAATATTAATTGGGAAATTAAATAATTTGCCCCTGAAAAAAAACTGATATATCAATTTGCCTCCAGAAAAAAAAATTGACGATTTGCCATACCCGGTCACAAGTCGCAAGCTGCGACTTGCCACACATACCTTGTGTCTTGCGACCGGCCACAAGCTTGATCTTTACCGAGAAAGTGAACGAGTCGCAATGGTTTGCGACTTGCGACCCGTACCTTGTGTCTTGCAACTTGCGACCCGTGCTTGATCGTTATCGAGAAAGAAATGGTTTGTGACTTGCGACCCCTACCTTGTGTCTCGCGTCTTGCGACCCATGCTTGATCGTTACCGAGAAAGTGAACGAGTCGCAAGGTTAATGGGTATGGTTTGTAGCCTGGTCGCAAGTCACAACAAACGGGTCGCAAGTCACAAGAAGCGGACGCAAGTCGCAGTCGCGGCCACTAACACCCGTTCACATTAACACGTTCCCGGTTACGGTTTCCTTTTGTCACCGGGTCGCAAATCCCAAACTCGAGGTGCGACTTGCGTCCGGGTGGGGCAAATCGTCAACTTTTTTTTCATAAAGATAATCGTTATATTTGTTCGGAATTCAGGACAAATCGATCAATTTCTCATATTAATTTGAGACGTATGAAGTATTATCCATTATTTGATCATTTAAGACTCTAGCTGTCCTAGTCCAAAATCCCCTCCCTTCGTTTTACCAACTAATAATAATGTGTCTTTTAAATGGTGTACTATTATAAGTTTGCCCTTCGTTTTACCAACTAATAATAATGTGTCTTTTAAATGGTGTACTATTATAAGTTTGGTAATTTACATGTTACGAGTTAAAACTATCATCTTATTCTACTTTTAAGTTATAAAACCCTGTGTGTCCTACTCAAATGTCTATCGTCTACTCGCAGCCCATCACCGCCCTACCTTCTTCTTCTTCTATCTTTTTATTACAATAATTATACTTCGTAATAGATTAAGGAAAGCTAGCAAGAAGGTAAGAGATACAAACACCAACACATAAAAAGAACACTCCTACGCAACAAACTTAAAAAGACATCCAGAACACCATTGAGAAATAATCACTCTTACAAAATAACCTAATAACAACGCGTCACAATCTAAAATCACTCGTACACCCAACCATTATAACTCCATGAACAACCCAAATTACAACGCCAATCCCACCCTACCGCCTCTTCATTCCCGACCCACTTCTTCACTCTAGATATTGTCGTTCTGAATGATATAACGATGAAACGATTCTTGTTTGATTTAATATTAATTATATCATATTTTCGTACATAAATTTACAACCTTTCCTAAGTTAATTTTTCTTCCAAATGTTAAGACGACATTTGAACATTTGATTACGGCAACACATTTTTTTATTAGTTTATATTATGTATCAACCGGTAAGTAAATTAAATTAACGAGTATTAATGCGAATATCGATAATACTAGTAGGTGTATTATGACCTTCTACTCTTTTAGGCATTTAAAGGTTTCCCAAATGTCCATTAGACGTACCTTTTACTCATTTTGTCACTATATATAACGATTTTCCATTCGGAAAAAAATTGACGATTTGCCCTACCCTGAAGCAAGTCGCAAGCTTGCGACTTGCGAGCATGATCTTGAAACTTGTGACCCGGGTACAGACAAGATCGTGTTCGGATACGTGTTTGGGAATAAACGATTTGCACCGAGCTTGTGACTTGCGACCCATTTATTGGGACTTGGGACCCAGCTACAAACAAGATCGTGTCCAAGGAACGCGGTGTCGTAGCCTGACTTGCTGGTCGGATCACTTTTTGGCTAAAATGTCTTTATTGTTTGGATAAGTTTTTTCAAGATTTTCGGAATTTTTAAAATTTCTACAAATATTTTTGTGACTCTAAATACGATCATCATCGGCTTTTTTTACGATTTCTCATAAAACGCGGTAAATTTTAGTTTGCTGAAAAACTATAAAAAAAACCCTTCCCAAATGGTTCACACACTCATCGTTTTGTGTGTTTTCGATCTCCCAATGAAGAACCAATAACTGATGAATAGAAAGTCGTGTATAATGTTCTTTTATATATACATATATACACACACACATATATATATATATATACTTATAAATCTTGTGATATATACTTACAGTAATATAATATTAACTGATGAATTATACTAATATACTTTCATAAGTTAACATTATGTTCTTCTGACATATATACTTACAAATCTCGTGATCCAATATACTTCATTTCTTAACATTGCCTAAAATTTGAGAAAGAAAAAAACATGTATCAACACCGATAATCTATTAACCTAATTATGATCGAATTAAGAGTATGCTAACTCGACGCAACCATTTTTATTTGTCATTCAATCCAATCCGACTTATAAATTGTTTCGAATCAAAATAACATAGGTACAAACATAAACATAATAGTTGCTAACGTGAAAATTACATTTACATTACTTCAAATAAAATTTCAATAACTCATAAAGAAAAAAATTACATAATGAAATGATAAATAAGTGGGACAAGACCATATAAGTTTGTTGAAAGAATTAGGCAATTTGAAAGAGAAAGATAATACTTAGATATAAAACCCCCCAATATTTCTCAACTCCCAACCAATTCTTTCCTCTTCCAACATCACTTTTCACATCACCACTTGATGCAACTTTTCCATTGCTTGCATTACCTTCAATTGAAACAGAAATTTAATTTAATACCTCTCATGCAACACAAATTTAATGTGATTATGATTACTCCATGTGCATTTAAAAACAATTTATGAAATTGTATAAGGTAACTCTTAACGACAATGTCGGTATCTCGTCGTTGAAACCGACACCAATGGTACGGAGCTGTCAGTTTAGTCTGTCGGTTTCTTCAGTCAGATATCCGACAGTCCGTCTCTCTTTTTTTTTTTTTACTTTTTTTCGTGTGTGTATAACTGTATATAAATAAAGGTATATTGTTAAATGTGAGCTCAAAAATTAAAGTGACGGAGTCACTGAAGGAGTCAGTCAGTTTCGAGAAAAGCTGACGTGGTGCTGATGTGACATAAACTGACCCTGTTGGGAGTGGTCTAAACTCTCCATGCATAATGTAACAGCTTTTGACGATCCTAACTCGACATCACTAAATGGTTTATGATGTAGGAATCATCTTTCAAAACAAGTAAGCATAATTTATAATTCTTGTTCTTGTTGATACGTATATAAAAGACATAATTACTAGTGTGATCCGTACAATTTTTTAAAATTAAAACAAAAGTATCCGATATTAATTACAGTACATATTTGTAGTAAATATATATATCGTGTATAACAAATTAATTTACGTTACGCCTTTTAAAGATGATGATAAAGAATTAAGACGTTATCAAAAGTTAAAACGTACCCAAATTAACTGTTATTTAAGGCAATTCATGCGATAATGTGAGATGAAAATTTAATATCTGTTACAATTACAAAATTACTATATGTAATTACCAGATGGAGCAACGGCAGTGGAAGTATTACTAGTTTTTGCATTTTTTCCCCAATCCAAAAAAATCTTAGCTTCCGGGGAGTTGGGTGGCAAATTCATGAGCTCTGAAAAAACATTAAAAGCACAATCATCAATCAATATATTAAAAAAAAATTTTGTAAATTAGCATCAAAGATGATCATGGTACAATATAAGTTACTTACTAGGACACTCGGTTACATTAGAAGGCGTTTTACATGTATCGGGTAAGCCCAATGCGAGGGTCGCATTAATCTTGATGCCGAGATTGGGATCATCGCGGTCTTTGATCAAGATGCATAAACAAACTCTGTTATTTTGCAAGACTGGTTTAAGGCCAGCACAACAATTCATGGTTGGAGCCTTAGATTGACCACTTACATAAGGAAGGCAAGTGGCTAACCCAACAAGAATGTCACCACACTTTGCTTTGTCTTGGTCAAAGTCACCTTTTGACAAGTTCACAACAACCATAACCATGGCTAGCCATAGAACCAATGTAGTTTGTGAACCCATTTTCAAAAGTTGAAAGAGAGTGCTTGTTGGATGCCCTTTTTATGCTATATGATGATGATGATGATGATGGGGGGTGTTAATTGATAATTATTAAAGAGGGTATAAATGGGATATTAATTAGTTGGCAAAGTTGGAGTATATCACTATTCTTGGTTTAATACGTTTTTAAATTAAATACTTTCCATATTTTCTTCATTTTATTGTAATAATTTTTTCTATCTAATCTAATCTAATAAGTCTAAAGTGAATTATTTATTATTTTTTTATTTTTTATTTTTAATTTTGTTAGACTTATCTACGATTGTTTCGAGTTACGGAATATAATTCAACGACCCGATAATTGATAAATGGATAAACATGAATTGGCAATCTTACTAAACGAAAAAATGGTATTATTTCTTTAAATACCTACAAATAATAATATAATATTGATAGTGATAATAATACTTTATGTCCTGTCAATGTTTCATATATAGTAATTTAATTTAATTTATGATACAAGATATTTGAGAAAATTGTTTTTGATTCACATGCTTTTTTTTTTGTCATAGTAATCTGAAATTCTTTCTGACAGAATGTAAAAACCTTCGGTACATGAAGACAAAATAAATAAAAAAGTATTATAAGTTTATTTTATTTTATTAAAACCAAGTTCGAAGAAAACAATTTATTATAAATACCAGATATAAGATATTCATATGGCTTTCTTAACTACTATTAAACTGTCTATACTAATACTACAATTCTTGTCCATAAGCATCGTATTCTAGCTTAATTACTTATAAACAATAAAGTATTTTAAGTATAAACATTTTCTTTTTTAACTTTTAATATTAAAAATGATAAATGTACACATTTTAATATAAGTATTTTTATAAATCTCATTTTGATTTTGATTTACAAAACAAAAAGGCGATTAGGGCACCCGTGAAGAGAAATGGGGCAAGTGTTGTCTTGTTATGTGGATAAAGTTTGGCCCCGTGATCAACTGATTATATTGTCATTTATTTATTAATGCCCTAACTATATATTTTTGGAGTATTTATTTATTATTACTTTTATTGTTCCTTATCTTAAAAAGAACCCATGCATTTGTCCTACTCGTGTTCATTATATTTATATTAATTAATAATCCATCGTAAACTTTAGTGATCTAGATCTATTTTATTTGACAAATATTCTAAGCTCACACGATTTTCACAAAATAATTGTTAGTATTACTTTTACTATTTTTAATTTCTACCGAATGAGAAAGTTATTATACAGATGTAAATTAATTATGTTACCAAATTTAGTTATACACGAGGTGACACGATCAAGTTACTAAATGATATATGAATTAACTAACATAAAATTACCTATTTGTCGGTCAACATAAGGGTTTTAACCGTATGGTCAGTGTCGGATATTTTTTCAAACCTAAACGGTGATCATTTTGAATTCGTTTGGGGGACCGACAATATTCATTTGGACTATTTAACAAACGACATGTGACAAGGGATCATGGGCGGATCTTCATAACGATGCATTGCAGACGGATTTATGTTGACCATCAGGATGCACTCTAGAGGAATTTGTGTTGACCAGGAGGATCTTCGTGCCACTTGTCATTTGTTACATGGTCTAAATGAATTTTGTTGCTCCCGTGGGATGCAATTGAGGGGATTTATGTTGTCCCTCACTAAAACGATGCATTTCAAAGGGATTTGTGTTAACCAGAGTGATCATCGTATCACATTTGTTTTGTTAATATGATGATCCCACTGTCCAAATTCCAACATATCAAGATTTTTTAGAAAAATGTCTAGGACTGACAATACGATGAGAATCGGTGTGATGATTAACCAAATGGTAATTCTCTCATTATTTAATTTCCAATTTGATGGATCCGGACGGACATTAGATGCAAAGGTGTCATTGGGTTGATTTATTCAATTTTCGGGTTATTTGAGTCGGGTTATTCGGGTTTTTAAGTTTATTATTTTATCTATAATTCGATTCAAATAAGAGCGGGTTATTCGGGTACGAGTTGGGTTCGGGTAATATATTTTAACCCGAATAATAAGATTATATTTTAAAAACCCCTAGATGCAATCATGCATGTGTGTATAGAAGGAATAACAAATTCTTTACCTAATGAAAACCCCCCACACCCCCACCCCCACCCCTACCCCCGAATTAAATAAAACTTATTTTTGTATGATATGACATTTTCATACGTTATTTTTTCATGCGTAGTTTGCATGTAGCTTTATATATATATATATATATATATATATATATATATATATATATATATATATTAGACCATAAATCCGTGTATACACACAGACTATTGAATTTGTATTTAGTTTAAAAATATTCATAATTAAAATAGATAGAAGACGTTTATGCATTCGATATAGTTGACAAAGAGAAGCAATCAATGTTAATTAAACAATAGTGGATGGAGAGAATGTGAGCCCGATCTTTTATTTTTTAATATCTTTTTATTGGTTAAATATTTATTCGTGAGTTACTTTTCACAATTTGTTTCACACTAGATCACTATATATAAAAATGGTTTAAAGTATTGAACTTAGTGTTAGAGTTCACACTCACTAACAAACTGGACTAGTTCAGGTGTTCGTGAGTATAAAAGTAAGTTATTAAGGTAAACACGTATGAATTTAAACACACAATGAACTTTGAAAGTGAAATATCAACGTAAAGAGAGATTACAGTATCAATTAAACTAATAATAAATTATAATATAATACTAATTACTAACTTGTAGATCTTTTAGGACGCATATACCATTGATTTGTAATTTGAATATAAAACAATACTCGGTGAATCTTTTATCACTCGTAATATCTTGTTCATAATGTAACTTTTATATTACTTTAGCAAGCATAACTATATTATTATTATGTTTGTAATAAAGTTTTAAAGTGTTTTGTAAAGAGTTTTTTTATTTGTTATCATGATTTATGAATAATATTTAATATGATTTTTCATGCCATTGATTATCGTTGGTAGGGTGTTTATTATTTGTTTTAACTGAATAACTCAACCGGCCCGTATATTGTTTGAATATTTTGAATTAGGTTATTTGGATTTGATTTGTTTTTTGGGTCATACCAGATAAGGAATCAGTTTAATGATTCGGTTTTGATTTGAATATTTTCAATTAGGGACCACTCGAAAAAACAAATAAGCATCAATTGTTAATACTTATCTTTGATAATTCAATTCCGATAGCTGACATACAACTCTAATTACTCACATAATAACTCAATTACCTCAAATACAAATCCATTTATCCAAATGACCCAATATGAACAATTAAAATGCTTTTACTTAGTATTTGGGCAATTCAATTATCTTAATAATCTAAAACATAATTTAAAACATTTATCTAGCTAAATTGAAACCCAGCCGAATAACCCAAACTGTTATTTGGTTGGTTTGGATAGGGTGACATATAGTTTGAATTGAGTCTCAAGTGGATTAAGAGTTGACCAAAAGCTGAATAAACCAAATCAGATAACTCTATTAACCCGAAACACGGCCGATTAAATATCCCTAGTGGTTGGGATATCCGTATGCCTACTTTTCGATGGATAATATCACTAATCTTAACAAAAATTAAAAATTTAATAAGTAATTATCATTTTGATTAAGAAAAATATATATATTAAAGATATTATACCTCAAATACAAATCTATCTATCCAAATGATCCAATATGAACAATTAAAATGCTTTTACTTAGTATTTGGGCAATTCAATTATCTTAATAAGCTAAAACATAATTTAAAACATTTATCTAGCTAAATTGAAACCCAGCCGAATAACCCAAACTGTTATTTGGTTGGTTTGGATAGGGTGACATATAGTTTGAATTGAGTCTCAAGTGGATTAAGAGTTAACCAAAAGCTGAATAAATCAAATCAGATAACTCTATTGAAACGCCCCGATTTTATTTTATTTTGACCAATATAAAATGTTCTACAACTTCAGAATGTTTGACCAACTATTTTGGACACAAACTCAAATTCATTTGAACTTAAAAACAATAACCACAAACCTGGAGGGTTACCCGCCGGGTAGGCAGGGTACCCACCGGATATGCAACAAGTTTTGCGGGGTACTCGCCGGGTATGCGGGCTACCCGCCGGGTATACTATCAACTCAAAATCTCTGTCAAAAATTACAAAGGGTTTACCCGTTTCCCACCCCCGTACCTGCCGGATGCCCAACCGGATACACTCTTTACCCGCCGGGTACACCTGCAGATACAGCAGGTCCTGTTTTGACCCAAATTCTGCAGTTTTTCTCAAACACTTTCCACTAATTTTTGACTCCATTAACCTGCAAACTTGATCACACTTTCTATAATTATTCAACACTTTTAAATTAACCATATTAGTCGTTTTCAAACTAGCATGAACTACCCATTCAAATTTATACTTACTAAATTATTTGATCATCAATATCATCATTTTAAATAACCAAAATTTCAAGTCTACACAAACTTACCATGTTACTTTGACATTATCAAGTCAACACTTACAACATGCTTGTTTGACTCAATTGTTACGATTTGTACAACATGTACTAAAATTTAATAACGAGTGATAGAAATCACACTATCGTGTCCACACCCAAGCTTACTAAAATTTGCATCAAACCAATAGTTACAAAAAGGGGCTTTCACAATTGTATCTAGAGCATGATTTTCTACAAAATGTAAAGGGATTCCACTTACTAACTCAATAGTAAGTTCCACCTTTAATCGATCTTTGGTTCTTTACCCGAATTGTCCCTTGACCCGCTAGTACCTACATAAACACAACAAATAGAGATAAGCATATAGGCTTAGTAAGTAATGGAAAGAAGAATGTAATAGCAACTACAATAAAATGATTTGGTGTTCATACTCTTTGAATCACCAACTACAAAATTAAGGATCCTTAATCTACAATTATGTTCCAACTCTAGGAACACTACAATGGTGTCAAGACATGAACAATGGAATTTGTCAAGCCCCAAAGTCATTTTTGAATCCCCCATAGTAAGCTACATAATGGCATACTCAAATGTCATACATACAACAATCTTCCTCCACTATTTAATACTCATTTGATCATCACTCAAGAATTACAAATGAGGTTAACTAGTGGTTTCCCCATCCCCATTACTTACCTTTGCAATGATGTTTGATTCACTAAGTCAAGGTCTCAAGTCTAGCTCTTAACTCCACCTAGACATACAATTCACAATGTAATGGTTATTCACTACTCAAAGTGGTAACCTACTACACATCAACTTCATTTCACTCCTTCATTAATTCAAGACCACCTCTTGTTAATTCTTATATTTATAACTCAAGAACACAATAATTCTCAATACAATTTAAATCATCATTTTTCTTAAAAATAACATGCATTCAACTAACTAAATCATATTTTAACAACAACACCACAATAACATCAATCCATAATCTACATCTTCATTATCAAGATTCTCTAATTTACTAAATTATAAAAATATCAATGATGACTCTATAACTCTTTTCATTCATTTTCTAACATAAAAACAAGCTCATCTATACTCAAATATCATTATCTAACATTCTTTCACCCAAAAATTCACTTTTTCTCAAAAACCCAATTTAGGATTCATCTTCAAGATCATGGAACAACTCAAAGTAAGGTGTTAAAAGATGATTCTTACCTCAAGGATGATGAATATGTATGTATTAAACTTAAAATCACAAGAATCGAGCTCCAATTTGATGATTCTACTCTCCTTCTTCTTCTCCCTTCTCTCTAGGCCGTTCCACACACAAACACACACTCTTTTTCTTATTATTTTCCAGATTTTAGAAAAGAGGGATTTAATTAACAAATTTATCATTTTCCACCCTCAAGTCTTCTTTCTTCTAATTTGGCCACCATCTAACTTATCTCAAGTCTCCATATTTCTATTTTTGCCATAAATTTATATTTTTGCTTAATTTTCCATCTTATTAAATACTAATCATATAAATAATGATATTATAACACTTAAAATGGTTCTTAAAATTAAAAACGCAAACTTACGAATTTTGGGGTGTTACATCTATTAACCCGAAACACGACCGATTAAACATCCTTAGTAGTTGGGATATTGTATGCCTACTTTCGATGGATAATATCACTAATCTTAACAAAAATTAAAATTTTAATTAGTAATTATCATTTTGATTAAGAAAAATATATATTTTAAAGATATTATATTATGAAATATTAAATACTTGAATATCGGTTAATTACTTTCACTAAATTTAAAAACGTTTATGGTTTCAAAATGTATTAAGTGTTACACCTTTTACAGTTAATTGTGACGAACTTAAAATTTTATATTGTGGTTATTTAAGTTCTAAAAAATGTATATTGAATGCATTTTGGGCATATTTTGCTACATAAATAGACATGTTTTTAGTAAGTTTTATACATACAATGGGAAATTAAGTATATATAAATAGATGTTTTTAGAATTTATAAATACATACGATAGACATTTTCAAAACCCGTCCCATACAATAGTTTTTAATACATTTTGAACAATAAACCTATGTATTGTTATTATTATTATGATTATTGTTATTATTATTATTATATTATTATTGATATTGATATTTATACATCAACACTAAAACAGTACTTCAAATTTAAATTTACCTGCTTACCAATAAGAATGGTTGTACAGTCTTAAGTTCTTTTTCATACCTTATATTTTTTTTTATTGTAGATTAATAATTGTTAATAAATTTATTACCTTAAACTTTTATTTAGAAGTATTAATGCGGTTGATTTTAGATAGTTGTTAGATTAATAGTTTTGTAATAAATGTTTGATATTTCTGAGAACTTCCTAGATTAATATTATTATTTTGCTAGCATATTTTTGTTTTAGATAATTATTTTATGTTATACTATATTTCATTATAACAATTAGCATGTTGATACAATTTCTAATTGATTAATAATACATATCCATGTATTCTAAATATATATTTTTAATAATAAATGTTTATATTACAAATACATAGAAGTTATCGGAATGTACGGAATTTTTTTTTTTTTTTGTATTCTTTATATATTTCCGTATTGGTTACAAATACAACACAATTTTTATAAACCTTCAAATAACGAAAAAGATAAGTAAATAGATGGACCTAATTGCTTAATTGGATCTTAATTTTAAATGATGACATCATAAAAGTGAATCATATATTATATTAAGATATATATATATATATATATCATGTGATTCGCTCCATTCATATGTGAACATTGATATACGTTAGATACAGAAAGAATAAAATGCTAAAAACTCTTAAAATCACGTCGTAAAATACATTTGAACCGATTTGTTCACATGATTGTTCACATGTGAACACATATTTGTATTTTTGTGTTTTTCGATATAATTTTAGGATTTTTTTTTTTACTTTTTCAGTTATCAATAAAACGCACATCAATGTTCACATATGAATGAAGATAATCACATGTGAGAAAATACGTAAACTAGTATTTCTCACAAGTTTTTTAACTTTTTAGTTGATTATCATTTGAACATTCCCCTATATATATATATATATAGGGGAGTGATTAAGAGGGAAGTGCATTTTTTAGGAGAAGGGGAAAGTGGTTATTATGCATCATAAAGCATCTTACAATTAACAATCAAAACGTCAACAAAAAATTATTTTTACCAATAAATAGTAATCAAAATCGATTCTATAATGAATATATTAACGAATGAATTTCAGTTTTAAGTCATAACATTAGTTGATGAATATTTATTTAATAAATTGTTAACATTCACCGTGATGAATGTTAACTAACATTCATTACGATGAATGTTAAAATATCACATAATATTTTTAATTTTAATATTCATCACCATGAATGTTTACTAATATTCACCACGATGTATATTAACGATTTTGGATATAATATTCATCAATCGGTGTTATAAACTGTAGAAATAATTTATCAAGGAAGCTTAACATTCATAACATCAATTCTGATTAACATTTTCTAAATTTCACTTCGTTTTTTGTGAGATTTGTATGGACGAATGTAAGATGCTTCATGATGAATAAAGACCACTTCTCCCTTCTCTAAAAAAAACACTTCCCCCTGGATCATCCCACTATAATATATATATATATATATATATATATATATATATATATATACACACACACACACACACTAAAAGAGTATAAAAGAAAGCTTCAGAATTTGCCACGTAAGCATGTATGACACGTGTCAACATCTTAATTTCAGTAAACAAATTATTTAATTAAATTATATTATTATTTTATTATTTTTTAATAATTAATAATTAATATATATAAAGACTAATATGGAAAGAAGGAGTCCCATATGAAAACAAATTCCTACAATTTTTTAATTAATGCTATTATTTTATTATTAATAATAATAAATTAAAAAATAAAATATCATTAAACGATTTGACATATATTTAGTTACGATCTTATATTTAGTGTAATAACATGGACTTTGTATAAAATGTTTATCATATTGCGATGAACATCTCACATAGTTTTTATACTACGTACTAAACACAATTATATTTAGCAAATCGCTTAATAATTAATTGATTTGATTAAATTACTAGGAATAAACTTTGTATGCTTTAAATTACCGTGCATCGCACGGGCTTAAAACTAGTATATATATATATATATATATATATATATATATATATATATATATATATATATATGCGCGTTAGAATACTAACCTTATGTCATAGCAAGACTCAAAGGGAACGTTGGAACTACGCTGACTCCGAGTGTCTTCTGTTGGGAAGAAAATAAAAAATAAATGGAGAGGCTACAAATTATATTGCACTACACAAAATGACTTCACTTGCACTATCACCAATAATCGCGTAAGTCGGATCGCTCAATTATGTGAGCGAGTTACCAGCGTCAAATATTGCATTGAAATCAGTATCAGTAACATTGTCTCCCACAACTGCTTGTGTCATGCTGATGTTACAAGAAAAACAGAAAAGTTGAGTACCGGAGGGTTCAGATCACTTCACAAAGTTCAAATTCGATCCAAGTCAACTTACTGAGGTATATCAAGATTGATTGGCATCACTACTTGATCCAAGGTGCCTGCATCTCCAAAATTGATTCTTGCTGCACACGCAGGGCCGAAGCACATGGAGAACGAATAAACGGCAAGACCACTGCTGGCTAGAATACTAAGAATAGATAAAGTTCTCCATACCAAGACCAAGCATTCCGTTAGGAGCTTTAACATCTAAAATATTGAGCCAGTTTAGATCATTCCACAGATGCGATGAATGTGCATATAACGAAACACACAAATCTAAAGTGTTCAAACGGGCACAGTTCAATTTTAACATACAGAAAGGACACATTTGAAAACTCAGTACGATTTCCATATTTACTACAAGTCCTATACAACAAGACATATGAAAAGGTTTGGCGTTTGGGTATCAGATTAGTGATCATGAAAACCCACATGAATTATGAAGCTAAAAAATAGTAGGTTTGACTAAAAAGTCAACCCTCATATATTTTTCTGAAATGATTCCGTACTATGCAGCTTTACAAATTGATCATAACTTCTCTGTTTTAGGGAATACTTTTTTATAAAGAATTTAAGAATACGATGGGCAATTCATATATAGCTAAACCTTCTCAAAGTAAAGATAATCATAACGAAAACACTTGCTAAGTTACTAGTCCACTTCTTGTGACCAATTCCTTCACGCTGCTGCGAGAATCGCAAGGTATCCAAAACAAGTCTCTCCCTGAGAAAGAAGTATCACTAATGCATCTTAATAAGCGATCCTGCAATTCAAAATTATACAAACGTAAATCATAACTTAAGAAAGTAGTGCCTCACAAAAAGATAAAGTAAAGACCAACAGTATTCGCAATACCATATTAAATCTCAAAATATTAACTCAAAGTTTAAATCGAAGTTATATTAAAATAAGGCCATACCAAAGAGAACCGCAAGCGAGTTTGAGCTGTCTACCAGGATATCTGTTGAAAAACTTGTACTCTTCAAACAGATACGCAATCATGCACTCAAATTGATTGTTCCCTATGAAGTCATGTGAGATAACATGGCAGCAAACATAAGTACTCAATCAACCACATATGCAGTAATCATCTTCAATTGGTATTCTGCTAGGTGATTCCCATAAAAAGGATCTAGGCGGCAGAAGGTCTCCTCACTAGTCAAATGAATTTAGCAGTATAAACAGTAAACGGTTGTCATTTCAACTGTAGTTCCCTTAAAGAACTACAAACTCATATATAGTCCTAGACTCCTAAAAGTAAAAAAAAAATGCGTTATCTTTAATGATATTCAAAGTTTACAATATTGCAACTACAAATTACAATATTATAAATATAGATAGAATATGGCGACGATTATTTCTAACAGATAAATAAGTAAAGAACATTTGAATCATTGAATTGAGTCGGCATTTGAATCATTGCATCAACCTTTTACTGAGTATAGAACATTTGCTGGAAATAGGATTAGACTGTCTATATCTGCATATACTTCGGTCGTTGATGAGACAGGACTACTATTGTTTTTTGAGTAATGCTAATTGCTAAATATGCCTAAAAAATAATGTGCCTAAACCATACAATGAATGACAGATAGAACTTACCCTCTCTCTTTTTATTCACCAATCATTTAACCACTTCAACCGATCATACTTTAAGGCACAAATTTAGATCTATATTTTTAGGCATACTAAATATTTTTATTGTTTTTTATCCTTAAACTGTTGTTCGTCAACTTCAAAACTAGTGTTTCAATTTCCTTAGAAAGTAGGTTAGAGGAGAGCAAGACATATATTTGAAGGACCTAAAAGAAAATGAGGATTTTATGAGGGTAATAGAGGAGCAAATTTAGAAGGTACACGGATATTTGGCGAGTAAACTCCAGCTCCTTCAGGAATCAGGAAAGTAACGGATAATTCGTTGACATTGTTCTGAAGATTATGATTTTAGATGAGATACCATGTCAAAGAATTACTGAATCAGGACAATTGCCTTTTAGATGAGATACCATGTCAAAGAATTACTGAAATTCCACAATGATAACAAAAAAAAACCCACTAAATGCATACTGTAATTCTCAAATACAACGGACCTTTTATTTTTACTAGAAACAATGTAGGGTTCAGAGTATAGGCTATCTATGAAGTGAACGACTGTGATAGCCTTCATTGTGATTATGTTCACTTCATAGATAGCCTTCACGCAACTGCGACAATTGAAGGGTATCCAAAAGCAGTTACTCCCAGTGACATTTGCATCCAAAATTTAAACAATAATGCAGAAATAAATCAGAAAAATGACAACGATTTCAAGAACAACACATAAATATATTAAACAAAATGTCAAACTTTTACGCATCATGCATAACGAGGTTAAAATAGATATAGATTTCAAGAACTATGAAACAAGTTATCAAGTTTTCAAAAACTATGCTAAACAAAAATACTGAAATTTCATAAGCAGATAAAGTTAGCTCACTAATTTACATAAACACCTAACTTTCATTACTCTAGTTGCCTCATCAGATATCCAAAAAAACAAATCAATCAAATCAAATTACTACTCCAATAAATATCCATGATGGTTGGCAGACCTAAAACCAGTAAGGCTAAAATAGAAAAGATGACAATAAAGCAACAAATGGCGATTATGATGATTGGGCAACAGTGTTTGGCACCAAGAAAACCTGATCATCTAAAATTCTTTATTAACCCATGACGACTACAACGTATTTTTAGCCATCTCCGAGCAAAAATAAAAACACACACTTAGCAGTAACGAAAACATACAAGACCAGAAATGCGTGAAATAGGAAGAAACGACATTAGGATACAATCTAAGAAAGATATTGACGGACAAATAAGTCCATAGCCAGCAAAATTGGCAGGAATTCATGCCACCATCACAGACAAAACATAATCTCATCATGCGAGCTTGTATAGAAGGGTAATCGAGAAACCATAGAATGAACAAGATGGTTGAAAGAACAAGCCCACATACACCCAATCAAAGTAAAAGTACAAGCCTCCAAAAACAAGAGGGTTGAAGTGACCAACTTCACGAATTCAGGTAAGATAGTATTATGAGAAAGTATATAGAAATAAGAAGTATTAAAGAATTGGAAAGTTCATTAAAACACTAAAGCTATCAAAATAGAGCATAAATACAGATACCATATCAAGAAAGTAATCCCGCTACTTTAATAGTCAACATAAACCCGATCAACCTCAAAATGCATTAAGGTTGAAACTGTTGCTTAGGTTTTTAAGTAAAGGGATTCCAACTTCTCGAATTTAGGTAAAATCATTATTGGAAAGTAAAATATGTATAATAATGACAAAAACATATGGATAAAATAAAACTTTAAAAAACACGACAATAGAGATACCTAATGTCAAGAAAGCAATCGCTCTACTCTAATAGCCTACATAACTCCATTCGACCTCAAAATACAAGCCTCAAAGTACAATAAGGTTGACATTATTTCTTAGGTGTTCAAGTAAGAGGATTCCAACTTCCTGAATTTAGGAAAATCTATCATTATTAGAAAATAGAATATGATTAATAAGGACAAAAGCATATAAGTAAAACTTAAATAAAACACGATAATAAATAGACCATGTCAAGAAAGCAATCTCACTACTTTGATAACCTGCATAAACCCAATCAACTCGAAGTACAAGCCTCAAAGTACAAAAAGGTTGAAACGGGTGCTTAGGTGTTCAAGTAAAAGGATCCAAGTTCCCGAATTTAGGTAAAAAATATAATAATCATTATTTATTAGAAAGTATAATATGAATAATACGGACAACGGTGTATAAGTAAAACTTAAAAACGCCATAAAAGAGATACCCATCTCAAGAAAGCAATCTCGCTACTTTAATACCCTGCATAAACCCAATCAACCTCAAACTACAAGCCTCAAAGTACATGAGGTTGACATGGGTGTATAGGTGTTCAAGTAAGGGATTACAGCCTCTAGAAGTTAGGTATATAAAAACGCCAATGAAAAGGGTCAACGGGCAGGTAGACCACATAAAAAAGCAAAAACATCAATGAAAACAGTCAACGAGCAGGTAGACCACAAAAAAACCATAAAATGTCAATGTAAAGAATCAACAGGCAGGTAGACCACATAAAAAACAAAAACGTCATTAAAAATCAACAGGCAGGTAAACCACAGAAGAAAGAAAAACTAAATGGGAGACCTCAAAAGATGCAGGGTGAAACTAGTTCTAAAATAAAGATATAAGCTGAATTATCTGACCAATATGATTCCCAAAAAACAGTCAATGAAAGAACTTTCTTGATTCAAAGATACAAGTAGAAACAAAAACTTATTGGGAGCTCCCCAAATTGCAGGGTGAAGAACTGGCATCAAAAGGAATTCATAAAGACACAAATATACGGTGAATATCAAACGTAGTGGTAGACCAGGAAGGGAGGGGGATTTCAATAAAATTCATCAAAAGTAACAGGGATAACAAATTTAATTCATACAGAGGACTTAGAAGAATCAGGGAATGTTCAAAAGCTAGGCAACAGAAGGTCTTCTCCTTGGTCAAATGCATTTAGTATTTTAGTATAAATAATAATCAGTTGTTATTTCAACTATAGTTCCCTTTAAGAACTATGCAATTCTAGACTCCTTATGTTAACAAAAAAAATTACCTTCAATGACATTCAAAATTTAAGGTACTGCAACTACAAATTACAGTGTATTAAATACAAATGAAATTTAATGCTTATTACTAACAAATAAATAAATAAATTGAAGGAAAAACCTTTTTTCAGACTATTCCTTGAATTGAGTCAGCATTTTAATAATTGCATCAACCGCAACTGAGTAGAGAACATTGGCTGGAAATAGGAGTTAGCCTCTGGCTCTATGCCTCTACCATCTTTAATCTCATATCCTTAAAAAAACATCTTTTGACTGATGAGAGATAACAAAAGAAATGAGTTAAAGGATAAAATAGTATAAGAATATACAAGATTCAAGCGAAGCACATGTCATCCAGTTGCTGCACAACAACAACAACAACAATACCCAATCCCACCAGAAGCAAGGAGTTGCTGCAATACACCCATAAAATCCATATTCTTGAAAATTCAAAAAACGAAAAGAATTCATTCTTAATCTTCAATTCAAAAATGGGAAAAGTAAGTAAAAATCCAAACAACAAAAATCACAGCGTCACCTCAATAACTTGGAGTCTTGCTTTAAGTCTGGCAAGAGAGGAGCTAAACTGAATCCCCGAATCCTTATCAAAGTTACTAAAGCAGAGATAAAAAATTTCATAAATGAACCCATATGTTTTGAAAGGACTTCAGATTTATCAAGAACAGCAATACACCCTGGACAGAATTGGAGTTATGCAGAGAAGCATGAATAGCCCACAATTCCTGAATCTGCCCCATAAAGAAGTTTTTACCTGCAAGCAGATATATAATTCTCATGTGTGCATGCATTTAGTGGTCAAGCGAAACAACATTTAGAAGAACATGAGAAAATACAAAAGCTTACCAGCCATTCTGATGTCATCATTATCTAATTCTGTCAAGGCAAGACCAAATCCATTTGTCAAACGTATTTAGTAGTATGAAAAATAATCATGTGTGATTTCAATTATAGTTCCCTTTAAGAACTATAAACTAAAATAAAATTCTAAACTCCTTGAAGTAAAATTTTTTTTACCTTAAATGATATCCAAAAGTTACAATATTGAGCTACAAATTAGAATTGCATAAACAGATAGAATTTGGTGATGAATTCTTTTTCTATTAATCAATAAAAAAGTGAAAAATAAACCATTTTTCATACGATTCCCTAGATCGGGTCAGCATTTGACTCATTCCATCAGTCGTCAACTGAGTAGAGAACAATTGCTGGAAATAGGAGTTAGCCTGTCTCTATATCTGCATAGGCTTCGGTTGTTGACGAATCAGGACTACCATTGTTTTTCAACCTTATTGGAATGCCTTTTGCACTACTCCTAGGAATGTCTCCTTGAAGTCCTGGTATAATTTCAGCCATTGATCGAACGATCTTAGGATTTTTATTAACACTTTCAAAGCAACAACCCCATCTTGGATCTTGACATACCTGCCAACGGGTAAGGAAAAAAGATGTTTAGTCCAATTCTCTTCACCATGTTAGCGTCCCTGGTCAAGTTTCATGAAAATAAATAAATAAATTCGCAAAAAGTAATGGGTAAAGAAATGTAGTTACAAAAACTACATGAGACGCACAGGTTGAAGTCAGCCAAAGTGTATTTTGTTGCATTTGACTAGCCTTGTTACTCCGAGATCAGTATTATGCGGGAAAATAGTGACAATGTAAACTTTACTATTGCCATAAACTTCATCAATCCCAAACATCATCGATAAAACTAAGCAAGTAAAAACTATCCTTTTTGGAACTTGTTTACCACATCAATCCATGCTTTGGAGGTTTCTCTTTAGCAGGAAAACTCACTCCACTGGTCTATAAAATCCATAACAAAGATTTTTAAAACCAAACTCTTTACATGAAATTCAGGTACTTGAATGCATAAAGATGAGTAGTTTTTTAAAATCACCTATGAAGTATTTCTGCGTTACTTCAGGTGTTGCCACATAATCTGTCATTCGACCGATCTTTTCCTCCAAAGTCATTCGATTGATGTTGGCCTTCACACAGGATAAAAGTAGTAACATCCGGATTTTGTAACATTTTTCTGTAAAGTGAAGCAACTACAGGCTCCATAGAAGTACTTTTGAAGTCCCTCTCATAAACATCAAAGTGATCTAAGCATGTCTTTAGAAGCAGAACGCTTGACTGCATTCCATAGTCAACACACTGCAGAAGATTCCACAATGTCAACAAAAAGAATCCATTAGTGTTCAGAGTATAGATATTTATTTATGAAGTTACAGTATTCATAATGAGAACACTTAACTGTCCACTTCTTGTGACCAATCCCTACACACAACTGCGACAATCGCAAGGTATCCAAAACCAGCCCCTCCCACCAAAAACCATAAACTCGGGAGAGACGTTTTCATACATATTTCAACAATAATGCATACATAAATTAGAAAAACAATAAATATTTCAAAGAATATGCATACATAAATTAGAAAAAATGATAAAGATATCAAGAACTATGCATACTGAAATCAAACAAAATATCAGGTTTCACGACCTATGCATACAGATGTTAAAAATAAATACAGATTTCCAGAAGTATGCAAACAAGATATCAAGCTTTCAAAAACTAGTCTAGTTGCATCGTCAGATATCCCAAAAAACGAATCAATCAACAATTTAAATATCTGAAAAATTAAAATTAGTATAGTCATTCTGACTTGGGGATAATGTATTTGCTCCCATTAACAAAAACCCTAGACCTCTCTTCTTCAAAATTAAATTTTTTTTTAGAACGGCAAACCTACAATCTAACATACATACTATGTACAACCACCACAAATATTTACAACTCAAGCGAGGCTTGGACCCCAACCTCTTGGTTGAAGCGCTAGGCTAAATGCCCTTTGGTTCTTCTTCAAAAATTTGATCTTAACAAAATCTCCAGTTCCAGTTTATCATAAATACGAAATCTTAAGAAGAAAAAGAAAAGACAATAACTTTACATGAAAATAAAATAAAAGCCTTACAATCCATTCAATGAAGCAAACTAATTGCCATGAAGAAACGCAAAATCCAGTCATGGTGGCCATTAATCCAATCCAAAATACCCTTAAGCAAAATCAATTCAAAATTAGTTTCTAACGCATATATCGTATGATCCCAGATGTTCAAAGAAAGAATGAAATAAACCCTGAATCCGAAATTTAGAATACAAAGAAAATGCAATTGAATTGAGACTCGGAAAGATAACACACACACAGTAAAAACACATAGTTAAAGGAAGGGCAAGAAGAGTACTGGGGGAAGAAATCAAGAAATACAGGATGTCTGCCGTGCGTCTGTATGTTTGTGGATGGATATATATATTTATACGTACGCATCGCGTATATTATACGCTGGTAGTCAAACATGAAAGGTAGATTAGTATTTGATTTTTACAAATATGCAAATAATAATGCATATGATAAATCATAAAATAACAAATAGTTCATCAAATAAAATTATAGAAGTATGGTGTTTCTTTTTATTAAGTATTATTGTATTATTATTATTATCTTATATCTTATATTATTATTATTATTATTATTATTATTATTATATATATATATGAGGTGTTTTTAAAAAATTAACTAAAGTAAATGAATCAAATTGAACTTTTTTAATTGAAAGCTTAATTTTAAATTGATGAAGTCATAACCCATTTTTTACATGAGCCATTGAATTTATATTCAATTTTTATAAGTATACAAAGAATGTATATGATAAAATTTTTACCTTATTAGAAAATACGCAGTTAAGTTTGCAATAAATTTAATAAGGTATTTGGTGTAATATTAATGTTAGTTTTAGACCGCAAACTATTCAATTAGAAGAAGTTTGAATTATTATCAAATATAATATTTCATTCTTTTATTCTTTTGCATTAATGTATTCAATATTGATAGTGATCTTTCTTCGATTATGTGTATTAGAAAATAGGAAGTAGAAAATAGTTTAGGTGGCTATCGGTTACTATTAATATTTATGTCTTAGAAATTGTTATTGTCTAATCTTCTATGAAGAAAAAAAACAAAAAAAAAAACCAAAATTGTTATTGTTTAATCTTCTCGAAAAATTATGTGTATTGCATTGAGGAAACAACGACATCTCTTTTCATAACATTTATGTTTATACTTTTATTTTGATTTTGATATTGATATTAAACATCAATGTTATTAAAAAATTTAGAAATTTAACATTGGATAAATAAGTAGGGAGGAACAATAGTTGTTGTAAATGACGAAGGATTTGAATTCGTTGAATTCATTTATTTGTTTTTATTAAATTAATTTTATTAAAAATAAATAAAATTACATAATAATAAAATAATAAATATTGAATTCTGATTGATAAATTAGACTTCAATTTTAAAATTGGATGATATAAATTCGCTTCTTATAGTATATTTAAGATAAGATTTCATAACACTTTAGATAGATGTTGTATTTGAATTGGTAAATACAATATAATAAACTGAAATAAATTTTAAAAAGGTGTCGCAATAACTAAATCCGAATAACTAATCCAAATCCGAACTCGAATAACTCAAATTCAAAGCTTATTTAGTCACACGAATTCGAACAGCCCGACCAAGTCTTATTTGAATCCGATAACGGATAAATATTTTAGAATTTGAATAATCCGAATAACCACAAATCTAAATATTAACAAAAGAAAACTTTGCTATCCTCAATTTTGCTTACAATCAACACCTATTGATCAATGAAAATGTTTTATTTTATCAAAATTCTATTGACCAATCATATGCAATAATTTTTCTAAAAAATCTCTTTTAAAGATAAAACTTATATTAATAAAAAAATTATAATACATACAAATTTCACTTTTAAATTATTAACTTTTCTATAATTAATATTCTTTAATTATTATTAAAAGTTAAAACTATCGTGTCCCCTTACCATTTAATTAATATTAATATTACTCCTAATACGATTTGATATTCATGTGTATATACGAGTTTAATATTCAAATAAGTGAAAAATAGTTGATTCGAATCCGTATATGTGTATATATGGGTTTTAATAGTCTTATGATTGACATATTAATAAATTCATGGTAAATAATCTAAATTTAGTAAAGTTAAATGCAAATTTTACCATAGAATTTAATAACTTTATAATAGTTTATGCGACTTGCAATGATCAACATATTATACTATTTTAGTTCATTGATAGGTTTAACTTTCAATTAATGAAAAATAGTTTGATTTGACATTCATGTGTATATACGAGTTTAACATTCAAATAAGTGAAAAATAGCTTGATTCAAATCCGTGCATGTGTATATGTGGGTTTTAATAGTCTTACGATCGACATAATAATAAACTCATGGTAAATAATCTCAATTTAGTAAAGTTAAATGCAAATTTTACCATAGAATTTAATAACTTTATTATAGTTTATGCAATTTGCAATGATCAATAAATTATATTATTTTAGTTAATTTAATATATATATATATATATATATATATATATATATATATATATATATATATATATATATTAATAAGAGAAAACATCCCTCGTACTTTTTTTTTATAAATTGACACCTATTAACCAATCAGATTTTTAAGTTTTATCAATCTTTCAATTAACCAATCACATCTCTTTATTTACCTTAAAAATCTCTTTCAAACATAAACTAAAAAACCTTCCTTAATTCATATCATATTGTCATATACAAATATACATTTATATATTATAACGTCATGTTTAGTTGAAGTCGTGTGTATACACGGGTTTAAAATAAAATTAATAAACAAAAAACTTAATATGCTATTGAAATCTTTTGAAAAGCAAGGGTTTAAAATAAAATTAATAAATAAAAACCTTTGTTATTGAAAGCTTTTGAAAATACAGACCTATTATCCAATTAGATACTTTAATATTATTTAACTTTCAGTTAACCAATTAAACATTAAAATATTTCTACCTAAATACATATTAACAACGACAAGTATAACTTATATTTGGTTAATTAATTAATTTATTTTAAACAGTCTGTGTATACACGAGTCTATAATCTAGTGTTATTTAATATAAAAATATATATGTATGTAATTTATTTACGATTTATATGAATATATCAATATCAATCAATATATAATATACATATAATTACTTATGACGATTTATATAAATTATTAGTGTTATTTTGTAAAGTTAAAATTTTATTTAAGATGTGAAAACTTAAAATATCATCTTGTTCGGGTAAAAATACATTATCCGAACCCGACTCGCATCCGAATAACCCATCCTTATTTGAATTGAATCAAATTATAGATAAGATAATAAATTTAAAAACCTAAATAACTCAGACTCAAATAAGTCGAAAATCGAATAATCCGAACAAATTACCCGTTTACATAAAGTTCATACACTGGTCCGCTAGTTAAACTTAACGTGCGATATTCTCAATGAAAAACGTTATCACGGAGTTTAAAAAATCGTCAAATTTGGTCAAAATCGGGCCACCGCACACCAAATCAAAACACTCGGCGGACCGTAAAATCAGCGGATATCACGTCACTTTCTAATAAATTCACAAACCACAATTCACTACCGACTCATATCCACAACTACAATGGCGGCAAAAACCCTTATTACACTCCTTGTAACCCTAATCTTCGTAATCACGTCAACCACTGCACTCTCCGTCACCGATCAACCAACCGTGTACCAAATCCTCGAAAAATACGGTCTTCCTAGCGGCCTATTACCTGATTCCGTTAAATCCTACACTTTATCATCTGATGACGGAAGTTTTGTCGTGGAACTTGAGAAACCGTGTTATATACAGTTCGATTACCTTGTGTATTATGATAGTAAGATCACAGGGAAGCTTAATTTTGGATCGATTACTGATTTGGATGGGATTCAAGTGAAGAGGTTTCTGTTTTGGTTTAGTGTTGATGAAATTAGGGTTGATTTACCTAGTAGTGATAATATTTACTTTACTGTTGGGATTATTAATAAGAAGCTTGATATTGATCAGTTTGAAACGGTTCATGCTTGTACGGATAATGCACTTTGTCCTTTCTCTTCAAATCCTATCTCTCAGGTATATTTATTTACATACATATATATGATAGATATGATGATGCATGTATGTATAGCTGTAAATGTTTAATTGCAATGTTGAATGAGTTTATAAACATCTATTTGAATAATGTATTTGAGTTTATAAACATCTATTTTAATAATGTATTAATGTTACTTACTCATATTTCAATCTGCTGTGTTCGGTTGGTGGTTAGCGGTTTAGCTGTCGTTAATAAAAACAAGGGAAAATAATTACTAGTTTTTTCTTCTGAAAAAGAGGTGTAAAATTCACATTATCTCAAAAAAGTGAGTGAAAGTTTATTTTCTGACACACATTGTTCTCCCAAAAAAGAGTATAAATTTTATGTTACCTTCCTTGGCAATTTGCTCAATGTTATAACGATTGATAACATTTACCAACTCCCTCAATGAATAGGATTAACATTATGTTTGAACTAACAAAATATGAGTAAAGCCATTGGATTTCAACGCAAGAAGCTGAGGATGAACTCAAGCTGTAACAATATGTCTAGATTTCTTTTATTATAGAATTGTTATACTTTAGATTCAAGAACTTAGTGTATATATATCTAAGCTTTTCATATTGACCTGTCTTAAGGTAGTAAAACAAGCGTAATAGAGATTGTAAGTGGTGGCAACAGATTGGTCTTTCTTGATTCTATAATAATTGGTACACTTATAAGTTTGTTCTACGTAGTAGTACATTGTGTATCAAAAGTTTTAGACCGTCTGAGACACTTTTGCGGCTATTCTATCTGTTTGTTTCTCGCTGATAACTAAAAACTTAACTGACCTTCGTCTGTATGTGACTCATATTGTCTTAATATTCTTCTTTTACAGCTTCCAACGGCTGTTGATGATGTTGAAATGCTGATTACGGAGTAGATCCAACACCAGGTGGTGATATACACGTGAAGACGTGGAATAATATAGGTATATTTGTATCCTTTGTTTTGAAGGTCAGAAGCCACTGGGCTAAGCTTATTGTTGAGCCTCGTTGAGCCTCTGCATGAGTATAATGAACTTGTGAACTTTCGGAGATTGTACTATTACTAAGAAGTGTATAATATCGTGTCGGATGTTGTATAAGCTTTCCACTGTGTAATGGCTATTTTGTCCTCGTGTATTAGTAAATGATGAATGGCTTTAATGTTGGAGTTACCTATTATCTTTATGGTGCAATTGGAATGTGACAAATTAGAATGAATGTATCTGATGATTTATGTCATAGATTCTGGGGATCGGTGCAGTGTAGTTCTGTCCAGTCGAGTTCTCTGCTGCCCATGGCCCCCTTAAGCATTAGCTGGACTAATGATGAACAAATGGACCAGGGATATGCCTGGGAGCTGGCCTGGTCCATAAAATTACAACAATAGACCGAATCTACAAATAGTTGAGTCTCTACGCCCAAAAAGGAGTCTGATTAGGCGAGGTGAGCCTAGTTAATCCTAGCTTAGTTCTAACCAAGTAACCAGGCCTAATTTTACTTGATTACAACTTTGCTTTGCACATCTGCTTTGAAGCTATCTAATTCAAATTGATTGAGGGAACTGCAATACTTGATGTATAAAGTATAAACAGTCTTACCAATCTTGTCTTTATATAAAGTTATCCACATGTTATAATCTGGGTCAGGTTAGATGTCAACTACTGTAGTCAACCTTCTAGTAAATATTATCATTGTCATGCTAATATGGTAGAACATTTAGGTTGGATCATTGTAAATAATAAGATTCTAACATATCCCATTATCTGCAAGTCCTAACCTATATGGGGGCAAGTCTCTTTTTTGTCCTGTTGAGTACAACTTTTACTAAAGGAACATTATTAATTGGTTCTTTGTATAAAATCAACAAGATTTAGCAGAAAACTGACTTGTATTAGTATGAACTTTAGCAAGATCCCATATGGAACATGTTGAAATTAAGACAAGATTAGCTTATCTACATTTAACAGTATTGTTTCGTCCAACTTGCTCTTATGATTGAAAGCTTCTACTAAAACCTAATACTTAAGACGTAAAGATCAAAATTTGTAATCAACACATAATTCAATTATGCACGCTAATGATATCTCGAAAAGGCCAAAAACAGCCACAAAACGAGTTTACAATTCCTGCTTTCTCACCATTGGGTTCTTACATTTAAAATTTTGTACAAACCTACCTCACCTCTGAACTTACCAATTACCATCATCGCGTTGGCCTCTTCAGATTCTCGATCCTCCTCATTGTGTTCTTATTTGCAGCCGTTGAGTCGATCTCCATACCACATACAGAAACCGGATTCTTGATAAATCGCCATTAACAGTTCTTCAAGCTTGAAGCACTTGGCAGTGCACAATGTGGCTCTTCAGATTGTTTCGGCCCGATAAACTTGACCACAAATTCGTGAATAATGTTTTAATCTGACCTTTTCCAGCAATGTTTTCCCAAAGTTGTGGATTACTCTCAACTTCTTTATTCGGGCTCGAGATATCAACAAGACTAATACTCATATTATTTCTAATAATACACAACTTCCCATTTAAAGAAACAAGAGCAGCAGCTTCAAAAGCACGCGAACTCCCTAAATGAACCTTACTATCAATAATTCTTTTCCAAGAATTCATGTCTTCATCATAAACCCTAATCTTACATCCATCACGACAATCCAAAGCATAAAGCTGACCGTTCATGGAAATGCTCGGGTTTCTCCAACCACCAATCATCCCATTCGTTATAGACCCCCATGTGTTAGATTCCGGGCTATATGCTTCACTCAAGACCTCACGATGAGCCCCAAGCCCTTTCAAGAACCATTTCCCGTTATGAACCACTCCTATAAATGGCACCATAGCCGTGCTCATATCCGATATGAAATTCCATCGGTGTTTATTAGGATCGTAAACTTCCGCGGACCGTAGGGTTCGGTGGATCCCCTCACATTCACCGCCAGCGACGTAAAGACAATTGTTAATCACACACGCGCCAAAAAAATGCCTTTTTCGAAGCATATCAGGAGCTCTATGCCATTTATTTGTCCTAGCGCTGTAGAAAATAACCCGTCTCATGGAACCCTTAAGCGGGTCTTTACCTCCAAACAGATAAAGATGACATCCGCTTAAAACTGCACACCCGAACCCGAGTGCGTAACCGTACTCCATCGGGACCGGTGGTAGCGGCTGCCATAGTTGGTAAATGGGGTCGAAAGCATGCCAGGAAATTCGTCCATCACGGTCTCGTTTAAAAACATAAACCCATTCTTCTGCCATTCCAAGACTCTTTCTTAGGGAATAGAAGTAGTTACCCGAGAGAAGTCTGAACCATCGTTTGCAAACTAACCGAAGTTTGTTATGCTCAGCACGTGGGACCCGGATTAGACAAGCGATTGCCAGGTCATCAGGGAGGCCAGGTAGGAGAGGTGGCTGAACCCTGGTTCGTTCCCTGCGCCCATTTTTGGACTTGTGTGCACGTGGGTTGATATCGGGCTGGATGCAAAGTTTTGATCCAGGGACGAATTTTCTGGCTCCAGCTACTGTTTTTAAGCCTGCATCGACTCTGCAGTAGCACGAAACAGATTCAACCTGAATCGTTTCAGCATGTTAGGATGCAACATATCATCATAATAATTACAACACCATCAAACTTTGAAGTCCAAAGAGATAAATATGTTGCTATCAATCACCAATCACATGCACCAAGTATTTCAAGATATCCATTTACAAAAATGTCGATATAAATCAGACGCAATAAGTTTAGGCTTCATACAATTCCTCATTATACGTGTTTATCCATAAATAGGTGGTAATGGAATGGCGTGAATGAAACAGTATGGAGCTGTTTTACATGGTTCCATTCGACAATCTGTCAAATATACGGAACACCTTTCAAAAAAGGAGAAAGAAGAAATCATGAGGAAACGAAACAATACCAGCATTGTATTTGTAAATTTGAGAATAGATTAGTTAAGACACGAGAAAATTTGACAAAGAACATCAACAAAAAACACTCTCCTAATGTGGTAATTGGTAAGCTTCTTAAACATTGAGCAAGTAAATTCCTGGTTACTATCTACCAGACCAAAATCAGTAAAATTAAACATATATTTCTCAAATATGAGCTTAAAAAACACTGTTTACACTAACAATCTGCAACATTTGTAAGTTACAATCATAAATAACACAACAAAGAACAACAAAACCGGACCTTTTCTATCGCAAACTAGTTGTGGTAGTGTGAGAAACAAGACCCATCATGAGAATTTGAATTCTCATCCAACAAAATGCTGATGAATTGCATTCATTAATGACAAAATAAGAGCAAGCATACAGCTCACAAAAAACACACACTAAGGTAGTACACTAGTACTCAATTAGGTCTACTCGAGAAACCCAAAAACAAAGCATGGTGAATAAACACTTTTTACCCCCAAATTCCCCCCCCCCCCAAAAAAAAAAAAAAAAAAAAAAAACAATCCCTTAACACAATTGAGCTCAAATTAGCAAAAAAACCCACATCATATCACAAAGCTAATATCAAAATTTGTTAAAGAATGTACTTAATTTCATCTAGGTATCTCTATTTATCACTCATTACCCAACAGATTCTACAAAGAAACGAACCCCGTAACCGATTTTACATGCAATTATCCAAATTTCCATAAAAAATGTTAATTTCATCTGGGTACCCCCATCAAACCCAAAAAAGAACCGTAAACAAACACAAAAAAAAAAAGTCAAAGGTGTTTGACTCACCAGTGGAGCTTGAACTCGAAAACCCCTTTGTTGAGACCTTTCAGGTTCAGAAGATAATTGAGCCATCTAACTCACAGTTGCACCGATTTCATATGATTAAATATTATTTTAATTTCAATTAATGAAAGATTTAGGATTACTATGTTATCTTAGATCAAGAACAAAAAGGGCAGACCAGCAATCTTGAAATCTGATCCCAGGATTACAATATTCACAAGATCAAAAGAAACCCCTTTTTCTAATTTTATATAAAAATGCAAAGTGTGTGTGTGTGTGTATTGGTGTGTGTGTTTTAGAGATTTCAAGAAAATTGAAATATGAAAGAAGAGAGGACTTATTTTGCTGAAGTGAGAAATCACAGCTGGACCCTTGTTGATTTTGTTGTTTAATTATGGTAGGTTATGGAACATTTAATTTTTAATTGAATATAAAAATCTAATAATTTTATCAATCAGGAAAATAATAATGAATTGATTACGTACTAGTACTACTGATTGGATAATGGATTGATAGAGGAGACTTCAAAAGTAAATAATTCAACTTTGTTGGTCAACGAAAGTTAGACTTTTTCTATATTATTATTTTAATTTTTAATTAAAGTAAACATATATCATAATAAGTATATAAATATTATTTGCATCTCATCACTAACAACATGTGTCAAGCTTTACGGATGGTGAAAGAGTCATTTTTTGTAGTTTAAGAAACTTTCATTTTAGTTGAATTCATTCAATTCAATTCAACTTAATATTAAAACAAAAAACATACGTGGTGTTTTATTGATGTACTCCTTTTTTATTTTATATTAAAATTAAAATTAAAAAGGTAAATTAGTCTATAACCATGCTTTTGTTGTTGATGAATTTAAGCAAACACGTATCAAATATGTGGTGGTAGATTCATGCGATACACATTAAGTCATATGATTTCGTTGAGGAAAATAATAATATAATTAAACTTATGTTTTCACTAAAATAATTAAAAATTTTGTTGTTGGCGTTCATGAGATTTGTGTTTAAAGAAATACTAGACTTACTTAAAATTCACAAACAAACATTTACAAAATGATGTAAACAAGTAAGTGGATTAATTAAAATTATTATTTTTTCTCTCTCATCGATTATTGGTACACATCATTGTTTGGGAGTTATTAAAAATTATATGAACATATCATCTCTCTTGTGTTTAACGAGTTTTGAATTTGCTTGCGCTTCACACCAGGATGAAAATACAATATGTTATCTTGATTAATTTCATTTATATGTACATATTTAACTTTTTAATATTATTTCATGTCTCAAATATTTACGTATTTAATTTTTTTGGTGATGTTTAGATGTTTATGTTTGAGCTTCCTATAAAAATATATCTTATCTTATTTATACTATAAACAGTACTTGAATTATCGTTATACTAAAAAGGTAGATTTACACTAGTATGATAATAATTGACCAATTTAGTAATTTACAAGTTTCACTTAATTATCTTTTATGTTTTCTTTTATTGGTATTGAGTAGTGATGAAATATTAATTTTACAGGACCCACTTACTTGTTATTGACAAATACATTGAATACTAATTACAAAATATTTTAAAGTCTGTTTTTTTTTTCTTTCTCATTTTACAACATTTCATTTAAGAAATGAGATGTACATATTTACACTTGTTTTTTTCTAAAAAAAAAAATAAAAGAAAAGAAAATTCACAGACTCCTTACCACGAATATATACTTTAATTCCACAATTATATACACATATTTAAATCTTTTGTATATAACAAGTTACAATGAAAAACCTACTACTCACGTAAACTAGAAAAAAGTTTATATAAAAATAAATCATAAACACCATTTGTGGACCATTGTCATCGTTACTTTGAGCCTGTCACAAACTATAGTCACTTCTTTCTTCAAATTACCATCTTAACACATGTTAAGTTTATCATGGGTAAAAATCAAAAGTACCTTTTAAATGTGAGGTTTAAATGTGAGGTTTAAATGAGAATGATAAAAGTGTTGAGAATAAGAGAAACCAATAGGAATATGTCAGCGTCACAAAACTCACTTTCCCCCAATCTTTATAAAAACTAAATATCTCACAAACGATAAGTCGAAAAATTATGAAAATTGCACCATAAAATTCAGCGTTTGCTTCTCTTCGATTTAAGATCTCACAAGCTATACTTTCGACGAGTTTTTTTTTTTTTTTTCATTTTTTGGTGGTTTACAAAATAGTAAATCACATGTGTTAGTGTTGCGTTTAGGTTTTAGGGTTTCGGGTTTGCACCCGAAACCCTAAACCCTAAAAGCTTTAGAAAACCCTAAACCCTAAATCATACTAAACCCTAAATCCTAAACCCTGTTAAACCCTAAACCCTAAACCATGCTAAACCCTAAACCCTAAACCCTAACCTTAACCGCAAATCAAATGTACAACTAATCAGTAACACGTGTTACTATTTGTAAAATCCACCAAAAAATGAAAAAAAAAAACTCGTCGAAAGTATAGCTTGTGAGATCTTAAATCGAAGAGGAGAAAACGCTGAATTTTATGGTGCAATTTTTTTAATTTTTTTACTTGTCGTTTGTGAGATATCTAGTTTTTAAAAAGATGGGTGAAATGAGTATTTGATGAATATGAGTGGTTGAGATTGATTTCCCTATTCTCACACAAAGTTGTTGTGCTCGTTTGAACCTACTCTACCTTTTAAATATAAAAAAGTTCTTGTTTTTTCACTCTTTGAAAGTGGCAAATATCAAAACTAATTTTATTTATATAAAAAAATGTACATTATGCTACGATTTTTTGAATTGAAGTAGTTGAATAACTGTCTACACTGTTCCCGCTCTGCATATTATAATCAGCCATTAAAAAAAGTAATTAATGTTAGATGCTATTTTAGTTAAGCTTTTTTATGCAACCGAATACTATATGGTTATAAAAATCTTTTTGGATCCGATTAACTTTTATATCTATAGATTACAACAAAAGTAAAAAAAACATCTTAATTGTTTCGATGTATATAATATTTTGGTATAAAAAGCTTATCGTTTTGGTGCACCGATCTCAAGTACGTTTTTATATTTTGGTATAAAAAGCTTATTTATCTTTAACTCAAATTAATTAAATTATGTTACTCCCTATTATGATAAAGTAAAAATCATTAACAAATACATGTGTATGTCGTATGTAAGTATATGTCCTTTTCTTGCATTTGATACAAAATTTGTTTTATAAGAAGATTGAACAATTAATTATTGAAACAACCGATATGAATTATATTTGAATCCATAGAAACTCCACCCCTTTCATACATGTTCACATTATTATTTATATATGTTCAAAAATAATTGTTCATTTGTAAAAATAACTATTTAAAATCATTAAATTTACCACTTTACCTCATTTATTACTTTCAATTATTTATTTCTTAATAAAAATTTAGTCAAACATGTCTTAAATATAATATTTACTCAACCTATCTTATTTCAAATTAGAAATATTGATGAACAATTTTTATTTTAATCATTTCGATTTCCCATACAGTTTACATATTGAGTGTATTGTCTTTGAACTTCAATTTCCCATATAAATTTTATTTTAAACCTTACTAATATCACTAAACAAAACAAAACCAAATAAAAATAGAATTGTATAACAACTTATTATTAGGAGAACCCGTAACCTTTAGGAATAGCTAATTGTCAATCTACAAAATAATAATAATTATTTTTAATGTTAATTAAAAAATCTCTCTTTACTATTATTAGAGGAGATAAAATATGTAAACAATTTGAATTTAATCCCTCCTAATTTAGTCCCCACCCTTCACACTCTGTTCTCGAGTTTAAATCTAGAAGAAAAAGAAGAGAAAGGAATAAAGAAGAAAAGAAAGAAAGAGAAAATGAGGGAAGTTAAATCATGGTGTTGTGTTCTTAAGTTGGAAGGAAAAGAAATGAAAGGAAAAATTCCTTCTCAATCATCCCAAATATGAGAGGAAGATGATAAAGGAAAAATGCATTGGAACTTTCCCTCATCTTCCTTATCCTTCTTTTCCTTTCTCTTCATAAAAAAAATTTGAGAACACAATTTTATTTCAAATCATTTATCTTCCTTTCTTTTCCATCCACAGACAAACTTAAGAACACAGTGTCAATGATTTAATCAAATTAATTAGATCCATTGATCAAGATTAGGAGGAATGTTTAGGAAATATGTATATTGGGAGATGTCAAAATGACTAAAATGTCCCCTAAAAATCTGTGGATTAATTTAATTACCATTTGAATAGGTATTACTTTTCTCCAATCTTTTAGGAGTTTTCTGCTCATCCATCCGACTTTTAGCGAACAGAGCAATCATTTCCTTAATTCTTGCCTATATTCGAAATTCAAATACAATTTCAATCTTTCTTCTCCAAACGATTTAGAACCAGGAAATTTCTATTAATTTTCTCAATTGGAGTTCAATTTGAAAATCTAATTATTGCTCTTATTGTTTTTTGTAGTTTTATGTTACAGTTTTAATTGAAATTATCCATCAGCTATGTTTAATTTGTGTTTCTTATGGTGGTGTTTTTGTTTTGTAATTGATTAGATACATCCTCATGATCGTCTACGATATAATCGATTTAGTGTATGTCATCAAGGTTATGTTTAATTGATGAACATGAAGATCAAGTGTGTGATGAAATGTCTAATTGAAAAAAAAACACCATCATAACTACTATAATTGTGGTTAGCAATTGCATTTTACTAGGCAATTGTTATTGTCTTTGTGTTTTATATATTTCAGATCTTGATGAATCGTAAACATGTCACTCATATATTATAGCAAAGGTACTTTGTTTTTAGGTACGTATAAATTTGTACATGAAAGCTTCAATGGCAAAGATGACTTTATTTTGATTTGTGATATGTTGTTTTTCAATGGACATTCATTGGGCATCTTAATCAAGATCAGTTGTTGGAGGAAGTCACATTTGACCCATATTTTTATCAACAAATGTTTAGACTCTGTACATGAGGGTTGACTATTTGAAGGTATATTATTTTTCTTTTATATGAACCAAAACATAAGATTTATTGTAATGAATAACTCTTCCTTATGTACTAAAAGTGTTAGTATAATTTACCCCTTTGGAGATGCTGTATGATTCATTAAGTTGGCCATTTTTCAGATGATTATGATATATATTATTCTGGCAGTGTTTGTTATGTTTAGAACCTGGTATGTGTAATTCAAACTCTTTCAAGTATGAATGACATGTAGAATGTTGACTTTTATTGTCTCGACTACGTTGACCAGGTGCAATTTCGACTAAAGGGGATGATACCCTGCTAAAGTTCAGTACCCTGTGCTTATTGAGCTCAAAGATATTGTCTCGACTACGTTGACCAGGTCAGGTTGATGTAACATTTTCTTCAATTAGTTTTAAAGCATATAGATGTGCAGTGTGTCAAAAACGTGTTACAAAAATTTGTGGCTTTATGAATTGAAAGTACACTTTGAATGACTTTTAAGCTTTATGACCCTTTTGACGTGCCTTTTACTTTCTGCTGATGTTTTTTTAACTATTAGAGATAAAACGTAACCCGATACACCCATTCATAAGTTAATAAAAAATTTGGATGATTATTAACTAAAAAGACACGTTTCGATTACTCTAACTTCATTGTTAACTAGAAAACTTAAAATACACATATCGATCGATACACATTTTTTAAAAATAAGTATATAAATTATAGTAAAATCTTGTAGTAGTCCGCGAATTCGCGGGTCATGATCTAGTTTCTTATTATTATTAGGCTAATTTGGAATATTTAATGAACTTTTATGAAGAGGCATCACACCTTATCTAGAAAGAGGAAGATTATTTTATATTCCATTCGTCTCAATTATATTTTCCTTCAACAATATTTGTTGAATAAAAAATATATTGGATAAATATCAGTTTTTCTTTTATAATTAAGTAAAAGTTGACTGATTTTTTTTAAAAAAAAAATGATTAAGACACAAAGGCAAACACTAATAAACTATAACAAAATAAATTAAAAAGATCATATTATGTTTTTGGTTATCCTTCAAAAATTGTTTAATGCAATCATACTTCGTTATTCTCATTTTTTAAAATTATAATAATTGGTTAGACACAAAGGCAAACACTAATAAAGTATATGGGCCTTGCGTCAGCTTGTCTTATTGCTTGCATTGAAGTGATAAACCTTTTCAATCGATCATATTCATTTTCATTTCTTAGATTAAATTCTAAAAAAAATAATATTAGAATCGTACCATATTTTTATTTTTAACGAGGTTTTCTTTACCCGCGCGTTGCGGCGGAATTTTTAGAAAACTACATTTTTGAATCTTTGATATGGAACTCGGCTAATATTTTTGTTCCTTTATTTTTGTTATCATGTGATAACTTGTGAACTCATATTTTTTGATTACCCTCACTAACCTAACTGATAAAAGTATGAATAGTTTTTTGCAAATCCTAGGGTCGCACAATTTTGAATAATTTAAATTTTGTTGCAACCACAACGTTATACGGGTTATTGGTTCAATATCAAGTTATTGTGTTTTCTTCAAGTTAGTGAGTAATTAAATAATTATTCAATTACTTAACCGACTAATATTAAAGAATTTAAGATTCATTTTGAAAGATAACCTATGATAACTTCTATATGTAAATTATTTTGCTTTGCTAAAAGACTATAAATACACTCAATATACAAAGAAAGTAAGCATGGACAATTCATCAAATATATTGTTTTTAATTATATCTTAGGTTATTTAACATGTTTTATATTTACTATTCATCAAATATTCAATGAATAGTGATTTACCTTTAGTAACTTTAGTAAATGTTTATATAGAGAATATACTTTGAAAAAGGTAATAGAAAACGGACGAAAATAATGTTTAATAAAGCCCAACTCAATATGTCCAGCAATCCAGTTGAATCAGTTGGGCCTCTAACTGTCTGGGCTAGATAATTCGTATTCAATAATGAAATGTATGTAAAAGTGATGATTTTTTATTTTTATTTTATTCTTTTTATTAAGACAGTGATGATTTTTTTGCACTTTTGTTTTTCTTCATATTTTTATTATATTATTTTAGAATAATAGAAAGGATTTATATGCATGGATCTTATTACGTGTTTAGTGAAATTAAAATATAAAAAAGGTGTTATTAAAATAGAGTCAACTACCCAAAAACCAAACCCTCACCAAAAAATTGATGCATGAAATTGACTTCTAAAAATCTGACTATTGACTTAGATTTGTGTACGTACCCATCTCAACGAACTTTCAAAAAAGTATTCTACCATTTTAATTTTAAAATCAAGTTTTAATGGTAATAAAAATAAATAAATAAAATTCACGGTTCATAACTCAAAGCTGTACGTTATAATTATAAATACTTACAATATCATGAATAATGACATTATACGTAATTTAGAATATATATTTTTGTAGAAATTGCATGCACATATTATACGCAGACAAGCTAATATCATTTTATTCATAATTTTTATTAGTTTATTAGTAATTGTTAATTAATATACGGGGCAAATATTAATATTAATTATTTAAATAGATTAATAATAGTATATTCGTAAACGTTATTTTTTGAAGTAAATAAATAGAAGACTTTTTTTCATCAGGACGTGAACGTCGTAGTATACTTATATACAGTTACACCGGCATCTAATACAAAATTAAAATAATAATAATAATAAATAATAATATAATATTGTATAATATAATAAGTGTTTAAATAAAGTATTTAAATTGAAATTGAAATAAATAAATAGCATTTGAATCCCCTCCTTTTGTGGTGCTCGCAACGTGCATTTCCACCATGCAACCACACGTCCATGCCCACCCTTTCATTTCAAATCATTAAAAACTTTAATCCGTAAATTTTAAGATACTATCTTTTAGAAAATTAAAATACCATCAAATTAAATATTTTGTATAAGATCTACTTTGATTTTATTATATAGTTTTGATTTGATTTGATGTGTATATAGCATATTTTTACGTTATGAACCTTATATTAATTTATCACTTAACAAATATCAAATCAATGAAATTAGATTATTAATTAGTTATATTACTACTTTCATTAAAAAAAAATACAAACAATATATTATACGTCGTTTTAAAAACATAAATGACAACTCGCATATAATCAAAAGGGTATGACATATAATTCAAACAATGCATCTGTAAGTAAAACCGTTGAATTTTATAACGTAAGCTTTCATAAATTAATAATATAATAATCAATCAATTAATTAATTAATAAAAATAAAAAGTTAATATTACTTTGAAAAAATGCCACTTAAGTCTCATTATTTAATTCTTTTTACAATTTGATCCCCCCTTTACGTTGCAGTTGACTTTAAAAATAAAAAACAATATTTTAAAACCAACCCCACCAAATAACCATTTCTCCAGTTTACACCCCACAAAAATGGTTGACAACATTACCATTTTATACACTACATTATCTTCTCTACAATCCTCTCCAAACACCAAAAAACAAGAAAATGAATAGCACCGATCCGAACTCCGGCGGGTTCCTCGGGTCACAAAACATTAGTGGGTTCGGTTATGGCATCGGGATCTCAGTTGGAATGCTTTTACTAATCACAACAATCACTTTAGCTTCTTATTTTTGTAATCGAACAACTCAATCATCACCATCACCATCAGCCGCTCATATTCGGGCCCAAAGAAATAGTCTAGCTCACGCTTTGGGCCAACCCGAATCGGCCCATTGTGTGGTTGATGTAGGCATTGATGATGAAACACTTTTGAGTTATCCCACTTTGTTATACAAAGATGCTAAGATTAATAAATGGGATTCGGGCTTTTCGACATGTTGTTCAATTTGTTTGGGTGATTATAAAGGAAGTGATATGTTAAGACAACTTCCTGATTGTGGTCACCTTTTTCATGTCAAGTGTGTTGACCCGTGGTTACGGTTGAATCCCACGTGCCCGAATTGTCGAACGTCTCCCCTACCGTCACCGTTATCAACCCCGTTGGCCGAGGTGATCCCGCTTGCAAGAAGTAGAAGAGATTGATTGATTGATTTTATTTTGATCAGTTTAGTTCGATTCAAATGAAGAGTTCTATGTATGATCATATTGTGGCATGTAAGTTTACATTTTATTTTTTAATTTATTTAAAAAATACTGTAGATCTTGTAGGATTTTACGTTATTGTGATGCATAAATTTGTTGTAAATATGTATTACCATTTTGATTTTTTTTGTTAATTTCAGTTTATTAAAGCTTGGTATGTTTCTAGGCTTCTAGCCATGAGTTTAGCAAGACCATAAGAAGGTATTGGTCAATTGTTAAAAATGTAACATATAATGAGATTAAAAAAATTTGTAACGTATATGATATAATTGAGATTAAAAAGATATATATATATATATATATATATATATATATATATATATATAACCCCAACAGCAAAATTTTGTTCCAAAATGTAGGGGTGTTTTTATTTAAGTGTGGATCAAAGGATAAGGTCTCATGTAACATGAAAAAAGACATGTCGAATTTACTGCATTTTATGAATAATTTGTAAGTATAAAATACATTGTTGTTAAAATTCAATCAAATTTTATAGGTGTAAAATACAGTGTTGTTAAAATACAATATTTCGTTGGTAAGATGCAGTGAATTTGGATTGCAAATTCGGCATGCTCTTTCTTCCCCTCATTCGAGACGTTACTCTCAGAACCTTACCTTTTTTTTTATGTTAAAGCAAACAATGTATACTAACAATTTGAATTACAATGTACAATTCGAATTATTAGAGCATCTCCAATGTGTGTACTAAAATAGTGTGCTATATTGCACTATTATAGTGCAAAATGAGAATCTTAATGAAATGTGCTTACACTAAAAATAAGTTACTCCAATGTGTTGCACTAAATTTTTTTAATTAATTTAAAACACATAACTAAACAATGTACTTTAAAATTTTAATTTGGGTTCATTTATATATTTTGTTTCAGCTCGTTGTAACTCAAGTTTATATAATATATTGTTTTCAATAAAAATCTTATCGTTTTGTATACGTTTGTACGTGTACAAAGTATTGTATTATTTTCTTTTAAACAAAAACGATCTAAACAAAAATCGATTCAAACAAAATTTCTTTTTAAACTATTGTACTAACTATATAAACACAATTAGTTACAAATAATAAAACCTTTTAAGACTTTTGAATCATTAAATTATTGATTAAATAGTAAAAAGAAAAAAAATATAGTTTAACTTTGCATGTTTCGTTCTTGCCTGCTAAACACATTTACTGAGTAAAAATAATATATTAATATATATATATATATATATTAATATATATATATATATATATATATATATATATATATACTAGGTGTAAACCCGTACGTTGCATGGCAATATTAATTTAAACCTTGTTATTTTTATGTAATTACATAATTAATTAGCTGTAAAATATCACAATAGAAAATGATAAACAACATACACGATATATCGTTAGAAGTAAAATAATGCATTATGCTTCCCTTTTAACTAAAATAGATTCATGTTGAATAACGATAAACCTACAAAAGATGAACAAAAAAGGATCCAAATTAGCATGCATCAATTGAAAAATAAATAATTGGAGATGATAAATACAACAAATGAATTGATTTATATACCATACTATTATATATTTGTATAATGAGCTTTATAATCTGTTGTATAGTGTGAATAAATCTGAATGTGGTATTTATCACATCCTTTAAAAGAAAACAATGAAGATTACAAAATTAGTATCTTGATCTTAATAAACAGTTACTGCAACAGATATTCTAACTTATAACTATTTAATCATAGTTGCAATTGATTGCTTTATGCAAATTTCAAACACTCAGAGATACTAAAATAGCAAACAAAATCAACAAAGAGATGAGATCTTTATAACAAAATTCCAACAACTATAATAGTTTCTTGAGCCATGAAGCAAGTATTATAAGTTCTTCCAAAGAAAAAAATTTCGTTAGAAGAAGACCACAATTTTTTTTGAAGAATGAGATACGGGCTATAACATATACTGTAAATAATACCAATATCTTATTATTTTTTTATTATATATGATAAAATAATCTTTTGAAATATATTATATTTACATGGTAATTATCATAAACCTCACGAAGTTACATATGTTCTACCATTTAGTATTAGTGTTAGTATTTGATTAGTATAATAACTTTTATTTACTTATTAGATATATAATATAATATATATTATCTAATTTGCTTAACGTAATTAGTATGGTTACATGGAGATTTTTTTTATTATTGTTATATTAATATTATTATTATTATTAATCATATGAATGCAGGAAATTTTAAATCGTTATTTGAATAATTAAAATTAAAATTACATCCAAATAATTATTCAAACTTAATTAGTCAACTATTTTAAAAAAATTTGAGATTGCCACGTGGCAAATTCTGAAGTCATTATTTATACTCCTTTAGTATATATATATACTAGGCCTTGAACTCGTGCGATGCACGACCATTTATAAAATACAATTATATTAATTTGTAAGTTTAATGTTGTTAATTGCAAAATACAATTATCATTGAAAATGATAATGATTAGTAACATAAATTAAACTATAATGGATGAACTTGTATTTATTTTTCATCAGTTGATACATCAAGTATGATGTAATCTACCCATTTTCTTACGAGCGGTTGAAATTTGAGTCTATGTCCATTTTTCACGGTAACACCGATCTTGTCATCATGTAAATGACAAAAGTAACGACCATTAATTGCAAAATTATGTTAAGTTTTGATACATTTGTTGAGCCCTTGCGATGCACGATAATTAAAAAAATAAAATTAATCACATGTTTTTTAAGTTTTCAATTGTATTAATATTGTTGAAAATTTATTATTGAAAGTCGATAGTAATGTATACCAAAATGTACAGAAAAAATCAATTTCATAATTTTATTAAAACTAAATTCCTTAAACTTGTTAGTTGATGATGATAATATTAGATGATTGCAATGAATGAGATATCAGTAAAAAACATGAATTTAATTTTTATGTAGGAAAAAAATATTATTTATTAAATGTAATGCATAAATTTAAATGTTATTTTAATAAATTATATTAATATTGAATTAGAAACACAATTTTGAAAACTTTTAAAAGAGTGTTAGGAATTATGAACATTTTTAAGGAAAAACTAATTTAATGATGTGGCATAATTAGGTGAGTTTTAGGAAAAGGTAAAAAGATTATATGGCATGGCTAAAACACAAGAAAAAAACTTTGTTTTTTATATATATAAATAAATAAATATATATATATATATATATATATATATATATATATATATATATATATATATATATATTATGAAGTCATGTTTTTAGTTATTAAATTGTTATTATAATGTGAATAGTATTTTAGTACTACACCAAATATAGTGTAATTTTGCATTGATTTTTTATTGCACTATAATAGTGCATATATTGGAGTGCATATTTTGCACTTTTGTACTACTGTAGACTGTAGTACAAAAAAATACAATTGGTTACATATTGAAGATACTCGAATTTGGAGTTGTAAATTTTACGTGTTTATGAATGTTAAAAAACGTCTTCTTGTGGCATATGCTATAAGTTGTTGACCCAATAACATAAAGCCCAGAGAGTAACGGATATAAATGCCCAATAATCGGACCATTAAAGAAAACTATATGGGCCTTGCCCAAGTCGTAAATATATTTAATCGGTAAAAAATTCAACCAATTCATTCACTGATAAATATAAGATTTCAGTTAAGTTTCGAAAAGATAAATTACTTGAACTAGCGTTTTATAAAAGAAAAAATAAACACTTGACTTAATGGGGGGAAAGTCAACTACGTATACTTTTTAAGTAATAATGTTTAATGTTTAATATACTAGTATTTTTTATTTGCTTGTTTTATACTATCCCGTCCTAATTTAATTGTCTACAATAAATATCCACACACTTTAAAAAAAATTATAATGATTAGACTATTGACCAACAAAATTTTATAATTTTTTACTAATATTCATCATGATTGGTTGAAACTAAAAGTGGATAATTATTTTGACACATAAGAAAAAAAAACCTTGGACACATTAAATTGTACAGATATTTTGTTTACATATTTAATGTCTCTTGATGTGATCATATACATGTAAATTTATGAATATTAAGAGACTCAAACCATTTTTATAACAATAAAACAGTTGTAATATTTAGAAAAATGAAATTGGATTTATTATGTATATCAATATATCATATCATATATCAATATAAGTATAATATGATATCTAATTAACAGTGTAATCATTGCACATTTATTAAATTATGTTCATTCCTAAAGTTGATATTGTGATCGACATGTATGAAGTAGTATTATTAGATTGTATTAACGACAACTTTTATAGTTGTTTTTTGGAAAAATATTTTGATTTTGATATCTAAACAACTTTATTTTCACTATACGAGTATATGAGTTCAAAATTCAAATGCTTAACATTTATTCTGAGAATCCTTAAAAGAGTGGCCGGTGGGGTAATGAATTATGCGTTGTTGGTCAATGTTTGACTGATTCAATCGTCCTACAATTCAAAATTGTTATCATGTGACAAACTCACAAAAGAATAAAAAAAAATATTTTTATTTGTATGTTTGTGTGTATTTTTTGAGACAAAACTTGTACATTGTACAATAAGGATTGTACCGTATACATTATTTCTGGGCAACTACCTCGGATGCTTATTGGCAAATTAAGAAAAGACTCTTACCACTTTTAGTGCATCACAAGTTGTACCATGTGCATTGTATATTTAAACAAATCCAATCCAACTATATGAAATATTTAAAAGCCCATAAAAAAAATATAATGTCATCCAACAAGTTGCAACATTTGTAAAAGATTTGTATAGCATGGGGTAAAATTATGAATGCGTAAAGAAGTCACTGGAACAATTTAAATGCAACTTTTTAGTGCATAAAGTTTTATTGAGACAACAAAAAGTCTTTATCAACCCTCAGAAGTGAAAAAGGTGAAAACTTTACAGCAAAGACATGTCCAGAACCAAAAATATGGAATCACATGGTAACCCAAAACGATGATAACAAATGTAGACCAGAAACAACAATTTGCCATCAACTTGGAAACTGAAAACAGTAAGTGAGGTCTAATTAGGACAATTGGAATCAGACCACATATTGTTGCACACAAAAAGTTGAGCAATAATTCAAGGTCTTTAATGAACAAACATGAATCACATGGTTACCTAAAAAGATCATTACCAATTTACCATTGCAGAGACCTCAAGACACCAATCACCCTCAACTTTGGAATTGGAATCAGAAAGTGGGTGCTAATCAACACAGCTGGAATCAAACCACACATTGTGGAAAAACTTGAAGTTGACCAAAAAGTCGGTATCTTTATGACTTTATAATTTATATGCCCCAATGAAATCAGAGGTGAACCTAAAAGACTCAACAGATGTGCAGAATTCTTAAACAATAACTACCATTAACATGTAAATTGGAATCTGAAGAGTGGTTTCAAGTTAGATCAGGATAATTAGAATCAAATGATTAAAAACAAAAAAATTGAACTCCAAAAAAGTCAACTAAAAAGTCAACGTTCAGTTGCTAAGATGGAAACAGAGCCTACACAGTTAGGATTTCCTTTTACTTTCCATTCCAAGAGTCTTTACCATAAAACCTATGAGCATATTCAAGAAAAATAAAAACTTGTAGAAAAAACTAGTTTAAACTTTTAAACCTAAAACTCATATTGCCCCTTGTGAAACTATTCTATGCGGCAACCTGGTTTGCTGAGTCATCCACCACTGGTTCTGAGATGGCAGTGGTAGAGACCGGATCAGGATTCACGACAGTAGCTGCTGGTTGTAACTGAGTGTAGTGAAACTCAATCTGTAGCCTGTGATGAAGTGGTGTTGAAGAACGTAAACCTTTCTTCATATCAGCTTGCAATTCTCTGATAGGAATGGCTGCCAAGAAGCTTTTGATATACTCCTTACAAGATTCTTTTCCCTCACAAATAACCTCATTTTCGATCTTGACCGGGTCAACGGCTTCTGTAGTTGACTTACTTGTAGAGCCATCGGAACCGGAATCAGAGGCAGGAAGTACATAAATTGCCGTATTGCGGTCAAACTTCAAGATATATGCTTGATTGCAACCTTCAAAAAGCCTCTCACCTAACGTGTCAATTATATAATAAGCCTCAGAGTCAACTTTCAAAATGAAAAAGTGGTCATTCCAACTCACTATGTAGACTCGTGGCTCTGACTCGCGACTAATCTCATCCCACATAGTATCAAAGGACATCGCACTGTCCAAAAAATCAAAAGTACCCTCTTGGACTTCTTCAGGGTGGAAAAAACCGATAAAAGATTTTCCCGGAACGACCGCCAGAGGTCGGATATTGGCTTCAAGGATGGTTTCAAGATCAAAGTGCTTATCAGGAAAACGGACCCTATAAGTTTCATTTTCACATAAATTTCGCCACTCTAATGAGCCTTCTCGAATCAAAGAGTCAAGTTGGGACTTGATGGGCATGAGATCACTGTTGTTCTGGAACCAATCGGCTATCACCGCTACAAGGGCAGTGCATGCACTCTCACCAGCTGCCCGTTCGTTCCGTTGATCGATTGAAGCAAAGAAAACTTGCGTCCTTAACTTCATGTAACTGTCACGACTAAGTATATCCCTCTGTTCCCAAACTCCAACAGCAAAACTGTCATCCCCAAATTCAGATATTGCAGATTGATCATTCAGCATATGCCACTGTCAAAGATAATGAAAACACGTTAAAAAAGATTTAATAATTTCCTTTTTTGTATTGAAAGTGAAAGCAAATAAAGTTTCAGGCTTTACCCCGAGCGATGCATCGGAGCAGAGCTGGCGTCGGTCAAAGTCAATGTCATCGCCCCCTTCTTCAGCATATGCTTTCTTTAAAAGTGGCTCCCCCTTAGCTTTTGGTGATCTCAAGTTCAGTTTCCGTTTCTTCCATGGAAAGATACCGCGTTTTGGATTCTGAATCACGTACATTTCAGAAACCGAAGCGGTTGAGTCATCATTTTGAGAGCAACAAACGTCAGATTTTCTATTACTATAATAAACACTGTCTTCATAAAGAGACCCTGTGGTACAATTTGCATAGGCTAATGTACCATAGCTAAACGACTTTCTGAAATTTTCATTTGGTTCCACTTCTTCCGATTCTTCAAGTTCCGAGTCAAACCGGTAGGAAGAATAATCGCCCTCTTCACTCCTACTATCGCGATCATCTTCACGGGAGGTATTCTTTCCTCGCTTAATGGATACATACTCGGTAAAGATCTTGACTTTTCTTAATCCAGCTTTGAGTGCAGAAAGCTCTTCCTTTTCTCCCAAAGAACTTTCTGATGTTTGACTTTGACTCTGTGTCGGTTCTTCCGGTTCATGATCACCTCTCCACTCCATCAAACTAAGTTGTATCTGCATAACAAACAGCAAGATTATAAGACCAAGAAAACTGCAGCGTTTTTGGTATAGAAGGATTTGCCTATCATAAACTTAATATATGAACCGATAGTACTGATTTAGAACCACAAGATTATCCTTTTCTTACTTTATTCAAGAGTGTTATAGATATTGCATTTCTTAAATATTTTACCAAATCAAACATTATTAATTCTATAAAATCTCATGCTCTAGAAAACACTGATGCTTATTCCCTTTCTGAAAAGTTTGATGTTACTTATTAGCTCAGTGCCTCGGTGCATGCATGAAAAGTTTTAAAGGCAAAATCTACCTTCTAGGCCATTCTCGACATTATAAATAAATCGATGCAGGTATCACTTTCCAAAAACCATATACACATACATTATATCTCTATATGTAAATCGGAAGCAGCGCTGAAAGAGGAAATTGTGATCCTTTTTAGAAAGTTTCTTTCCATAAGAGATAACTATGTGACTTTTCAAGACCTAAATGCATAGAGAACACATTTACGAAATGTTATCATTAGGTACATAAGTTGGTGTATATCTAGAAACTTCCCAATTTAGTTACTAAAAGTTATTGCTAAAGAGTAAAGCGCACATACGTGAAGAGAGGGGGGAGGTTCGATTGCTCCACATGACATGGAGAGAGGAATGGTGAGCTCGAGATCTTGATCCTTAGCAGCACAAGCAAATTCAGCAAGATTAAAAGACGCTGTTCCAACTACAGGAACTTTGTTCTTCGGTCCTGGGCTTAATCCCTGCATTAAATTATTCATATCAACAAGGCATTTATTTAAAGCAAATCATCTACTTTTATGGAAATAAAATACTTAAAACTATCATACTATACACTGGTCAGATTTTCTTATTTATACTAATAACGCGACAAAATAGGATGCCTATAATGCGACAAAATAGGATGCGTATAATGCGACAAAATATAATATGTGTAATGCGACAAAATAGGATATGTATAAGTGACAAGCCGACAGCTTATGATCTGCGTCATCCGTTAACATATCCACGAATTTTATGAAAAGAAATTCCCTTAACGACACTAGTCAACCAATCAGTTCTCTAGGGCTTTCGACATCTTAAAACAAATCAAAAGTTACTATGTAGCATATCAATATTAAGAAAATGTTCAAAATTAGTATAATATGCATTCCTTTGGTCTTTATAGTCCATTCAATCCACAAAATGGCTGCATATTTTTTTAACAAAAGTAAATCGATATGAAATTTACTACATTTATATGAACAATAACCTAGTTCACATTCAAAGTAAAAAAGTAGGTTCTCTCCTCTCTTTTTTCCCGCTTTCTCTCAAGTACTAGACAGCATACACAAAAATGAATTAAAATCACTGTGGGCACATTAATTGAATTTGTTTCAACAGTATACACAACAACAATGAAACCCTAACTAGAGCCCCTAAAATGTGCAAGTCTGGAAATCTTTAGATATAGTGTATGTGTATATATAAACAGCATGACAAAAGGAAAACACAAGATACCCATCAAGAAAGTGTGACAAAAATCCAATTTTTTAAAAAAGGGTCAAATATTCTTGAATCGGTTCAACACAATCTAATTAAAATTAAGCCACAAAGCATGAAATAAAAGGTTCACAAATAAAATAACATTAAACCTAAATCAAATAAAAATAATTAAAAATTAATTAACTAAAAAATGAAAATCAAGATAAAAACTTACATTCAAGACAGTAAAACCAATCTCCCAAGGATTAAAAATATTATCTTTAGAACCAGAAAGGGTACAAATTGTTTGAAATTCTTCATCCCATTGAACGACACCGTTTGGTTCAACAATTTTCTCTTCTCTTGTAAAATTTCTCTTCACTGTTTTCCTAAAAGAACTTAATGTAATCTTGGGTCCTTTCCACCTGATTTCCACAGCCCTTTTCTCTGGGTCCGCATGTACAGGATCAAGAATCCCACCCACCATTTTCTTCACAACCAATTTCACCTTATATTTTTTTGACAGAAGCGGTGGCCATGGTCGCCATTTAATCACATTCACCACCATTTTTTCCGGCAAGAAAATTAATTTTACAAAGTGAGTGTGTATTGTAGAGATAAAAAGATTCAAACTTTACATAAATTATGATGTGGGTATATATATATATTTTTTCTGATCTTTGAAGAAATTTTTCAAGAAAGAAGGAAAGATTCAATGTGGGTATTTTTACTTTTTATCATTTTTGATGAATGGATTTTGGTCTCCGTATAAAGCTCAAATTTTTTTATGAGAGAGATGAATATGCCGCTATTAGAGAGAGAGAGAGAGAGAGAGAGAGAGAGAGAGGAGAGAGAGTGCAAGTGTGGGTGTGAGAGTGTAGTTTAAGGTCAAAGAAAACACACACGTAAGTTAAAATTAAAACTAACATGAGTGTGGTTAAAGTTTTATGACTAAGATAACGGCGAACATAACAGGAGGTGAATTCCGTTAAGGTTAGCTAAAAGTCAACTCAAGCCGATTGAATATTGAATATTAGGTATAGATACGAAATTTATACGGCAGATTGTATAGAAAACACTTGATAAATAGTTAAATACTTAACTTTTAATAAGAAATAAATTGTTTTAAAAAGTGTTAAAAAGGGAGTTTTTTATTTATTGAACTCATATCTGATCAGTAAAAAAAAATTACGAATATATATCTTTACTTGCTTTTTCTAAAAAAAGAGAAATATATATATATATATATGTATATATATATATATATGTATATATATATATATGTATATATATATATATATTTACTCGATAAGTATTTATTAAATAATTTCAATTTTCAAAATAAAATACAGAGTAGTATGTCATAAATATAATTTATTTCCCCCTTTCTTATACCATACCATCATTGTCGATTATCGTCGACATTTAAACTTTTGGTAGAAATAAAATTACGTTGAAAATCTCTTAGTTTACCCCTACTTCATATGACGACTACCATATATACTAGTGTTATTGTATGTGTTTGTATTCTAGAAATCATATTTCTAATGTGATTTGTAATAATTATAATAGTATTTGATATATTAAATTAATATCTAGTAAAGTTTAGAGTATTACAATAATCTATCATATTGTATTTTCTTGTATAGTGTTGTAATATGTAATATTAGCCACACATTTACTTTCATTAGAATTTAACAAAAAAAACAACATATATACATATCTGATCATACAATTGTATGTATGTACTTAATATATTGTTTTGAAAACTAAAAAGTCATTTGCGTAGCAGTATCGAAGTAACTTATTCAAACATGAGATTTTATATATACATTTACAGAGTAGTAATATTAATAATAAAATAAAAATGTAGAAAACTTGAAACACATGTACGTTTTGGTACAAATGGCATTGATGGTAGATCAAATGTTTATTGTTAATTCATTGACGAGTATATCTTGTATATAAGTTTGTCATTAATCATCAAGTATATTATTATTATATAGAGATTATAATAAAAATGTTGTTATATAAGACAAAATATGTTGTAATTATCCAGATTTGAACATATGCATTATCCAGATTCTTAGACGAATTACTTTGTAATTATATTTGTAATTGTATAAAATCTAGCATTACACACTATATATTAACATTTTAACATAATTCTTAACAAAACACAATTACTAAAGTTGTTATGTTTCCAACGCAAATATCAGTATTTTTTTAACACAATTCAGGGAACACAAACTTTACAATTTTCAAACTTTTTTCACGATACAAATTTAAAATAATGGAAATACTTTATTTAAGATCGAGAAATAATATAGTTACAAAACGTTTACAAAATACTTGATACAAACTGATGTGACACAAATAACATTCGGAGGGAGAATGAAAAGTGAGAAATAATCGTGTATTGCTTTTCATCTAAACACAATTTCAATATGTTCACTAACACATGTTCTTGATGCACTGCAAAAAAAAAAAATATAAGAAAAATAAAATAGAAGTCGAATGAAATTTAGAAACAAGAACGTCATAAATCATCAACTCTAAGGCATTTATTTCATAAAACATGTAAGAATACACCGACTTCACCGACACCCATAAATTGAATGCTAATGCTTAAAGGAGGACTGCCAACAAATCTTATTCGTGTTGTTTATTTTTAGAAGTAGAAATAACAAATGAGTACGACTTTATTTTTGAGTATATATGACAAAGTTGAGATAAACAAAATTAATGAGTGGTAATGTTGTCAAATTAAGCACTTTGTATTAATATACTCGAAGACCACGAGGAACTGAACCAAACCGAACATATTCGAGGTTTTCTGGTATGATCCATCGTCCGTATTTTTTCAATTTTTCAGTCATCAGTTTCGGCCGGAACAAACCCGAGAAAACAATAAAAATGGACCGAACCGAGTATTTGGTATACAATCCTTAATTATAGCATAAAACTTTCATATGTTTCGTAAAACATAACCGGCCATCTATATCTTATGTTACCTATTTATACCAACATAAACCTTTTTATCAACCACGGTATTATAACACAAGCTGTCACAACCCCAAAAAACGGTCAACTTTGGTCAGCGGAAGCAATTTGTGTACTAGCGGGGGTCGTGACGTCATAGGATCATTACAACACAGAACATATGATTATCGCAGAATAAAGTGATTAAGATGCGATAAATATAGTTGTTACAATAGCTACGACTTGTAAAGTCGTAATAGTAGTGTTATTGAAATACATCATTTTAAATGAATACAATATTCAAAACCAGAATTTCGTAAATATGATCAAAAGTTATAGTTTTACTAAGGAAATCCCGTAAGTTCCAAAAGTGGCATCCGAATTCGTCTCGGGAGGTCGTTGTTTCAAAATGCATGCAAGTCTTACGTGAGTACTAATTCCCTGAAAAACATAGTAGAAATCGTCAACAAAAATGTTGAGTAAATTCACAGGTTTATTATCGTTGTTAAACCAAGTTGTTTGTAAACTGTTGACGTCCAAGTCAAAAAGTGATTAAATCAATAATCAAATATAGTTTTCGTTTTCGTTTATATACAAGTCAAATAAGTTTCGTTTTGTTGGAATGTTATCCAAAAATATCGATTCGTTGGGATGTTACCCAAAAATATAGTTCGTTGGAATGCTATCCAAAAATATCGATTCGTTGGGATGTTACCCAAAAATATAGTTCGTTGGAATGCTATCCAAAAATATCGTTTCGTTGGGATGTTACCCAAAAATATAGTTCGTTGGAATGCTATCTAAAAATATCGATTCGTTGGGATGTTACCCAAAAACACGTTAATTTTTTATTGTAGTATTATTTTTAAATACTTTATTTTATGTTCTAAAGATGTTTCTTGGGTTCTCGTTTGGTTGTCGGGTTTGATTTGCGCGTTATTTTGTGTTCGATACGTTCTATATAAAACGTATAACATTTTCATTTAATCGTTATGTTTTATCTTTATAGCATAATATTTTCAAGTAAATAACTACTATTAAAATAGGCTGCACTCGATTGTTTTCGCGTAATTTTGTAAAATTGCAAAATTCTAATACTTCGCGTATTAATTAGTGGCTTTGCTACACTTATCTCATAAAAATAGTTTAGTTTTCATCACGTAGGGAATTAGCCTAAGACATGCATGAATAAAATGTACGGTTCCTTACCATAAATGGAGGGTTGTCACGTTCTCCCCTCGTTAAAGAAATTCCGTACTCGAAATTTAAGTAATGTCGTGAGTGTCTGGCGCGTGTTCGAAAAGATGTGGATATTTTCTGCGCATTTCATCCTCGCGCTCCCAAGTAAATTCTGGGCCGCGCCTCGAGTTCCAATGAACTTTAACGAGTTTTCCAGTCAGACACTTCGATTGGTTCCTCTATAAAAATTGAGTCGTGTATCAACAAAGACTTCGTCGGGGGGAATAATTAGGGTTTCGTCGGAAATACATTTCCTCAAATTGCATACGTGGAAGGTGTCATAAACGCTGCTCAAACGGTTCGATGTATCTAGGGTTTAGCTTTTCACGTTTTTCCAAAACGAATTACACCTTTCCAAGGTGGTGCTTTTAACAACATTTTGTCTCACATTCAGATCCTTCTGATCAAATATATATTGGGGCCTTATGATCGATAAGTACCGTACACTTCGTAGTGTATAAGTAGTGCTTCCAAATCTAGAGGACAAACACTACAGCTCCTAATTCCAGATTCGTGCTTGGTGTAGTTCTTCTCATGTACTCTCTACATGATGTGTTGTTCATCCTTGTTCCACTTTTCTCCCTTGTATGATCAGAGTTCCACCAGCAACAAGAGGAATTCGAACGATTTACTCGTAGCAACAATTTTGGCGGGATTCTTAGCTAGCTAATTCGTGTTAACGATATCATCGAGAAAAGACAGAAGGAAGAAAAATTTCGATTTCGGTGGGTATTAAGTCTATGGGGAAAAGTTCGTTTGTTAGATTTAAAGCGTAATCATGATTTATACTATTAGCTTAAAGCAATTTGCTAATCCTACTATGCACTTAGCGTCTAAGTCGGTGAGGTGATATTGTGCAATTGACTAAACTCATCCATTATCGAGTAAGATTGAGATAATTAAGTCATCGTCTCCTTTGGTTCATCCTCCAATAACTTCGTATCGTCATCTAATGTAAGTAGGCAAAGGAATGTCGTTGGTTCCTCACAGAATAGTTCGTTATCACATAATTGTCTATGGTTGGACTTGTCATTTCCTACAAGGTAATCGTTCTATTACAACAGTGAATTCGTAAAAGAGGGTGTAGTCTATAAATTCCTAGCATGCGAAAGTAACTGTAACTATCTCAAGTTCTAACAACAAGACTACCGGTAATATTTCTTGTTAAATTAGCGTCATCACCTCTATCACTAACTACGTAGTTTGTCCCTATAAGAATCAACTTCATCCGACTTCGCAAGATCGAGTGTTGCTATTTACACCCTGTTAAGTCTAATATCAACCGGCTACTAAGAGAATCTTACTTCGTACTAGTCTATCATACCTATACATTCATTTGAATATGTCAAAGGTATGGCTTCCTAAGATTAGAGTACATTCTGGTATGACTTTACCAGTTTTGATCAACTTACCATCAGCTAGTTCTATGGTATACTTATCATTTAGTTTAATGGATTCTATTCCCAAGAGGGGTCTAAATTCAGTGGACACAAAAATCAAATCGGCGTCCGAATCAAATAACACGGAGGCGTAATGATTGTTTACTAGAAACGTACCAGTGACAACGTTAGGGTCCTGGCGTGTCTCCTGTGCTCCCATCACGAATGCGCGCCCATGAGCTGGTTGATTGTTATTGTTGGTTAGGTTATTGTTGTTTCGATTGTTGTTGTTGCGGTTGTTGGTGTTTTGGTTGTTGTTATCGCGGTTCTGGAGCTTTGGGCACTGGTTTTGGAAATGTCTCGGGTCGCCACACTTGAAACATCCAGTATTCTGTCGCTCGTAGTTGGTTCTGGTGGAAGGGTTCGTTCTGCAATATTGAGTCTGATGACCCCAGCATTTGCAGTTTCCACAGTAAACACAGCCACCCTCATGGTGGCGTTCACACTTCTCACACTTGGGTTTGTTTCCCTGATAGCCTTTCGGTTCGGTGATGGTGGCAGCGTATGCCCTAGCGTTTCCTGAACGCTTCTCACTCCGTTGACCCTGTCGGTCGCCTCCTCCTTCATTCCATTTTCGTTTATCCATCCCGGAACTCCTGCTCTCAACACTGTTCGGATCATCTTTCCCCGACACAAGTTTCTTCATCAGTGATCTCATCCTCACTACTTCATCAGTCAAACTCTGCGCTAAACTAACAACGCTTTTGAAAGTGGCAGGTCGGGACGACGTTACCAAGCTTCTGATTTGAGGTACCAGTCCCCAGATGTACCTTTCAATGCGTTTGTATTCGGGTGTCACCATATGCGGCACTAAACGCGCTAGTTCTTGAAATCTTGTAGTGTAAGCGGTGATATCAGAACCGATCATCTTAATGTCCCACAGTTCGGTCTCGATCTTTTGCAGTTCACTGCGGGGACAAAATTCCTCCGGTATCATTGCCTTCAGTTCCTCCCACGAGATGGAGTAGGTAGTTGTTCGTCCAAGAGTTTGAACTTGAGCGTTCTACCAGGTCAGTGCCTTTTCAGTTAGCGTGCAAGTAGCATACTTCACCATGCAGTTGGGTGCACAGTCGCTGATGTCTAGTATTGACTCCATTTTCACTATCCAATGTACAATGCCAATAGCTCCCTCAGTTCCACAGAAGTCGTTCGGTTTGCATGCCAAGAAAGCTTTGTACAAACACCCTCGTTGGGTATTCCCAGGGTTTCCGGTCGTGTTGGTCCTTTCTTCATCTTGGTTCCTTCTGGTAGTTCCGCTACCATTCCCGCGGCTTGCCTCGTATTGGGCTATAGCTTCAGTTAGACGTCGATTTATGGTTTATTCCATCGTTTCAGGGTTAGCGTTAGGAGGTGTGGTGTTTCCCCGGCTGTTTCTGGTATTCCGGCGTTTTGGCGGCATGATTTCGTTCTACAATAATTAAAGTGTAGAATCAATGCCAATGTAAGGAAAGCGATTTCAAGTACCGCAATGGTGGCATCTCGTTTGATCTCAGCAAGTAGCAACTGTTTCTCTTTCAGGATCTTGGCATCGGCTTCAGCAAGCGTTTTGGAGATATTGGATTTGAGATCCTTGTTCTCTTTCCTAAGCTTGACAAGTTCGGCAACATCCTTCTCGGCAGCAGCAATCCTAGCCTCGGCTAACTTCTGCATACTCTCAATTGTATCCAACTTCTCGTGATGGCATTTGGATAACTGCTTGAGAGCCTGTCAAAGATAAATAGACAATGTGGAATTATGTTTCAGGGTTCAGGATCTTGAAATAGAAATTATACTGACAATTGCGAGTGCAGGAGATAAGAGTCACATACCTTGTTAAAGTCGAAAGGAGAGTCGCTTAGGTCTATCACCTCTTCGGTCTTCTTCCTTTTGGCAGCTGACTTTGATCGCAGGTTGGGAACGCGTGGCTTAGAGTGTGCTGTGGAGATCTTCTCCTTCTTGATTAATGAGGTCTCGGCATCAATGTCGGAGAGAGAAAAGTGGGCTACAAATTTGAAAATAAATCAGAAAGCAGGTATGTAAGTTTTGTTTTGAAAATATATTCTTATTTACCTGACATTGTAGCTTCAGATTCTTGGGATCCTATGCTCTCACACTGCTGGGGATGCCTGAATACTCTTTCGTTGTTCGGAATCTCCAAGAAGGTCGTTATCTTACTTTCAGTATCCTCAAGAGGAGGTGCCAATTGTGCAACATTTGCTGCGAGTTCAACAGATGGGTCAGAAAAAAGTGATAAAAGTTCAAAAGTCCTAGAAATCTATATCCTACCCTTCAGGATCCAGGTAGAAGGTATCTGTTTGACGTTAGGCAAAGAATATCGATCAACGAAGAAAAATCTCCCCTTCCACCTGGGGTCATTTTGAGTCGCTCGGAGCACAAGATGTTGACGATTGTGTTTGATTTGAAACAGAAAATAGTGAGAACCATGGCTTCTGAGATTGTACGTTTGGGCAAGTTCAGGGATACCGAAGTTTAAGTCGTGGAAATCGACAACAATTTGAATAACAGAAAGAGTACGCCAAATCATTGGCATAGTTTGTGCAAAACACAATCCAGTAACAGAGAAAAAATCGCTAAATAAAGGAGGAAAAGGAAATTTGATTCCTAGAGTGAATGGGAATTCTGGAAAACAAACCCATTTTTCCGAACGAAAATCGGCATGGACAGAAGGATCATAACACCTAAAGATGGTGCCTGGTGGAAAAGCCCCTTTTTGTTTCAGTTGTTCAATGTCGAAGTCGGTAAAGGTACAGGGTTCGGGATTTAAAATCAGGCGTTGATCGACGAAGTTGTCATTACCGGAATCAGGGGTGGTATAAACAACGAGAGACATTTTGAAACGAAAAAGAAACAAACCCTAAAAAAGAAATACGGAGAAGAGAAAACGTACCTGACGAGGATGATCGAAAGAGTGGATAATGATGAAGAATACGGGAGATCGACTGTTTTATCAAAGAACCGATAGTTTCTCGGGCTCGTTTATCGAAACATATAAATATCTCACCTAACTTTGTTCAGGATGTAGGGAAGTTATATCGCCATCGGAATCCCGATAAACGATACAACTTCGGGGGCAATTGTTGTGGGTGAATTTTATACTAACATTGCAGGATCCTGGATCTTGGTAAGATAATATTTATCAGGGGTAGATATGTTTAATATGTTATGTTTGTCACACAGGATAATCAGGATCTTGAGAGTACAGGGATCCTGGTATTGTTTTTATAGTTTCTTTGGCAGGATCCTCAAAGAAAGTTACAAGTATGCAAGGAAGATGTAAAGTCTATGATCTTCGACATAGTTGAAGATATATGCGACCAGGGATACTATCTTTGTTTGGTATAACCGTGATCCCGGATATGTTATGTCCAGGGATCATATGCTAATAATCCATGCGTTTTTCCATATATCCTGACCAGGTCAATACGCGGGACTGAGTTCAACCATTTAACCCCGGATTATTTGGATGAAGACTAGTTCTATTTCAACGGGAAAAGACTTAGACGTGTGAGATGCTTGGTCAAGAAGAACGTTGGGATATTGCAGCATATATCGGAGGATCCCGGATATTTCGGGATGTATTGTTTAGTATAAATATAAGGCAATATGATCGAATAGGACACGTGATCTTTTCTGTACTTTCACAACACTTCTGCAATTCATCTTTACTTGGTTAAATTCACGAAACACTCTTAGATCGATCATATTGTGCTTTTAGCTTGTAATTCCATTACTTTATTAAATAAAATCAACAAAAGCAAGAGTCTATTGATCCTTCCCGAGGTTTTGTGCCGGCAATCCAAAAGGATTAAGGGCTTTCCTCGTAACTAATTGTGTCGATTTTACTTTAATCGCATTGTCTTTCAATTCGAGCATAATATAAACTCTTTTCTTCGCAAAAATAGTATTATCTTGATTTACAGAGCATTATCTCGTATTATCTTGATCAATACTCATTTTTATTTCTAAAGTTCATATTTTAGTAACTCCCACTGTTTCATTTATATTTCATTGTCTTGAAAATTATAACAAGCACACTACCTCACATAACGAATTTGATCCTGAAATTATACTTGTTAATTTTTGGTCAAAACAGTTACCCAAAAATATAGTTTCGTTGGGATGTTACCTAAAAATATAGTTTCGTTGGGATGTTACCCAAAAATATAGTTTCGTTGTTGTTTGTGGGTAAACATTGACGGTGATCCCCCGAAGGTGAGCTAAACCTTACGAGTTAAAGTAACGCAACACAACCCATAATCAAGCCACGACACAAATTCGTTGTTGCCTAATCGGACATGTAAATATACGCTCCGCTCTTAGTTGAAGGGACGTCACCCCGATAGTACTTTTCATATATTCAGTGGCTAGAGTCACCTAGCTAATGATTATGGTTGTAGCCATAAGGTCTTTGATGCACTACACATGTAAATTGTGGTTCGTACTAGGATTCGTTGTCCATGTTCCCCAAAATAGTATGCCAATCATTTCGTAAACAAATAGTATTTCGTAATCATATAAAAGCATTCATAAGAAGTCAAGTTTTCGCATATAGTAACAAAATAGTTGCTATGTTTTTCACCCCTAGTTTAAAAGTAGTAAAATAAGTAAAAGTATGGGCTGTGAACTCACCTCGTGAGTTAAAGTATGAGAGCTAGCAAGTGGTTGCCCAAATAAAGTCTCCTAACGCCCTAAACGCAAGAGTTAGTTTATATAAGTAGTTGGCTAACTGCCAAACTATATTAATTGTCCATTCATTTCGAAAGATCGTTGTGTTTAAAATGAGTACGATACGTTGGTGATGTTTTCGTTCGGGTTTAGTTTATATGAGTTGTTTTTGTCTAAGTTTATTAATGAAGTTACCAAAACGCATTTTGGGCATGAATCCTAGTGTTTTATAAAATGGTTCGCGTTTTATCGTTTGAGGCTCGTTTTTGTTGACTTGGTCAAACGTGCTCGGTTTGACCCGAAACTTTTACACATAAAATCTTAACATGTTTGAACCCCTAAAAAGTAATTTTCACATTTTATCTCAAACTCGAAGTGTCTCGTTTTTATTCGCGGGAACGCGAAATCAGTCCCGACAGTTTCTATACCTCAAAATACGCCATGTTCCGAGCTCGTTTTAACTAGATAAAACTTTGTAAAAAATTCCAAGAAAATTACCCAACGTTCCCCTATGTCTTAGCTACTTAAAATAATTTTTTTATAATTTTTGGTTAAGTTTAAAGGGTCCAAATATTTATGTGATTCCCTTGACGTCCAAAAATGGCGAATCCGGATACAAGTTCAAAGATCTAATTACTGAGAAAAATCTACAAAACTTCAGAGGGTGTAATCATACTAATTTTAAAGCTAACAAGATTTGTGAGATTTTGGCGAAAACCTCATATCGTTTGGAGTTGTGTAGCTCGAGTTATGGGCTCGAGAAATTGGTGCAAAAATCTGTCACCCGAGACAGAATGTCAACACGTCTTTGTAAAATCGTTTTCGGGTATCAAACGGTGTCAAAAAATTACGAAACCACTTAGATCTGAAAGCTAACACCTTAAACTTAATTTTTGTCTTTTGAATCGTCCATTTTCGTTAAGTTTTGAGCACGAAAATCCTCCTTGAAGTCGGGCAAAGTTTCTGCCCAGAACAACTGTTGATGTTTCGTGTTTTCAAAAATGTTTTTCGACTTTGGTTTTGGACATGATCTTGTTAGATGGACCTTATAACATGAATATAAGTGTGTTCCAAGTAAAATAAAAGGAAAGTGGAGTTTCTTACAAAGAAGTTGATGAAAACACGATGAAATGGAAGTCGGGAGCTCGTTTTCTTGCGTTTCCTTGCAAACCGAAGAGGTGGGGTTATGGTGGTTTGTGGTGGTGATTGTGGTGGTTTGTGGTGATGTTGGGTGGAGTGTGGATCTACTGGAAATCTCAGGAGGAGAGGGAGAGAGTGAGAAGAGAGGTTGAGTGTGTTTTAGTTGTGTGTTTGAATGAATAAAGCATACGGTGAGTATGGGTAAAGAAGAGGGAGGTATGGGGGATGTCTTGAGCATGGTGCAGATTTTGTGGGCCCCACCTAGGTGTGGGTGGTTTAAATCTTGTTCCACAAGTTTACGTTACGTGCGGTGCCCGTTTACCCGTTCGTTTCGTCGTTCGTTTAAACGTTAAACGTTTATTACACGCTTTTCGTTCACAATAAATTCACGTTAATTTTTTTATTGTAGTATTACTTTTAAATACTTTATTTTATGTTCTAAAGATGTTTCGCTGGGTTCTCGTTTGGTTGTCGGGTTCGATTCGTGCGTTATTTTGTGTTCGGTACGTTCTATATAAAACGTATAACATTTTCATTTAATCGTTATGCTTTATCTTTATAGCATAATATTTTCAAGTAAATAACTACTATTAAAATAGTTTTACATTATTTATAAAATTCGTGTCACCAACGATCGTGTAGTTGTCGGGCTACACTCGATTGTTTTCGCGTAATTTTGTAAAATTGTAAAATTCTAATACTTCGCGTATTAATTAGTGGGCTTTGCTACACTTATCTCATAAAAATAGTTTAGTTTTCATTACGTAGGGAATTAGCCTAAGACATGCATGAATAAAATGTACGGTTTCGTACCGTAAATGGAGGGTTGTCACACAATCACATAAACCCTAATTAGTTGAAAGCATCTATTCGTTTGTAACATCTTACGTGATCATTGTGAAGGCATCATCCAAGTTAAGCTTCACCTTCACCTTCTTTCTTCTTCTTTGTTTTATTTTTGTGTTTGTTTCAATGTGTATGTATGTATGGATTGTTTTCATGTACATGTATAGATATAAAATACACGTGTAGACACTAGATAATGGTGAGCATCGTGAACCAATGGTAAAGGTGTTTGATATCATATTGTGGTGGTAAGATCATAGTCCGAAGTTTTCATTTCTATTTAAGATGGCTAAAGGTAATATAACTAACTTCAAATTATATATTGAAACTCGTGATAATTTAATGTTTTGATATAGATTTTGTTGTTGTTGTAGTTATTATTATTGTTGTCGTCAACTTTTAGATATTTTAGCGATTCGTGTTATATCTGTTGCTTCGAAGTCGGCCTTTAGTACGGGTGGTCGGGTGTTGGATGCATTTAGAAGTTCCTTGTCGCCAAGCAAGTTGAAAATTTTGATACGTACTTAAGATTGGATGCATATCTCAAGAAATGCTATTGATATGGATGAGGATTTGGATGATATTGACACAATTGCCAAAGGTGCTTAAATAACATAATTTATATGTTATTTGTCGACTCTATTTAACTTAGTATTACGTAGTAATTTATCTTCTTTTTTTTTCATAGATATCTTGGAGTATGTGAAATAAGGTGATGGCGGGACTATGGAGGATTGGAAGAGTTGTAAATGAGAGATCGTCTTTAGTTCTTAAATTTGTACATAACCAGCGTCCTTTGTTTGTTATTTTCATTATACTTTTTTACTTGGATATGTTATGCACTTCCATCATTTGACTTACGTTTAATAATTTGATTTGTAATTTGGATTAAAATTTTAATTTATGTTATCATACATGTATATAAGAATTTATTAATTCCGTACTAGTACTCAAAAGTATATAGCTCCTCTAATCATGTTGCTAAACATTGGCTACACTCAAAAGACAATGAAATTCATGAAGCATCAAACGGGTTGTTTCTTTAGATAGAACCGAGCATTCCCATTACGGAACCGAACCGAACCAAACCAAACCGAATCGAACCAAACAAATGATGTATGATGCGGATCTCGGTCCGACTATCTGCTACAAATTGGAACTCAAGTCGGTTCGGTCTTGAGCCAGTTTAGTCCAGTTCCGGACCATGCACGGTCTTATTTTTTAGACATACTTACCGTTTTTCTCTTACAAATTTTAAGAAATGATAGACATAGTATAACCGAGTTTATAATATTAATCATGTTTAGATGGTTAACAAAAACGTTTTATATTTATTCTTGTATAGACTTAGAAACCCGAATCATTTGGTGTTAACATAATCCAGACCTAATTTATATTTTTATTTTAAACCGTGAAAGATGGAATGAACAATAAAAACTTGTAAGTTTTGGGGCCAAATGTAAATTTATGGGTCACAGCTCGGAACCAGCCGTGTGCACGTCACTTTCTGGGAGGATGCGGTTTCTTTACATCACATTTTTGTTGACAAAAGTTGATTTGGACATTTTATAATCTAATTATTATCCAATCAATCAATATCAAAAAATACACTAACAAATATTTCAATAATTTGTTCTCAAACAAAAAACACATCATTTATGGGTAGATTTAATTTAATCTAAATATGTTTACTACTAAAACACAATTAATCGGTATTCGAAATGTTAAGGATATTATTTCAATTTCAAATTCAATTTCAATATATAATAAGATAATATATATAGAACATTATAACATGAACTATCTTAAAGTACTCTTTAAAATAAAACTTGCAAAATACTCGTGCAATTCAGTGAAAATTAAAATATATAGAAAATGGTAAATCGTGATAGTATTTTGTCAATTTTTATTATTTTTCAACGTATTAACTATCAGTATGAATTGCTACTGACAATATGTCCGTTTGTCTCTTATAAATATTTGGATAAATGAGATTTAAATATTTAATGATGGAGAATGTAAATTAATTGTTAGATATAGTGAACTATTGAAATTCGCAATTTCTAAAAATAAATGTTGTGTCTTAAAATTTATTCTTGAAATATGCAATGCTATGGATAAAATTCAATTTTTCAACAAATATAATCACTTGGGTTGTGTTAATGCACATAGAATCGAGTCCCTCTGAATGGGCAAGTTAAATAGTTATATATCTAAGTAAGCTTATAAAATTTATATAATATCATATAATATATATATATATATATATATATATATATATATATATATATATAAAAGGTTCTGAGAATAATGTCACATTTGAGGAAAAGAAGGAGAAGTTTTTTTTACTGCATTTTATGATAAAATTGTAAGGATTAAAATGTGGTGATGTTAAAATGCAGTGAAACTTATAGGTATAAAATGCAGTAGTTGTCGTAAATCACAAAAAAAATTATCCTAAAATGCAGTGAAAAATATCTTCTCTTTCTTCTCCTCAAATGTCTTCCCCTCATATATATATATATATATATATATATATATATATATATATATATATATATATACATATAACATCAAATTATGGAGTAATATACTTTTAACGACTTTTTTATGGGTTTTACAAACTATAACAATATTAGTATCACATGTGATACCTGTTGGTATCACAGTGATGGTCGTTGGTATCACAAATATAGTCGTTCGTATTAAATGTGATAGTCGTTGGCATCACGTGCGATAGTCGTTGGCATCACGTGTGATAGTTGTTTACAAAACCAACCGAAAATGAGAGAAAAAAAGTCGTCAAAAGTGTACCTTGTGGGATGTCTAATCGAAGAGAAAAAACGCTGAGTTTTCCGGAGGAGTTTTCTAAGAAAATGAAATATATGATTTAAAGTTTTCTGGCTTTCCTAATTTGAAAAGTGAAAACTCCATCCCTTACATTTGAACGCGTTCTCTAAACTCCTTATGATTGTCGAAGGACAAAAAACTTTATAAAAATTGAAAAGAAAAAATGAAAATACTTTTCCGTAACTAACGCTCCCTAACTAATTTACTTGTTGCATTGAGAATGAGAACATAAGTAATTTAAATCGTTCCTAATTCGTACTTCTGTATAATAATACTGTATCTAATGTAATTAATCATTGTTTAAGCAAACATTAGTAAATTTTCTGTAAGTCTAGCATTGCTCTTTTGAATTTAACAAAAGCAAATAATGTGAATTTTATAAAATTAATGTTGAATACTATTCAAGTAATTTTGCAATTCAATTATACAATAGTTTGACCCAACTAAGTCAACGATTTTCTACTATTTACAAGATCCCATTTTCTTTTAAGTACAGATTGTGCTAGACTATGTTTTCCCTCTCGATTCAATCCGTAAAAAACATCACGAAAATTAACTGTACTCGGAGCAATTCCAACACTTAACATCTCAGATAAAAGTTGCATACCTTCTTCAGACTTGCCTTCTTTACACAAACAAGAAATGAACATCGAATACGTCTTGAAATCTGGCAATGGCCCTTCATCTTTCATCCTACAGAAAACGTTCCACGCATCGTTAATCCTCCCGTTGCTCACATACCCACGGATCAACGATGAATAACTAACGATCGTGGGTTCACACCCTTCTTGTTTCATCTTCTCAAAAACTTCTAACGCTTTAGAAACTTGTTTTTCTTTACAGAAATAAACTATTAAGGATGTGTAAACATGAACCGTTGGGAAGATGTTTACGCGTTTCATTGATTCTATCTTCTCCAAAGCATCATGTAGATGCTTTTTTCTCAACAGCCCATGAATCAGGCTTCCAAAAATGTACCCGTTGAGGGTATTTTGATCATTTTCGCCAATCTCATCTGCCATTAACAAAGCCTCTTCTACATTACCTGCTCGACAAAGAGCCCTGATACATAACGAGTAAGCTAAAGGAGTTGAGAAACCAAGTGTATATAAGTTCTTAGCACATCTTTTCGCTTCCAACACATTACCAACTTCACATAAACATTCAAGGTATACTTCGAGCAACTCTTTATCAGGTACAAATCCAGCTTCGATCATCTCATGAAAAACTTCGATTGCCTCATCGACCTTTCTACCCTTTTTTCCACAGAGGGAAATGATCAAGGATTTGTATGTACTACTGTTGGGAGTGCAACTTTTTTCCTTCATTTCTTTGAAAATCTTAAGAGCAATTTCTGTCAACCCTATTCGGCCATATTGCAAAATCATGATCGTCCATGTGTCCGATGAAACCAACAAACCTCTCCTTCTCATTTCATTTAACAAGCTTCTCATAAGCTTAAAATCTTTTCCTTGTCCCGCAATTTTCATAGCCATGTTATACGTTTCTGCAGTGTGTCTGTAACCGTCTTTCCTTTCTATCCATGAGAAGAACTGCAACGCTGCACCACCATGTAGGCGGCAATTTCTCACTACCTCCACAACTAGTTCTGGTGTGAAATAAACATCACATTTTTGTAAAGATTCCTCCTTTAAGCGCCAATTCATAGAGGAAAACACAATCTTGCAGACTTTTTCAAGATCATGGTCAGTAAAAGATTTAGTAGATGCGCACGTTATTAGAGAATCCACGCCTTTTGGGTCTATCGGAATTGAGCTTGAATCAAGGCTAGTTTCTTCATGGCCACTGCTGGTTCTTTGGATCTGCTTTAAATTTTGTATCTTCCCAAATTCTCCGTTTTTACCTGAATGAGAAATAATCCGGTTGTACATATTATCTTGAACAACAAACTTGAAAGCTTTCATATGATCCAAAACATTGACAGCTTCATCAGACCTCGAAATCTTACAAAGTTCCTTGATGAAAACCATATAACATTTTCTAGTCAGCTTCATTCCCTTTTCTTCCATATTCTTGATGACGTCCCATGCTTCAGATACACGGTTTTGTTGAACATAACCAGCAACTACAGCAGTTATTGCTACACTGTCTAACGGAAGTCCCGTTTTCAGCATCGTGCTATAAATATCAAACGCCTTTTCAAACTCATTGATCCTAAAGAGGTGTTGCATTAGCTCTGTATAAGTAGAGACTGTTAATATTAAACCACATTCTTTTAAGCTGTGAAACAATTCGAGTGCTATTGGGACATCATTTTTTCTCAAGAACCCATTAATCAAAATTCCATAGATCCTTTTGTTAACGGCACCATTTCTCTTCAATATATCAACAACTTCTAAAGCATCGGTTATCCTATCAGCACGACACATTCCCTTTATCAAACTTTCAAAATGTTCAGGCTGAATCACGATATTTTTGTCCTTCATATCCTTGATCACTTCTAATGCTTCTCTTATTCTACCCGAAATGCAAAAACTCTTTAACATAAAACTATAAACATCCTGTTCAGGGATTTGATAAACCTTTATCATGTCATCGGCGATTAAGTGGATATCATCAATGTATCCTGAACGCGCTAAGCAGTTTAATAACAGTTTATAAGAATCAGTATCTAGTTCCATTTCTTTAGAAACCAACTCCTTGTAAAACTCCATGGCAATCTCTGGTTTTCTACTATTACAAAGCGTACGCAGCATTACTTTATAAACCGCCAAATCGGGTTCAAAACCGTTCTTCATTTCCTCAAAAAGGAACAACACTTTTCCAACAGCATTTGATTTACCGTATTGGGAAATAAGAATAGTCCATGTCTTAATATCCTTCTTACATAAGTTTTTCCCCATTTCCTCCAACAACTCCTCAACTAACTCAAATTTCTTCGCTTCTCCAAGTACATAAATCATCGTATTGTATATTGAAGTTGTGATAAGCGACATATTCTTAACTCTAATCCAATTGAAGAACCTTAAGGCTAAATCAGGCACTTTAAAACACCTCTTCAAGACCTTATCAACAACATTAGAATCAAACTCAACATCTATATTGTCTAACCGTTCCTCAATCGACATCTCAGTCTTTCCACCCCTTAAAGTGTTAGTAACCATATCAACAATCGGACTCACATCCTTTTCCGCCACATGGTTTGTTCTAATTTCCAACTCCCGATTCACATTGGCATTTTCACAAACAACTTCTGTGCATTCCGAAGATTCTCCCACCTCACTATTCCCTACGTTTATTATAGGAAACTGGTTACCGTTACCCTCATTGATATCCACATTGAAGTTATGGGTTCCTATAATTTGGGTGATTTCATTAAAAAGATCGGCAAAATCTTTATTTTCTTTACCATTTTTCATCTGGGTTTCTCCAGAGTTGTTTCGATTAGGGTTCTGGGATGGTTTAGTGATTATTGAATAACTTAACGATTGAAGCTTTATTATATGGACGGGTAGAAGATTAGAACTTGAGTATACTGTTCGGAATTTGAACACACATTTCATATCTTCAGACCGTTATTCGCCAGTCAGCTGATACTGAATTGGTTTTTGGCAGCTAAACTGTATTGTTAAATATTTAATACGCATCCCTTGAACTTTCATTTATCACCAATCTACCCCAAAGTTCTTTTCGGTTCTTTCTGTTCAAAGTTAACTCTTATGATGGTGATATAAAAGTACTGTGCATGAATATTTATCGGGGTTTTTTTGCCAAAAAATAAATCAATAGTTCCCGTTTTTGCATTTTCGGGTATCAACTAATTTCTTTTTTTTTTAACTTGAACCACTAATTTAAAATCGAACATTTTTGGGTATTAGTACCCTTAAAATCGAACATTTTTGTTTTTTAAAAATGAACCACTAATTTAGAAATTATTAATATACCCGAAAATATTCGATTTTAAATTAATAGTTCATTTAAAAAACAAAATTAGTTGATACCCGAAAACGCAAAAAAGAGAACTATTGATTTATTTTTCGATAAAAACCCCGTTCTTATTTATCGTGCATATTTCATAGCATGTCTATGCTTAAATTTCAATTGATATAATTTTATTATGTTGTATTTATATTGTAGAACCAAAAAGTTGCACTCTTTGTATAGTACCTTATCGTCCAAATATTGTGCTTCTTATACAAAAAATATACAAGTTGTAAGTTTCTAATCTATATATTTTGATTTTGATATTTACATACAACTTTACCAAACAATTAAGAATCCAAAATTTTATGTCCAACAGAAAAACCTGTCACTTTAATCTTTCCCTCCCTTTCAAATCCCTATCCGCCGATGCAGCTTAGAGAAATCTGTCGAATGGATGTTACACGACAAATTCATACCCAAACACAAACCCATTAAACGATCAAATACACCCACGAAAGGTTTTTTGATTTTTGTCAAGATTTTGCATGGAAACCTAGCAAAACCATATAAAAGTTACCATTTTTATTTATTATATCCATTGATCTTGTGTTGTTTCGAGCAAATGTGCATCGTGCCTGAAACTATAAGGTTATATTCTTTCCAAAATGTTAGTTTATTCGACATTTATAAGGAAATCGATGATTGTATTTCGTATATTCATGGACTGATTTGAAATCATTACTTTTATGTTCATCATCTTAGCTTCCTGTTATTAAAATATGGATAATGAGTAGAGCAGATGACCTATAAATGAAAATTTAGTGTCAATACATGCGATTTTAGATTATTTTAGATGGGAAATACATGTGGAGCATCAAGATGCTGGAAGCATGGATTCTTTCGATCAGTATGGCATTCATTATGGTGGTGTAGATCACCCGATATGATCCACTACGAAAAAAGAAAAGCAAGAAACCAGCGTAATCATGGAAAACACCATAAGGCTACTAGACCTGTCCAAAATACACCTCCACAGGTGGTGTTTATAGCACAAGAAGAGCGTAAACCAGCCCAGCCCGTTCAACCCATAACTAAAGAACAATCGCAAAAGGTTGTGATTGTGAAGCAACAGAGCAAACCAACACAGAAAAATGCACAAAACAGTGTAAAGAATCCAAACCATATTAGAAGAAAGTCAAGTGCGGGCCTTTTAGTTGATAAAGTTTTGATTACTAAAACCAGTTACTTGAAAGATCACTATAACATGGGTTTAAAACTGGGACATGGGCAATTTGGTACAACTTCTGTTTGCATAGACAAAAAAACAGGGAAAAATTTTGCTTGCAAATCTATTTCAAAGCGGAAACTAGTGACAGATGATGATGTGGAGGATGTTAGGAGGGAAGTTGAAATTATGCATCATTTATCGGGACACCCTAATGTTGTTACGATTGAAGGTTCATATGAAGATGCTTATGAAGTTCATTTGGTAATGGAACTTTGTAATGGAGGTGAACTTTTTGATAGAATTGCTCAAAAAGGACATTATTCAGAACGAAAAGCAGCTGATCTTCTTAGAACAATTGCTAGTGTTATCGAGGCGTGTCATTCTTTAGGAGTCATGCATAGGGATCTTAAGCCTGAGAATTTTCTCTTTGTTGAAAAAGATGAAGATTCACCTCTTAAAGCCATAGATTTTGGATTATCGGTTTTCTTTAAACCAGGTACCCTTTTGAATTCTTTGATCTTGAAGTCTTGTTAGTAGTTTTGTATGCATGTTTTAGTTGATATGCTACAGTTTAAATTGCAGGCGATATATTCACGGATGTAGTTGGTAGCCCTTATTATGTTGCACCAGAGGTGTTGCTAAAACATTATGGTTCTGAAATAGATATTTGGAGTGCTGGTGTCATCCTTTATATTCTTCTTTCTGGGGTGCCGCCTTTTTGGGGAGGTGAGACACAAATTGCTTCAACTTAAATTGTCGATATCCTATGAGGCTTAAATTGCATTAAAAAGTAACCAACTTTTCACAAATTATTACTCTGGGTACTAAAATATTCATTACTTTGTTATGAATCTTGAGAAAAGTTGACTACTTTAACAATTAGCCGATATATCTATTATCTGGTTGATTTTGGTTGTCACCCTTGTCGATTCTTTTTGGTTACAGAAACGGAAAATGATGTATTTAGGGAGATTTTGGAGGGTGAAATTGACTTTTCCTTCAGTCCATGGCCTTGTATCTCTTCAAGTGCTAAGGATTTAGTAAGGAAAATGCTTCTAAGAGACCGCAGTAGTAGAATAACTGCTCATGAAGTTCTTCGTAAGTTTATTCATTATTCTTGATTTCTCAGTTCTTACTTTAATTTCTTGATTTCTCAATTGCATTCTTGATTTCAAATTGATTTAGGCCACCCATGGATCAATGTTGATGGTGTTGCTCCAGATAAGCCTCTTGATCCTGCAGTCTTGACTCGCTTAACTCAATTTTCTGCGATGAATAAACTCAAGAAAATGGCTCTTAAGGTATAACATTTTATGCTTTCTTTTGTCTTTATTAAAGTTAGAAATAGAGTATTCAACTTAAATAATTGCTTGTTGCAGGTGATTGCATCAAAACTCTCAGAAGAAGAAATTGCTGGACTAAAGCAAATGTTTCAGATGATTGATACAGACAACAGTGGCTATATTACTTTTGAAGAATTAAAAGACGGACTAAAAAGATTTGGTGCTGATCTTGATGAATCTGACATTCATGATCTAATGCAGTCTGTAAGTATATATGATCCTAAATTTATAAGTTAATACTTTCACCTTATTATTTACCAACATTTTGTTTTTGTCACAGGCTGATATTAATAATAGTGGTACCATTGATTACGACGAATTTGTAGCTGCAACTTTGCATTTTACTAAAGTTGACCGCGAGGATCGTCTGTTTGCTGCTTTTTCATATTTTGACAAAGATGCTAGTGGTTATATTACCCGTGATGAACTCCAACAAGCATGCAAGGAGTTTGGAGTTGATGATGTCCATTTGGAAGAAATTATCAAAGAAGTTGATCAGAACAATGTAAGTCTTTATACATATGTATAATAATTATGCATCAAATTATCTTGCTTTTTGCAAAAAGACTATTTCTTTGACATGAACTCGTGCTGCAGGATGGTCGTATAGATTACAGTGAGTTCGTTGCAATGATGCACAAAGGAACTGCCGCTATGGCTAGGAATGGCACTACGAATAACTTTATCATTGGATTCAAGGAACCGTTAATGGCTTTGTGAATTCAAGTATTTGTTTTCTTAAGTACATTTGAATTTTAAATATGAATACTCAGTGATCTAAATTGTCAAAATACAAGGAAATTTCAGATAGAATGAAACACATACATCTGCACATGTTATTCTGATGTGAATGAACACATGTATTGATTGGTTTTGGTTTATGTAGCATTGTTTAAAGACAACATGTGTGTTTGTTTCTTCTTTGTTACATATAATACTTGTAGCCTTAAGGTGTGGGGGCTTCTTGTTTTTACTATGGGATACCCTAACCCATGTTGACTACATGCATGAATTGCCTTACAAGAACACAATATGACAAACTGCATAGGATTCACAATTCCATATCTTAATCATGAATTATATACAAATAATATAAATAATTTCTTGACCAAGTTATTGTCATTTAGTTCTGTCAATAATATGATATGTATGGAAACTTAGCTGTATTTCTTCTTTACCATTATATAACATATATGGTGATTTAGATTCTTTTTAATTCCTAGAATGCTAAAATCTTATCTTAAAACAATTTCCACAAGAAGAAAACAACATTAATTTTCTTCTTGTTAAGTATAGTACACGCATACATACATAAAATACAAGTAATAAAATAATTGGTTGATAATAATGTACAAATACTCCTCACAATCACAATTATATATGTGTGAACACTACTTACATATAAGTTTTAATTTAAAAATGTAATCTACAATACGTTAACCGAAATTATACAAGAAATGGAAATTCCATGTGTACATTAACAATTTACAATAATCATCAAATGAGTATTAAGTGAAAAATTAATAATACAATTACACATCTATATCTATCTATATATATATACTAAAAATATATAAAGAAAAGCCGCAAAATTTGTCACGTAAGTACGAATGTCACGTGTCAACTTTTAATTTCAGTTAAAAAATTATTAAATTAATATTAAATTATTCTTTTATTATTTGTTAATAATTAATAAATATAAATATTACGTGTATTATAGTATGAAAATAAGGAGTTTGATATGAAAATAAAGTCCTACAAATTATTTAATTAATATTACTACTCTATTATTATTATTTTTTACAACTCCAATTAGGAAATAAAATATCATTAATCAATTGACATATATTTAGTTATGATTATGATCTTATATTTAGTGTAATAACATGGACTGTGTATACAGTATTTACCATATTAGGATGAAAATCTCATATTGTCTTATACTACATACGAAACACGCTTATATTTAGCAAATCGTTTAATAATGAATTGATTTGATTAAATTAATAAGAATAAAAATTGTATAAAATTAATGTGCATCGTCACGGGTTTAAAAATAGTTTATTTATAAATACGTAGATGAAAATCATTTACATATCAGTCCATAGTCCATACAACTTGTCATCAGCAATCCATACCCATAGATCATAATGCCTAATAGATTACATGTATAATTTTGCAAAAAAAAGTATAAATTAATGATTTACCATTTAATAAAATATTAATTATGGCAGTGCCATAAAGTATATATCTGTTACTATCAACATTATAGAAAAGATGCATCAACAGTATTTATTTGTTTGGATATACAAAACAACATTTATTTTATTTAATTACAAGACTAATTTTTGCCTTCATATGAGCTGGCAGCACATGGGTATACACCATACATAGACACCAACTAATAATGTGATTAGTACAAATCAATAAACCAAGGGTAGTTTAGTAATATCAATCACATTCTACTTGTACCATGCATAACCATTTTTTACGTGTTGTAACTCACGTTTTTTATACTTGTACCTTATGCATTAATAATTAATCTAATAGATAAAAACATATCTATCAACTAACACAGAGGGTACTTTAGTAATTATTCATCATTAAGTTTTACCCTTGTCCCCAGCCCCACCATCTTCATACATGATCCCTTCACACACCCACTGAAATCTTTCTGTCACACACACATACAAACACACACCCACATCAAAGACTCCATTTTTATAACAGCATTTGAATTTGAAGTCATAATCTTTGTTTTGTTCTTCACAAGCACAAATCTTTCATTCAAAAAAGGTAAGCCCAAATGTTTAGTTCTTAATTCTTTAACGTTTTATTGTGAAATTGCTGTGATTTAATCAGTTTTTCGACAGTTTTGCTCAGTTTTTGATACTTAATTATGTTGATCTTGTATTTAGTTACTGATTTTTAGTAGTAAAGATTGAAACTTTGGCATTAATTTACTGATCTTAGTAGTAATGATTGAAGCTTTAGTATTAATTTGCTGATTTTAGTAGCATGAAAGTGAGTGTTATTGTTCCCTGATGTTGGTTTGTCTATGCTGAAAATGACACAACAGTGGCGCTAAAATTCCCTAAATCTGAGAAATTGGATATGGGTTTTGTTTATTTTTGTCCTATTTATGTGGGTTGTATTGAAATTACAAAAGTTAATGATCAAAGATTCTGTTGGTCTTTTAATCTGTTATGATCCATTAGTATTTTATAGCAAAATGAATTTGAATTTGTATTATTTCTTTTAGGGATGGAGTCTGGTAATGGGGTTCATATGGAAGATGAAAATGGTGTTATGAATGTGGAAACCAATGAAGTTGAATTATCAAAATTGGAAGTGAGCGAATCTTGTGAGGATGTTAATGGCACTAAAATGCCTAATTCAGTTGAGGTTAAGACTAATGAGGGTACTTCAAAGAAGAATAAAGTGGCCAAAAATGGACCTACAAGTAGTTCATTAGCTCGTAAGCCGAAACCTCGTGTAACTCAAAGTCTATCTTTCCCTGCTAAACCCCGAAATGAGTCCATGAAAACTAGCATTGATGGGCACCCCGAGAAGCCACGAGCCGCATTGTCAAATGGAAACGCCCTGAACTTTGCAACTAGAAGAGCTTCTGCTGGTGTGAAAATAAAGGAAACGGGTTCAACTAATGGCGGTGCATCTACCCGAAGAGCTACATTGGATTCTGTTCCAAGTGTGCGTGTGTCACGGGTAATTCCTGAATCACATCTCTTTGTAGCTTTTAGAGTGTCATGTTGGTTTATTTATTGTTGTCTTTTATTTTGTTTATATGTTTGTTTTTAGCCTACGAAGCCGAATGCAAGTGAAGATGCCCCTTCTTATGCAGACCCGGTGTATGTTGATCTCAAGCTTTTGACGTTTTTGTGAATGTCTCGTTAATGATGTTTTATTTTTTGGTTTTATCCGGATTTTAAAATATTAACTTTTTTTTGTGGATTTGACTTCATGATTAGGAATGTTGCTACTGATGGACAGCATAAGACCACTGTGTTAGGTTTTTCTTCTAGATTGGAAGAGCGTGCTGAGAAGCGAAAAGAGGTGCTTACTTAAGTATCTAAGTCTTTATCATTTCTTTCGTTATTTTATTGAAATAACTCGTATATCAATTATGTTTGTTCTTTCTGCACTAGTTTTTCTCAAAGATAGAGGAGAAGATTCATGCAAAAGAAGCAGAAAAGACCAATTTGCAAGAGAAGTCAAAGGTTTTGACTTTTGACTCATGAAATATTTAGTCATATGACAGAATGTGTAGAACTGGAACACTTTAATCAGGTGTCATGGACTGTATTTTTAACTTCTTAAGTTGGTAATGCAGGAAAGCCAAGAAGCAGAGATAAAGCAATTGAGGAAGAGCTTGATGTTTAAAGCTGCACCAATGCCAAAATTCTACAAAGAACCGCCTCCAAAAGTAGACTTAAAGAAGGTATTTTTAACATCCTGACTTTGATGGCATGCCACAAGCCAGATTTTCATAGAACCTGACATGCATAAAAATGAAACATATAAGTTTTGTATAGAGTTGTTGACAAGAAATTAGTTGTCATCATAGACACATTGTAAAGAAATCAACTTTTATCATGATGAAATAATCATAGCATATATTTACATGATATTCCTTTTCTCATCTTTTTTTCTTTTTTTAAGTAAACAATTGTTGCCTAAATATATTAGGCATTTCATTTTCTCAATAATAGTACATGACACACATATCATTAAAGCACCTAGCTCGTTTATAACTTTCACTTGGACTGTCCTAAAACACATAACTGAAACTTCATGCTTCATTGCTCATTCTGAAGTCTTCAACAAATTCATACAATGATTAGGTGATTTGCTTCAGAACATTATATTATATAAAGTGTAAAAACTGATATATCATATCCTTCAGGAATGCTACACGTGCTGAGAAATAGTAGTGCAGTTTCAATATACTCTGCCATGGTCATCTTCTTGCTACTTCTGTTTATTTGTTAAACAAGTCTGCTACTGTTTCGTCTGTTAAATGGTCTATAATTTCATAAATCAAACTTTTGTAAGAAAACGGTAATGACTGTTCTTACAAATGATAGTAATTAAACTAATCATTTATCTATCATTCATCTTTCATTTCTTCTATAATATGGATGTCGTTTTTTTAGGAACGTACTACGGAATTCGAACATTATATACTATGTGTTTTTATGGAATAGATCCAAATTGTTGAATTACGTATGTGATTATTGATCCATGTTCATTCTAATACGGAGTACTAATAAGTGGCCTTGTGTACATGTCTATATATATAGCAAATTATCAATCACATAATATTATTGTTTCTTGGGTTCTTTTTAAATTTTAACGTACCTTATGTGTCTGCAGATACCAACTACACGTCCAAAATCTCCCAAGCTTGGAAGGAACAAGAGCAACGTGGCTGCAACCAGCAATGGGGCTGTGGTTAGCCCACTACTCACTAAAACCGTGACTCCTCATGTCAACACAACAGACGATGACAAAGACACTGCTGCTGTTTCCAAGAAACCAATCAGAAAGTCTCTATCCAAAACTCCATTAGTCAAATCTGGAAAGCCAAAGGAAAAACCCATAAAAACACAAGTCCAAGAAGAAGAGAAAGCATGCGAACAAGCCCAAGAAACCCCGTCCCCTAATGTTGTTCAAGTTGAAGGCTAAATTCTGCGGTAATTTGTTTAATAATCTGTACCTAATAGAGTTCTTTTTTTTTTCTTTCTGTTTTTCATGTTTTTAAGGCTTCTGTGTTGTGAATAGCGACTGTATGGTACTGTCACATTTTCATATATTTACTGGTTTTATATGATCCTGTATGAATTTTTCTCTTTAAATCCAAAATTTTATAGTTTGCAGTAATCGGTTGGTTCTTGTGGAATTGGAAATGCATTGTTTATCATATACTTCATTCCTTTACAATAATGAAAAGAGGTTTTTCTTTTGTTTTGTCAGGATCTATCCAAGATTTTGGTTATTATTATTATTGGTTCTGTTTGTTATCCCTCTATTTTATAATAATTATATATGCTTTGCGATTTATAGACTGTTTTAGTACCTAAATGTGCCTAAACAATGACAAATATGAAGGCAAAATATATCCCTTGTGTCATAGATTGATTCATAAGAGTAATATCTCATATCTGCAAACTTCACTCAAGTTGAGTTGGATATCAACTCCTTTAGCCAAAGCTCGAACACAATCTGATAGCTCAACGAGCGTTCATGGTAGGAGTTCGAGTTTGGATCGAAGAAGATTCAAGCTTGACGTGAGGGCTCAAATAACTCGAATTTTGGAAACCCTTCTCAATCAAATAAGCAGAAAGGAGCTCAACTCTAGAGCTTGATAATGTTTGATTTGAATGAGTACAAGTCGAGCTCGAGCTTGAAGAACTTACAGTCTAATAATCTAGGATAATGCAGTATATAACCTTTCAAATAAGAATCTGAGTGAAGTTTAATTTGTTTGCAATCCTAGTTCCAAGCTAACACATAATTATAACATATGCAGGTGAAATGGAATATTAGAAATTTAATATGACTGTATTTATTTTGTTACATAACTTAGATTAGATCTCAGGTGTTATAGCAAAAGATCAAATTAGTCAAATTATTAGATTGAACTTGTAAACCGAATCCTTTATATTATAAACTAAAAGTGCAAACCGAAAAAGTGTCCAAAATCAAAAATGGAAAAATTGCGTTTGAAGTAATAGAATATGTGTTTTCTCATTTATGTGTAACTTTTATATATTTTCTCAATTTATTTATACACGATATAAGACTATTTTGCAGTAAGTTGTTGTTTGTTATGCGTGTCACATCAGCACGACTAAATGTCATCCCATCACTAACTATAGTGAAATATCCACCATTACTTACTAACTAACAATTGAAACCCACTTTTTATGTATTTTTCATTTTTCTTACAAACACAATTACCCATTTAATCAAATTAAATTAAACTAATAACACAATTACGCATCAATATTGGTGATAGTAATTGTGACGGTGTATGTATAAATACTATGGATTTGGTGTGAATTATTTGAATTGTTGTTTTGTATTTATAGATATAAAATAGGGTTTTTTAAAAAATAATAACAAAATAATTTTTTTTATTTTAGCCATTGCCCAACGTTAAAGTTTTTTATATCTGTTTTATTTTTTTAAATAGTAACATTACCGATGGTTCTTTTTTCGTTTTGGTCAAAGGAAAAAATGGAAAAGAAAATAAAAAAACTGTTGCGCACGTTTACTTCTCGTCCTCGCTTCGTGCTGACCTTGACATCCAACGACGGGCACAGTTGGGCGAGCACATCTTGTACCATGACTGTGCTCGCATGTGCTCGCTTGACAAACCCAACGCCAAAACCCCCCAACGACGAACCCCCATGCGGGTGGTCTAATATTAAGAATCTATTATTTATTTTCTGAAGTAGGTTAGAATGTGGCTTAATAACCTGCAAATAGTGACTACGTGAACAAAAATAGATAAATAAATAAACATCCATAGTATATTATCATCATATCATAAATGATAAATATAGTTTTTCTGCTACAAATCAAAAAGAAGAAAAAATAAATAAAATTGTCAACAAAGAAAAAAAAAAAAAAGGCCAGCTAAGTCCCAGTTGGTGGTGTTCATCAATCATTAACCTAACAAATGTGTACATTCAACCAAATGTATAACGCAACATCTCATGCATCCTGATTTTATTTGCCTAAATCCATTATGAATTCTTTTAGCATAATTTAAACCCAAGTTTCATATTTTAAAACATTTCTATTTCTATTAATTATTGAAAAGACATTTGAGAAAAAAATGTTCTAAAATATATATATTTAAACTAATTAAATTAAATTTAATAAACGAATTTTATTAGATGTTCCTACTCTATTTTATTTTGATTTGATTTGATGCATGCATCTAATTTAATATAATTATTTAATTTAATGCGCCCTATTAAGATTACAAGTTTTTATTAAGTACAGTTTACTAACAATCTGATATTGATCGTTAAAAAAATTACACTATGTTAAATTTATGACAGACTAATTAAGAAACCTAATAAGTTCATCTTTGCGTCTGCATTTTCAGCTCATAATACTTTTTATGTGGAAATCTTTTGCTATTAGAGAAGATGGTTGCGATGTCTTATTCTTTTTTCTTTTTATTTTTACAAATTAATTGGTTAATTATAGGCCAAAGTGTATTTTACTACTTTAAAATTGATTTAATAGAATTTTTAGTACCCTGAACTAGTAATTGGATAGGATGGTATCCTAAACTTGTAAAAGTGATCGTTTTAATACCTCGAACTCAGCGACTCAGTCATGAGCCGGTCAAATTAATTGGTTAATTATTTAACAGAAAAGGTCATGTGATCGTCACATGACTAAGTCAACTGAGTTCGAGGTATTAAAACGATCACTTTTACAAGTTTAGAGTACCATCTTATCCATTTACGAGTTCAGGGTATTAAAAATCCTAGTCAGCCAATTTTAAACTAGTAAAATATATTTTCACCTTAATTATATTATATTTTATTTAATAAAAGATTGATTTCATCAATAAATAGGAAAAGGACAACCGTAATGATGTCCAACAATAAAGTATTCTTACGTACAAAAATAAATGCAACTAAATTCCAATTTATTTTATTTATTGTTATTGCTATTATACTATATTATACATATATATATATATATATATATATATATAGGTTTTGGTTCAACTAAAAAGATCACTAAATTAAAAAAGGATAAAAAGTCATACTAGAGTGACATGTGTCTCTTCCAAATAAACAAAATCATTTACAAATAAAATGGCATTTTAGTCATATAAGCTTTGCATACATACAATTAACGGTTATTAATTGTTCAAATCATGGGCTTTTTGTGGCTTCCAGCAAAGGATCATGAATTATGCTTATTGTATCAAATCACTATGTATCAATTCACAACTATGTACTATGTTTCAATGTATTTGTCAATCTCGTCGTGCATCATCATGTATACAGAGAAAATTTATGTGCATCACTTTTTATATACCCTTTTTATTTTAAACACTTTTTTACGATAATCAAACTCTATATCCATATATATATATATATATATATATATATATATATATATATATATACATATTAGAGTTTCAACAAAAATAATTCTAAAATAAGAACGGTTAAGAACATATCAAATGTACACATATATAAAATAAAATTATTAGATTCACAATCATACATCTCAAATATGCAACAAAAAAATTGATGCACATTTCTAAAAATGCACAAAAATAAAAAAAACGATAGATGCATGCACAAAAATCGAAAAAATGATTGATGCATGATTATCTCTATAGATGTGCATCTATCGTTTTTTTTATTTTTGTGCATTTTTAAAAATGTGCATCAATTTTTCTTTGTATATTTGAGATGTATGAGTGTAAATCTAATGATTTTATTTTATATATATATGTGCATTTAAGGTGTTTTTAGCCTTTTTAATTTTAAAAGTGTTATTATTTGATCTAAACACACTCTCTCTCTCTACATATATATATATATATATATATATATATATATATATATATATATATATATATATATATGTTATTATAATATTATGTTCGTATTATTAACTTGTTGTACATGATCTTTCATCATTTTATGATTGTTATGGATAGTTGAAAACGATGTTTCAAAATAATAATAATAAAATTAAAAAAATAAAAATAAATAAATAATAATATTGATATTAATAATAACAGTAATAATAATTAATTAATTAATTATTATTATAAGAAGAATAATACTCTCAATAATTATGAATATTATATTATTATTAAAACATATAGATATAGGGTGTGTTTGGCACAAGCAAATTAAGAAATTTTAAAAGATTTTAAGGTATTGAGCTTCTAGTTTACATAATTTCAATATCATAAAAATTAACGGTCTTTGTTTAGCAAACAAAACAAAAAAGAATCTATGAAAATTCCCTAAAATCCCTTTTCATAGAAACTACTTTAAGTAGATTGTGAAAAAAGTTTCAACCACCAGCTTAAGCTCATTTCACAATATCCAGCCACCAGCCAAACACACGCATAGTGAGTTTGATTTTACTTTATCCAAATAATTATCGTTCTCAAACAAAATAACTCATAATCACATCATAAAATAGTAATTAAGTGTCTAATCAAACAATAGTTAGTAATAATAATGGTATGAAAGTTTGATTGATTTTGTCATATTGTTAAAATTAATCATTGGTTAAAATCACTTTAAACACTTTTAAGTATTAAATTAAAAGACACATAGCAAACATCAGCCACCATGCTTTTTTTCTAGTGTTAAGCCCTTGATTAAGAAAAAGACCAAACCTTTCACACCACCGACGTTTTGTTTTGTTTATTGTCCAAAAACTTAACAAAAATACATTTTTTTATTGAATTAATACAAAAATAAAATAACAACACACACTCACTAAAATATTACTCATAAGCTATTAGCAAGTGGTTAACAGAGCAAACAAAAAGTTAACCATTTAATTTGTCTTTACAGGAAAATTGTTGAATAAAAAAGTAACTAACCATTACTTTGGAATAAAAAAAATGTCCACTTATTATTATGAATATATAAGATAAAAAATCAATCAATTAATAATCTTCATATCAATCAATATTCTTCCTTACGGAAAAGAATTGTGCAACAAGATTTGCATATGTGGGCAAATACAATTTCCTCAAAAATCAAACATAAATACACAAAAAAATCACTTTTTTTTACTAATTACAGTATTTATATAACACCATCAAGAAAGAAAATTATTAGAAAAAAAATAAAGAAAAAAAGAAAGAAAGTTTGTTCTCATGTGAGGGGGGATCTGATTCTTTGGGGAAACTTCCTTCAATGCCAAACTGCACCACTCTGCTTCCCTCCTTTATGTCCTATTTTCCACACAGTTTTCCTAATTTTTAATCTGCCAATTTCCAATAATATTAATTAATCAAATTATTCCATTTTATTTAATTTTATTAAAAAAGACAGCATTTAAACATGTACCCACCTTTTTTTTTTTGCATATATGTATGTATATATCAATAACAACTTGTGAAATGTCCGAATGTTCCAGCAATCGAACATGCTACTTCCAATAATTTCCCTGCATTTACCAAAAAAAAAAAAAAAAGCTTAGAAAACTATTATTGCCTAAATAAATATTGATAAAATTAACAAAAAAACAATAAAATAGGCTAGAAAAAAGGATGTCTCCTTGATGATTAAAAAGTAACATGATTTTTCTTGGACTCCAAATATGCTTAATAATCAAGACTTTTTTGGAAGGAAGAGTTAACTTCAATCAAAAGTGGCCATAAAGTTTCTAATATTAGAAATTTTTACCTGCTGTCTTGAAAGTTGTACTTCCAAGTTTACCCACAAAAATAGTAACATTCACAAAAAGTTAGCAAATTTGCTACTTCACCAAGCAAACTCATAACAATATTAGCTTATTCCAAGTACAACTCTTTAAAGCACAAAAAGTATATACATATAACAATAATCCCACCTCCTAAAAGTCCCCCTTATAAAATTTTATTATGCATACCCAACTTGTACCTTATGCTATCATCATTGTACAAACAAAATTGTTGGTCTATAGTCTATACTTTTATGAAGTGCAATAGACGCGGAGGAATAATTCCATGTGACCCCGCCTCAACAAATAACACAAACCACCGACCATCACTCACCGGAAACTTAACGGCGTTAACACAAAAACTAACGGCAATATAAAAAACATAAAAACATACCTCTTCTTTGCTTAGCAACTACCTTAGGCGCCGTCACCGTTACTTTTTCCGTTTTCTCTTCAACCGGAAACATCACCCCATCAATACCTTGTACCGATATCCTCCCATCAGTATAAATATCCGGGTCAAACAAATAAGCCGACCCGTCACCTGACCCGAACTTAACCGACCCGTCGGCTTCTTCCGCCACCACTTTATGCGGTAACCTTAATGTGTCATATTGCACCTTACCGAATCTTCGAACCGAATTATACATACTTTCTTCCGTTTGATATTCGGGTATTAAATGATAATACATTATTTGTTCGGGTGCACCGGGATCACTTAACTGTTCGGTTGTTAACCGACCCATTGCTTCATCGTTAGGTGCTAACACCGTTAAAACATAACCTTCAGAAACGAGTTTACCCATTTCCGTTGCTAACGACGTTAAGTTTACTAAAATGTCAGCTAGTTCATTATACCCACCGTAATGTAGTAACGTTTGAATAAAGTCTTTGACTTGACTTTCACCGTCAAAGTGATGACGTGGACCTCCGGGTCCGGGTGCCGGAGCTGGAGCTAGTGACGGACCCGGTGCCATCGCGTCGTAAACCGGAAGAACCGGTGGTGAACCAGCTGGTACTGGTGCAGCCGGTTTTTTTAAACGGTTTGTTCTCGGATCCACAACTGGAGCTCCTTCGGGTAAAACGGCAGATATCGAAGTCAAACTACGTCGTTTGTTGAATTCCTCTTGAACGGATCTTGGTACCAGTAGTCTCTCAATCCCGTGGATTAACCCGTCGGGTCGGGTCAAATCATCGGGTCGGGTCACCTTCGCTATACCACCGACTATTTTCTCGCCGGATTTTCCGCGGGTCAACGGTAAATGGTTATCAATTTCATCGACACAAAGCGTCTTGTAATGAGCTGGTGTTGATAGTGCATCATCGTGACCCGGCCATTGGTCCGACCGGACCCGAGACGGAATGATGTGAAACAACAATAAATTTTGCAATGATCTGAGATTACCGGGTTGAAGTAAGAAGCGTTTGAATTCAGGATCCATTTGTCGTTCCAAAGCTTCATTATTCGGTGCGAATATAGTAATATTGTGATTTGAAACAGCTTGTTCTAGGGTTTGTAATAGAAGTGCTTTCTCCACGAGCTCTGATAACTCGGTGTATTGTGAATCGAGTAATGCAACAAGAACTGAATTTGAATTGATTTGCGTTGAATTTGATTTAGGGTTTTGCATTTGTAATGCGCTGGTTGCGTTGAGTATGATTGTGAAGAAAAAAAGCAGCTTGAATGCATCATAATTTGATGCATTCGAAATAGAAACCATTTTGCAAAGTCCAGAAAAAAATATCAAAATGTTTTTTCTATTTGATTTTCTGTGTCTTTTTCTTTTATTTTGTGTTTTTGATTTTTGGTTTCTCCGACTTGAAATGAAAAATGGGAGATGGGTTTTGGTGTGGGATTAAAAGAGAAGGGGAGACAGGACAGGTGGTGGAAGGAGAGAGAAGGTGGTGAAACGATGTCGTTTTATGAGTTTGGAACAAAGAGTAGGGTAATTAACACAGCCTGGATGTAGGGACCACACGTGTGGAAGGACAGCATCTGCTTTATCGGCTTCATATGGCTCGGCTTCGGTCGACTTGGGATGATTATGCTGTAATGAATGTAGCTTTCTGAGAATAAACGAGACATTTGTTAAGAAATTAAATATTTTTATTAAGAATTTTTAATAATAATAAATTGAGAAGACAAGATATCGGCATTGAATTTAATTAATGATTAATTTTTTATTATTAGATTAATAATTATAATATATAAGTATTATATTATGAATTAATGATATTAATTATTTGGAAGAAGAGTATCAAATGGATTTTTCGTGAATATAATTTGAGATTTAGGTAGCAAGATTTATATAATTGAGGTGATTGTTCAACTAAGTTTGTTTAGTTACGTGTTCTGCCAATTTTAATATCTTCTAAAAAAAATGACTAGCTAAGTGAAAAATATATATGAGAATGTGCTTTGATTATTAAAAATTCACATGTTTGGTTGATAAAAATAAGATTGTGTGGGTGATTCTAATTTCAGTTTTTTCTATTACGTGATTAAAGAATAATAACTTAACCGTTAAACTTCTTTTAACCGGTATGTATATTATGTAAAATAAGTGGTGTTAATCTAAAAGTTTATATAATTTATAGAGTAAATTGCATTCCTCGTCCATTATGTTTGTCATATAATTTATTCCTTGTCTTCATGTCAAATTTTTTGCGGGTTCAGTCCATTGGCCTGAGTTTTTGTTTCAATTCCCGTCTCTCGAAGGGTAAAAAGTATCTTGAAATTTTAAGAGTATTTTTGTCATTTTATGAGGAATGAGGGACAAAGAGTGAAAAGAAAACTCAGGTTATGGGACTGAACTTGTAAAAATCTTGACCCGGTAACGAGAAATGAAATGTATGACAAACATAATGGATGAGGACCGTAATTTACTCTACTTTATACAATATTTCGGTTTTGAGTGTTTTGAACCACTTTATCTTACACCACACGGACTGGAGTTGCAAATTGCAATAGAATCAGCTAAATAGTAAAGTTTTTGTAACTCTAGCTAAAATATCAATCAAATATATGTTTTGATTGACACATAATTTATAAATTAAGCCAGTGGAATTTAAAATTATATTTTATAAAACTTTAAAGTTTATAACATCGTTAGGTTGACAAAAATTCTTAGAGCCTTTTGAAAAGAAATTTTCGTTAAAGATAAACTACTTAAATACCGATTTTAATTATGAAAGTATATTGATAATTCTATTCAAACTTGCTTTAATTTACATACTAAATGTGGTTCGTGTAGATATGTTTAAGCCATTCAAGCATGGTTAGTGAAGTAGGTGCAGATACCTAAAAGATCTAAAAAAAACAAGAGAGTGATAATTGTATAATAAAAAGAGCGAGGTTGAGTAGTAGTGAGTAATGGAGTTGTAAGGAGTAGGAAAATAATTTGCAACTTGCTGCCCTTAAATTCTTCACCCACCCTGTTAAATCTACATTCATCTCAAAATAATTCAACAAATGAGTTTCTAATTCTATTTATTTTTTTAAAAAAATTATGTTTATTGAAATACTAGTGTAGGGAAAACAATATTTGGAAGGTATCATCAAATTCCAAAAGTATCATACGAGTAACAAAACTAATATGTAAGTGCTCTTAAAGTACGAGCAGTGGTGACACTGAAAACTCGGTATTATGAGAAGAAAACTAAAGTTGAAAATTGAGGAAGTGGAAAACATTGAGTTGTTAGTGTTCTAAAAAAATAAAATTTAATTCAATATTAACGTTTGAAAAGAAAAACTTCATTTCTCAGCGTCCTAGACCGGATGGCGACCGAGCACGCCGTCGAACGACGTTCTTGAGCTTGAACGGCGAAAAAAACTAGCCCACTCCGTGTACTCTTAACAGAATATCAGAACTTATCATCTTTTTCTCTTTCTTTTTTGAGGTCAATATATAATGTAAGTGAGAAATAAAAGTATAACATAAGTATATGACTATATGACTATAGGTCTATAGATATTTCTGGTTTTTATAATTAGGTATTTCAAAATTGTTAAGTAAGATTATATACCACTGCACATAAATCCACTAGTAATAAGAATAATATAATGCCACTGTTTTCATGATAAAGTGCACAACTCTACTAATATACGTCTAATAATTAATTATTTTAACTGCATGGGACAGAAATCATGCAAAATGCTTATGCTAAAATAATATTTGACTGGTATTTGACTATTTAGTATTTACTATTATTGATAACTTGCATGTTCTGATCCAACAGATAGAATTTCAAACTACCCCATATGTTGTACTTTATATATGTATATGTATATATGTATATATATAAGGTACGATTTATAATATATCGATCTTGTATAAGGAGCTACAATATATCTTTTACAAGCGTTTTTATGCATATACGACTTCTTCTTTAGTTATATAGATTGAAGATTGATGAAGTTAAAACATTTTTGTGATATTAATATATAAAATTTTGTGAATATTACAATATTCATAGTACTAATAAGACTCATGTACACAAAAATGTAATTATATGTGTTTTAACATTCATAATACGCAACAAAATATTCATATGTTAAAATAATTACATGAATATTTTTAAGATAATTAATTACACAAATATAATTAAAAATAAAGGTGATGATCAGTAACAAACTGCGTGACTTATTATAACCATACGTACAAATATTTTTATGGTTGGTTAATTCTTTGTAACGTTGGATCCAAATGTTGACTTTTTCCTGGAGCGGATCTCTCGTATTAATGGGTCTAGCTAGTAGCTTTTAATCTATTCAATACAATTGTTTATATCAAATAAATCAATAACAAGCTGCATGACGTATTATAATCTTATTCTTTATATAATATATAATATATATATATATATATATATATATATATCCTAGTTGAAATCCCGTGGTACAATTCTTAACAATATGACGTTAGTTTACTAAGATTGCACTATAAAATGTGAAACAATATAAGCAAAAAGTGAAAGAGAACATCATGTATAAGTTCTTCCAAGATTAAACTAATATGAAGAATCAAAAACTTATGCATTGAACCTTTTGATCGACACATAACAACGTACATACTCATCAAGTTTTTTTTTTTTTTAAATTATTTTTTTTTAACAAAAGTTTACCGACCCAACATTATGGAAGAAGAGAAACAATAGACATAATAAATCCAAAACCAAAACTAAAGCTAAAGCTAAAATTACAAATTAATCAAAACACCAATATATATATATATATATATATATATATATATATATATATATATATATAGGGAAGCAAAACTCAATCACACATTTTCTTGTATATATAGGGAAATTTTGCGGTGGCAAAATTGTAAATAACTCAAAATGGGGGAAGGAGTGAAGCTATTCATAGTCATACATTCTGGTCAACTCAAAAGTCAATGCGGTGGCAAAATTGTAAATAACTCAAAATATTTTTTTTCAGAATATTAATATTGATTTGGAAAGCATTTTAATCAAAATTACAACTTAATATTTTTAAACATTCTTTTACGATGAATGTTAACCCATATACATTATTATACACTGATGAATGTTAAGTTATCTCGTTCAACAATGTATAAAAACATATATAAGTTAATATTCATCAAAAATTATTGTTTGTGAATATTAGTTGTAATTTAGATAAACATTTATTCCAAATGAATGTTAATGTTCTAAATTTTTTTTTATAAAATTCGATGGTTAATGACGACTATAATTAAATTAATTACTTGTTTATAAGTTTTGTATGTTGAAATTCGTTTAATTTTATTGTATTTATCGGTGAATCAAAATTTTCACAAAAACCCAAAAGTTATACTCAAAATTCTTAATATTTGATGAATATGAATTATGACGAATTGAAGATATGTATAAATGTCTTTGATGAATTTAAAATTAATAATGTTTTGATTGATTTACATGCTTTAATTTTGAATTTTAAACAAAAATTGATGAAATGGGTATTGTATATGAGTTGAAGAAGATATAAAGAAATGTGTGGTTGAGATTTGTTTCCCTATTATAAACAAATATTATTGTTTATTCTCTCTTTTTGCAATGTCTGGTTTTTTGACATGCAATATAATTAATTAATCAGTTATATAAAACATCACTTAATTAGAACAATAAAAATGTTCATTTGTGATGTAAAGATGAAGTACAAGTCTTAACATACAAATTTTTGTATGGTTAAAAACGTAAAACAAATTAAAGTTGATACAACTTAACAAGGTCTAAAAAGAATCCCTTTTATTATTTTTATTTAATTTTATCTTAATGCACTAATAAAAATGAGGGTCCTACATACCAAGCTCTTTTTATTCTCATTTTCTTTAAAAGGGGATTGAATCATATAATTAAACCATCATTTCACAAAAACTTATATATCCAATATCCTTCTCATTTAAAAGAAAATTATTTATCTCTCACAATAGTGATATTATAATTAACTAACTTTTAATTGACCATTTTCAAGGGGGAGGGGAAATTATATATAGAATAGTCAAAGTCAATTCACATTTATTTGTAAGTATAGCATATGTTTAGATTACAAGTTGTTTAATTTATCTTTAAGGAAATAAAAAACCAAAAAATGATGTTTAGAATATAATATAAAACCATTTATATTTTTTTATGTATAAAAATTCAGTAAAACTAACCATCTAGATTCTAGCATGTAAAGGAAGAAACTGTGAAAGTTTAGCAATCAGTATCCTTCAACTGCTTTGATGATGGACATAAATTGAATGATAATACTATACTAATAATAATAATAAATAATAATAATAATCATGTATCATGCATTGCCTTATTCTTTACCTTTGTGCAAAGCAAACCATCTTTCACTTTCTTTCTTTTTTCCTTCAATTCTTTAACATGGAGTAATCACTAAGTGACAATGTTAATAACCTAAAATAGTCATCTCTATTTGTTAAATGTTACAGATTTATTTATAGATTATATATATAGATGTCTATAACCTTTTTAATAGTTATTATGTGTAAAGTTGGTCTCTCTCATAACCCATTTTATTTTAATCCTATAACTAATTAAGTAAAAGTTTTACTTACTTGGAAAGGTTTACAATGTTTGATTATATATAAAACAAATAGATAAACCCATATAGTTAACATGATACGACCCGTTACTATGATGACATGAATACTAAAAAGTTGAACTGCTTATAGAGCGTCAAGTCAACAAATTCTTAGAAATATTAAAAATTGTCAATAAAGAAGGAAGAATATAATTTTTTTTAACTACACATTTGAAACGTCCCAATTTTTTTTTTTTTTTTATACTCATTTAAATTCTCAAAACACTTTATATATTAATATAAAGTAATATTCACATTGTTATCACAAAACATACATTTTGTCTTTACAAAATATTACACGTTAATATAGAGCATGATTCTCCGAGTCTCTCCTCTTACTATATTGCCATAGTAAGTCCATCACTAGCAGCCCTCGGGTCGCTTTCCCGGATCCCCACCCTTCATACCTCTTGATGTACCTATCACACACAACAATCAACACGTAAGCATTTCGCTTAGTAAGCACAGGAAAGGTACAATCACATGTAAATAATTAGCACAATTGATCACTTAGCAATTGGCCCTTATGGGTACAATTGATCACTCAGCAATTGACCGCTCAACTTATACAGCTAGGCACAATTGATCACTCAGCAATTGGCCGTTCAACTCATACAGCTAGGCACAATTGATCACTCAGCAATTGTCCGTTATGGGTACAATTGATCACTCATCAATTGACCTCTTTAACTCAATCTCATAGGCACAATTGTTCACTCAGCAATAGCCCTCTTTAACTAAATCTCATTGGCACAATTGTTCACTCAGCAATAGGCCTCTTTAACTCAATCTCATAGGCACAATTGTTCACTCAGCAATAGGTCTCTTTAACTCAATCTCATAGGCACAATTGTTCACTCAGCAATAGGTCTCTTTAACTCAATCTCATAGGCACAATTGTTCACTCAGCAATAGGCCTCTTTAACTCATATTTGTAATACAATCGGTATTCACATAATCAACCAATTAAATTATTTATATTCCTACTACTTACCTTGAGGACGACGATCAGATATTCACAACTCGCTATCCGAAATACCTGTCGAGACATTCATATTAATCAACTTTTATTAACCTTTGCGACACTACCCCCTTGTGTCGCTACACTTCCTGGCAACACTAACTTAGTGTCGCACATCACACTATTGCGACACAACCTGCGACACAACCTCTTAGTGTCGCTAAAACAACAATTACAACTAACAGTGGAAATAAGCGACACAAGCTGCGACACAATCTCTTAGTGTCGCTATAGCAACAGTTGTAACTAGCAGTAGAAACTTAGCGACACAAGCCGCGACATTAACTCTTTGTGTCGCTAAAGCAACAGTATTAATTTGTGACACTACCACTACGATACAAGCTGCGACACAAGCCTTGTGTCGCAATGACGAACAGAACAACAGAACTCTTCTGCAAATACATGTTTTCTGGGTGATTTCAACACCCTAATTCCGAACCAGTTTCAATAGTTGATCATCATAAACACCATACCTGTTCAAAACACTTTCAAACTCATTTTAACCCACATAAACATTTTACCCCCAATTTACTCATTTTTAAACTCAATCTTTCATCTTTTATTACTTGAATTAAATCCCAATTTCAACAGGGGTTTAGGTTCCTTACCTGAATTTGCAAGGAAACACCTCCAACAATTACTTTCCAAACTCAATTCTTGATATCTTCTTGTTTCCTTTTCTTTTCTCTCACTAAAATCTCACACACACATACAGGAGCGAATTGAGATGTTTTACTGTTTTCTGGAATGTTTTGGAATATAATTTTCCATTAATTTCACGCCAAATTACACAATTAACCCCTCACAACCGCCTCTCAGCCCGACACAGCGACACAAGCCTTGTGTCGCACTGGGCCTTGTGTCGCTACGTGCGACACTAACCCTTGTGTCGCATAACAGAACACAACTTTTAAATTTAACGAATTTCGGGGTGTTACAACATTTACCAATAATAACTTTGTAATACGCTTAAAATAAAAAAATAAAAAATTGCCCCACGACCACCTAGTATATATATATATATATATATATACTAAAGGAGTATAAAAGAAAGCTCCATAACTTGCCACTTGGCATAAAATCCTACATGGCAAAATCTTATAATTTTCAAATTAATAAATTAATTATATTTTAAATAGTTTAGGATAATCATAAGTAATTATCAGAAGTGTCAAATTATTATTAAACAAGGATATGTTTAGAATAATTAATTTATTAATAATTATCTATTAATTATTATTGTCGTGTGTAGTTCTATTATGTTTATGATATATTTTAATAACTGTATTGGTGCATTTTCTTGATTATTTATGTTTGCATTATGTATTTACATTATTCAATTGATAATACAGTTGATATCTAAATTTCTTTACTTTTCTAAAAAAGTTCGACGTAGATGATCTTCTTTTGATTTATCATAAAATTAAATATTGTAAATTTGAAATTGCCGTACATCGTACGAGTTTGCATCTAGTATATATATATATATATATATATATATATATATGATATAATATTAACAATAATAAAATAATGGTAATATTAAATTGTTAATAAATCTAAAAAAAAAATTTGAATGAAGAGTTGTTCCACGATGAACCCTTAAATTCTGCCAACAAATAAATGACAAAAAATAAATCTCAAATCTTATTTTGTTAATCCAATTTGGTTCAAAGTAATAATAGCACTAGAAGACAAAAAGCACGTGTGGTTAACCTTAAACTGGAAATTATAATGCAAACTACGGCGGATTCACGAAGCTTCGAGGTTTGCAGAAAACGGCTGGAGCTAAGCCAAGCCAAGCCATATAAGCCGAGTAAAAGACCAAAATTCGCTGGAAGGCAATCTGTCACTATCGTTGTAGTAGTATCTATTTGGTATTTTGTTCTTTTGTCGTCCTTTTTAATTAATTTTCATTTTGATTTTACGTCAAGCTACGTACTCTCGTTTTTAGTTTTCCCGGGATTATTTTCGATCTATTCATTTTTCCCGGGTTACACGTTTTTGAAATGACAAAAAATCGATCGTTGTAAAATATTACTACTTTTAATTCGTTATATCCTAGGAAAACAGTAAAATACCATTTTTTATAAAAAAAATCATCGAACAATATGATTGTTACGTGCAACAAGATACAAAGTTTAAATCAGTTATGTATATATATTTTAAAAAGTTGACACAAACGTTGCTTTGTTCTTAGCTTATGTTGCACTTATAATATATGTCGTTAACAGTGTATATGATATCTCATCTCATTATTTATAAAAGTATGAATGAAAACAATGTGATTTATTCAATTACATCAACCATTGGAATGAAACATGAAAATTCCCAATAAATGACTTTGGTGATATGTCTTGTATGTACGTTTGGTCACGACACGACGTACTCTTCAGTTATGGAAGGTTAGGACGCGTGAGCAATCAACGCTCTTTATAATCACAAAAATGGTAAAACTTGTTTGTACAACGATGATGAAATAGACGACGGGAGATCCCTATAACAAGCCTTTAGTTCTGATAATGATCCAAGTCAATTCAAATATTGGAAGATCACATAACCAATTTGAATTCGATGAGGAAAACTGGATGATACTTACAAATCAAAGTTATTACACTAACCTATAATGATCAAAGTTATTACCAGGTTGATTGTTTTAAAATTGTGAAGGAGGCGTCGTTGTCATCTTAAACTGAATACAACATGTTTGCCTAGAATTCGACTGTTTACACATAACAAGTAATCTCTTTAATTACTTGTTTTTTCTGTTTAAACTTCCTAACGTTACGTAAACATTCTATATATAACAGAACTTTGTATAAAAAGAGAAATTTATGAAATACTTGAAGAGTAATTATAAAGATTGAGTTGAATTTTCAAATAGGTGATAGTGTAGGGTGCCTTTTGATTAAAGAATGAAAAAGATAGAAATGACAGGTCTCCAGCTTGGGAGATGAATTGTCAACATCACATTGTTAAGGGGCTTCAAATGGAAATTACCCATTTGCAATACTTTTGAGTTTTGACAATGTAGTCCCATCTAATTTGTGCTACATGCGTGACGCCTTTAGAAGAAAATCATATAATTCATGGTCCAAAAGAGATACAACCGTACATTGATTTATTTTCTTATATAATGAAATAAGAGTAAAAAATAGTCAACACTTTTATTTATTATATTTATATTATAAGATTTATAAAATTATCTAATTACGAATGATCATTACATGAAATTATGACAGAAAACCATAAGCATACAATTATTGGTAGATAAAGGCGATGGCATTTAAAACGAGTGACCGACACTTTATTTTGTTTTTAATTCATTTATTTATTTAAACAAATAGATTATTTTCATTTTATTTTCAGAAAATATCATTTTTAATATGAATTTTTTCATATGTTAAGAGAACTATACAAATTCTATAAAGATGACGCCAACATACGTCGATATGATCTTCTCTTTACATTTGCCCCATTTGACAATAGCTCATTTTTGCTTGTAAAGCAAACTACCTGGCTTTAGACAAGACGTCCTTTTTTCTACTTTTATATATATATATATAAATAATAAAATAAATAAATTGATAAGCGTTAATTGTATTGTATACGAGATTGGAAAAATATAATAATGCAAAGAAAGTTAAGGGCACGTTTAGTTAAGAAAAACTTCTTTATTTTTTCAGAAATGCTCTAAGAAACCTGAAATGTTAGAAAACGTGTTCAAATTGGAGTATTCTAGAGAATTTTTTTAAGAAAATGGAATCTATGATTTAAGGTGCTCTACGTTTTTTATTTGAGAAAGTAAAAAACTCGTCCCTTATATCTGAACACGTTCTTTAAATTTCTTATAGTTTTCAAAGGACAAAAAACTCTTAAAAAAGAAAAAAAAATTATTTTTCCATAAATAAGCAACGCTCTAAATAACTAGCAAATAAGAACAAGAGATATAACACACACAAAAGTCAAAACGGGTCCATAATTGTTTTCATTTCAGGACAATCAAGTCAAGATAAATAAATAAACTTGGTCCATAATTGTTTTCATTTCAGGACACCTTGAAAAAGCACGAGATTACCACCTTTAAAAAATTTCAATCAACAATCTGTCGATCTGCCATCGCACACAGTCGTCATCACTAAAAATTGGAAATATTGGGTCAATGTCAAGTATAAACTCAGTAAAGGGTATCTTAGTCATTTCATAAATAATCGAACGGTGTCCACTTTCCAGTCAACGATGCAAATTCCCTTTATGTTTTTATTACTCCATCCGTCCCATTTTTTTTGTCCACCGTATTATTTTTGTCCGTCTCAAAACTATTGTCCACTTACAAAAAATAACTATTAAAATTTTATTAAACTCCTTATTCTACCTTCATTTATTACTTTCAATAAAATTCAGTCAAACTTACCTTGATTACAAGAGCAAAATAGACATTCATACGATATATCATAAATCCAACAAATAAAAGTGGGACGAATGGAGTAAATTAAACGTTACCCTCAAAATTGAAAGATATAACAAAGTCACAAAACACATCATTTAATTAAAATCTTCAACCATTAGTAAATGACTTAATTAACTTATGATGTTGAGAAAATGTACGAACTTTGTGACACAAAAATTACAACATACATATTGAGATCAACAAACAAGTTGATTCACAAAATGTCAACTGCTCATATAAGTTGAATAATAAAGTCAGTGACAACAAGACACCTTCAAAGTCAACTGATGATATAAGATCTACTTGTTAAAAAGTCAAATTGGTGATCCAATACATTAGGTTTTAAGCGTCAATTGCACCATCATCAGACATTCAAACAAGTCCCAGTTTGGAACTTCAAGTTAGATTCGACGACACTATGTGTATACTGCCATTTCCGTTTCCACATGTTGTCGTTCATTAATCATTCTTGTAAACCATAATGTGTGTGTGTGTATATATATATATATATATATATATATATATATATATATATATATATATATATATATATATATATATATATATTTTGCCATGTTTTCTAAAACGATTGTTACGAGTTAATGAATTCCTATTGAAGCAAATATTTACTTATACCAATTGATAATAACTTGAGTGGTACTGTCACCGTAAACGTCAAGACTTTACATGTGTGACCTATAGGTTAAGGGTTCGAATCCGTTCCTCAACATATGTGGTTGATTTGTGGATATGTGATTTACCCGACGTTGATGCTCCTTGCGGGTGGGGCGGACGTGTACCATTGAAATATGGTACGGGGGTCAGGGGTACCCTCCGAATTACTTTTTTTTCTTTACTTATAAGGTTAATCCATCAAATTTTATGCAAAATAATAGTCTCATAAATAGAACACACACTAATATTTAAAGTCATAAACCAATCATTAAATTACTCTAAACGGATGAAGTCAATAAAAAAATCGAAGAATTCAAAGAGGGGTTCGGGACAAAGAAACGGAAAAGAATCAACTGGTGGCAGGTATTTAATAAAACACTAAGCCCAACCCATTATTTTATAAGGTTTTACTTGAAAATTGGACCTAACGAACCCAGCACCAAAAACCTAAGTTTTAAGAAATTAAGCCCAGGTCCATAACAACCCATTTTCTGGGATTTTAAGTTTTAAATGGACTTTAAATGAGTTCTTGTTGGATTAGCCCATAATAAGGATTTGCGATCACATTGATCCAGGTTTGTATAATAAGCGAACTATTATACTTTTATCCAGCTTCAGAAACCTTTTGGCCCGGCGATTCATAAACATAAAATTGCACCATATTATATTCATTTCGCCTTTACTTGCACATAAAATTTTGTGAAATAGTTGAAGTAGGGGGTAAAATTGTAAAATTGAGTATCTGTGAACAATCTTTTGAAACATTTTAAACAAGAAATATGAATAGTAATTTTGTGACGAAAGGAGTATTATATTTTGTGTATACGCGTTCATACAAATCTATATAAAGATGAGAAAGTCGATATTTATAAATATTTTACCAAATGTTATCTACACAATAGTGCGACTTACAAGGTGAAGCGCAAGTTATAAAAGTTTCTCCTCATTTTATCTGTCATCCTTTGGTAACTCGCAATTAATGAAATTTTTGTAACTGTAGCATTCCGTTCACGAGATATAAGGGCTATTTGAGATTGCTTATTTTACCTGTTTATCTGTATATTGCTTATTTTTGTAGCAGATAAGTAAAACAAACACTCTTCGAAAGACTGCTTACTATTTATTTATTAAATAATAAGTACTTAAAAATAAGTATGAAGTAAGTTTATTATTTTTATTTTTTTAAAATGCTTACGGATAAGGAATAGGTTGTTTGGGTATATTTATCAAGTGCACGTGAGTAGCAAGAACATTGGGACAGATGGTCTATTTTACTCGACTATGATAATCTATAATATATCATATTACCTAGGTTCTATGGTCCTATTGCCGTAACAAATAATTGAAAGTACGTTCGTCAAATCAATAAATAACGTACACACGGTACGTTGTCTATCTATATAGTGATAAAAACTAACCCTTTTTTAACTGTACACCTATCTATAATGCTCCCAAGTCTTTTCAAACTTACACATAAAATGGTAAAATGATCGGTAAATATAAACTTGTAGGTCGAAATATAGATCTAAAAATTAAATAGATAGATGTGAAAAATTGATTGAATAAAACTAAAAGAGATAAAAATTCAACCAATAAAAGAGGTATGTCTATTTTTAAATCTATGTAATTAGGTCTAATAGCATTACTTTATAAAATAAACTTGCACAACAGCTGAAATTTTGCGAATAATAGAAAGTATACCCTTTAAAACTTGTTCTTGCTAGCGTTTTCATGTATTTTCATAAAGTTTAATAATAATTGTACTGATTAATTAATTAATTACGCATTTTTAGAGGGGAGTGAATGATGACTCACCAACATTTGGATTTAATGTTCTTTATTATTCGGATAATCCATGGAATTTGACTTATAAAAAGTATATATATTATATTTTTTTTTTTTGAATTTTTTTTAAAGGATATATTCTAGTAATCAATTTTGAAATTCGTTACATGGACCCTTAACATGAAAACATAAAACCGGATCATTTATTAGTGATTGAAAATTCGTTACATTTTTCCTCCCGTCATTTCATATACACAAATTTTGTAAATTTTCAAAATATAAAATGTTTTTTTAAAGTGTTTTCACTTTATTTACGCATGAACTACCCGATGTTAGATATGATACAAAATTGTGACACGTGATCAAACACCTTCATTGACATATATGACTTCTAGAGTAATTAACTACGTGAATAATGTTTGAGTTGTCATTTTCTACGAATTTCACCGTTCGTTTAAACCTTAGTATTTTACGTTTGTTACGTTATAAGAATGGTCATTCATTCACATAAAATGATTTGAGTTAAATCAACTTATTTTTGAAAACTGAATCGTGTGCTTTCGATCAATAATAAATCATGTAAAGGGTAGTTTCATCGAAGAATACACAACGTATAAAATACTCCGTATCAAATTACAGTGGCCATTTATGCAACTCACGACTCGTATATATTATGTTAGAAAAAGATGATGCCTATTAACGAAGTAGTAGAACCTGAATATTTGGATTGTAAATATATATTGAGGTCTTTGTTCCAATTTAAAAGTCATGTGTCTGAAATAATCACGATTTATTATCAAAAATTGGTTTTGTCCGCTCTTTGTTCTTTCAGACTGCTTCTGGAGAGATTGGGTACCATTTTGTTATTTTTTCAAGATTAGGTACTATTTTGTATTTACTACATACATAAAATATCAATCACGCTATATTTTTGATGCTATAAATGAATAACATTTAATAAGAAACACATATTATATATTTATATAAAAAATAAAAGAAATTATAATCTAATCCTAATGGTATCCGGATAGTTTGTTCACTAATGGTATTTGGATAATTGAAAAGTTTATTTTTGGGAGATAAAAGTTAAATAATAAGAGCACAAAGGTATGGTCACCCTGTAAAAATAGTGTTTTAGGAGAATATTGTATGTTAAAATAGCGTTCTATGGAAGATATTAAGTTTACAATGTTCTCAAAATTTATTTTTAC